>JADWQK010001917.1:0-1200000 GCA_017933935.1 Sesamia nonagrioides
AAACCAGTTACAGGCACTTTTGAATTGTCAGAAGGTCGGTCAGTCAATAAGAAGAAGCTAGTCGCCCATTCCAAAGAGAACCCTATACCTTACCACCCACCCCCCGTTCCCCACCTAACCTATCCCATCCCCACCCATTCCTAACCTATGGAGAAGAACGGGCAAGAAACTCCATGGACACTCTTTTAAATTTTCAAGCTATTGTTACAAATATTTGATTACATCATTCATGTTGAAATCGACCGTGTGAGAACGATGCAGAAATATATTGTACGCTGAGAGCGTCCATTATGGAAGACACACAAAAATCAATTCAGAAATTAAAATACGCCGTGGCAGCTAAGAGATGACCAGTCCCCTCTGACGGCGTCCGTTCACGAACATGACGTATGGATCAGCATCATTCAGCTCCACCATATTGAAGGGAACCTAATGACACAACACACACGCCACCATCAGCGAGACATTTGAGTGAGCATGACATACTCTCAACAGCCAGAGCACAATCAAGTCAATAAAAAAGACTAACCCAACAAATAAATACCTTACAGCACATTCGTACATTGTGCTCACACGTTTGCCATTTATGATCTACACATCCAACTATAACTTACCAGTTTTAGCGATCTTTAATTGTACCTACATATACGTTTTTCGTACAATCAAAAGTGAGTCCTTATGTGTAGGCGCGCATACGAGTCACAATAGCTTTTGTTTTTTTTTTGCTATATCGTATAAGCATAGGTATTATATTATATTTTTTTATTATTATATTTATATTACGGGTATTATGACAGCCTCCGTGGCCGCTGCGCAGGGTGGCGCGGGTTCGATCCCCGCACAGTGCAAGTATTTGTATGCATGAATATGAATATTTGCACTGGTCTGGTCGTGCCTCGGAAAGCACGTTAAGCCGTTAGTCCCGGTTGCCATACGAACATCTAGTGGCAGTCGTTACGGGTTGTTGGAGCCCTCAAAAGTCCAAAAATTGGTCTAACTGCAATGCTTCGACGTCGCCTTCGGGTTGTGGAGGTCAGACGGCAGTCGCTTCACGGAAAATGTCGAAGTTTAGCCATATCAGCAGTTGGACTGGTAAAAAGCAGACCCCAGGCTCCAAAGCTGAAAAATGCTTCGGATGCGACTGGGATTAACGCTGGGATGATGATGATTACGGGTATTATAAGGTGCATAGAGGTTAAGTTATAGCTATGCACCTAATTGGCAACCTCTGGCCACTAACGGACAGAAAAGCGGACTAATTATTAGCTGCTACAAACATACATATTCCTGGAATAACAAACAAAATTCGGCGTAGTAAACTCACTGATCACAACAAACCCATCAGTGGGAACGTCACTTTTTTGGAAGAGATTGGGTCGTAATCCAACAATCAACGATTCTTTTTCGGTATGTTTTCTTTTACTGTTCATAGAGCAATTGTTATAAAATATAATAATTTACCTCTCATTCAAAAATCCTGACCCTAACTGATCAATTTTGTGACCGCAGAATCAGCCCTTTAGGCACCATAATTATACTTATTTCCCAGTTCTTATAACAAAGCATTAAAAATTAAGTACAATTTCCCTCGTGCACCAAGAAATTTGTGCCTTATTTTTAATGATTTAAATTTCAAAACTCTTAAGCAACAACTTGGGCTTATATTTCAAAATTGTTTCTTACATCCACAGCATCTCAAGGGAAATTAAAATTGTTATACAATTTTTTAAATAAATTCACGAGAATATTCAATGCGGCAGCTACTCGTGGGCTAACTTTTAAAACTCTTTTAATGAACACTTTAACTTTGTTATGCGCGGGACATACTGAAGAGACGTGAAACAAGGGCGACACGCCAACGTAGCTATAATATGCAGATGGAAAAGGGATGCGCCTGCGTTTTGTCCTTTCTGTTTGTTTCTCGGATGAGAGGCGCAATACTCGTAACAACGATCACAGTCTGAGGGGTATATCGCCGTGTCCTTTCAATCTCTCGCGTCTGACCTTGTTCAGGCCATGGTCCGGAGCGAGAGTGCATGGCAGGCCGTCACCTCCTTCTGCATAGCAGTGATGCTGGCTAAGGAATTCCAGCGCTCTCATGCCTCTTGCCACCGCAGGAGACGCCCTGGTCGGGAGACAATATCGAACTCCCGGCCACCGCAGGCGCGGGCTTGCGTGAGGCGAGCGATGGTCAGGTCGCCTCTCGGTAAGGACCAGGCCCGGGTCGACTGCGCGTTGTGTTTCATGCGCGCCTCAAAGAGATGTCAGCATCGTGACGGGGTCCATGAGGACCGATGCCTCCTGAGCCAGGGTTGCGGGTTGGTTAAAAAAGAAAACGTGGTCCTGCTGCACAGGCAAGTAAAGAAGGTGGGTTTTAGTCAGTAAAAGTCTGACACACCCTTCCACATTTCCACATTTCCCATCCATAACAAAAGAAAAAGAAAAGAATGGGTATTCTACTAATTTTCAGAAGGTTCACAGTCAAAAAGTTGTTAAAAAATACCTAATTTCCCTACATTTTGACAAGTTTTTGAGAATAATTTGTCGCCGAGATGAGATTGCAAGTTTTAATTGCGAGAATTGGGGCCCTGATCTCAGTCTCCATCTGTCACAGAATATTTGTAATTTCCCTACAATTTTGTATTTTTTTTTTACAGTGTAGATGAGGCTGATAGACCACATGATAAAATAGAACACAATTTAAATCATTGCAATTTCTTTTTTTTTTTAATTCTTTTTTTTTATTATAGACTAAGTAGTATGATATAGACTGAGTAGTTATGAGTGTGCTGGATCAATTCCAGGTTAAGTAAGTACCTATCAATTTAACTTTTTGTAAGTTACATGTACTTTCTAAGAATATCAATGACTGATTACAAGGTGAAGGAAAACACCTTGAGGAAACCAAGTATGAAATCGCCAACAAGCACTGAGCAAGCGTGGTTATTATTCTCAATCCTTCTCTGTATGAAAGGAGCCCTGTAGGTACCCAGCAGTGGGAGGAAAAAAAAAATACTGATAATGAAGATTCTAGATTAATATTTTATTTTCATTACAGGCTGGTGTTGCTTTGCTTAATGTTATAGGAATATTTATAACTGATATTATGGCAGGATATTATGGAACTAACAGTAAAAATCTTTTGTAACATGAACATTTTTGATTTGATTCGAATTTTATTTTGTCCTGTCATACAGTGTTTTGTCATGTATAACTCTGTCTCTGTCTCTCTCTCTCTCTCTCAAATGTCGATTCTCAACTTCCGTTTCTATCTTTGTGATATTTTAGTTCTTAAATTACATAGGTAATAAAAATAATGCTTAACAATACAAAAAAATCCTTTGCAGTTCATCATCAACCTTTTTTCTTATTCGTGCCACCGCTGAGCATAGGCCTCCTCTCATACAAAGAAGGATTGAGCGTAATCACCATGCTTGCTCAATGCGGGTTGGGGATTTCAGACTTTAAAGGTCCAGGTTTCCTCATGTTTTTTTCCTTCACCTTGTAATTAGTCATAAGAGTCCAAGATATACTTAGAAAGTACATATAACTTAAAAAAAGTTACATTGGTACATATCTGACCTGGAGTCGACCTTGCACACTCATACTTGAGAGGTGTTTTAACCACTAGGCTACCATGACTATTTATACAGAATTTTACACAGGTTATCACCATTTTGTACAGAATTCAGTTCAGTAGGTTTATATTTATGAGATTTTACATAAACATTGCTCATAAATCTCCATACATAACGTGTCGCCAATGCACGAGTAAGAAAATGGGGAGGGTTGTAAGTTAAAAATAAAACTATCTTTCAAGCATCGTATCAAGAAGATACAAAGTCTGAAGACGCTTTCAGACTTCAATGTAGCAAGGTATCATATTTTCCGCGCAATTTGACATAAGCGCCAAATATCACAAAGTATCATTATGATAATGAAGTGCCTGCGTCATAGCCAGGATAGATACTTAAATATTATTTTTGTTAGTGAATTTTGTCCTTTATTTTCTATTTTGGAAATATGTTACGGGGAGACACAAAATGTTCTTTTTATTTAAGAGGGGACGTAAAACGTATTCCGATGTTTTCTTCGTGCATAAGGCATTAAGAGCAATTTTTTTCTACAATTATACACCTTGGTTATAATCACGTGCTCCTACTATTTGATTTTTCCAAAACGTAATTAAAAAGAAATGTGACACTTCAAAATCCCGAAAAATAACCCATTATTATCGCGATGTTCTGACGACTATTAGACAATTGTGATAAGTCATTGACAAAAAAAAAAAGAAGCATAGGTATACCTTTCCTCTAAATGTTCATAAAAATGATTGAGATCTGTCGCATCTTGTAAAAGAAAACAGCGGAATACGAAACGTCTTTTGGTAAATTTTTTTGTCGGTAAAATCAGCTTCAGCTGCAACTGTCCCTTTGGCACTTTCCGGAGACAGGTTGGAAGCGAGCGACAGCAATAGTTTCTTTATAAATCATTTTTCATATTCCTCAGCACTACAGTCCAGTCCAGTCAGTGCCGAGGAATATGAAAAAAGATTTATATATATATATATTATTATTTTTAGATTTTTATTATTTTAGAGGACCTAAAAGTAAGTCAGAATAGAGATTCATTCATTAAAGGTTGTTCATTCGTAATACCGTACTAATTCTATACACTATGTATCAAAAACTCTGTTGTTCCTTTCAGGGACATATATAATATTTATAATTAAAAAAAACTAATTATTGTCTAGTCGAGGGGTCAACATCAAATAACTATTAAAATCGACACATTCGACAAAATGTTTAGAATATCTGATTTTATAAGTTAAAGAGATTGCCGGGAACGTTCTACTTGTGTCTTCTTCATCTAGAATTGCAAAGGTAAGAAATCAGTTAAAGATTACAAATATTAATAACTAAATATTTATTTTAATTATAATTTTAGTTGAACAAATTTTTTAAATGATATGTTTTGTTACATCCGTATACCGATTCTTAAAACGTAGGCAGAAGGAACAACAGGGTTTTTGTTACATATTGTATACTATTAATATGTATTCTCTTCATGTTACAAAATACCTACAGTATTGTATGTCCTTCCCGTTTTTAATCCATCAAAAGATGGGCAATCTTTTGATGGATTGGTTTGGATTGGAAGATCAGTTTTAATGATAAGACCGCCCATTGTGTCACTTTTTGTAAAATTTCTTTATTAATATGTATTTACGACATGTAATTTATTTGGATTATCAAGCTGAAGTGGCAATGGGCTGGTCACATATGCCGCAGGGCCGACAACCGTTGGGGTAAGCGAGTACTCGAGTGGAGACCGCGTCTCGGCAAACGTAGCGTAGGACGCCCTTGGGCGAGATGGAGCGGCGACATCAAAAAGGTGGCTAGTAGTGGCTGGCGGAGAACTGCTCAGAATCGAGCTTGTTGGCGTGCCATGGAAGAGGATTATGTCCAGCAGTCGACGAGTAGAGACTGATAATGATGATGATAAATTTATTTGTGTGTACATTGTTATTTATTTTTGTATTGTTATTGCTTAATTTATTTATTTATAATTTATGACATGTAATTGACGACACGTTCAGCGCAGTGGCTGATCGATTGTGTTTTGCACTGCGTGTCGCGGGTTCGGTTCGAGTAATTGTTCCGGCTATTTGTGTAGATAGAGTAATTGTTCCGGCTATTTGTGTAGATATGTAAGTTTAAATGTTTTTAAACGCACCTACGATACAGGAGTAATTGGTAATAAGGGGAACGGTATTAGTAAAAAAAAATTGTTAAAAAATCAAGGATTGAATTTAGAATAAGGTGAGATCTAATGGGTATAGTTTTATATATTTTCACCTAAATATTAGGGTGTTGTGTGTGTAGTATATATTTTTAACTTTATTGTATTTTTAGAAACTTTATTGAGACTTACTCTAGAAAGGACAAGTATATTTATTGAAAATATGAACAACGCGTTTTCCTCATACAAAGACTCTGCATATATTTCCTAATATTATGGATGTTAAAGAAACTCTCTCCGCTAGTTTGTTACCATTTTACACTTAAGGCTTAACCAATCGTTATGAAAGGAGATCATCCATTATTGATATAGGCTTTTTGACGGCCATCAATAATAAAATAGATGTTTTTGAATTTAGAACGCATTTTTTACTAAGTCGTCAAAGTTGTGAACAATTTGGTTTCGGAGTACATCGGATCAGCACTTTAATTATTATTACTATTAATTTTAATCTTTTAGAAACATACTGCTGAAGCATTGCTCCATATGTTAGACAAATATATTTGCTCAACAACGTACATAACGCCATGAATGTTGTTGTAATGCCAAAATGAAACCCATTGCTGCTGATAGCGTATTACGGAATTACCCTGTGGATAAATGTGTTGTAATTGTAATTATAAAATATACGAGTATGCTATATATCCGAATGCACATTGTTCTCGCCTTTAGTTTGGTCAGACTTTTACTGAATAAAACCCACCCGTGTTCCTTCACTCTCTCCAGGAGAGACTCCAACTCTGACCCAGGAGGCATCGGTCTTCGTGGACCCGTCACGATGTGCTGACATCTCTTTGAGGTGCGCGTGAAACTCAACGCACCGTCTTCGACCCGGGCCTGCTTCGATTTTATTTTGAGACGAATAGGGAGTTTATTTCATTGCATGTTCTCAAATTTAATACCTACAGTATTGTTACCATAGAAATAATGTTTCTACTACTGAAACCATTTAAATAAAAAGTAATTAATTCTTGGCCTTATCCCAAGTCGACGAATGATATGGGTATGGGATCTCCTTTGGTATATTGGGACCTAATATTGGTTATTTTATATGTTTATGTTTGGTTAACCTATAGATGTGTGTCTAAAATAAATGATTTATTATTATTATATTCAGGTAGTAAGTTTCCGTGGGATAATTTCCGACGACCACGAGGGAAAGCAAAGCTAGTAGAGCAGAAGTTATCTTGGTTTCCGTCTAATCTTATTAAATTACGGACAAAATTTAACTACAAAGGTTTGAAATTTCGTCAAAGTTTGAAGATTTTCGGTTGTCAATCGACTTAAGGATCAGTTTCCACAAATTCACAAAACAGTATCCCAACACAAACTGTTACTTAGTAACTTACCCAAAGTAATCAAAACTCGTTACTTTACTAATCCAATTTTAATTTACTTTAAGCCACATTCTGTCTCTTTCCAACTGTGGGTTAGAACGGGACAATACGGTTTCAATTACAATATGGACGGGTACCTACGTGACTGCTAATGCTGTAGGGTGAACCAGATTACAGAAGTCCTGATTAGTATAGATTAAGTTACGAAGTGAGTAAATTATTTTGGGATAAAGTTTAAAGATTTTCTTTAAGAAAAATCAACTGCTTGTTTGTAAACGGTCCCGGTCCCGGACCTTCTTTAAAACAGGCTACTCCAACTGATCATGATGGGCAAGGTAGAAGGAAAGAGATCAAGCGACGCGCTGGACGAAAGAGAAAATCGTGGCTGCGAAATATCAGACTCGCGGTTAACAAGACCGAGTACATGATGCTGACGGCCAACCTTCAGGATTGAAGAGGCACTGGAGGAAGAAGAAGAAGTTAAAGAAAGTTTACTAGTGATAATAGACAGTAGAATCAAAATATTTGTAACTTAGCTAACAGCTAGTAGGTTTATTAATAATGTTGTACAAAGGGCAGGTCCGTTCGTGTGTGGAGTACTACAGCCACATTTGGGGTGGTGCTGCAAAATGCCATCTGGCAATTTTGAACTCGGCGGGGAGGTGTGCTATAGCTCGCCGCTCGGTAAGGACCAGGCCCGAGTCGACGGCGCGTCGTGTTTCACGCGCGCCTCAAAGAGATGTCAGCACATCGTGACGGGGTCCACGAAGACCGATGCCTCCTGGGCCAGGGTTGCGGGTTATTTAAAGAAGAAACCGTAGCCCTGGAGCACAGGCAAGTGAAGGAACACGGGTGGGTTTTACGGCGGCGGCGGCGTGTCAAGCCGCTCGCGCGTTTCCTCTCCGCCCAGAGCGGGAGAAGTCATTTGATGACTTCCCAGCCCAAACAAAAAAGGCGTGCGATAAAGCTAATTGGCGACTAGATCTGGTTAAAAACAAACTCCAAGGCCTAGAGTACATGCGTAGAGTAGCCAGCCATTCGGTATTCTATAGGATGCATTTTGGAGAGCGTGGATTTTGGAGACGGTGAAGGAAAAGATCGTGAGGAAACCGGCATATACTAGAGCCAAAAAAAATAATATCTAAGACATGTGACATCTACCAACCCGCATTGGGTCAGCGTGGTAGATTACGGCCCACTCCCTCTCACCGAGATTAGGCCTGTGTCCCAACAGTGGGATCATTATAGGCTGACGATGATGATGATGACATGGGAGGACAATTCACTTGCGGTGGTCTTTCAGTCTAACTACAACTCAAGTACCTTCAAAGCTAGAGTGAATAGGCTCTTAATAAATTTGTGTGTTTTTTTTTGGTGTCGATGGGAAATCGTCAAATGCCTTGTCCCCCGGACCGGAAGGGCGTCTCAGATTTTTACTAACTAAAACCTACCCGTGTTCCTTCATTTACCTGTGCGCCAGGACCACGGTATCTGTATTGACCAACCCGCAACCCTGACACCCCCCGGACTCCGTGACGATGTGCTGACATCTCTTTGATGCAAGCATGAAACACAACGCGTCGTCGATCCCGGCCGGCACCTTACGTAATACACTATTACTATCAGTTGGAATCAATTGGAAGCATATGGAGCAGTGAGCTCAAGAACGTAAACAACGCAATCAATATTGTTAAGCTGACAAAATGAAACCCATTGCCACTGATAGTGTGTTCCGCAATTACCCTGCTGGTCCTTACCTGGCGGCGAGCTGTTCACTGCTCGCTTCCCGCAAGCCCATGCCTATGTTCTTCGGGAGCCCGATGTTTTCCCCCGACCAGGACGTCTCCTGCGGCAGCTAGAGGCGTGAAGTCGCTGAGATTCCCGCTCCCTCACGCACTCTGTAGCTACCTATGCCAGCATCACTTCTTAGAAGGAGGTGACGCCTTGCCATGCACTGTCGCTCTGGACCATGGCCTGGACCAGGGCCAGACGTGAGAGATCGCCGTCGATCGCCGCCACGAGGACACAGCGGTGCTCCACTACTGTTTACCATCAGGCGGGAGTTCAAGCGCTAGTTTATAATGTTAAAAATATTGTATATAATCACATAATATCTGATTATCCATACTAATATTATAAATGCGGAAGTATCTCTGTCTGTCTGTCTGTCTGTCCGGCTTTCACGCCAAAACTACTGAACCGATTTTGATGAAATTTGACATAGACAATCTTTAAACCCTGAGAAAGGACATAGGCTACCTTTTATCCCGGAAAATGTTTATTTTTTAAAAAATATTTTATCAAATTGGACCCGCAGTTCCTGAGATTAGCGCGTTCAAACAAAAAAAAAACTCTTCAGCTTTATGTATTAGTATATAGATTAAATGGATTAAAAAAAAAATGTAAAAAGAAATCTTTTCTCAAAAAGCCCGCGCAGGCGTTAATGTATTTGCATGATAAATGCTTCTTTGCCTACAGGAATGTAGGACACACTACAAAGTCAACCTAGTTTGCTTGTATTAAAGAGTTTTCATTTTAAAAGCCCAACGACGGCCGTAGGCAAAGAAATGTAAGTCCACCAAAATGTGCTCGACGTAGATAATAATGTTAAATGTCATCAAGAAAAAACTGGTTTGCTAGACGGTGCAGACTGAGAATTTTTGTTGTTAACTTTACACTTGGTTTGTTAAATAATTTTGTACAAATACTGAGGAATTTTCACTCCTCTTGCTCCCATCTCAAAGACCGTCACTGCAGTGTAGCAAAGTGAGGAAAAAATAGCATTTTTCCCCTAGAGGAAATTTTTTTTGTTTGAACTGTTCCCTAAAAGGAGAAACTACAAAAACGAAAAATTCTTTATTTATGAGTAAAATAACCAAGAATAAATTCTTACTTGTTCTTATTAATAAAAAGTAAGAAAACTAAAACCCAACTACGACAAAAAACGACGCTGAAAAAGTATAAAACAAGATTTTCAGAATACTGAACTGAACAAAGTTGCTAATGTAGTTGCCATAGATGTAGGATTTCATTGCTACGCAAGGATTTCATTGCTACGCAAAAGATACACAATGCGTGTGAGCGAGAGATCCCGATCCAGTTGATTTCAGAGGAGAACGAAAGAGCCAAAAAATAAATGACAGTTGAGACATTATTTTCACAAGTAAGGGCCCCTAGAGTCCGAGTGTGCTTTGCGGCGTGGTGTATTTTGTGAATATTTTAATAATCCCTTAATAAAAGAACAAAAAAAAAAAAATTAAGCTCAGTTATGGTGTCTTGTTCTGTGTGTGAATGTGATGTGACAAAAAGAAATAATCCGAATCAATACACTTTTCACAGGTAAATACGATTTTGTCATCATAAGTTTCCAAAACATATTTTGTCAAATTTATGCAATTAAATCGATGAGAAAAAAGTAATTTCAATGTATTACTTATTCCCATTGTTCTATGTAAGTATATTTTGTGATTATAAATAGGATTTATGAAAATATTGTGTAAAAATTAAAATTGTTTGTTTACGTTAGTGCTTGACAAAGCGGTTACGTCACAAGTATCGATAAAATGTAACTTAGTTTTAGAGACACCGTAACTGGATTACCATACTACATATGTAACCAAATTTTATCTAGAAATTACTAAAGGAAGAAAGTACTGGAACTCACTAGCGCCCGGCTTTTAATTTCTTTTTACTAAATAACAGCCAATAAGATTTTCTTTAGTTTTTATTCTTTCAATATATAATAACAATTATATTGAAAGTAGTCGTAGTTATTTCTAGTAAATTTTGCTTCAGTTCTGCGAAGTGACCACTTACTTATAGCAAATTTACCAAATATAACTATGCTACAATAAATTTACAAGTCATCATCATCGTTTAATTGCATCCCTGTGATATAATTTACGCAAAAAAGAAGTCAAAACTATATTTATTATTTAGTTACATTTAATTGAAAACCTAGGGCGCTACTGGCTCTCAGAATTTACAACCATCAAAAACAGATCGGATTGCTAGCGTCATAAAAAATAAGTCGTAAATAAAAAAGGGCGTGAATGTGTGTACGTACCGGGTTTAAGGCTTTAAAAATATAGTACTGTGGACCCGCGGTAGTCCGACAATCATTTTGCAGGGCAGTGTCGGACTATCGAATTTGTCGGATCATAGAGTACTGCCTAAGACCCCTTATAGTCCGACTTTATTTTACAAAAGAGTGCCTTGTAATCCGACAAATTATAGATCCAATGATGATTCTTTATATTATATACATATAATGTACTCTGAAGTACAAATTATACTTCATTATACATACAAATATGTCAAATTTAGTGAATTAAACAACACAATAGAGAGCTTACGTTTTATTATAAAATTAACGTCATTAATGCTATAGAACTTGCAAAAAATATAGAATAACTTTACATTAGAAAATAATTATGTACAAACAAATGTACATACTAAAATAATCAAAAACTAAGAATCAAATACAAATGTAATTTAAGAACCCGGTATTCACTTGTTAAACTACTGAAAGATTCATTACGATTTAGGCGGTCTAGAATATCACATTTTCTTTAATTAATTGTCAGTGTTTTGTGCTTTCGCTTTTGAGCTTGTGACGACATTACTAGGTACCTATATCTACGTAATACACAATGAATAAACAGAAAACCATGAACACACGCTAGGTGCACGCACCACTGCTCATCGGCTGTAGTCAAATTCAAACTAAGCAATCGGAAATCGGAATCAAACAATACCCTACGCGTCGAGCACAATAATGATGGTTTATACAAGTTGTAACTTGTTCAATCATGCATTAGCGAAATTATCAAAAAAATATTCAATCCATACTAATATTATAAATGCGAAAGTAACTCTGTCTGTCCGTCTGTCTGTTACGCTTTCCCGCTTAAACCTCTCAACCGATTTTGATGAAATTTGGCACAGACAATCTTTGGACCCTGAGAAAGAACATAGGCTACCTTTTATCCCGGAAAAATTTGATATTCCCGAGGGAAATCTTAAAAGCGCGATATAACCGAACTCCACGCGGGCGAAGCCGCGGGCGGAAAGCTAGTATGTAATAAATAATAGACCATGTCGGATTACAGGAGGTGTCGGACTAGACAGGGGCCGGATTACCGGGGGTCCACTGTATAGGAAATTGAAATTTTAATTATTTGTTGCTGTGTTTTTTTCTCTTGTATTACTGTACTTACATAGTATTGTATAAACTAATGTGTTTTATAAATGAACAGACAGCTGTGCTGCTGGGAGTTTTTTCCGCCACTTCTTCCCAGCGAAAGCACTAGGAAGTGGCGATGGGTGGGCGTTTTGGGGACTGTCTTATTTAATCATCATCATCAACCTCTTTTTTTTATTGTCCCATTGCTGGGCACAGGTCTCCTCTCATACAGAGAAGGATTGAGCGTAATCACCACGCTTGTTCAATGCGGGTTGGCGATTTCAGACTTAAAGTCTAGGTTTTCTTAAGATGTTTTCCTTCACCTTCAGTCATTGATGACCAAGATATACTTAGAAAGTACATATAACTTTGAAAAAGTTACATTGGTACTTGCCTGACCTGGAATCTAACCCGCGCACTCATACTTGAGAGGCTGGTGTTTTAACCACTAGGCCACCACCACAACATATATACGACACGACACGACATATCTTATGTAATATTGACGTTCAAAAAGTTCTGATTCTCAGCCTAATTTGAATAAATGACTTTTGAATTTGATTGTATAGTATCATGTTTTTACTTATTTACATTTCTATTTTAATGATGTTTTAATTATTTTTTTGCTTTACTGGTTTTTTGGTGTGCCTAGTTGCCATATGGTAAACAATTTCATTGTTGTAGTGTTTTCTTGTCTTCATTACTATACATAGTATTGTATAAAGTTATGTGTGTTTTTTTTAATAAACAGACAGCTGTGCTTCTGGAGAGTTTGTTCCGTCACTTCTTCCCAACGAAAGCACTAGGAAGTGGCGAAAGGCGGACGTTTTATGGGACTGTCTTATTTAATATTGACGTTCAAAAGTGCTGATTCTCAGCCTAATTTCAATAAAATATTTTTCATTTTGGAATAAATAATTAATTAAAAATAAAGTTCTTTTATTCCTGTAATACAATTTCAATCAGTATTGCGCCTGAAATAACTTGTAAATATCTGAAACTAGCGGAAAATGGTTGTATTATATAAATAATCGATAATGAAATATTTATCGTAAGTCATCCTGGACAACACTAGTTTTCACTCAAACATTGTCATTTACGCACACATGTGTATATATTTTTTGACACAGTTTCGAGTCGTCTATGTGTATCTTTTACTTCCTATATCTATGGTAGTTGCAATTAAATGGACACAGTAGACTCTACCAAGATGCCTTCGTTGTAAATTGACAATAATGTCATACAATAGTATTCTGAAGTATGCAGTATTCACCATGTAGAGATAAATTTTCATGTTTGGAAAGGCGTAGTCACACGTTACATATACCTACCTACCGCAGCACCTTGACAACGTGTGACTACGCCTTTCCAAATATGAAAATTTATATCTACATTGTGAATATTGCATACTTCAGAATAGTATTGTATGACATTATTGTCAATTTAAAGTAAATGGACACAGTAGACTCTACAGTCTACTGTGTCCATTTACTTGCAACTACATTAGTAACTTTGTTCAGTTCAGTATTCTGAAAATCGTGTTTTATACTTTTTCAGCGTCGTTTTTTGGTGTGGTTTGAGTTTTTTTACTTTTTATTATTTGTACTATTTTGGTGTTAAAGTGTATTTGTGGCGCATAATATTAACAAAAGTTAAATTGATGAACTAAAAACTAGGTATACTTGACATATTACATATACATCTACACGCACATATAACAACATAAGCCCGAAGGCATATAGTGCAGAGGACATTTTTATGGGAGTTTTAGCCAGTTATCAAACTGTTTCCGCCTTCCCCGCTTGGAGTTACTTCTAGCTTATGTCGTTTTCATTAGTGCATTACATATTCTATTAATGTTCACACATTAATACATCACATTACATAAAGCGATGCACAGTTCCCGTGATCCGCGCTTTACTCTTATCGCTCATATTTAACATAATTAAAGAATTCTTGTAATTATGTATAAGCGTAAAGTACTCGTGAAGCTCTTTCACGTGATACCAAACACGGTATATTTATTTAAATTTTATATTAACATAGAACTTTTTGTCCGCTAGAGGGCGCCATACTTAATTTGGTGACAAGCTTTATAGCTCATAACTAACAGTAGTAGTAACTACACTTCTAATGGTATGAACTTCTGACGCTATGAACGAAAAGATGTGAATTATATGCCACCAGCCCATGAATACAGATAAAGTCACGAGGAAATGCTAGCAATATATATATTTAAAATGTACAAGTAAAGTGCTTTCAAATGATACCAAACACGACACATTTATCTTAACTTTATTTTTTACTCTGTATGTTTTGTCCGCTAGAGGGCGCCCCATTAGATTTTGTGAAACTCCATATAGCCTATAACCAGCGGACAATTAAGACGCTTCTAATGATATATCATTTGTCGAATTCTGATAAGCAGTTTAGAAGTTACGAGGGAACAGATGAACATACATACATACATACATAGCCTGTCAAAATCATAACCCTCCTTTTGCTTTGCCGTAGTCGGGTAAAAAAGAAGAACTTGAATTTTTGAAAATGGAATTAATAGTGGCGATCTTTTCAGTAGAATGCGAGCATTGCGTTGCGGCTACGTACAGAAAAAGTAACTGCCTCGTAAATAATAGGCTATTTTTACCCGACTACGGCAAAGCAAAAGGAGGGTTATGATTTTGACAGGCTATGTATGTATGTATGTATGTATGTATGTATGTATGTATGTATGTATGTTCATCTGTTCCCTCGTAACTTCTAAACTACTTATTCGAATTCGATAAATGACATATCATTAGAAGCGCCTCAATTGTCTGCTGGTTATAGGCTATATGGAGTTTCACAAAATCTAACGTGGCGCCCTCTAGCAGACAAAATATACAGAGTAAAAAACAAAAGTTAAGATAAATATGCCGTGTTTGGTATCATTTGAAAGGGCTTAACTTGTACATTTTGAATATATATATATTACTAGCATTTGCTTGTGACTTTACCTGTATTCATGGGCTGATTGCATATAATTCACATCTTTTCGTTCATAGATAGCTTCTTTACTACTTATCAGAATAAGACCACTGCAGAACCATTAGAAGGGCCTTGATATTCTGTTGGTTATGAGCTATAAAGCTTGTCACCAAATTTAGTATTACGCCCTCTAGCGGACAAAAGTTCTATGTTAATACAAAATTAAAATAAATATACCGTATTTGGTATCATCTGAAAGAGCTTCACGAGTACTTTATGTTTGTACATAATCCCTAGTAATGATTCGTAGAAATTTGAATGTAAACCAGGGTTTGGTAAACGGAGCGATGGGAGTGGTGAAGGCCTTCGAATGGCCTGCTCTTCGGCGCGATCAGTTGGAACAGGAGAACAGCCAAGCGCTGTTCTCATACAATTTGACGACGCATCCATAAAAGCAGATACTAACGGACTTATCAAAATCGAGCCTTGCCTCACTGAATTTGACGGCTTGAGGGGTTCTGGGCAAATTCAGCGTAAAATGCTCCCGCTGATTCTTTCTTGGGGTTGTACTGTACATAAATTATAAGGTTGTACTCTAGATAAATAAGTTACAGATCTAGGAAAGTCATTGTTTGCTAAAGGACAGGCCTATGTCGCTCTCAGTAGAGTTAAAACCATAGAGGGATTATTTATAAGTGCCTTGGATCATAATAAATTACTTAAAAATCCACATGACAGTCGATCGTTAACAGAATTAGATAGATTAAGAAATCTTCCCAGGTCCTCTTAATATAAGTTTTTTTTTAAATAATTATAAACTAGCGCTTGACTGCAATCCCGCCTGATGGTAAGCAGTGACGCAATCCTTGATGCCTGCGCACTAGTTTATTAAACCTATTCACTTAAAAAACTTAGGAATAGCAAGGATGACGGCAGTTGAGCCAGGTGATGCAATGTTAAATCCAAGACCAACACGACCAACCATGCTGCGCCAGAGGGAGATTGATCTGGAGACTCTCCACGACCAAACTCCCGACACAACAACATTTGGCGCATCGTACTCGCCACACAACGCTACACAAAGTGCTCAGACGCGTCCTCCGTACGGCTTCACCAGATATCATGCTGGAACACGAAGAATCGCTTGGCGGCAAGACTTTGTCTGGTGGTAACTTCTGCCGGCAGCCGATGTTATGGCCTACCACCGTTAGAAAAACATCCAATCTATTTATACTAACGGCCTTATCCACTAATTCATGACCCATTCGGTGCCATCGACGCAAATGTGCGTCGCTACTACGAAAAACCGGGAGCTTCATACGGGGAAACCGTTGCTATACGCGCTACGCTCCAAGCGCTACGAAATAGTAAAATAGGACATCTCTACATATTACTATACGCCGATACATAAGTCAAAAGAGATGTCGTATGTTAACTACCTAGTTTTTAGTTCGTCAATTTAACTTTTATTAATATTATGCGCCACAAATACACTTTAACACCAAAATAGTACAAATAATAAAAAGTTAAAAAACTAAAACCCAACTACGACAAAAAACGACGCTGAAAAAGTATAAAACAAGATTTTCAGAATACTGAACTGAACAAAGTTGCTAATATAGTTGCAAGTAAATGGACACAGTAGACTCTACCAAGATGCCTTCGTTGTAAATTGACAATAATGTCTTACGATACTAGGGCGTAGTCACACGTTACATATACCTACCGTAGCACTTTCATAACGTGTGACTGCGGTTTTCCAAACATGAAAATTTATCTCTAAATAGTGAATATTGCATACTTCAGAATAGTATCGTAAGACATTATTGTCAATTTACAACGAAGGCATCTTGGTAGAGTCTACTGTGTCCATTTACTTGCAACTATATTAGCAACTTTGTTCAGTTCAGTATTCTGAAAATCTTGTTTTATACTTTTTCAGCGTCGTTTTTTGTCGTAGTTGGGTTTTAGTTTTTTAACTTTTTATTATTGCACTTTGTATCATCTGAGGTTAGAGGAAGTGCAGGCTCGCCACTCCAGGGCTTAGGCCTCCCTTTACGGATGGAGTAGAAAGAAACCTTTGTCCAGCAGTGGGAACGTGCAAAATAGAAAAAAAAAACATCATGACCTTATCACATTCTTACCTAGTCAAAGATTTTGACCCGTTTTGGCTATACTAGCTGCTGCCCGCGATTTTGTCCGGGTGGACTTCAGTCTACAGGAGCTCTATGTGGATGGCAGCAATATGTACGCCAGCGTTAACTCCCGTTTTCACAACATTTTTTGTTACTGCTCTGCTCCTATTGGTCATAGCGGGATGTTATATAGCCTATGTCCTTTCTCAGGCTCTAGACTATCTGTGTACCAAATTACAATCGGTTCAGTAGTTTTGGCGTGAAAGCAGGACAGACAGACAGAGATACTTTCGCATCTATAATATTATAGTATGGATGACATATCTGTTTTAGTTAAGTGGGTAGTGAGAACTATGGTGAGAGTCTGGTAACTTAACTGCTTACACTTTCATAGAAGGATTTTGATGTTAAGGGTTCACGCGGCTGTATCTTGAACAGCACAAGCTATATGAGCGTATAGTGCACGAGTATAACAAATCAAACCCGTAGTGTTGGGTAAGCACCCACTTACGTTATGTTTATGATATTTTTTCAGTGATAATTGATAAATCCTTTCATCACCACTAGAGCTACGGCGTAGAGAAACCGGCATGTCCTAGGGTCTAAATTTCAGTTGCAACTGACATCAACCAACCCGCACTGGGCCTACATGTTTATGATAATTAGGTTATGCTAATTGTATTATTTGATTATAAGATAACGATCATGATAATCGTCGCTTAATTATCTGTTTAAGGATTACGCAGTCAGAGTAGATGTGGTTATTATAATGACAGCATCCGTGGCGTAGCGGTAGCGAATGCGACCGTTGCGCAAGGAGGCGCGGGTTCGATCCCCGCACAGTGCAAGTATTTGTATGCATGAATGTGAATATTTGGACTGGTCTGGTCGTGCCTCGGAAAGCACGTTAAGCCGTTGGTCCCGGTTGCCATACGAACATCTAGTGGCAGTCGTTACGCGTTGTTGAAGCCCTCAAAAGTCTAACAATTGGTTTAACTGCAATGCTTAGATATCGCCTTCGGGTTGTGGAGGTCAGACGGCAGTCGTTTCACGTAAAGTATCGAAGTTTAGCCAAAATCAGCAGTTAGACTGGTAAAAGCGGACCCCAGATTCCAAAGCTGAAAAGCTACGGATGCGACTGGGATTAACGCTGAGATGATGATGAGTAGATGTGGTTATTAACCGCTTATAACAAAAAGGTCGTAAAAATCTGTTGCATTTGAATTAGAACTTCCTTCCTTTATGTACCTATGTTATTAAGTTTATATTCCCAAAACTTGATAATTACACAGGGTGTCTTATCAAAACTTCCAAAGTTCTAACTCTTTATAAAATGTCGATTTGCTAACAAATTTTGCAT
Source organism: Sesamia nonagrioides (assembly GCA_017933935.1). Taxonomy (NCBI): domain Eukaryota; kingdom Metazoa; phylum Arthropoda; class Insecta; order Lepidoptera; family Noctuidae; genus Sesamia; species Sesamia nonagrioides. The sequence continues at coordinate 18,787 of JADWQK010001917.1, forward strand.
ACAAACAGGAACCGCTTAAAACATACCTCCTATATTAGGGCCGCCACAAACAAATTAATGCCCAGCAACCCCTATGCCTAACTTTGCTAACGAGAAACCGTCCTTCACTTGGGTCATCAACTCTGCAAGAAACTTGCGACTCAAGTTTGTCGACCTAAATGGCAATGTGGTAGCCCTAGAGAAGTATTATATGTATAAGTTGGTATCTCATTCGTTAAGGAAAGTGATACTTGAGGGACATTGAAGCCGCTTGATAAATTGGTATAGCAGAGAGTAATATGAGATACTTGTCCATTAGCAGATAAAGTATTTTACGGAGAAATCCTTTTACCGAATTACGTTGACAAACAACTCTGTCTTCGCTGTGATCGATGTCATTGGCTTGTCATATCTAGTTTCTTGTCTTTGAGAGAATCTAGCCTAGGTTATAGATACGGTTATCAGGTTAACAGCACAAATAAATTCTAGCTGGAAAAGAATAAGCTTCATTGTTTACTGTAAGTATATTTTCTCTTTGATCAAAAATATTATTTTTCCGGAGTCTTTCTGATTAAACTGTACAACTTCGGATAACGAATACTTAGGTTTATTTCGTAGTAGCTTTCCGCTCGCGGCTTCGCCCGCCTGGATTTCGCTTATATCGCGCTTTTTAATTGTCCCTCGGGAATGACAATTTTTTTCTGGATAAATGGTACGACATTATTTAATCCGGACTTCTAACCTTACGCGTGCAAAATTTCAAAGCAATCGGTTCAGTAGTTACAGAGTGAAAGCGGAACAAACAAACAATTTCTCACTTTCCCATTTATAATATATGTAAGTAAGGATAAGGATATTTAAAATAGCTATGAACCACATGACTAGGATGATAATTCGCTGACGCGTAGTCGTGGCGGCATAAGTACTATTTTCAGTGTGATCGATTTTGCGCACATGGATGCAGCTCCATGTTGAATTTTAATTATTTATGTTAATTTTTGGCTGTGTTATCGATGTATTTACATACCAAAGCCCCTCCGTGCCTCAAATAGCACGTTAAGCCGTTGGTCTCGATTATCATTCCAGGATCGTTGGCGTTCCGGGTCGTCAGAAGCACGGAAATCTGATAAGCAGTCTTACTAAGCAAGACCTAACCTACCTAATAACTAAGAAAGAAATTAACAATCGATTTATGTAAAATATTTTATATTCATGTGCATCTACTGAGACTGGAAACCAGAGAAATCGTAATAACAAGTCTAGTAGTCGTAGAAACCGCTACCTCGAGTGGTTTTGTGCGTCCTCCAACCAGCTGATTCGGACGAACATCACAAGTTCATCAGTCTACCTTGTGGGACTCTTATCAACGCTACCTCTTCCGGTACGTTGTAGCCACTCCAGTACCAATATGCTCTGTCCACTACCTCTTAAGTTTGATAATTCTTCGGCCTATGTAACAGCCAAACAAAAAATAAAAATTGCCAAACTTAAGTGGCACCATGGTTGTCTAGCGGATCTCTTCATTTCTTTTTTTATCACTCCATTGCCCCTTGGGTGACTTCAAATAAGGTCCATGGTGAGCGACCATGTTTCACTCCGACTCTGGACTGGTACTATTTCCTGGATAACACTTTGTCCGATCTGAGAATAGAGCGCAGAACTTCACGCTCAGCAGTAGACCTGCCGACCGCTACACCGACAAAGAACTCCAATAGTTACTAATAGCAATTTTCGTTGCAAATGCCACTTAATTCTATCACTCACCTACAATCATTAGTAATACAGAACGTAATTTCAACATTGACTTATTATTACGATTTCTGTGCTGGAAACTGACCCCAACATAATGTAGAAAAGGCTAGGGCTATATGATTATGACATTAATCTGTATGTGTCGTGGTGGCCTAGTGGTTAAAACACCAGCCTCTCAAGTATGAGTGTGCGGGTTCGATTCCAGGTCAGGCAAGTACCAATGTGGACTTTAAGTCGGAAATTGCCAACCGGCATTGAACAAGCGTGGTGATTACGCTCAATCTTTCTCTGTATGAGAGGAAGCGTGTAGAAGGCGCCCAGCAGTGGGACGATAAAAAAGGTTGATGATGATTAGTCTGTGTCTGTCCACTAGAAGTTAAGTAAAATATTTACTAACCATAAGGAATCATATTTAAAAACAAAAGTTTTTTTTTATAAATTATAAACCAGCGCTTGACCGCAATCCTGCCTGATGGTAAGCAGTGACGCAATCGTTGATGGTAAAGCGCACTAGTTTATTAAGAGCCTATTCACTCCAGCCTTGAAGACACGCCGACAAGAAACACCGCCGCTGGCAAATTGTTCCAGTCCCTCGATTTACGCGGTATAAAAGTTATGTTCATCTGTGTCTGTGTTATCGATGTATGATGAACACTAGAAGTTAAGTAAAATATTTACTAACCGTAAGGATTCATAATTAAAAACAAAAGTTTTTTTTTATCCTATACTATGGTTGTAATTTTATTTACACCTATTTGGAAAAGAGAGAACTTGATTACAATGTTTTTTTTCTTGCAAATTCTCACAACTCGCATTACAACAACATCATGTACTACAGTGTCTCCCAATACGCACGTGAATTATAGGGTGCGTAAATTCCAGGAACCCAGAATAAGTCAGCTTTAAAATTAACGACCTCTCTTCAGCGGTCAGTCGTCTGAGAGCCAACGTGTCGCCGACAAATCCTATTGTTTTCCGGCATCGTTTGTCAATGACAGTCCCAGGGACCTTCAACCTGCTGATAATGGCGACACTTTGCTTAAATCGGGATTGTTCTGTCATAGCCATTGAGCCTGTCACGTCTGAAGAGTCGGACTGTTTGTCTATGATAGTATCGGGTATCTGTTAACATCTTAGTTTATATCTGGGTATAAAGATAAATAGTCGGGCTTTTTGTCTATGATATCATTGAGTACCTATTGACATTTTAGTTAAAATATATCTCAATATAGTATAAAAGACGATACTGTTTCTAATGCGCAATGGTCCATCGTGGAGGATGAAAACCGAAGTGCGGAAACCAAATTTGTACATAGAAGAATTCGTGATTGATTGACTAACAAACCAACGCACAGCGAAATTACTGGGAATTGTGAATGTGAAATTTCGCACATGGTCTTTTTTTTATTATGTAGCACTAATGGCTAAGACCGGCTAGTCTAGCTATGAAGAAGGACATATAATGTTTACATTCATCATAATCATCATCATTTCAGCCACAGGAAGTCCACTGATGGATATATGCTTTGCCTAAGGATTTCCAAAAAGACCAGTTGGACCCGGCCTGCATCCACGCTTCCCTACGAGTTTGGTCAGGTCATCCGACCACCTAGTCGGTGGGTGTCCGACGTTGCGCTTGCCGGTACTGATCGCTATTCAAGAGCCTTTCTGCCCCATCGGCCATCGGCTCTACGTGCTATGTGCCCCGCCCACTGCCACTTCAATGAGCTAATCCGCTGGGCTATGTTGGCGACTTTCGTTCTTCTACGAATCTCCTTATTCCTAATTAGATCACGTAGAGGTTTCTCTGTTAGGTGTTTACCTAACAGAGTCCTCTCCTTAGCTCTCTGTGCGACCTTCAGCTTTCTTATGAGGTTCATAGCGAGGGACCACGTTTCTGATCTTGTGAATATTTACATTATAACTGTCGGAGTCAGCATCTTGGTGTGGTGGTACGGGCCCCATTTCGTAGGTGAAGTTTTGTATTAAAACACGAAGTGTAAATATACCAATGGCAATCACAATTAAAATAGGCAAACCGACAGTTTCGCCCCGGAGGAGTGCCCTGGTCCGCGCCTCGTAGCGAAGTGACCGTTCGACGATCCCCGCTTTCCAAAGTGACTGTGCCCACGTAACGCTCAAAACCACGTCACAGTGTCTACCCCACCACCACATAAATCAAATTTAATTGAATTAATATCGACGATCTACGACATGATAATATTAAACTACAGGAGCCTCAAGCCTTTCAAAAACGTATCACCATCTGCTGAGCCTTTTCCCAAATATGTTAGAATCGGCTGCTAGTTTCAAATCAAATCAAATCAAATCATTTATTTCAAATAAACCAGTTACAGGCACTTTTGAATTGTCAGAAGGTCGGTCAGTCAATAAGATGAAGCTAGTCGCCCATTCCAAAGAGTAGGTACCTATGGAGAAGAACGGGCAAGAAACTCCATGGACACTCTTTTAAATTTTTAAGCTATTGTTACAAATATTTGATTACATCATTCATGTTGAAATCAACCGCGTGAGAACGATGCAGAAATAAATTGTACGTTGAGAGCGTCCATTATGGAAAACATACAAAAATCAATTCAGAAATCAAAATACGCCGTGGCAGCTAAGAGATGACCAGTCCCCTCCGACGGCGTCCGTTCACGAACATGACGTATGGATCAGCATCATTCAGCTCAACCATATCGAAGGGAACCCAATGACCCAAAACACACGCCACCATCAGCGAGACATTTGAGTGAGCATGACATACTCTCAACAGCCAGAGCACAATTAAGTCAATAAAAAGACTAACCCAACAAATAAATGCCTTACAGCACATTCGTACATTGTGCTCACACGTTTGCCATGCAATTATACAATACTAAGAAATTGAATCTACACAATGCTAAGATAGTTTTGTCCAAGGTTCAGCAGCTCCAACAGTGTTCCCGAATCTGTGGAAAGTTTATCTCCTGTGCAGCTGCAGCTGTACAAGTGCCGAACACCTCAGTCAGCGATACAATTCCGTAACGTACAATATGCTTGGCTACATAGTGTGTAATACAGGCTTTGAATAAATAACATAAACAATTACATATTAAAACTACAAGAGGAAAAATCAAAGAACAATCATTGTATAGAAATCGGACGCAGCTCAAGCCCAAGCCTTTTTGTCCTCAATATAATCCTTCACACTATAAAATGCTTTCTGACACAACTTACGTTTAATGAAGGATTTGAATTTATTCAGGCTCAGATCTTGAACCACCTCTGGAAGTCCATTGTAAAAATGTATACATTGGCATCTGAAAGAGCCACCTATTTTCTTGAGCCTTGTTGTAGGTACAATAAATTTGTGCCTGTTTCTAGTATTTATATCATGGACATCACTGTATTTTTTAAACAATTTTATATTTTTATGAGCATACAAAAGATTTTCATAAATATATTGAGACGGCACGGTCAGTACATTAATCTCTTTAAATTTTTCTCTGAGAGAGTGTCTCGGACTTAATTTATAAATTGCACGAACAGCTCGTTTCTGCAAAACAAATATTGTTTGAATATCGGCGGCATTTCCCCACAACAGAATGCCGTACGACATTACGCTGTGGAAATAGCCAAAGTACACTAAACGGGCCGTCTCAACATCAGTCAAATTACGAATTGTTCTAACTGCGTATGCAGCAGAACTTAGCTTTTTTGACAATTTTTCTATATGTGAACCCCATTGAAGCTTAGCATCCAGAGTTATACCCAAGAACACTGTGCTGTCGTCAGATTTCAATTCTTCGCCCTTTATCAACACTTTAGTTTCCACCTGCCTCACGTGAGGTAGAGTAAACTTAATGCATTTGGTTTTTTTCTCGTTTAAGAGTAAATTATTAACATTAAACCAATGGACTACTTTGGAGATCGCGCTATTTACATCATCAGTAACCTGATGCTGACGTTTCAGTTTAAATAAAAGTGAAGTGTCATCTGCAAACAACACTATATCGTGGTTATCCTTTATTAGGTACGGCAGGTCATTGATGTAAATAAGAAACAAAAAAGGACCAAGAATTGACCCCTGTGGGACTCCCATTGTTACTAAAGATCCAGAAGATCTTTTTCCATTAACGTCAACGCTTTGAATCCTACCACTCAAGTAAGATGTAATAAGATCCAGTGCAGAGTTCCGGATCCCGTAGTGGCGGAGTTTCCTGATTAACGTATCGTGAAGAACGCAATCGAATGCCTTGGACAAATCACAAAAGATGCCCAAGGCATCGCATTTATCCTCCCATGCATTATATATATGACCTAGAAGTTCAACACCGGCATCAGTAGTTGAACGACCCCTTGTAAAACCGAACTGTTTGCTATGTAATAATTTATGTTTATTAAAAAAATTAGCATTTGGTTTAAAATTAATTTCTCAAAAATTTTACTAAAGGTAGGTAGTACAGAAATAGGTCTATAATTTGTGGGGTCTGATGTACTACCAGATTTAAACAAAGGTATTATTTTACTATTTTTCATGAGATCAGGAAACTCTCCACAGTCAATACAAGCATTAAAGATAACAGCTAGAGTGGGTGCCACAATATCAATAATAGACTTAGCAACTTCCACCGAATGACCCCATAGGTCAGCAGTCTTTTTTACATTCAGAGTGTGAAAGATTTTAATTATATCTCTACTGATAACATGTTCAAAATGAAACTCCGAATCACAAACATTAACATTTTCTTTAAGCAAAGACTCCGCAACAGAAGGTGATGAGTTTAGGGATTTAGTAGTTGAAACAGGAATATCCGAAAAGAAATTTTCAAATGCCTCAGAGACTTGCGAGTCTGATTTAATTATGTTGTCATTAATAGACAGGCTATAGTCAGTATTTCTATCACTGGACCTTCCCGTTTCACTATTAATAATTTTCCAAGTCGTTTTAATTACATTGCCACTGTTCTTTATCTTTGAACTCAAGTAACGTGACTTGGCCATATAACAAACTTGTTTGAATAATTTTGAATATTTTCTAACATATAAATTGAATTCAACAGTGTTAATATAAATCCTCTCATTGTACAATTCATAAAGCCGAGTTCTACTTTTATGAATACCGATGGTAGCCCAATCAGAGAAAGATGCTTTACCATTAACAGAGATAGTCTTGGGAACAAAGGTGGAATCAAATAGCTTACAGTATATATTAAAAAAATTGTCATAGAGATGATTAGGATCAGCATTTTACACATTAGGTTTACAGATTAGGTTTAACCGGATTCACCTGAATAACAAAAACGTGATAACATGACATGAATACTGTGATCCATACTAATATTATAAATGCGAAAGAGACTCTGTCTATCTGTCTGTCTGTTACGCTTTCCCGATTAAACCTCTCAACCGATTTTGATGAAATTTGGCACAGACAATCTTTAGACCCTGAAAAAGGACATAGGCTACCTTTTATCCCGGAAAAAATTGATCTTTCCTAGGGAAATCTAAAATAGCGCGATATAACCGAACTACACGCGGGCGAAGCCGCGGGCGGAAAGCTAGTAAGTAATATAAAAACACTTTCTCAAAAACGCAAAAATTTTGGCTTTTAGGTCAAATTAAAAATATCTAGAAGTAAATATGTTTATAACATCTGCTCGGAAAGGACAACATTACTTAAAAAATTCAGGATGAAAGTAGTTATTAATTACCTACTGTTGTACAAAGTGGTTCGAAAAATTTATGTAAATAAAAAAAAATCTTTTTGTTTTTGTTTCATTGTTGTTGTTTGGTTGGTTGTCATTTGCTAGTGTCGCGGGCGAATAACGAACGACAGACGGATCTGTTTTTTTCTTTCTCTCTTTTTTGGCTTCGCACGGTTTGTGCCTTTAGCAAATGTCACGTAATGAATTATTATTCATGTCCAAAAAGACGCCCGCGTGAACTCTCTTACGAGGGAGGTTTCGGGAAAAGTCATGATGTGGCCACTATGCTACGATATTTCACTGTTATTTATAAATTATTTACTGAATGCACTTTTTACGACATAATTCACGCACTTTTCTTTAGTAAACAACTCCATAAATAATTTTAAAAGTCCAATGAAAAATGAGCTTGACACTCAGCTTGACTTTCCCGTCAAAACTCACAGACGGATCTTATGTCAATTGTCAAATAATGTGTGTTGTCCGTGACATCAAGTCAACATAAACAAGTTATCATATTTCTTCTCTTGTCTTTCTTTTATTCTTTTATATTTACTTTTAATGTGCGTTTTGTTAGTGCAGAATAAAACTATTTCTTCTTTTCTCTTTCTAAATCTATTGATATCATGCTCTGTTCATACAATGTCTGAACATATAACATCAATTATTTTGATATATGATAGTGCTTCTGAAATCGCAATAAGCTGCAACGACATGGTACACACGTTTCCAATTAGCTACTTCAAAAGATCTACTAGCTTGTTTTTGGGAGTGAACATAAATAAATCTCCCCTACCTTTTTTGCTCTTAAAAACCATCTCTAATAGTTCTTCTATAACACTGTGATTAATATGCATACGTATAACGTAAAATTCGCAAACAAACAGATATGATTATACTGTTCGCATCCATGTAAGTCTGTATAGCCTATTTTGTGAACGTGGAAACAAATCGATTATCGTGTGAGCAGTTACCCCTCTCCATAGTTAGAAGTATCTACTTACTACCTACATACAGACGTTTAAGACAGCCATGTTAAATTACACTTGTCACTCATCGATTACTCAGCAAGAACGTTTAAGGAAAAGACACCTTTGAGTCTAAATGTGACAAGGTTCTGTTGATGTTTTTAAACTATTTTATTCTATTCTATCGCAGGCCTTGATCGTGGAGACCGAAGCCAGATATTCCGTAACGTAAATAACCTAACACCATAACAATTATTATATATGCTGACCTACCAGGTCCTCATAAATACGTAAGAACATAGCAAATATCCAATAACACCACAACAGTTATTATATATGGTAACCTACCAGGTCCTCATAAATACGTAAGAAGATAGCAAATATTTTCTATTATACACAATGCCCCCTTCTGGTCACCCTCCACTACTTTATTTTTTTGTAGATCGGTTCGGTCCGAACTGACGAACTGGATAGGTTCTGACCTATCCAATTTGTCCCGCTTTTTTACTTGGCCTGGCGCGACCCGTATAAATTGTCATTTAAGAAAAAGCGTTAAACCCCTTCCGAGCAACTTTTTGCTCTCTGTCTTTTTCTTTTGTATTTGAGGGTGTGTGCGTGTGAACAACGCATAAGGAACCCCTTTTCGGTTGGAGTCCCCTGACGTCACATGTTTTTTTTTTCTGTTTATGAGACATCCGTCTTCCGGTCCCAGTGGAGTTCGCCGTTTCTTATGTAGGTACCAGGGAACGTTTACTCTGTTTGAGAAACATACATAATATTATAAGATATGTCGTTTGCACAGCTGAATATCGCACCCATGCCAGCTTCAAAACCAGTCTATATAACAACAACTAGCTTTCCGCCCGCGGCTACGCCCGCGTGGAGTTCGGTTATATCGCGCTTTTTAGATTTCCCTCGGGTTGTTCTTTCTCAGGGTCTAAAGATTGTCTGTGCCAAATTTCATCAAAATAAGTTGAGAGGTTTAAGCGGGAAAGCGTAACAGACAGACAGACAGACAGATAGACAGACAGACAGACAGACAGACAGACAGACATACAGACCGACAGACAGACAGACAGAGTTACTTTCGCATTTATAATATTAGTATGGATTTATTGGATATTGTCAATGACCACGATACAGAAGTAATTAATTCCTGTTACGAATCAACGATTTTCTTTTTAAAACATCTTTTTTTGTAATAATTATAAACTAGTGCTTGACTGCAATCCCGCCGGATGGTAATTAGAGATGCAATCGTTGATGGTAAAGCGTGCTAGTTTAATAAGCTTATTCGCTCTAAAAACTGGAATATTTGTATAAGTAATTTAAAAATTAATGTCAGATTTTGGAACAGCAAATGTAATACGTACCTCCACATCTATCATCAACATTTTCATCGTCCCACTGCTGGGCACAGGTCTCCTCTTATACAGAGAAGGATTGAGCGTAATCACCACGCTTGCTCAATGCGGGTTGGCGATTTCAGACTTAAAGCCCAGGTTTCCTCAAGATGTTTTCCTTTACCTTTTAATCAGTCAGTGGTGTCCAAGATATACTTAGAAAGTATGTACATGTAACTTAGAAAAGTTACATTGGTGCTTGCCTGACCTGGAAACGAACCCGCACACTCATACTTGAGAGGCTGGTGTTTTAACCACTAGGCCACCACGACTTACTAGGCCTCCACATAGACGACGTAAAATTTCAATACAGAGGATCATGTAACACCATGGTTGCCCATCAATATCAGTGCCACCATGAAATAATTTCATAATGCGTGATTAATAATTATTAAGCTCTTGTCATATCCATACTTTTGAGCTTAAAGTAAGACAGTGACACACACACAAAAGAAGATTATCACCATCGAAAACAGACGTCATAGTAGATATACACGCTCATGACGAAAGCTGAAAGCATTTCCTCTGCCTTTTGTTTCTCATGAATCATTTGTCAACGACAAGGCAGCCTTGAACGAACCACAAAGGCAAGGGTTCAAGGTTGTTGACATATTAGACGTTCATGACATGCAGATAGCAGTTTTATAATAGATGCCAAGTCGTCGGTTTGACGAAAATGGAAACAGCTTTATTAGGAGTTTATTTTGATGCGCATTTTGGGTTGATTTGGGTAAACTTTAAGAATAAAATAAACCCGTTTTTTAAATCTTCTTAAGCTACGTTGAGCACTTTTGGTGGAAGAGAAAAAGCATTAAAATGGCTTGAGCGTGACCGACCCGACACCATGATAGTAATTTGTTTTTTACTTTTAAGCTATTGCATAGCTTCTATCGCGGGCCTTGAGCGTGGAGACCGAATCCAGGAATTCCGTAACGAAAATAACCTAACACCACAAAAACTATTATAATATATATGTTGACCTACCAGGTTCTCATAAATGCGTAAGAACATAGCAAATATGTGTATTCTATGTTTTTTAATGATTTCAGTTTTCACTTCTGTCGGTCAGTCTCACGACTGCTATTTTTTAACATTATAAGTGGGTGCTTGATCGGGGGTGATCCCGCCTGATGGTAAGTAGTGATGTAATTGTTTATGGTACAGCGAACTAGTTTATTAAAAACCTATTTAGTCAGTCTGCCCTTGAAGACACTTAAATTGTGATCAGAGCGAAAGACTGCCGCAGGCGAATTGTTCCAGTCCTTCGATTTCCGCGGTAAAAAGGCGCGACGAAAGGCTTCGTCTGGATTTTAGTGGTGTCAACAATATAAGCGTGGATACTCGCCGTACGACAGGTCGTCTGATGATGGAACGATGTGGAGAATTAAACAGAACGGCTGTTACACAGAAGATGAGCTCATCCACCAAATATAACTTAGATATTATTCAGCGATGCAAAAGAAAGCAGAGCAAAAACATAAGGTAAATGATCAAGTGCTTACGCCTGTTTTATTATAGTACATTACGATATTAGTGCGTAATGATGGTTATAACATGCGAGGCGGAATTTCAGCCCGAGCCGAAGGCGAGGGTGTAATTGAGCCGAGCATGTTATAACCAATACGCACGTATATCGTACGACATTTTTTAACACACTTGCGAGGAAACAGAAAAAAAGATATTCAGAATACAAGTACAAAGAAAAGAAAATTTGAGAAAAATGGCGCGAGGTTTATTTTCTGCCGTAGCTGCGTGAAAATGTTGGCAAAGATGCTAGAGCATGCAGTCAAGTTTTTAAATTACCGAATAAACTGTTTTTTTTTACAAATACTCATTTAAATACAAACAAATACAAATTTGTTTATTTCAAATAGGACATCAGTTATTTTAAATAAACTCAATCTGTGAATGCTCACTGTTGCTTTCAAATATGGAACAGCGCGCTGCTCACTGGCTAGAGCCACGCGGCGGCGATCAGTTCCTTAATTATTTGAAATGACAAATAATGCTGTTATGGAATTTGTATTAGACAACACACCGACGCGGACGAACAGTCACCCAAAAGGCTGGAACCACGTTTGCTACGTTACAAAGAAGCTAAAAAAAATAAAAATAATTAAAGTAAGTTTGGTAAAATGATAATAAAGTAGATTGACAGACTATTTGGATCAAACATGCTGTAGGGATATACACCACAATATTATCATCATAATATTATCACTATACCATAATAATAATTTAATATCACCATTATTACCATGGTCGAATTTTACGAGACTTTAAACCTAGAATAATTTTTATCTTTGACAATCAATTTTGACGGATAAAATATCTAACTTTGTTCAAATCTATTGGAACAAAGTTCATTATTGCATGTTAAAATCTACTCGGCATAATGTGGGCTCAGACCAGCAAAAGCGCTTTGAGTGGATTTTGATCGTCATGACTCTTTTGTGTTTTCATTCATTTACTCAAATATCACTTCAACCACCAAATTTGGCCATAATTATGGAATGAAGCAAAGTGTAAACTTCACTTACCCATTATAGTAGAAGTTGATTCTCCTCGAACTATTCGGATGTTGTGTCTGGTGGGCAACTACCCGACGATTGGTGTCTGGAAGTTGTATTATGCTTGTTGCGTGGTAAACTTTACTTACGCGATCCAGTCATAACCGTATCGTTTCTAAAGAAATTCAGGTTTTCATTCGAATTTTAAAACACTTATCACCATCATCAACCTTTTTATCATCCCCCTCATACAAAAAAGGACTGAGCGTAATCATTACGTTTGCTCAATGCGGGTTGGCGATTTCAAACCTAAAGGTCCAAGTTTCCTCAAGATGTTTTTCTTCATCTTGTAATCAGTCATTGGTGTGCAAGATATACTCAGAAAGTACATATAACTTAGAAAAGTTACATTGGCACTTCCCTGACCTGTAATCGAATCCGCACACTCATATTTGAAAGGCTGGTGTTTTAACCACTAGGCCACCACGACATATATGCACGCTGGTTGCTTTAAAGAAATTACCTAAGTGTTTTTATAAACAATTAGCTACAAACAACAACTTGAAGCCATTTTCAACTAACTTTAGTCATTTGTAGGTGTCCATTTCAGTCTAGACAGATACTTGTAGTATGTTAAAGATTAATTTGAAACGGCTGCGTCTTAAATTTTACAAATGAAATGGAACAATTTCATTGTGTTTTGTTGATGAGTTTACTTATTCCAATTTCAACGTTTAATATTGTTCGAGGAGCGGTTATTAATTATATGGAGTCAATTGAGGAATTTACCAGCCACCTTAATAGATCGACAATGTCTTGGGAATTTCGGTGGTACGTCAGGAGATGCCTGTCCGTTTGAGACATGGAGAAGTAATAAACGGAGTTCTGATGTGTGACAGAATCCAGCAGATGTATTGTGTGTCTTTATGCCTATGCTGAATAAATGTATTCTTCTTTCTTTTAGATTTTTTCAGACTGGGCGACAATGGCATAGCCAGTGTAATTCGTCATTTAGGTTAGCCCCTACCTACAGCAGATGTCTACACAATATTTTTAACAGAGTAGACGCAGAGTTTAACGCAGCGGTCAATACGCCTGCCTGCGACGTGGAGGCCCCGAGTTTGATCCCCGGCCAGGTCATGATGGAAAACGATCTTTTCCTGATTGGCCTACATCTTGGATGTTTATCTATATATGTATCTATTATAAATATACTATCGTTGAGTTAGTATCCCATAATACAAGTCTCGAACTTACTTTGGGGCTTGCTCAATCTGTGTGATTTGTCCGTATATATCCGTATTAGTGTATAATATATCAGACAGACAGTAACGAGGGTGAAACAGATGGCTTCTCCAATATAAGACTACCTAGAAAATAAAAAGTTATTTATAGAAACCAGACTGACAATCAGCACTATCGAAACGATAGAAAGTCCCCTAATCCCTCACCTTGCGTTAGACATGTAAATGGGACTATGTCACAGGAGCGTGACGTAGGCTGATCATATCCGGTGGTCTATTCCCTGTCCGTGCCATTACTTTATCCTCGAAGTGTTTAAATAGAAGAAAGATAATTTATTTTAGACTTTTTACGAGTCACGATTAGATAGGAGCGTCATTTGTATATCCGGATGGAATTACACCGACCTCAAATGAGATAAGGGCTGGGAAAATAATGAGAAGCGAACAAAAATTATGGTTAACAATTTTTATGCCACTATGAATGGAAAAGCGAGACACTCCATTTTCCTTATTCCATGGCTTCAGACCACTTGGACCTGAATTCCATTTGTCATAATAAATGGCGAACGATTCTGTTTATTTGACACAAAAATGTTTCTTTCTTGCGCTACTTTGAAGTTTGTGACTGGGGTGTTAAAACGGTAATATTAAGTTATGCTGATGTAAAGTTCTCGACATGCGAAAAGCGTTTAGCGTAAATGGCATTATTTTCGTGGAAACATTATAAAATATTTCAAACATTATTACAGCTGTTGGTTTAATATTATTTTTATTTTATATTATGAACGTATGTTTGTCCAATGTCCATAACAGACATAGTCACCGATGTTCGTAATAAGTCTATGAGGCTAAAATGGAACTGGGACGGTCACTCTATTTAACCTTTAACTACTGACGTGGGGGCCTCTCAGGTCTCAAGAAACTAAAATTTGAGATTTACTCCCTTCCCCCGCGCACGACATATGCGTAGCTTCTAGTACCTTCGAGTTTACTCTAAAAATTAGGTAAGAATTGCATAAATTGAGCTCTGAGTTGCTCAGCCGTTTTTTATCTGTTTTCCTTATTGTTAATCGAAGCTTTATTTTCTGCATTTCGATGGTCCTAAGCCCATAAAACCATGAAGGAAAAATTGGAATTACTCTGCAAATAACGGCTAATTCGAACCTGATAAAATAGCAATTTCTTAAATTAAAAATAAAGGCCGTTGACCTAAGGTAAGGCTGCGTACTGAACATGCGGGGCCGCGTGGGGTGCCGGTACCTACTAGGCCGCGTAGTGAACATGCGGGCTTCCAGCCGCGGGGGTTCCCACCGTCCGCACTCCGCCGAACATGAATGGGACCGCGTGCGGTGACCATAACATCGATTTCAAAATAAACATCTTTCATTATCAATAAATATTCTTTTTTGTACTAAAACATATCAAAGTAATAATATTTTTATCTATAAAACTTATTTAACTATAAGTTGATAAAGTTTGCGCACTAGATAAATTTTTCCCTGTATGGGCACAGTTGCAAAAGTTGACCTTCGACGTATACACGTCGAAGGACAAAATTTCAACTTTTAGAGAATACATAGATTACACTTTTGATTCAGATTTACACGTTTTTAGTGTTTTTTTTATAATTATAAACTAGTCATCGTTATCTTAGTGTTAATCCCAGTCGCATCCGAAGCCTTCTCAGCTTTGGAGTCTGTGGTCCGCTTTACCAGTCCAACTGCTGATTTTGGCTAAACTTCAATATTTTCCGTGAAGCGACTGCCGTCTGACCTCCACAACCCGAAGGCGATATCGAAGCATTGCAGTTAGACCAATTGTTGGACTTTTGAGGGCTCCAACAACCCGTAACGACTGATATTAGATGTTCGTATGGCAACCGGGGCCAACGGCTTAACGTGCTTTCCGAGGCACGACTAGACCAGTGCAAATATACATAGTCATATCGAACCCGCGCCTTCTTCAGCAGCGGCCGCGTCCGCTACCGCTACCGCCACGGATGCTATCAAGTAGTTATAATTATAAAATAGTGCTTGACCGCAATCCCGCCTGATGATTAATGCAGTTATATAATCGATGATAGTTAAGCACGCTAGTTTATTAAGAACCTACTTATTCACTCAAAAACTGAGTAAATAGGAAGGGATAGAGCAACTGGCGAGGTGATGCAATGTTAAACACAACAACACGACCAACTATGCTGCGCCAGAGGGAGATTAATATGCAGACAGAGCAACATTTGGCTCATCGTATCCAGCATACATAGCTGCTCAGGCCAGTCCTCCGTACGGCTTCATCAGACAGCATGCTGGAACATGACGAATCCCTTGGCGGCAAGACTTTGTCTGGTGGGAGGTAACTTCTGCCGTCGGCCGATATTATGGCCTACCACCGAGTATTGTGTTTGCAATTTTAAGCAATGTTAGTAACTTAAACATCATCATCATCAGCCTCTACTCGTCCACTGCTGGATATAAGCCTCTTCCATGGCATGCCAACAAGTTCGATCCTGAGCAGTTCTCCGCCAGCCACTACCAACCACCTTTTTGATGTCGTCGCTCCATCTCCCTCAAAGGCGTCCAACGCTACGTTTGCCGAGACGCGGTCTCCACTCGAAGACTCGTTTACCCCAACGGTATGTGACCAGCCCATTGCCACTTCATTTTGCTAATGCTCTCAGCTATGTCGGTGACTTTGGTCCTCTGTCGGATCACCTCATTTCTGATACGGTCCTTCAGAGAGACGCCCAACATAGTTTGACACACAGAATGTGAAACTGGCGGTTATATATGTGATGTTTATTTTTATATGCTCATATAGCATATCCTTAGGTAGCGAAAATACAAGCGGCCTACTAACATCAAGATTAGAAAAGTCTGATAAGTTGAAAAAAGAGCGTCAAAGCCTGGCAATATTTTCCGAAAAGATAATGAAATACAATACTGTTTCAAAAATGTATTTTAGCTTGGCACGATCGTTTTGTTGACAGAGACAAATAGCTATGGTCGTAGTAAACAAACAGTGCATAGATTTGTGCTGAAAAACAGTCTCGTAGGCAAAATCGTGTCACTAGTTTTGTTATCGTCTCTGAAGCTTTATAAAATTATTCAATTGTTATCCACATTCTATGAAAATTAAAAGAGTTTCTATTCTATTTTCAGTCTCATTTATGCATGTTGATTTTTTCAAGTGGATGGATGGCTAAATCCGTCATCCACGCCCACTTGTTCCAAATTTCATTTTATTTATATTACGCGCTTATGGATTCATTTGAAATTTTTACCTTCAATAATATGTTAGGTTAGGATTGAAAAAAAAAAAAAAAACACTGCCACGGACTGCCGGGAGGACACGGTGCGGCATACGCTGCCCTCATCTCTGTATTAGGTTTGTCGCTGCCGGCCGTAATCGAGTCGATAGTCGGCAGCGAAGACTCCTGGGATGCGATGGTTTCCTTTTTTTTTTAAATAATTTTAAACTAGTGCTTGACTGCAATCCCGCCCGATGGTTAGCAGTGATGCAATCGTTGATGGTAAAGCGCACTAGTTTATTAAGCCTATTCACTTAAAAAACTTAGGAATAGGAAGGATGACGGCAGTTGAGCGAGGTGATGCAATGCTAAACCCAAGACCAACACGACCAAACGATCCTGCGCCAGAGGGAGATTGATCTGGAGACTCTCCACGACCAAACTCCCGACACAACAACATTTGGCGCATCGTACCCGGCACAGATCGCAACACAACGGCTCAGAACCGTCCTCCGTATGGCTTCACCAGACATCATGCCGGAACACGACGAATCGCTTGACGGCAAGACTTTGTCAGGTGGGTGGTAACTTCTGCCGGCAGCCGATGTTATGCCTACCACCGAGTAGAAACACACCTTTCCTCCTACAAAACAGTCGTCTCGCAGAAGGAGGCTGCGGAAAGGGAGAGGGCGATCTCGTCCTCTCATCCGGCCCGCAGCAGGCGCCTTAGACGTCGGACGAGGGCGGAAAACGCCCTCTTCCGGCCCCTCTAAATGGGTCCATGGGAGACAGACTCGGGGACATGTATCGTCCACCAAACATCAGGAACCGAGGTGGCGGCGCGAAGTGTTTCACGCCCGCCATTCTTAGACGTCACGAGGGAAGTCATACACCTCACTCCCCCGAGGCCCACAGTGGCGGGCCAACACCAATCGGGGGTTGCGGAAGCAGTGTTGGTTCTCGCAACCCCCGGTATAGGTGTAAGATAGAACACCGGGGTGGTTTTCAGTCAGTAAGAATCTAACAGACCCCATCGCCCGCCCCAGGGTGACAAACATCCATCAGGATTTTCCAGCCCCGGAAACAAAAAAAAAAGGTTAGAAAAAAAGCGAGATTAATAACTAAATCCGATTGCTAATTGAAAAGTGAAAACAAGTAATAAATGTACTGAAGCCAATTATACTGATACTAGCTTTCCGCCCGCGGCTTCGCCCGCGTGGAGTTCGGTTATATCGCGCTTTTTAGATTTCCGCCTCTTTTTTTACCCGACTACGGCAAAGCAAAAGGAGGGTTATGATTTTGACAGGCTATGTATGTATGTATGTATGTATGTATGTATGTATGTATGTATGTATGTATTAGGGTGCTTCTTAAACGCACAAAAAATTTTTTTTTTCCATTTATTCTCGCGTCACCCATTCATTCTCTTCTATGATCCAAAAAAGTAGTAAATTATTTTTTTCAGATTTTTAAAGTAATATTTAGGGGTCGCTACCGGCCAGCAAAATAAAAAAAAAATATGTATTTTTGATTAGAATTTTTATTCAGTGAAAAAAATTATAATCATTCTTAAATCATATAATTAGTAGGGAGTTATGATACTGAAAAATTAACTATGATAACAACGTATTTTTATTTGTATTTGGGTACTTCTGTATAAAATTTCTCACAACTAAGAGAAGATATTGTTTTTGTTCCTCATCGTTGGTAAATAATTTGTTGTACTCTTCCATTAATGCCACTCCCCGCTCCGCCAAATCATTCCCTACTTTCATAGAGCATATAATTTCTCTAGAAGCTTTATAATCTTCATCTTCCTCCCAAAGAGAAGGATCTTTTTTTAAAAATGCGGATGAAATACCGAGAATTCTAAATAACCGTAAGGTGTTGCTGGTAACAAAGTCTTCTAATTTTTTTTCTTCGATGTGACTTACATCTAAGGTAATCCGCTTAGAGCTAAAGTCTAAACTTTCTTCATTTAGTGCAATAACCATATTTTGTTTACTTTCCAATGAAACTTCGTCATCAAAAAAAGAAAATGCAACAAGTTCTTCGGAGAGGTACCATATATGCCCTAGAAACTTTGTTATAGCTTTTTTCGATATGGCTTTGTTTATTTTTTCAAAACTCTTGAGATCTTTTAGCAAGCACAAATCATTCCTTGGTGCTGATGTTGTACTAGTATTACGACTTTACGAGGCGATCGGGCGCATACTGAAGATTGCGGGGGAAGAGGGGCAAGTGTAAATCGAGTGTTTATTGTGTTGAATCATGCGTCGACAGTTGAAAAAGCAAATTTTATCTTGATTCAATAATCCTAAAATTATTATATGTCTCTTTAAAGTAATAAAATAAAAATACAAAATATTAAAACTTTAATGCTCGGTAGCGACCCCTAAAATTTGATTTAAAAATAAAATAAAAATAATGAGCTCGTTTTTTGGATGACAGAAGCGAATGGCGGGTTGACGCAGTTACTTTTCAAAAGTTGAAAAATAAGAAGCACCCTAGTATGTATGTATGTTCATCTGTTCCCTCGTAACTTCTAAACTACTTATCAGAATTCGACAAATGATATATCATTAGAAGTGTCTTAATTGTCCGCTGGTTATAGGCTATATAGGGTTTCACAAAATCTAATGTGGCGCCCTCTAGCGGACAAAACATACAGAGTAAAAAAATAAAGTTAAGATAAATATGCCGTGTTTGGTATCATTTTAAAGCGTTTTACTTGTACAATTTGAATATATATATATATTACTAGCATTTGCTTGTGACTTTACCTGTATTCATGGGCTGATTGCATATAATTCACATCTTTTCGTTCATAGCTTCTTTACTACTTATCAGAATAAGACCACTGCAGTACCATTAGAAGGGCCTTGATATTCTGTTGGGTATGAGCTATAAAGCTTGTCACCAAATTTAGTATAGCGCCCTCTAGCGGACAAAAAGTTCTATGTAAATATAAAATTAAAATAAATATACCGTGTTTGGTATCAATTGAAAGAGCTTCACGAGTACTTTATGTTGGTACATAATTACAGGAATGCTTTTTAGTTCATCAATTTAACTTTTGGTAGTATTATGCGCCACAAATACATTTTAACACCAAAATAGTACAAATAATAAAAAGTAAAAAAACTAAAACCCAACTACGACAAAAACGACGCTGAAAAAGTATAAAACAAGATTTTCAGAATACCGAACTAAACAAAGTTGCTAATGTAGTTGCAAGTAAATGGACACAGTAGATTCTACCAAGATGCCTTCGTTGTAAATTGACAGTAATGTCATACAATACTATTCTGAAGTATGCAATATTCACTATTTAGAGATAAGTTTTCATGTTTGGAAAGGCGTAGTCACACGTTACATATACCTACCTACCGTAACACTTAGACAACGTGTGACTACGCCTTTCCAAACATGAAAATTTATCTCTAAATAGTGAATATTGCATACTTCTGAATAGTATTGTATGACATTACTGACAATTTACAACGAAGGCATCTTGGTAGAATCTACTGTGTCCATTTACTTGCAACTACATTAGCAACTTTGTATAGTTCGGTATTCTGAAAATCTTGTTTTATACTTTTTCAGCGTCGTTTTTGTCGTAGTTGGGTTTTAGTTTTTTTACTTTTTATTATATACCGATCGAGGGACTGGAATAATTTGCCAGCGGCGGTATTTCCGTCGGGCTACAATTCAAGTGTCTTCAAGGCTAGAGTGAATATGCTCTTAATAAACTAGCGCACTTTACAACCAACAATTGCATCACTGCTTACCATCAGGCGGGATTACGGTCAACCATAGTTTTTGATTTACAAAAAAAAAAAAAAAACAAAGGTTGAAATTAGTTACCTACTGCATTAGTTCTAAAGTAGACCTTGATGTTACTCTGATGTATAAATGACGTACAACTTTGGGTGTGGGCGTTAAAGCCATTACGAGGCCAAATATATCCCCACATCACTGTTCGTACTAAAGATTTTTAGGTTAGTAATTTGTATGTAAAAAAGGAGGCGTTTTATGCGTAGCCGGCTAAAAAACTACGACAAATACAGGAGGTGGCGTGTTCCCTATTTAGATGTTATCACAGAGGCTCATAGAAATGTTAATTAAATCTTACTAATATTAGTTTGTGCTACGTTTTGGGTCAAACGCTTGACTGATTGGTCGTAGATATGTATCATTACTTATGCAAACTAAAATACAGGTGAACCAGAAATGGTATGCGCTCGCGTAAATTTCGTGTTTCCTTATTAGCATGAACTCTGCATCATAGAAGTAAGGGTAAGGTTTTTTAAACCTTACTTTTTGTGGATGGGAAATCAACAAATGACCTCTCCCGCTCTGAGTGGTACGAGAGAGCTCATTTGATGAGTGGAGGCGTGGCCTGTGCTTGAGCGACACAAGCAGGAGCTGCGTGTCATGGAGATGAATATGCTGCGGTGGATGTGTGGAGTTACGCGGAAAGACCGCATCAGGAACTCCCGCATCCATGGCAGTCTCCGTGTCCGTGACATAGCAGACAAACTGAGGAGAGTCGCCTACGCTGGTACGGTCACGTCTTACGAAAACCGGTATGTTACGTGGATAACAAATGTCTTGCCATGGCGCCTCCGCCGGGCCGGAACAAGCGGGATAGACCAAAGAAGTGCTGGCTTGATGTTGTAAGGGATGACATCCGGCCAACAATCTGACACCACAGGATGCTAAAGATCTCGCAAAATGGAGGAGATTGAGCAGGAAAGCAGACCCCGGGCTCCAACGCGACAGCCGCGGATACAATCGGGACTAAACGCGGAGATGATGATGATGGCTCTGGGTGGAGCGGAAGGGCGTCTCAGACTTTCACTAAAACCCTCCCGTGCTCCTTCACTTGCTTGTGCGCTAAGGGCCAGGGCATCATTTTCTGGCAGAGTTTCTTAAACCTTACGGTTTGTTAATTTCTTTTAGTTTTGTACTACCGCGTTTTGTAGTACCTATAATTCCGACTCGCGGTTGACAAGACCGAATACAAGAAGCTGATGGCCAACCTTCAGGATTGAAGAGGTACAGGGAGAAGAAGAAGAATAATTTCGCGAATATATTACGGAAAAGGAAAGAGATTGATACAAATTATTATTTTTATTTATTACTTACTAGCTTTCCGCCCCCGGCTTCACCTGTGTGGTATTCGGTTATATCGCGCTTTTTAGATTTCCCTCGGGAATATCAATTTTTTCCGGGATAAAAAGTACCCTATTATTTAATCCGGACTTCTAACATTACGTCTGCAAAATTTCAAACAGACAAACTCACTTTCCCCTTTATCATATAAGTAAGGATTACTAAGGATTCTCTATTCTTCTATTTCATTTATTAATGTATTCAATAATTTCTAATTTTAATTTTTCTGATCGCTGAACGCCTGATTCGCCACTCGAAACCTAATATTTTTTTTTAAATTGCATACAAATGATTGCATTGCATCGAGTTGTGATTTTGTAAACACGCTAAAACAAAAGGCAATACTTTCATGTTGATTTTTTGTTTATATAATTAAAACTGGTGCTTGCCCCGTTCGGAGACTGCCTGTAGTGCAACATTCGTATGCTCTACCATAGCCTCTCTTTCGGACCCGATTGCTTCCTTACTAGTACGAGCACCCGGCAGGTTTCTCTCCACAACTGTGCTGTCATTTGCATATCTATACTGATATATAAAGCTGAAGAGTTTGTTTGTTGATTTGAACGCCCTAATCTCAGGAACCGCTGCTCCGATTTGAAAAATTCTTTTTGCGTTTGAAACTCTGCAAGATGCAGGTGACGTCAGCATGACGCGTTGTTCGCATATGGCGTTTGTAGATACCACTACAAATAATTGTAATATACAATATGTAAAGAAAACCCCGTCCGACCCATATGGATAATAAAGGTTAGGTAAACACATGACCAAATAAAATAAGAAACTTTACATAATCATCATAGTAACAAGAAGAAACTTTTTTTTCCGCGAATTAATTCCAACTTCCTCAAAATTTGGTATTTTTTAAAAAGTGGCAACACTATTTTTACGGTATTATTTATTATGAATGAGCGAAGCTTTTTTAGGGGGATTTATTTTTAGTTTAGCCTGGCTTTGTACCTAAGCATTAGTAGAATCACTTATCAATACCTACCTAACAATACCTTCACGGATCGGACAGGGTTTTCTTTACATATTGTATATATATTTCTATATGAATATATATATATATATACACACACATAAATAATCGCGTGTTCGTATTTTTAACGATAGACGTTTACTCCCGAAGTGCATACTTTTCTTAAGAAAGCTGTAGTAATATTATGAAAATACATATTTTATACACTGGTTTATACAGAAAAATATAGCTTATTGCTCTGTTTTGTACCAAAATATATTTGTTTTATAGTTTTTGAACACGCGATGATGGATAATTGGTGTAATCATGCCTTGTTTTCTAGAAAACAATTGTTTTTTATTTGTCGTTAAAATAGCTGGATGGTGTATTTGCGATTGACGTTACCGTACCTATTATAGCCACTTCTCCATAATTATTTTATCCAAGCCTTGTAATTTTATACAATAAATAAGATTTTTTTTTAAATAATACAAGCTAGTGCTTGACTGCAATCCCGCCTGATGGTAAGCAGTGATGCAATCGTTGATGATAAAGCGCACTAGTTTATTAAGCCTATTCACTTAAAAAACTAAGGAATAGGAAGGATGACGGCAGTTGAGCGAGGTGATGCAATGTTAAACCCAAGACCAACACGACCAAACAATGCTGCGCTAGAGGGAGATTGATCTGGAAACTCTACACGACCAAACTCCCGACACAACAACATTTGGCGCATCGTACCCGCCACACATCGCAACACAACTGCTCAGAAGATCTGTTTAATCACCTCCTCTTTATATTTAAAAATACGAGGCTTTGCGAGGTTTCTCATTACAATTTTACATAATTTTTTGTATTCTATTTCATATTCAAGATTGTCTGCGACACGGGCAACTGCGAATGATCCCACAAAAAAAAGTTAAGACGTGTCTCGAAATCCTCAGCAATCAAAATTGTATTCGTTACTCGTGATTTATATAGAAATTGAAATGATTGATGTTTGATAATTTTTTTATACCGTTAAAGAATTTCTCTGAAACAGTTAATACAAATTTAATATAGATGTCCGTATAAAATAACTTAAAACATTGTGATAATCGTAGTCTTATATTATACTAGCTGTTGTTCGCGACTCCGTCCGCGTGAACTTCAGTTTATTAGCTCCTGTTAAAACAATGGGAGCAATATGTACATCCGCGTTCGCTCCCATTTTCGCAACATTTTTTGTTACTGCTCTGCTCCTATTGGTCATAGCGGGATGTTATACAGCCTATGTCTTTTCTCAGGCTTTAGACTATCTGTGTACCAAATTTCATTATAAACGATTCAGTAGTTTTGGCGTGAAAACCGGACAGACAGACAAAGATACTTTCACATTTATAATATTAGTGTGGATTGCCTGGCTGACAGCCTCCGTGGCGTAGCGGTAGCAGACGCGGCCGCTGCGCAAGGTGGCGCGGGTTCGAACCCCGCACAGTGCAAGTATTTGTATGTATGAATATGAATATTTACACTGGTCTGGTCGTGCCTCGGAAAGCACGTTAAGCCGTTGGTCTCGGTTGCCATACGAACATCTAGTGGCAGCCGTTACGGGTTGATGGAGCCCTCAAAAGTCCAACAATTGGTCTAACTGCAATGCTCCGACGTCGCCTTCGGGTTGTGGAGGTCAAACGGCAGTCGCTTCACGGAAAATGTCGAAGTTTAGCCATATCAACAGTTGGACTGGTAAAGCGGACCCCAGACTCCAAAGCTGAGAAGGCTTCGGTTGCGACTGGGATTAAAGCTGTGATGATGATGATGAGTATGGATTATAGTCATGTGTTTTTAAATAAACAGGCAGCTGTGTTGCTGGGGTTTTGTTCCTACACTTAATGTTAATGTTAAAAAGGTTTCTTAATGTTAAAACGGGCGTTGATAGCTGCGACACAGTTTTAACTTTGCAGCTATCATCGTTTCTCCCTTCATCTATTCATATGTTTATGTTACAAAAATAAACCTTTTTATTTTTTATTATTATTTTTTTTTACTTCTTCCCAGCGAAAGTACTAGGAAGTGGCGAAGATAGAGCGTTTTGGGGGCCTGTCTTAAGTAATAGTGACGTTCCAAAAGTGCTGATTTTCATCGTAATTTGAATATATTATGAATTTTGATATAATGAATAAATGTTTTTGATTTTTGCTTATTCTTAAAGACTGTGCAATATGTAAATTTTTTTTAAAAGAGTTAAGAGCTTTTCTTTTTAATCTATTCACCACCTATGGTTGACTGGTAGAGAATGCCTAAGGCATTAAGTCCGCCTCTGTACAATTCATGTGCGAAACAATAAATATTTTTTTATTCAATACGAACAAAAAGCACATTGCAAGATACAGACATAAAATATTTATATTGCGAGCTAAGCATAGTATTGTTCGTCATATCGCTAGTCTTACCTGACATTGCAACTTAAATATAAACGTAATAAAATAATTAAATTAACACAAAACCAATTCTTGTAATCCGTTAAAATTTAAATTACGTACAGGTACCTCCACTTGACAAAACTGACACAATTCTTTGACCCTCTTTAGCGCGGGTCCTTTGTTAAGTTTTACCACGTCGACCCGAAGAATTAAGCTTTAATTTGTAACTCGTTCGAAATAGAATTTGTTGGTTTTAAGTTTGTCGGAATGTTTTGAATGGGAAGTGCTAGGCTGGTTGTTTGTGATTACGTGAAATAATATGGATAGTGCAGTATTATAGATTGTAATATGATTTTGTTTTGTATAATAATCAGTGATCGGAATAGGTAGAGTGATTTTTGGCACTTGTATCATAAATGTTCATAGAAAGAAGAACGTGGATAAGCCATTTTTCCTAAATGTAATTCCGGATCCAAGTAAATATTTTTCATGTTGGTAGAGACATTATTACTACTCAATTCCTATAAATTAAGGTAACAAAACTAAACTAATTTATTATTTACTTGTTAAAAAATAAAAACAAAATAAACTCCGATAAAAACAAATTCCGATCGAAGATTAATACATTTCAATATTTTATTTTTAGCCTTGAAAAGAGTATGGCTTGGCGCTATGGTGACCTAGCACACTCTTCTACTGGTAATAGGATATGTATATTAAAAGTTAAAGTCTTGTATTATAAACGAAATAGCTGTAAAGCAAAAATGGTAAAAATTACCAATGGTAATAAAACTTAGACATAATTACTGGTAAAATATGGTAAAATGGTAATGGTAATGAGTACGCGGTGTCTCTGACGAGATCTTAACCCGAACTGTCACACATTTTGGTAAACGAGCGAATGTGCATATTTGCCTTCTATGCAATTATGCATTTTCGCTGAGTGTTCGATTAAACTCGAACACCTGTAATGAAGGGTATGGCCAAATCAAAAGGTTTTACGACTTAATATAATTTACATATATTTTTTTTTAATAATCATCCAATTCCGTAAATCCGGAGGTCCATATTAATAGGTATATACGTTTCCGATCAATGACCCCAATTCACTCTACCTATTCCGATCATTGATAATAATCTATAGTCGTCCTATAATTATGGGTAGCCAGTGGACTGATTTGATTTTTACCCGACTACGGCAAAGCAAAAGGAGGGTTATGATTTTGACAGGCTATTTATGTATGTATGTATGTTCATCTGTTCCTTCGTAACTTCTAAACGACTTATCAGAATTCGACAAATGACATATCTTTAGAAGCGTCTTAATTGTCCGCTGGTTATAGGCTATATGGGGTTTCACAAAATCTAATGTGGCGCCCTCTAGCGGACTAAACATACAGAGTAAAAAAATAAAGTTAAGATAAATATGCCGTGTTTGATATCATTTAAAAGCGCTTTACTTGTACATTATAAATATGTATATATTGCTAGCATTTGCTTGTGACTTTACCTGTATTCATGGGCTGGTTGCATATAATTCACATCTTTTTCACATCTTTTCGTTCATAGCTTCTTTACTACTTATCAGAACAAGACCACTGCTGTACCATTAGAAGGGCCTTGATATTCTCTTAGTTATGAGCTATATAGCTTGTCACATTTAGTATTGCGCCCTCTAGCGGACAAAAAGTTCTATGTTAATATAAAATTAAAATAAATATACCGTGTTTGGTATCACGTGAAAGAGCTTTACGAGTACTTTATTCTTGTACATAATTACAAGAATGCTTTAATGATGTTAAATATGAGCGATAAGAGTAAAGCGCGGATCACGGGAACTGTGAATCGCTTTATGCAATGGAGAGCATTGTGAACATTAATAGAATATGTAATGCACTAATGAAAACAACATAAGCAGGGAGTAACTCCACGCGGTGAAGGCGGAAACAGTTTGATAACTGGCTGAAACTCCCATAAAAATATCCTCTGTATTATATCCCTTCGGGCTTATGTTGTTATATGTGTGTGTAGATGTAATATGTCAAGTACTTAGTTTTTAGTTCATCAATTTAACTTTTGTTAATATTATGCGCCACAAATATACTTTAACGCCAAAATAGTACAAATAATAAAAAGTAAAAAAAATAAATTCAGAGATAAATTTTCATGTTTGGGAAGGCGTAGTCACACCCCCAATTGAGAACTTGAACTTGAATTGAGGCGTAGCCTCAATTCTACCTACATTAAAAAATATAAATGTAAATCGACAATGGATGATAAAGAAAATACTTTTAATTTATCTGATTCGAGTGTTGAAGAGCAAAGGGATGAGCAATTAATGAATGCAGTTGAGGGTTTGTTATGTGAGAGAAGTACCGAAGTAATGGGTTTCCAAAAAACTCCGGAGAAGAGAATGAGAACCGAAAGTGATGAAATAGTTGAAGATGATGATGGTTTTGTTACAGTTAGAAAAAGCAATAAAAGGCTAGCAAGAAGGCTATCGAGAAAAAGTACAGAAGATGAGGCGAATAGTGCAGGCTTGGAAGGCGTCGACAAAATTATTGTGAGTGTCACGTCCCAAGAGGTTTTACCAAAACAATTCGGTCTAGCAAAAAAGTTAAGAGCTGAAAAAATTGATAAAATTGTGAAAATTTCTTATAAGAACCCATATAAAGTACTAATTGAATTTGAAGATAAAACCAGTGCGCAGAAATTAGTGGATTGTGCCAACTTTCATGCTTTGGGCTACAGATGTCAATGGATAAATGAAATAAGTTTATGTTACGGTGTTGTAAGGAATATAGATTTAGATATAGAAGACAATGAATTCCAGGAAAGCTTAGAATGTGAGTACCAAGTAGTATCTGTCAGACGTTTAAAAAGGTTAGTTGACACGGGAGGATGGGTGAACAGTGAATCGGTACGTCTATGTTTTAAAAGTTCCACTTTGCCCCCATATGTCTGTATATATGGGTACAGGTTTAAAGTGGAACCATACACCTTTCCGGTGACACAGTGTTCTGCATGCTGGCGTTATGGTGACCTATTAAAAATGTGTCCTACAAAAAAAAAAAATTATGTCCCAAGTGTGGTGAAGACCATGTTAACTGTGAAACTAAAGAGTATAAATGTTTAAATTGCAAAGGAGCGCACATGGCATTAGATAAATCCTGCCCTATTTTCCTAAAAGAGAAGGCCATTCGAAGAATTATGTGTCAAGAAAATTCTACGTATAGGAAAGCTTTGTCACTTTATATAAACAAAGCCAGAACAACAAGTGGACTTAATTACGTGTCTCGGCAGCAAAACTCAAACGAGCCTACGGAACCTACACACAGGACATCTTCTTACTTCACTAATGATTCTAACAAAAGGAGCTTTAGAGACATACTTATGACAGATGCACCGAACAGCAATCAACAACAAGATACCTCAAATTGCGAACAGAACATGGATAGTGACGAAGACCACAATACAAATCATGTGTTTATATCTTCTCCGATTTTAGGCAAAAACAAGCCGAAGAAGAAGTTGGTTAAAACTAGAAACTTACAGGAGACAACATATATAAGTGATGAATGTTCTCATAATAACGTGGAACCTACTTCACAGCCTACTAGTAATAACGAACAAAAGAAAAGTAACTCTCAAAAAACTTTTGTATTAACATTTTTAGAAAAATTACAGAATATTTGTTTATCAGAAAACAGTTTTGAAGTTAAAATAAAATCAATATGTAGTTATGTTTGTGAACAGATCATACAATCTGTTATACAGTTAGAGGTACAGATATTATGAGTAAAATATATTGCCTCTTAACAAATGGCTAATCATAATAAAGACTTTCCGTTGAACTTATTGCAGTGGAATGCACAGAGCTTAAAGCCTAAATTGGAAGAATTCAAACTTTTACTATTGCAAGAACATGTGCATATAGCATTTGTTAGCGAAAGCTGGCTAGCCGCAGGATTTATGCTTAATATTAGTGAGTATAATGTGTATAGACGAGACAGGAATGATTCTTATGGAGGCATCGCCATAATAATACACAAGTCAATAAAAGCTCAAGAACTTTCGGTAAGTGTTAACAATACAGGTATCCAAATTTTATGTCTTAGGATAATTAATGCTGGAATTATAGAAATCATTACATTAATTTATTGCCCAAGCTCTGTACGTACGGCTCAGGCTGATTGGGATCAAATATTTTCTATGTTTCATAAAAAATGCATAATCTTAGGAGACTTTAATGCACATCATACAGATTGGTCTTACAAAGACGATTGTAGAGGGAAACAAATTCACGATTCGGCTTTAGAGTTTGGTTTTGTTTCTATTAATGACGGTCAGCCTACTAGATTAAAGCTTGTTAACGGTCACCTTCAGAAATCATCTCCGGATATAACCTTTGCATCAGCTGATGTTGCAATTAATTGTGATTGGTCTGTTTTAAGTGAGAATTTAGGGAGTGATCACATGTTTATAAAAATAAAAATTAAATATCAGGATCAATTACATATTTCTAAAACAAGAAATTATAAATTAGCTGACTGGAATGCGTATAAAAACAACATCACTAACAATTTATTGCATCCTCAAGAACATAAAGATGTACAAAGCCTGTATGAGCATTTTATTCAACAAATTAACAGAGCTGCGGATAATAGTATTCCTGTGAAAAAGTTATGTCATAATCCATGTAATAATTTCAGACCAAAAGGGTATTGATGCCAATCAATATCAAAATTAGTTGGTGAACGTAGACTAGCTTTAGCCAAATTCCGAAAGAATCCTACACCTAATAATTTAAATAATCTTGAAGAAAAAATACTAAACGCTAGACATGCTATTCATAAAGCTAAAACAAAAGATTGGCAAACTTTTTGTGATAGTATTGACCACACATTATCGGTTTCACAAATGTGGAATAAAATGCGTTGGATTAAAGGATACAAAAGATGCAAAGTTTACATTTCCCTAGACGCGCAATCTGAATTATTATGTTCCCTTACCCCTGATTATGTCATGCCATCACCACCCCGCTTTTCATCAGTGAATCAGTCACTTGAAACGGAATTTAGTATGGAAGAGATGCGTGGATGTTTTAAGAAAAAAGACACAGCCCCAGGGGAAGATATGATAACGTATTCAATGATCTCTCAATTACCTGAAACTGGTCAGTTGTATCTGCTAAATTTATACAACCTGATATTAAAGTCTGGTGACGTTCCAACTCAGTGGCGTAATATCAAAGTGATAGCTATACCTAAACCAGGTAGTTCGTCTAACTCTAATAATAAACTTAGACCTATATCTTTAATCTCATGCATTCGTAAGATATTTCACGTAATGATTGCGAGACGCATTGAGTGGTTTGTAGAAAGGAATGAAATCTTATCTCCATCAACGACGGGATTTAGGAGAGGCAAATCATATCTGGATTGCTTAGCACGACTGGTGACGGATATCCAAATAGGCCTAACTAAAAACTCTCCCACGTTAGCATGCTTTCTAGACATTAAAAGCGCATATAACAATGTGTTAATTGAGAAAATGTTAGAGACCCTTAATACCTTAAAAGTAGGAAAGAGAGATCTTTGGAACTTCCTTAATGAACGCCGACTTAAAATTACTGATGACACTGCAAAGTGTAATGAAGTTGTTAGGATTGCAAGAAATGGCTTAGCTCAGGGTGACCCTATCTCACCACTTCTTTTTAATATCGCAACTTTTAAGATTTGTCGGGATATTGCTGTTAACATAAATGTGTGCCAATACGCGGATGATTTTGTTTTGTATACAACCGGTAACAATATACTAGAATCTGCTAGGCGAATGCAAGCTTCCTTAGAGGTGTTTATAGACATATTGATAGAGTTAGGATTAGAAGTATCTACAAGTAAGTCACATTACTGTATTTTTAGTAGAGGCCGCAAATCTCAACAGCTTAATTTTGTAATCAATGATAGTTCACTTGAAAAAGTAGATACCTATAAATACTTGGGAATGTGGCTTGATAGCTCGTTAAAATGGAGTAAACACATAAATGAAATACACACATCAAAAGTGTCTAGGGATCAACATATATTTTTGCAATAACTTTTCTCCTGATTGATATTAATTAAAATTTTCTTTAAGGATTCATCAAATAAAGTGTTTTCGTTTGTCACAGTAACGATAAACCAAGTCACCTTTGCATTAATAAAGAAATTTGCCATTTTCCTAATAAAGGGATATTTGACATTTGAACCACTAACACAAAAGTTCGAAAAAAAGACTGAAATAACAGTTTTCTCTAAAATTTTATTGGGTAACAAACAATTAATAATCCGTGTTTCTACCGCGAACACTAACAATACAAGAACATCGGTTTGGCATACTCAAAATGAGTTCATCCAAATCACGCTGTGGAATGGCCGCCCATGTTCGTTGCAACAACAAAAAAAGGTCTTCTTGCGACTGGATACCCTCCATATTCGGCAGAGCTCTTCTCTGTAGCATATCCCATGCATGCTCAATCGGGTTCAAGTCTGGCGACTGAGCAGGCCAGGGCAGGACATTGATGTTAGCTGCGGCGAGAGTCTGTCTTACAACTCTTGCGGTGTGCGGTCGTGCATTATCATGCATTAACTGAAATAAGGGACCGATTTGCACTTGTAGAGGAACGATGACGTCTGATACAATCGTTTCAGCATAAATTTGAGCGTTGAGGTTGCCTCTGATCCAAATCAACTCAGTTCTTCCGCCGATCCAAATACCCGCCCATACCATGATGGTTCCACCACTATAAGGATGGACTTCCTGGCAGGATTTTAATCGCTGTTGGCGTCCAGGGGTTCTCCAGTGTCGTATACGTCTTGTATCCGGTCTCATACCAAAACGAGACTCATCAGAAAAGCACACGAAACGCCATTGTTCTTCTGCCCAATTTCTGTGTTCAAGAGCCCATTGATATCGAATCCTACGATTGTGCATTGCTATAGGTGGTACCCGTAGCGGTCTTCGGGAATGAAGGTTCACTTCATGCAAGCGGTTTCTGACTGTTTGGTCGCTAATTAAGTTCCCTGAAGAGTGATGAAGCCTCACGGCTAACATCATGGCGGTTATTGTTGGAGCTCTTCGAGTTAAGATTTGAATGTATCGGTCTTGTCTCCGTGTGGTGCAGCGATACCGTCCTCCATGGCGCTCAGCCACGGTACCAGTGCTTCGGTAACGTGTCCAAAGTCGACTGATAACACTCTGACTTGTATTCAGAGCTAAAGCCACAGTACGTTGCCGGGAACCAGCTTCTATCATTCCCACGGCTCTGAGCATTTCTTCCCTGCTTAAATGACGTCGCCGCTCCATAATAACGTTGGTTTTAATCAGTAGTAGGGAAACAGTAGCACTAATAATGTCTTCAATGCGTTGTATGTTTTTATAGGGAAAATATTGACAGCTGATTTTCATCTTTTACTCGAATTTGATTCACAGTTCCTGATTCAAATTATGAAATGCACCAAAAAGGATCCATATAAATTTATAAAATCATAAATTTATTACAAAGCCACATCTCAATCTCAAGAAATCCGCATAAAAATGCTTGATCCCTAGACACTTTTGATGTGTGTAGTTCAGAAAATTTTAAAATTCAACAATTTGTTAAAAATAATGGCTAGTTCTTCATGGGGACTACACCACAATCACTTGCGAAAGATATATATTGCTATTGTAAGAAGTAGATTAGATTATGGAAGTTTCTTGTATAACAATTGTTCTAAAGCACTACAATACAGATTAGAGAGGGTACAAAACCAGGCATTAAGAATAGTGGGTGGTTTCATTAGAAGTACTCCAATACACGCTATGGAATGTGAGCTCTGTGTTCCTCCACTGCATTTAAGAAGAAAATGGTTAGCTTTTAAGTTTTGTTTAAAATCTCGCTCCATAACAAAAAATTTAACGAATAACTTGTTAGACGAACTGTGCACTCTTGGTCGCGTTAGATATTGGTCAAAAAAGGAAATGCCATTATTAGCTACTACTTTTGAATTAGTAAAAGAAGAAAATATTGACTCTAAGCCTACCCTAGATATGTTTAGTTTACGTACAGTCAAGACCAAAAGTCGAGTTGCAATCTCACAAAACTATGGCCAAGCAATACTAGTTGTAGTTACGACCTTCTTCTATAATAAAGTTTGATACACACTCATACACTTGCTGCCCGCTTATGATTGTTAGGTACTACTTACTAATTTCAACGTCTACAGTAAGTGTTTCAATGGCCTAACGGTTTTCGCCTTGATAGGCGTTCAAGGTGGTTCGAGTTCAAATCTAATAACTTGCAAAAATATTTTTTCAATGTTTATTGGTGAGTTATGAATGCTGACAACAAAAATATCTAAAAATACCGATCTGCAACTTAAAGATGATACTTTCTTTTAAGATTTTTTCTATATTAGAGTCATTATAAAAAGATGACGGTAGACTTAAAAGAATCTGAATCACTACTTCACAAAAAATATTCCGCTACCTACAATAACTATTATTAGCTACAATAACTCAAATAATATTACTTAGCTGTTGTTGGTTGGTGAACATATAGTTACCAGTTTGTGTTATTAGTTTTACTTTTTTAATCAATATGCAGGCATATGCAGCAATATATCTCAAATATCATATGAAACCGGCTTTTGTGTAAGTTGTTTTTATTATTATTTGTGTTAAGGTGCAAACTAATCGCTTGTTAAGTGTGTAATAAAATTGTTATTGTTTTAGAGAAATACTGTAAGCCGTTGGAGGTCAAGGTCAAGAGGTTGGAGGACGAAGGTAGCTGTCGAGACAAGTGAAACGAAACGACAATATTTACCGTTGAATAAACTTTTAAATCGTGCGAAGAAGATAGGTTGCATTTGTGGTTTAAAAATAAATTGGCGAGGCTGGTGGAGTCTTATCGAGCTAAACAAAAAAAAAAACTATTTATAACAAAAACAGTGCAGAAGTGTCCTACAGAGTGTTTTAAATATATACCAATAAATATCTAAATAACGGACTCTAAACCATCTCTAAAGTAATTTAGCTAAGTGACAGTAATATGTTCGGTTGGCTTAATGGCTAACAGATGTCGCCTTTTGCAATTTCAATACAAATTACTTTTGGTAAATTATAAAAACAATAATTTCGGAATTCGATAAGAAATAAGTTCGTTTACTTTTGAACTAAGAAAGCGCTTGAAGATTATAATCTCATGCCATCAAACTCCGAAAAAAGTCACTACAAGATGGCAGCATTAGTACCATGCTATACACGCAAAAAAATTATAAATGTAATAAGCACTATTATGTGTTCTAAGTATAGATTATTTTATGATTGCAATAATATTCAGGTTAAGCTTCAATCCTCTTTTCTTTAAGAAAATGAATAATTAAGCTATAACCTCTTTAATCATAATATACGTATAATATTATAATTTTCATATCTAACAACCAAAAATGTTTTTTGTATTTTTTACCATAACAATATCATAAGTTTGTCAAGGATTACTTTTATATAAAATATTACAATGCTGCCGTGTCAACGTTTGTTTCATTTGTTAGTATAAGTATATCTATACCGAATAATATATAACTTTATAATATATTGCATTATAATATGCTTACTGTTTTATTTTTATATATTTTTTATTATATTACCCCTATAGTAAACTAAAACATATAATAAAACCCATTTTTGGGATAAATATTCAATAAATTTTCCTATTTGTTTAAATATTATTTGCAAACATTTTTACTTTAAAATACAAATCAATTATCATAATTTTAAATTATATGAAACAACAAAAAGAGTTGCCTATAATAAGGATCGAACCCACAATCGCTCGCTTTTGATAGCACCATTGTTAAGTGCGGCCGCTAACTCAACTTCAAATGAAGTAACGAAATTTTGCATTACTTTAAAGAAAGACGAAGACTGCGATAAAAAAATAATGCGGTAGTGTGCGTGGCCGGTTTAGCGCAGGCGACAGTAGTCTTTAAGGTGGAAATGGACTTCTACAGCTGATAGTACATGGATTACCAATTTTAACATTAAAGACCTGATTGTACTTAATTTAGATATAGTCAATATGCCTAAGAGAATTTATGATCCCACCTTTCTTCATTATTCTGTAGTCAATGAACTACGTGAAAAATATTCAGAATATTATATAATTTTTACAGATGGCTCGAAAAGTAACATAGGTGGAGGTGCTGCATATTATGACCCTTTAAATCCGAATCGTAGCAGCTCCTATAAATTAAATAAGTGCTTTAATATTATGTCATTGGAACTCATTGCAATTTCGGAAGCGTTATCTTATGCTAAAACTATTGCAAGTAATAAAATTTTGATATGCGTAGATAGCAAGAGTGCTCTCCAACATATAGCTCGATGCGCCTCTGGTGTCA
The DNA here is from genome assembly GCA_017933935.1 of Sesamia nonagrioides. Classification (NCBI taxonomy): domain Eukaryota; kingdom Metazoa; phylum Arthropoda; class Insecta; order Lepidoptera; family Noctuidae; genus Sesamia; species Sesamia nonagrioides. The sequence goes on from JADWQK010001917.1 coordinate 54,548, forward strand.
GAGGTGTACCGATAGCTTATACTATTATTTCTGAAGTAGATAAAATGACCAGCTATGGAAAGAAACTGAAATTGCAATGGGTTCCATCACATATAGGCTTAAGTGGTAACGAGAAGGTTGACAGTCTGGCGAATAAGGGAATTTTAGAAGGCAAAGATTTAAATTATAAACCAGATTTTTCCGAATTTTTGCCAAAATATAAGAAAAAGTGCCACCAAACTTGGATAGAATATTTTAATTTGCGGTCAAAATCTAAGGGTATCTGGTATAAAACGATAGTCTGTGAACCTCCTCATATACCATGGTTTTCAAATTATAAAATGAGTAGGAAATTGTTGGTAACAGCTCTCAGGCTGAGGACCGGACATATGCCGCTTAACAACTTTGCCTTTTTAATGAAAAAATGTGCCTCCCCCAACTGTGAGGAATGTGATATGCTAGAAGACGTTTTTCATCTTTTAACGGAATGTGTCCGGTTTCAGGATGAGAGGGATGTATTATTTAATGAATTAGGTTTAATTAAAAACAATGTAGGTTTATTTAACGAAATTTTATCTGCACCTTTATCTTATGCGGCCAAGAAGTTGTATAGTTTTGTAAGTCTTCGTTTTGTCAAATAGATATAAGGATTATGTTTGTTTCACTTAGTGTGTTAGCTTAAGATAGTATTATAAGGTACAATGGGACTGCCATGTATTTATATACAAAAGTCCCTAAATAAATAAAGAGAAAAAAAAAAAATATACCTACCTACCGTAGCACCTTGACAACGTGTGACTACGCCTTTCCAAACATGAAAATTTATCTCTACATGGTGAATATTGCATACTTCAGAATAGTATTGTATGACATTATTGTCAATTTACAACGAAGGCATCTTGGTAGAGTCTACTGTGTCCATTTACTTGCAACTACATTAGCAACTTTGTTCAGTTCAGTATTCTGAAAATCTTGTTTTACACTTTTTCAGCGTCGTTTTTTGTCGTAGTTGGGTTTTAGTTTTTTTTACTTTTTATTATGAAAATCATTATTTCCAAACGCATTTCTGTGTTTCTACGCTCTCCGCCATCAAAACCGGGACTACAATTACCAAGTCGGTATCTACCTAATAGCTGGAAGGTAATTGGAACCTCTGGCACCAGTCTTAATTGATTCAGATTAGAAACGTTTGCCTACCAATAGGATCGGTCAATCACTGTTAGAGTGGAGTGGCTAGAGATATTTAGTGGAAGACGGTACAGTGTATTGGTCGAGGTGCCCGTAGCTAAATACTGTTTTTTTGTATGGATGGGGAATCATCAAATTACCTCTCCCGCTCTGAGTGGAGCGGAAGGGCGTGTCAGACTTTTACTGAGTACAACCCACCCGTGTTCCTTCACTTGCCTGTAGGCAAGGGCCATGGTTTCTTTATGATCAACCCTCAACAATGACCCAGGTATCGCTCTTCGTGGACCTCGTCACAATGACGTGCTGACTTCTCTTTGAGCCGCGCGTGAAAACAATGCGTCGTCGACCCGGGCCTGGTCCTTACCGGGCGGCGAGCTCCCTACTGCTCGCCGCCTGCAAGCCCGCGCCTATGGTGGCCATGGCCCTTGACCCATGCATTCGATGTTATCGCCAGTACATTTTATTATATTATATTGTTTAGTCCTCACGGGGCAGAAAGGCTCTAGTATGGCAACCACGTACCGGCAAGCGCAGCGTCGGACACCCACCGACTAGTTGGTCGGATGACCTGACCTGACCTGGAAACGGTGGATGTAGGCCGCGTCCAACCGTTCTTTTTGGAAATCCTTGGGGAGGCCCATGTGAAGCAGTGGACTTCGTGTGGCTGAGATGATGATGATTGACTCGCGGTTTACAGAAAACGATGACTCTAGCAATTTCGATGTCGACCCGTCAATGGCGCCGATTCACTTGTTCACAAACTAAACTTATTTTAAGCTATGTGCATCTTTTTCTTTCTAATTCAATAAGAAAAGGATAGAAGAAAACATTTAAATTTAATCCTGTTAAATTAAGATATTCCATAGACATTTTTTGGATCATTTTTTTCCGTTCGGGCGAATGGAAAAGGCAAAGGCATAGTACGCCATACAGCCAAGTCTTCAGTAATTTTTTTTCTTCATTAAATATCTATCCTAACTTATCCTAATTTATCCTAACTTATCCTAGCATAACTTAACCTAAACTAACTCCTTTCGTTTTACGCGTTTGGACGATAAGGAGCGGTTTAGCGTAAAGACATGATGAGGCCACTATGCTACAATATTTCACTGTTCTTTTTGAATTATTCACTGAATGCACTTTTTACTACATAAATCACGCGTTTTTATTTAGTAAACGACACTATAAATAATTTTAAAAGTCCAATGAAAAATGAGCGTGACACTCATCTTGACATTCCCGCCAAACCTCCTTCCATAGACAGTTTAGACTCTATTATAAACATGGCGACTAAAAATACGCCAGTTTACGTCAGGAGTGCACTAATTTGACAGGTCTAAACTGACATTTTATCTTTGGTCCTTTTCAATATGAAATAGAAAGAAAGAGATGCATTGAACTTAAATTTAATTTAGTTTGTGAAAAAGGAATCGGGGCCATTGTCAATATTGATGAAGCCTGTACCTACCGTTCGATAGGTCAACTTAGGTATAGCGATGCATTTTACTTCTGTTCACAGTCTATAGCTATACGTCAGTCTAAGTTTTAGTTGGTTTGGCAAATATGGGGTTAAAATATCACCAAATATAAAACTTCGTGGCATATAAGATTCACCAAAGAAGTTCTTTTTCTTTTAAATCACAATTGGAACTAATCCTGTATCGTGCATGCGTTCACAAACTTTTCAACTCATATACACATAGTATCAACAACTAGCTGCAGGTCTTACAAATATTTGTACACATAGTACAACAGATCAGCCACAGAGTCAACCGTGTCATCGTTTGAATTAGTGAAATTCGAATCTTAGGTAAGGTGCGCAGTTTCGCTTAGCAAAACCCACGTGTGGTCCTTCATTTGCCTGTGCATCAAGGGCCACGTAATCCCTTTCGTTTATATGAAACCTAACCATGCACCTAGTCGCAGGTTATCCTACGGCTAGGTGCATGGTTTAGATTTGCTGATCGCGTTCATTTTCATTGGTGATATCCAACCTACCAACCTCTAATAAATAATAAACTTATATGCCACTAGCGGTCGCCAGCGACTTCGTTCGCGTGGAGTAATATGAACATATTATGCTTCGCACCTATTAGTCACAGCGTGTTGTTATATAGCCTAAAGCTTTCCTGGATCAATGGGATTACACACGTAAAAAGAATTTTTCAAATCGGACCAGTAATTCTGTGATTGGCGCGTTCAAACAAATATACAAACTCTTCAGTTTTTACCCGACTGCCAGGAACGGTTATGTTTTATATATTAGTATAGGTAAGGTTCTCATCTGTCATGAGTGTAATCCCGTCCATATTGTATCAACCGTAGTTACCGAACTAATCTTATGACTCATATATAGTTTATTTGATTGTTTTTCTTAATTTTTTTAGGCTGTTAACTTGCCTTGTGTTGAAAAAAGACGCAAAAAAAATAATGAAATGCCACAACGCCATTTGCATTTTAAATCAAGCCCTTATATTTTCCACAGGAAAGCGCTAATCTCCAACCTTGAGACGTTAGCAACAAGTTTCAAAGAGTGTAGACGGCCAAGTTAATTAATATACACATTAAAATTTAATGACTTTTATCATTCTGAAATTAATTTAATTAACATTAATTTAAGTACAAATTTGTTAAGTCAATTGGTACCAAGGATTTGAATATGGAATAGGTTTCAATTGGTTTGTGTTGCGCGGTCAAATCGCTCCAAAATGTTTGACTTTTATAAGGGGGAGTATGACAAGGGGGCAAATAATAACATGTATATAACAGTGAAGTTATTTCGCTTCGTCCGTGCACCTACATCTCGTATATAGCAAGCAATCTTTACCAAAAGGCTACCACAGGTCCAGCGCCCACCATTGTCGGGGCACGGCAGCTTCGGCAAGTACCTGCGACGCATAGACAGGGAGCCGAACGCTCGGTACCACCACTGCGTCCAATGCGGGGAGGACATGGCGCAGCACACGCTCTCCGAATGTGTAGCTTGGGAGGAGCAGCACCGTGCCCTCACAAACGAAGTAGGAGGCGACCTGACGCTGCCGGCAGTAGTGCGGAGGATTGTCGATAGCTCAGAGTCGTGGGACGCGGTGGTGTCCTTCTGCGAGGAAGTGATGTCGCAGAAGGAAGCTGCGGTACGGGAGAGGGAGATCTCAACTCACTTCCCGGGCCGCAGAAGACGCACCGGGCGCCGGGGAAGGGCGGATAACGCCCTCTTCCAAAAAAAAAAAAAAAATCTAGCACCACTATAGTTTAACAATTACATTTCAAATCCTTTCTTTTACAAAATAAAGTATTTACTTTATTTACTTTACTAATTACTTTATTACTTACTTTAGTATTTACTTTATTAATTACATTTCAAACCTTTCTTTTACAAAATAAAGTATTTACTTTATTTTGTAAAAGAAAGGATTTGAAATGTAATTGTTAAACTATGGTGGTGCTGGATTTTTTTTCGCCGTGACATAATGTCATCATTTATAACATAATAGCGAGACACTACATAGTTTCATTATTTTATTTTTTAACACTGAGAGGGAAACTTGTAATGGAAATCTCGCTATCTTCATCATAAACAAGCTTCCTCGGATAAACATGAACTTCGTACGAAGTTGCAATAGTTCCGTAAAACTTTACTTACTCTAATTTTACATTTCAACGCTCTTAAATGTGTAAACGTAAAGTTAGAAGTCCGGATTAAATAATAGGGTACTTTTTATTGCGGAAAAATTTGATATTTCCGAAGAAAATCTAAAAAGTTCGATATAACCGAATCATACTAATATTATAAATGGGAAAGTGAGTTTGTTTGTTTGATTGTTCTACTTTCACGCTGTAACTACTGAACCGATTGCTTTGAAATTTTGTAGACGTACAGTTAGAAGTTCGGATTAAATGATAGGGTACTTTTTATCCCGAAAGAAATTGATATTGAAATCTAAAAAATGCGATATAACCGAACTCCACGCGGGCGAAGCCGCGGGCGGAAAGCTAATCATTTATAAAAAAAAAAGTCTGACACGCCCTTCCGCTCCCCCAACAGCGGGAGACGTCATTTGATTATTTCCCATCTTTAAAAAAGGGTACTTAAAGCATGGACGATTCTGGCAACTACTAACGTTTATCAAGAGTGATATTGAAGCTCTGACTCGTATATTAATATCAGGCTCGAAAATCCTTTATTGTCTCTTAGGAATTACTTGATTTACGATGCACCACTTTATGTCCATAAGCTTTTTAGGTACACCTGAGTGCTTTATATAACACTAGCTTTCCGCCCGCGGCTTCGCCCGCGTGGATTTCGGTTATATCGTGCATTTTAGATTTCCCTCGAGAATATCAAATTTTTCAATAAACTCAGGGTCTAAAGATTGTCAAATTGGTGGAGAGGTTTAAGCGGGAAAGCGTAACAGACAGACAGAGTTACTTTAGCTTTTATAATATTAAGTATGGATATAACTTCCCAAACTCCCCGAAGTCCACTGCTGACAATAGGACTCCCCCAAGAATTTCCAAAAATAATGGTTGGACGCCGCCTACATCCAGCGCTTCCCTACGATTTTGGTCCGGCTATCCGACCGCATAGTCGGTAGCTGTCCGACGCTGGGCCTGCCGATACGTGGTCGCCATTCAAGAGCCTTCGACAATCGACTCTACGTGCTATGTGCCCCGCCCACTGTCACTTCAAAAAGCTAACCCGCTGGGCTATGTCGGCTTCAGTTCTTCTACGAATCTCATTCCTGATTCGACAAACTGATTCTAAACTAACAATAACAAATCATTGAATGCAAGTAAAGTTTCATAATTCTAAAATAAACCGGAAACCATTATCGCTTTTTTTTGATAATTATAAACTAGTGCTGGACTGTAATCCTTTCTGATGATAAGCAGAAATGCAATCGTTGATGGTAAAGCGCGCTAGTTTATTAAGCCTAACCTTAGAGAATAGGAAGGACGACGGCAGTTGAGCAATGCAATGTTACACCCAACAACACGCCAGAGGGAGATTGATCTGGAGAGCCTCCACAACCAAACTCCCGACACAACAACATTTGGCGCATCGTTACCGGCACACATCGCAACACAACTGCTCAGACCCATCCTCCGTACGGCATCACCAGATATCATTCCGGAACACAACGAATCGCTAGGCGGCAAGACTTTGTTTGGTGGGTGGTACCTTCTGCCGGCAGCCGATGTTATGGCGATGTTATGAATTGATCGGCTGTGAACTACACTATGAATGTTGTACCACATAGAAAGAAACAAAACTTGCTTATTCTGCTTGTAACAAAACGAATATTACAAATAAAAAAAAAAACGTAAAATATACTCTTACAAATAGCTAAAAGCCTCGTATTTTAATGTAAAATCGACCATCCGCCGTCGTCAGAATCTCGTAGCAACTCGTAGCTTGCTACGTCGTAGCCAATATAATCTAACTTGCCGGGTAAGGCAACAATTCCTTTAAGTTTTCTATATGCTAGTATTAAATTACCTAGTTCAAACAAGTTTCGTATTTGCATTTACAGCAAGTTTTATTGAAACGAACAAAATAAAAATATATCTTTTACAAAGAAAACCTCAAGCGACATTTTTCCATTACCTTGTCATTTCTGCGTTAACATCATATCATTTCTACATTTATTACGACCACGAAAACAGTCCTTCTGTATCTTAATATTTATTTAATGCTCAATGCTTCGTTGTTTTTGTCTTGTTCTGGTCTCAAGCTGAGCCGCAAATATACACACACGCATATATGTACACCCACAGTTCACACCCTCACTCACACATACTCAGATTTCAGCTTACTTACACACAACCTCACACACTATTATAAGATATTTCTTTTTTATTTTTCGTTTGGATTTCATTTTCTTTTGCTACACCACTTTTACCATTTTATGATTTATCATGGAGGAGCGGGACCTCCTAACACAGACATATCTTTTACTTAAAAGAAGGTAGCTATGTAGGTAAGATTTACTGTAAAAGTTTCGGCAATAAAGCTTTTTTTCTTTTGAATGTTAACGCATAACTGAACGTGAAATACTGGGTTCTATTATAAATGAATTTTTCATTATAATTTCTGGTATTTTGCCAGTATCAGCCCTTTTTATTAGGATGCGAAATCATCAATTGACCTCTCCAGCTCTGTGCCTCGCCAAGGTTATCTATTTCGAATAACCCGCATTCTTGGGCCAATATCAGCCTGGAGCGTTAATTTACGCCTGGTTGATGGAAATAGGCACACCTTGCATTACATGTGACTTATTTACACCTCTGCCTTTACTATACGGGATCAGTTCGTGTTGGAAATGAAAAATGTTTGAGTAAATATGATGAAGTTTGTGTGTGTGTGTGTAGGTGTAGGGTGTGTGTGAGTATAAATGTGAAAATTGTATCTTCACATATTACATAACACACACTACTGTCTATATTTCTCCTTTCATAGGTCTGTTAGAGGAATTTCCTTTACAAATAAGCAGCACCTTTGGATCTTAATTTTGTTGTGTCTTTACGCATTTATTTTTTATTGTGCAAACATCCTTATCCTTACTAATATGTCAAAGTGGAAAAGAGAGTTTGTTTGTTCCGCTTCCACGCCGTAACTACTGAATCGATTGCTTTGGAATTTTGCAGACGTAAAGTTAGAAGTCCGGATTAAATAATAGGGTACTTTTTATCCCGAAAAAAATTGATATTTCTGAAGAAAATCTAAAAAGCGCAATATAACCGAATTCCACGCGGAAAGCTAGTAATTAATAAAATAAACATTAATGTAATTACAAGGTGCCCCATTACATAACGTTGCCATGTATGATATAAATATAATTATTACCTATGTGATATAAAATTCTCTGAGCAAGGATGGGAGACGAGAGGGGATGGATATACGTGCGCGTAGGCAAGTGATTGGTTAACGTCGTATAGCTCTCTAGTTTCGTTTTTAAATGGCGCTAGTTCAACTTGCTTCATGATGTACATTCTGTGATGAAAATTATTTATACAACGTGTAACATAAAGGGTATATACATACCAAGGGCATGGCATCTTTAGATGATATCAAACGATATCGGAAGGGTTTCAACTCAAAATAAAATACTCAAAATATTGGTACCAAATTTCGGTTGCGTGTGTTTCTTAAAATCAAATCATAACAAACGTGGCAGCACACTACATACGTTAATAACTACTCGTTACCCGTCACGTTACTTGCCAAAATCTGATAAATGTCTTCAACATCTCTGTGCGACTAGTATGATAGTAGCCTATCACAGGCGATGTTTTTCCTCATAACTTCCTAACATAAAGAGATAGGATTAAAAAACCTTTACAATATCGTTTGATATCATGTAAAGATGCCATGCCTTTGTTATGTATATACCCTTTATGTTACACGTTGTATATTATTGATTGCTTATAGAGCGCATGCTAAAATTATTGATTCGTTTGGACTTGATTCGTTTTGAAATAACTTAATTTGCAATATCTAATTACACTTTTTTTTGGTTTACATTTGGAAAACTACAATGATTTTTTGTTATTATTTCAGTTATTGCAACTTTCTGTTTCGGTTTGGCACAAGTTTTCAATTTCACCCCGTATAGCGTTCTTCCATCATACATTTCATCAGTGGTTCAAACAATGTTGGCAAAAGCCATTCAATCAGCAAAATCGCCTATCGAGCTATATTTATAGGTCTAACACAGAAATATGAATTGAAGGGTCTGTGTGCAAAGAATCGTAGAGGAACAAATGAATAAATATTTGCTCATATTATGACAACTGCTCTCAAAACGGTGACGGAAAACACCGTGAACCTTGTCTTAGAGGCAAAACTTCGAATTAAATGTGACAACGAACAAAATGTGACATCTACCATCCCGCAATGTACCAAGCCGTGTGGTAGATTACGGCCCATTTAATCTCACCTAGTGGAGGCCTGTGTCCCAGGAGTAGGATCGTTATAGGCTGATTTTGTTATGTCATGATCCTTAAAATCGACTGTTTATTTAACATTTTATTTAAGTTCGGTTATTTTAAATGGTTAGTTAACGTAACATAAGTAATTGAAGTCATAAATTTTATAGCAGTAATTTGAAACAAACTGTTTTATAGTACGAATTTATATATTTAACATAAAATCGTGCATCATGTGGTCGATAAACAATCTGCCCTTAGACTTACTTGTCCCTCCTTGCAGGTTCTTTTTGACGTGACGGAAGTTAAGAATTTGTTGATTTTTTTTATGTATATTTAGATAATATTAATGACTTATAAATCTCACAACGCGATCATGGCGACAGACACAAAAAGTGACTTTAATGTATAATAATTATAATATGGTTATAATATTAATTTACCTGAGGCGATCTTCGCGATTACACTTTAAGTGTCTTCAAGGTTAGAGTGACAGGCTCTTAATAAACAGTGCGCTTTATCATCATTGATCGCATCACTGCTTAGTGCGGCAGGAGGGATCGTGGTCAAGTTTTACTTTATAGCAAAAAAAAAAAATAGAAATAGTTTAGCATGTGCTGAATTAGTGTATTCCTTACTTTCTATAAAAGATATATTACATATGTCGTGCAAACCACGGTAATGTAGTGTTTTGTTTACGATCAGGAATCCAAATGACACCTTACAGACAACATGTGTGTTTACAGTTCGAACCACGTCATTATGTCAGAAAATACATTAATAGCAGATGTGGTGATAGGTATAGCCGACATGGTACCTCAGTGAAGGATCGTTGAGTGGTCATAGTGAATTATGGTCCTATTGGTGGAGCGTGTTAAATTTATAATATAATCATGTGTAAACTACACGGAATAAATATTTGTGTGACCTACATGTAGTTGTTCTGGATCCAGCTGCTTGTGTATGTGAGTTGAAATGTTTGCAAACGCAGCCATTATCCAGGAGTCATTCCTAAAAAATTCCTCTTGAAATATTTCGATATTCGGGTTCTCGAGTGGCGACCACGCACCGGAAGACGCAGTGTGCGTAGGCCCCCGACAAGGTGGACCGATGACCTGGTGAATGTCGCAGGAAACCGCTGGATGCGGGAGGCGCAGAATCGGCCGTCGTCGTGGAGAACCTTGGGGGAGGCCTATGTCCAGAAGTGGACGTCTTTCGACTGAAATGATGATGATGATGATTCGACAGTGTACTTTTTGGCATTTTGTAATAGAAGCTAACAGTTAAATAATGTGAAGAATGAACCAAAATCCTTTGATATAATGACAGTTCGTCGTGGACGTGGTTTGACAAGGCTCTCCTAACACCTTCTATAACATCAGAAAGCAGCCACGCAACAATCGACAAGATACTCTGCTAGGCGACGCATACACTAATAGGTTACTTGTTTAGCGTAGCCTAGTAGAAATGTGATACGAACGCTCCAAAATTTTCGGATAATATTATACTGTGCGCTTGGTGAGTTCGTTAAAAGCATTTATAGAACGTATCACGTTCAAACACATTTTTTTTTTTTATAAATTGTAAACCAGCGCTTGAGCGCAATCCCGCCTGATGGTAAGCAGGGACGCAATCGTTGATGGTAAAGTGCACTAGTTTCATCATCATCATCATCATCAACCTTTTATCGTCCCACTGCTGGGCACAGGTCTCTTCTCACACAGAGAAGGATTGAGCGTAATCACCACGTTTGCTCAATGCGGGTTGGCGAATTCAGACTTATAAAATCCAGGTTTCCTTAAGATGTTTTCCTTCACCTTCAGTCATTGGTGTCCAAGATATACTTAGAAAGTACATATAACTTTAGAAAAGTTACATTGGAATTTGCCTGACCTGGAATCGAACCCGCACACTCATACTTGAGAGGCGGGTGTTTTAACCACTAGGCCACCCCGACTTCAACTACACTTTGCACTAGTTTATTAAGAGCCTATTTACTCTAGCCTTGAAGATACCCAAATTGTAGTCCGACGGAAACACAATTATAAAGGACACAAGTATAAAGGAGGAGGCGGAACGCTTGCCAGTACATAGTATCTGTGCCCCTTGCTTTGCCGTCATATTTATCCATTTACACCATGATTTTGTCCGTTAGTAGCAACACTAATTGCATAGTTAAAATAAAGTCTCAAATAAAGAACATAACACCCACATGAGACAAAACTTCAAAACTTATCACCGATGATTGATCGTGCCTAATGGCACGAACGGGATTCGCCATTAATCAATGTGTGTAACATAGAATGGAATCATTCAGGCGGGAGGTGCGTGGAAATAGCCTACAATGGCCGACAATGGCCGTAACGGACAGTTTAAGTCTATTTATAGACTTAATTTTGTTCCTGGGCGAACAATAAGGAAACTGTCGGCACTTTTTTTAGGTTAAAAGGATTCTACATTTTTTTTTACACGGATTTTATATTTAATTATTGTGTCCAGTCTTCTTGTTTTTAGGCTGTGGTATTTAATTAAATTGCTTAAAGTTAAGTAATGATAAGTGATGGTATTTATAAGTGAGATTTAAAAAAAAAATCAGTAGGTATAATTGGGTTGTATCCTAAAAAATAATTTAATGTCCATCAGATAAATTTATATAAAATATTGAACACGTATTTTTTTATTTTTCTTTCATTCAAATACTTAAGAAGATGTATTAATTTGAAATGTCGCATGACGTCACGCCATGGTACAAAATATACCACGGCGTGACGTAATTAGCCCTCACCCCGTAACTTTATTACGCTATATCTCAGTAGTTTATGGTAATTTCGACGAAATAAAAAATACGGGTCTTAATTTTTTTATTATCTATAATACGGACTAATTATTTTTTAATTTTCATACCTTAGATACATCCTTATTAATCCAAATTTTTGATTAATTGTTACTTATAAGTAAAACAGTTAAAATGTTCTAATTTCAATAACGATTAAGTAAAATGTAGCTATAGCAAAAAGTGTATTTAAATTGATAAGACGAAAATTTAATTTTGCTAAATAAAAAAAAATAAAACTTTCGTTTACGTTTACAGAGGCTGATTATCAGCCTCTGATGTTCCCACCGTTGGGAGACAGGTCTCCTTTCTCTGAGAAGGCCGTATTAAATCACGCTGCCGATAGCAGGTTGCTTTTCGGTTGAGTATTTGATAAACTAAAGGTATTGGCAACTGGTAATGGAGAATCCTAGTAAAATTGCTGCATACTTACTTTCATTTGAAAAGTATATTATAATGCAAAACTTTTTGTAATTGTTTCCGCCACAATCCATTAGCTACTGGCAAAAAAATCTCTAGTTGCAACTTAAAGCTTCTAGAACATTCTAGAATATTCTAGAAACGTCAATGGGGTTGCGCGCCGAAAAAGTTTAAAATTTTACTTAATTCTATCTTCACCCAAACGTCTAATTGAAACCTCTAATTGTATAACGTGCACCATTGTTTGTTAAAATCTTGTTTTAATAAAAAGCCGTTAAAATTTTAATAAGAACCCGCGCCTCCTTACGCAGCGGCCGCGTTCGCTACCGCTACGCCACGGAGGCTGCCAGTTTATATATTTAGAACTATTTTCGGCCTTGACCAATCAGTTTTTCAACCTTGTAATGCTTTATCCTACCCTAAAATATTATAAAAACAAAAGTTGCTGTTATAGGTTCAAAGCTAACACCGATCAGCACCCTAATCGGCGAACACATTTTTGTCAAATGATTGCGATTAGTTGGGATCGTTTGGACCGAACGGACCAATGGGCGGGCCGAACGATCCCAACTGATGTTAACTAGTCGCAATCATTTGACAAAAATGTGTTCGCCGATTAGGGGGCAGTTCTCAGAAGTCAGGTCACCGACTCCACGACATGTCACTCGCTTACCGGTAATGGCTGTGACGTCACACGCTGTATATATTACGACTGAACACGACATGGTTATTGGCGTCATAGCTCACTATAATAATATTTGATGTTGGCGCGTGGCGGACACTATAATATATCATGTATATCAAGAAATATATTATACATATTATATTGTTTTTCTACACAACTAGGGGTAGCAAAAAATAACAGCCGTACGAGTCAGTCGATCGGGTGCAGCTACTCTTACCGCGGTCAGTGCCGGATATCACGTTAAGCCATTACTGGTCGTCAGAAACCCGAAAGCCATATTACTTACCTTAGTAACTAGGTTATGAAAATTGGTGAGATGGGCAGCCGTAGCGTAGGACGCCCTTGGGCGAGATGGAGCGACGACATCAAAAAGGTGGCTGGTAGTAGCTGGCGGAGAACTGCTCAGGATCGAGGTTGTTGGCGTGCCATGAAGGACGCCTATGTCCAGCAGTGGACGAGTAGAGGCTGATGATGATGGGCAGCCACTCCTTGTAAAATATTAGTATACAGCTGCATTAGGTAAGAATGGAAGCTGACCCCAACACATTTGGGAAAAGGCTGGGCAGAGGCTGGTTTCTGTTACTCCAGAGTACAAGTATTCTGCTGAAGGAACAAGATTTGGTTGTCATCGTTTAGGTTTTTTTTCTGAGCTTTTTTTTATAAATTATGAACGAGTGCTTGCACCCCGGTCCCGCCTGATGGTAAACAGTGATGTAATCGTTGATGGTAAAGCGTGCTAGATTATTAAGAGCATATTAACTCTAACCTTGAAGATACTCAAATTGTAGTCCGACGGAATCACCACCGCTGAAAAATTGTTCCAGTCTCTTGATGTACGCGGTTGTGGTGTCAACAACGTAAGGGTGGAAATTCGCCGTACGACGGGTCGTCCGATGATGAATCGGAGATTTGGGAATTAAATCATGCAATTCCCTCGCACACTCTCCAAAATGCATCCTATAGAACACCGATAGGCTAGCTACTCTTCACCTATGCTTGAGGCTTTAGAGACCGTTTTGAGCAAAGTCAGGTTCGCCAATTAGCCTCTACGCATGCCTCTCCCCTGAATCCAAAATAGCCAGGTGGCATTTTGCAGCACCAGTCCAAATGTGGCTGCAGTACTCCACACACCAACGGACCTGTGCTTAGTATAAATAACATTAGAAGCTGTCGTGGTGTGAAGTACCGCCGAACCTTTGCAATAACCCCAAGTTTCCTGGCAGCCATCTTGGCGTTGGACCCAATAAACCGCCCAAAGTTAAGGTTCCTGGAAATCTCAGCTCCTAAATGCTGAAGGCGTCGTGTTCCGGCGTGATGTCTGATGAAGCCGTACGGAGGACGGATCTGAGCAGTTGTGTTGCGATGTGTGCCGGTTACGATGCGCCAAATGTTGTTGTGTCGGGAGTTTGGTCATGGAGGGTCTCCAGATCAATCTCCCTCAAGGTTAACACATCACATCGCTCAACTGCCGTCTTCCTTCCTATTCACTCAGTTTTTTAAGTGAATGGGCTTATTAAAATAGTGCGCTTTACCATCAACGATTGCATCACTGCTTTCCATCAGGCGGGATTGCGATCAAGCATAGTTAATTATTAACAAAAAGCCTCTCTTTTAAAACTGAAACGCACCTTTGCAAGACTTATACACCAAACACTTATCTCGCTGGCGCGCGGCGATCGAGCGACAGAATTTTGCTAGAACTAACAGCCGGATTTGTTCCAAAATCACCGATAATTCTACAATTTACAGCATCATCTGCCGAGACTTTTTTCAACTATGACTGTAACTATATTTTATTGCTTACAATTATTACCACTACCTATGTACTTACTTAAGCCAATATTTCTCAACGTGATGCGGAAAGTCGGTCAAAGTTATATTTGGATGGCGTGACCTATTGGTCTACAATAAATATAACATTTCGTCCATTTATTCCATTTTGTTTCCAGTCATGAGTTTGGATTCCTTTCGCTACTATTTTCGGTGACATCAAAATGTTAAATGTATACTATATTCGTCGGAATCTTAATGGTGTCAACAAGACAAGGGTGCATACTTGACATAGACGGGTGGCTAATTATGGGAAATGGTTACAGTCTCTTCAAAATGTTTCCAAGAAATTCTTGAATTCTGTTTGATTAATTAAATGCTACAAATAGCTTTAAGCCACAATCTTCTAATTTTAGGGGCTCCAATTTCTTAGTATTTAGAAGTAAAACAAAGAAGTACTTTCGCATAAATAAAACAAACCCATCTCACGCCTTTTTTGCGCCTTGTGTTTTCTAACTTCATCATCATTTCAGTCGAAAGACTTCCACTGCCTCACTGCTGAGGAGGCCTATGTCCAGGCCTCCTCCAAGAATCTCCACGGCGACCGTTCCTGCGTCTCCCGCAGTCAGTGGTTTTCCGTGACCTTCACCAGGCCGTCGGTCCACCTTGTCGAGGGCCTACCCACGCTGCATCTTCCTGTGCATGGTCACCACTCGAGAACCCGTCGGCCCTGTCGGGCATTGGTCCTACGGTCGGTCGGTCGATCGCTCAAATGTTGCAATCTTCGGGGATCAATTGCAAATTTGTAACTTATGAAATCTAATCAAAGTATTTATTTAAGATAAACCAATCACAAGTACCTTATTTTGAAGTGTCAAAGAGTCGGTCAGTAACATGAAGCATGTCACCCATTCCAAAGCGTAGGTGTCTATGGAGATGATTAGGTAAAAAACTCCATGGTCACTCTTTTAAAATCATAAAATGGTAAAAAAATATTTGACTGCATCATTCGTGTTGAATTTATCCATGTGAGAAGCGCAGAAAGACAAGCACGTTAAAAGCGTACCTACGTTAATGAAAACACAAAAGTAATTCAGAAATTAAGCCGTGGTAGCTAAGAGATGAGCAGTCTCCACTGACGGCACACGTTTACGAACATGACACAGGGATCAGTACCATTTAGTTCAACCATTTAGAAGAGAACTTAATGATCCAATAGACACTCCACCAACAGCGAGACATTAGAATTAGTATGACATACTTTCAATCACCAGAGCTATTATAACGGATTCCACTTGTAGTGTTATGTATTTACCTACATATACTTACACTTCTTATCTTATGTATTTGTATTAATACTTAAGTATCATTCATTTCTGCAGGTCATACGCATTCTAGTATTATGAGGCCCTGTTCTGATATTTTACTACAGCAAGACTCAACTCATTCCAACTTCAAGCCTAAGCATCGGTGACTTAGGGATATATTAGTGTAAGAAGCTGTACGTATGCTGTGCTGTATTAATTTTTGTTGCAGGCCCTCTGAAACCGTAACTGCTGCTTCTGTGCCCTGCCCGACTGACCGCTGCCTTCCCTTTTTTTTTAATGTGTTTATTGTTTAAAAGTACCTCATCCATATCAAGCATCCATTGTCATTTTCTCAATCTATTTTAATTTGTTTTCTATTTTAATTATGTTTTAATAAATTATTTATATCTCTCTGCTCCCTTTTCCTTACATTTCTAACACGACATACTAATGCCTACAAAGCCGGGCTAAACTTAAAAAAAAAACCCTAAAAAATAAATATTATTTCGCAAAAGGAGGCAACTTAATAGATGTTTGGTAAGCAACACATACGAGGGAGAAGGGGGACAGGGCACGCGGCACGCATCGCATCGCTATTCGCTCATAATAATAGCGTCCAAAATGGTGATGTCACTTTTTTAAAAATTGCCAAGTTTTGGGGAAGTTGGAATTAATTCACAGAAAAAAAGATTCTTTCACGATTAATTAGTATTGCTACTATGATGATTATGTAAAATTTCATATTTTATTTGGTCATGTGTTTACATAATCTTTATTATCCTTATGGGTCGGACGGGGTTTTCTTTACATACAATGGAAAAACAGATAGATTTTCCAATGGTGAGCAGCTCCAAAAATGTTTCCAATACGTGGGACACTCAGAAAGTTTTAATAATAAAAAAAAAAATGTTCTGTAAGTACAAATATTTTTATTACATCTTTTCAAAGAACTCTCCACCAGCCTCTATACAAAGTTTCATGCGTCTGAACCAGTTTTCGATGCACTTTTTCCAGTCCACCGCAGACAGCTTGTTTACAGCCAGCTCGAACGCTAACAGCGCATCATCCGGTGACGAAAATTGTATCCCTTTGAGCTGATCCTTTATTTTTGCGAATACGAAGTCACATGTTGCTAGGTTAAGGCTGTAAGGAGGGTGACCCAAGAGTTTGACCGGTGTACTGTCCAGGAAGTTCCTCGTTTTGATAGCGATGTGGGCGCATTGTCGTGGTGAAGCAGTAACCCGCGGAGCCCCGTGTTTGGTCGCTTGTTGCTTACAACAGAGAAAGCTTCTGTCAAGCATTTGTTAGTATACTATCCAGCGTTAATGCTTCTTTGGTTTCGAAAAGGAATTGACACCAAGTAGCCACTCAAACTGAAAAATCTCGCGATCAAAAACTTACCCCCGCTTCTAGATCGCTTCACTTTGGTAGGCACTGATTCGTTTTGAAACACCCAAACCGTCGACTGGCGCTTCGTTTCTGGATCGTATTGATAAATCCAAGATTCATCACGTGTAACGATGTCGTAAACACGCCGAGACAAGCCTGAATCAAATTTGTCTATCATATCAAGGCACCATTCTTCCACCCGTCCCTACTTCTGAGCATCGGTGAGATTGTGCGGCGAGAAACTGAAACCCACCGTGAAACTATCCTCCGCAACCGAAGATGCACATGTAGAATCTCGTGAAGGCTTCCTTTTTTTTTTCGGGGTGGAAATCCTCTTAGGATGTCCGCCGCCCTGGGGTGGGCGACGGGGTCTGTCAGACTTATACTGACTAAAACCACCTCGGTATCTCTTCTATCATGAGTGCGCGTGGGGCCGCGGGAGTCTAAATTCACGGCCCCACACTTTCGTGCTGGACCGGTCTGTCCGGGCCTCGTCTCCTGCACGGGGTAGTAGGGTTTTAAACTAGCCCGTGCATCGCCTCAGAGGCGCGCGCCGACACTCGCGCGCGTCTCCGCCTCGGGGTCTATCGAATAGGGGGCGGGGACTTCCCCATGTCCCTCGCCCCTGGACCCATTCATGGGAGGCGGAAGAGGGCGTTATCCGCCCTTCCTCTTCGCCCGGTGCGTCTTCTGCGGCCCGGGAAGGGAGTTGAGATCTCTCTCTCCCGTTCCGCAGCTTCCTTCTGCGATATCACGTCCTCTCAGAAGGACACCACCGCGTCCCACGACTCTGCGCTGCCGGCCATCCTCCGCACTACTGCCGGCAGCGTCAGGTCGCCTCCTACTATATTTGTGAGGACACGGCGCTGCTCCTCCCAAGCTACACACTCGGAGAGCGTGTGCTCCGCCGTATCCTCCCCGCATTGGACGCAGTGGTGGCACCGAGCGTCCGGCTCCCTGCCTAGGCGACGCAGGTACTTGCCGAAGCAGCCGTGCCCCGACAGTATTTTATTGACAAATCCAAGATTCATCGCCAGAAACGATGTCGTAAACACGCCAAGACAAGCCTGCTTCAAATTTGTCTATCGTATCATGACACCATTCCACCCGTGCCTACTTCTGAGCATCGGTGAGATTGTGCGGCATCCAGCATGTAACTATCCTCCGCAACCGAAGATGTAAGTGTAGAATCTCGTGAAGGCTTCCTGATCCAATCTGCAGTTTATGCTGAATTTTTTGGTATGTAATTCGTCAAATGTCTTGTATCCTTGTAAACTTTTCCCTGATAGCACGTTTTCTTCTTTATCAGCCGTCAAAGGGCTACCATTTCTTTTTTCATCCCCTAAAGTTAGTCGACCGCGTTTAAATTCATTATAGCTACCACCAATACATGGTTACCTTAGAAGGGCCTTGATGCATGAATGCCATTTGAAGAATATAGTACGATTCGTCTGGTTTCAGGCGACATTTGAAATCGTAAAAAAATCATAGCGCGATAATGGTCTCATTTTTCAAAGAGACGCGATAATTTTAATTAGCTCGCAAAAAAAATGGTGGGAAAATTTTGAATTTGGAACATACTTACTGTTAGTCATAAATAATCATATTTTTTAAATAAATTCTAACTGGCCAGTTTCTCATATATAAAAACTTTTTGTCGCAATACTTCCTGAGTGACCTGGTATATAATTCCAAATTAGTTTATGCTCCCCTGTGGAGCAGTACCAACGTTGCGCTAAGCATTTTTGTCAGCGATGTATTCCCCAAACTTATTATATGCTTGGCTACATAAAGTGCGCTTAATACAAGATATAAATTTCGTTTCATTTAGTTGGTGTGAAAAGTGTGTTTTGTTGTTGGGAATATTTTTACTTTTAAACCAAGTCTACAACAATAAAAACAAATATGACTTTTTTGTGTATACAAGAGTGAAACGATTCAATACGTCAACTATAGATGGCTGCCTTCAACGCGTGTTGACGGGTGCTGTCACATGTGTCCTTGACGGGTGTCACGGGTGAATGCACTTCTTCTTTAGCCTATAGAAGTCCACTGCTGTACCTAGGCCTCCCCCAAGGCTTTCCACAATGATCGGTCTTGTGCTGTCCGCATCTCGCTTCCTGTGACCCTCGCCAGGTCATCGGTCCACCTTGTTGGGGGCCTCCCTACGCTGCATCTACCGGTACGTGGCCGCCACATCAGAACCTTACTGCCCCATCGGCCATTGGTTCTACGCGCCACTGCCACTCAATTTTAGCCACTCATGTATGCACACTAAGCGCAAAAACTACACATACGTGTTCAATTCGTTTCCCTTTCAATTACAACGCAACCAGGCTCAAAACATTACCCAAGACTTCATGCCCATAAAATCAATTTCCAGTAGGGTAGAAGTTAATATAATTTACGAGTTCCCTAACACGAATTACGTACTTGCTCACTTAACATTACGCCTTAAAGTAATTTCCTTTATGTAAGACTGACTTAGGCGAAGTGATATAGCTAACTGAGTTATACATTTATATGTTATTGAGTTTATTATGACGAAGAGAACGATTAACGAGGCCCGATATTGAGAAAATTTTACAGTATTATACCTACATTGGAATCGATTTTTGGAGAAGGTCGCGCCTAATTACTAATAGGCACATGAGTGAAACAATCAGCAACCAAATTGCGTAACACACTAGTACTATCAATTGGAATCATTTTGAAGTATATTGCCAATTCATTGCTCCATATGTTAGAGAAATGTGTCTGCTCGTCAAATTAAATAACGCAATGAATGTTGCTGAACTGTCAAACTGAAACAAATTGCTATTGATAGTAAATTACGCAATTACCCTGTAGGTTAACGTTCACTAGCTGAGGTTGGCCCGTGGGTGATTATTGTTTATTTACCTACTGAGATCCTCTGTGTCTAGGGAAGCAAGCTTTGGCGTTAAATCCAACTGTCAATAATTCTTGAATCTTTGACGGTCGATGTTGAAGGGATATCAATCAGTCTTACCGAGACCTATCGTCCAAAGGTTGTCTTAAAATATCTCTTTTAACGATAAGAGCAAAACTGTAATTTGGTTTATTGTTTTTTATCTCAAAACACATACCTATTCGTATTTGCTTACTCTTTGGAAACAAAACTGCGAACATCGTATAATATACATTCCAGGAGCAATTAGAAAATCAACCTCTATATATATGGTACATATGTATATTCATATGTATATAATTATGTAATCCAAAGTAATTGAAACTTCGAACAATTGTAGGATTTCGGAGTTTCAATCATAATTCTAACATTATATGTATGTATCTTCAGATTGCTTCGACCTTTCATTTGAAAGTCAAATTTCTGCTACTATTAACTATTAGTTTTTTTTTGTTTTGTTGCTAGGTTTAACGTGTTGTTCTGATCTTGTAATGTTTACTAATATTTTAAATCGGAAAGTGACTTTGTTTGTTTGTTCTGCTTTCATGTCGTAACTACTGAACCGATCGATAGCTTTGAAATTTTTCAGACGTAAAGTTAGAAGTCGGAATTAAATAATAGGGTATTTTTATCCCTTATTATAAAAAGCATAACCAAAGGCTCACATGCACTGATTAGTGAGGTCATGTATGCTTATGATTTATGCTTCTTAGCAGAATCCCCAGACGGCCTACAACAGCTGATGTCCGCATTTCATCAAGCCTACCTTAAAGACGGCTTAAAAATCCGCGTCAACAAGACGGAGGTGATGTCCCTAGACATTCACGGTCACGAGACACTAAATATAAAGCTTGGTGAGGATGCGTTGAAGCAAGTAGACAAGTTTCGTTTTCTGGGGCTCACTATAAGTTCTAAGTGTGACCTTGATGCTGACATCAACAGCAGAGTCGGAGCTGCAGCTGCAGCGTTTGGCAAGTTGTGTTCCAAGGTTTTCTGCTCACATGACCTTAAGCTAGCTACGAAAATATCCGTATATATGGCAATTGTGCTGCCAAACCTTCTATATTCCGCTGAGACGTGGTGTGTGTACCGCCACCACATACATACTCTAGATCGTTTTCACCTTAAATGTCTCCGATCCATTAAGAAGATCAAATGGTCTGACAGAGTACGAAATACCGAAGTCCTGCGACGAGCCAATGTTGGTGGCATTGAGGCTTATTTAATGCGTCGACAGCTTCGGTGGTGCGGGCACGTATCACGTATGGCGGGCGAAAGGGTGGCGAAGCGCATCTTCTTCTCTGAGCTGGAGGAGGGCAAGCGAAAGCATGGCGGACAACTCCTCCGGTTCAAGGATGTCTTAAAACGACACATGAAGAGATGCAATATAGAACCCTCTGAATGGGAGCGTTTGGCAGCAAAGCGGTCAGAATGGCGCAGAATGGTGTACGGACAAGTACGCGAGTTTGAGGAGCAGCGCAAAGCTGACCTCGATACCAAACGAGACCAATTAAAGGCCCGCCCATCTGCTGCCATCACATACAACTACGTCGACGGCGTGCTTACGTGCCCTCACTGTGCACGAAGTTTCGCCGCCAAGATAGGCCACATAAGCCATCTTCGGGCGCATGAGCGCCAAATCATCGGCTAGGAGTCGAAGTGGTCGCCGTGGCCGAAATCGGTCGGGAACATCATCATCATCATAAAAAAAATCATGTTCCCGAGAGAAAACAAAAATATTGATAGCTACATTCCAGTTCGGTGATAGATGGCGCCGTGTGTCGTTTAAAACAAGATTACTTTAACGGAAGAGTTTTGTAATGTTGTATGTAGTTGTATGGTGTTAGTAGCAAAAGTTTATACTGACTTACACGATAATATATACATGACTAGCAGCCGCCAGCGACTTCGTTCGCGTGGAATTAATTATGCTCCGCTCCTTTTGGTCGCAGCGTGATATTACATAGGCTAAAGCCTTCCTGGATTAACGGGCTATGCAATGCAAAAATAATTTTTCAAATCGGACCAGTAGTTTCCGAGATTAGCGCGAACAAACAAACAAATATACAAACAAACTCTTCAGCTTTATGTATTAGTATAGATTATATAATAGTATAGATGACCAAGGGCTCTGCGAACGCGCAATATTAGACCTCTAGTGATCAGATATCTAATATAATCTTTTTGATTGGTTCTCTTCTAAGCGAATATTATAAATTATTTTAGATACATAGAAATAAATTCTTGAAACCGGATCACCTATGTTAATTGGAGGATTTTTTATTGTATTCAACTTAAGATAAAAAGTGTGCCGTTTATCTTTATTAAATAACAAAAATTATTTCTCGATAGCAACAGTTGAACCGGAGAGGAGTGATGTAGCGGTACATAGAAACGCTACAAAGAAACAACGAGTCATATTGACGTCACATGAATTCTAAATCTCGCAAGCAGAGTTTACCGTGCAATTAGCATACATATAACTTCTCAAAAACAACTATTACGCAAGTGCCCGTCGGAGGATCCTCCCATTTTAGTGGAGGATGAGTGAACTTTACACCCTGTTCTTCCTGCCTCCAAAGTTGTATCTGTATCTGTTGAGGTTGTTACCGTTTCTTGGAACTGAGGTTTTGCTTAAACGTACTTTCTAAGTAAATTTATGTACCTAAGCAACCAAATGTTACCTAAAATATAGGTCAGGTACTTTATAGACTTAAGTGGCTTAAGGGGTACACATAACCTGCCAGGGCCGCGGGTTATCCGAAAAAGACATTGTGGTCCCTAGCGCTCGCGCAAGTGAAGGAATATGGGTGGGTTAAAGTCAATAAAAGTCTAAAACGCCCTTCTCAGAGCGGCAAAGATCATTTGTAATAATATCATAATTGTCCATCCAAAAAAAAAGCAATAACATGAGGTTACACATAACCCTACCTCAGGCCCAGTGCGTGAAACTGAAATCCCTCGCAAGTGGAAAGTCTACGACATCTGGTAAGGGTCTTGCGCTTTATGTGGTGCATGTAAGACTTGCAAGAGCGAAATGGTGAAGCCGATGAAATAAAGCTTCCACTAAATGCTAGCCAATATTAGGCAAAATAAATCAGGGTCGTCCAAAATGCGTTGGGTTGATCATATCGCCAAAGTCGTGGCATAATCCTGGATTATAATGACGATGGTGATCAACTCGACAAAATGTGTGGAGTAACTAATTTTCTAGGTGATACTTACTTATTCTAGAATAGCCAGATTGTCTAAATCAGGGCCGTCCAAAACGCGTTGGGTTGACCATATCGCCAACGTCGCGGAATAATTCTGGGTGATAATGACGATGGTGTTCAACTCGACAAAATGTGTGCGGAGTAACTTCTCTTCGTGCTAGTTACTTAATCCTAGAATGTTCATCTTAGCCTGTCGGTGTTTTATAGCCATTTTGGAGAGTGTGCACGGGAAGTGGATAACTTAATCTCCGTTCCATCTTCGGACTACCCGTCGTACGGCGATCCTTACGTTGCTGACTCGCGAATATGACTCTGATGAAGCCTTTCGCGTTTTATACCGCGGAGAACTGGAACAATTTGTGGTGATCTTACCGTCTGACTGCAAATTAAGCATCTTCAAGGCTAGAGTGAAAAGGCTTTTAATAAACTAGTGCGCTTTACCTACAACGATTACTGCATCACTGCTTATCATAAACGGGATCGCGGTCAACCACTAGTTTATAATGTCAAAAAATCCTTTTACGGATTTTCAGTCTCTTTAGTTCAACGACCTCAAACACGTATCGACTCGACGAGTATCAGTTCCCATTTGATGCAGAAACTTAAACTTTATTTCAACGTATTACGTAAACAAGAGCAACAACCCTCTGGCAGTGGTAGTCGATTGCTGTTGATTCCTGATAGCTCTTGTGTTGATCCGAATACGTTTGTAAGCACACTTTACGCTCTCGAGAACGCCGAGTACGAATAATTATGTTCGTTTGTAGCATTTCCACTCACGTCCCTATGCAATATTTAAACCGTACATGAATTAACTAGCTGTGCCCCGGAGTTTCACCCTCGTAAGTATTACTAATCTATACTAATATATAAAGCTGAAGAGCTTGTTTGTTTGTTTGAACGCGCTAATCTCTGAAACTTCTAGTCAGATTAGAAGAATTCTTTTTGCGTTGGATAGCCGATTAATCCAGTAAGGTTTTAGGCTATATAACATCACGGTGCGACCAATAGGAGGGGAGCATATAAAAAAAAAACATATCGAAAGCTACGCGGGTAAAACTGCGCAGCGCAGCTAGTATAAAGATAAAAATGTATTCTATGTGTTAGAAGTTTCATCAAAATCGGTTCCACTGTTTTTTTGAGGAGTTCGTTGTGAGAGAAGAATTTAATGAAATAGATTGCTACTAAATTACCTAATGCACAACATTAAAAAAAATAAAAACAATAGACCGAAACTCATTCTAGTCTCGATAAGGCAGAGGATGTTTCTTTATTTAAGGCTTATACTTTATTCTCAAAAAGGTGCTGATAACGGTCACAGAAACTCGAAAAAGTTTTTAAATTGATTGGGGTTTTTTTTTTTGTAATAGTTATAAACTAGTGCTTGACTGCAATCGCGCCTGATGGTAAGCAGTGATGCAATCGTTGATGGTAAAGGGCACTAGCTTATTAAGCCTATTCACTCAAAAAAACTGAGCGAATAGGAAGGAAGACGGCAGTTGAGCGAGGTGATGCAATGTTTAACCCAACAACACGACCAACGATGCTGCGCCAGAGGATGATCTGGAGACCCTCCACGACCAAACTCTCGACACAACAACATTAGGCACATCGTACCCGGCACACATCGCAACACAACTGCTCAGACCCGTCCTCCGTACGGCTTCACCAGACATCATGCCGGAACACGGCGGGTTAAACCTTTAACGGTTTTATTCTCAACTAGAAGACTTAATGCCATTGGTACCTACTGAGTGGTGTTTATTGAAAAAGTGATAGGTTTAATTTAAAACCACTGAAAACGCTTGTATGATGGTAAATTATTAAAACTTGTGGTGTTTCGCCTGTTTCGAGGAACCTATGACCTAAAGCAATTTATTTAACTTTTAAACTTACTGGCATTGTTTTTTATTACAAGTCAACTTAACTAGTGTATTTTACCTTTAATACCTTTTAAAATTTCTGCAAATTAGCTCTGATGTGCCTTAAACCCACTAGCCATCGAAAAATTGCCAGGTAAAATTTTGTATTTGATAAACTCGACTGATATTTTGTTTTTCTAATATTTTAACAGCAGTAATGTTGTAGCTAATAACCATGCATTGTATTTAGATTTTTACATTTCATAATTGGGTAATTCCTTTCTTTTTTAAATCATAATCACACACTAGAAATTATTCCTGTATAGTGGGTGTGTTTACGCACATTTAAACTCATGTACGGACGACTGCAGGTCAAGCTAACCCAAACTGTTAGATATTCCCAATCAACCTTGAGCATTAATGCTTTAGAGATAAAGTTAAAAATCTAATAAGGAAATCAGACAGATTGTAGTCGCTAAACTTGTTGTCGTATGTAACTCTCCGATTACACCATTCACGTTCTAATTTCGAAGGAATATAGAGTCTGTTTGCATTATTTTTTTTATGCTGGCATCTGTACATAAACAGATATGCAGTGAGAGCAAGAACCCGAGACATGCAGCGCAGCAGATGATCGTGCAGCCAATGGTGTCTTACCCAACTATGTTACTCAGCTCCTAGTCTAACTATACGCAGCAGATTAATAATACTATGTACTTTACACGGCCCAACTCTCTATTTACGGCTCCGTTCTAAGTAGATAACAACATAAAGCCTTCAACAGTCGAAAACACTAATAATTCACCAAATATTTTTGTCGTACTTAATGTGGAGTAACCACGAAGGTTTAGTGCATGTCAAAACGCTATTGTCATAGGAGACTAGACTAAAAATATGAGCCAAAACTAAACTTAGGACAGTTCACGCGACCATTGTTTCAGTGAGACTCGCTTATTAGCATAACAGCCTTCTCATACAAAAACGAGTAAAAGCAACTAAAATGATAGAGTGTCTCTGTAGAACAAATAAAACGAAGTGAGCATTGCAAAAGATACCTATGCTTAGAAATTTTATTTAAAAAAAACCGGCCAAATGCGAGTCGGACTCGCACACCGAGGGTTCCGCCGTACAAACGTAGCGGTTTACAATTTATGACGTACTAGCTTTCCGCCAGCGGCTTCGCCCGCGTGGAGTTCGGTTATATCGCGCTGTTTAAATTCCCCTCGGGAACATCAAATTTTTCCGGGATAAAAGGTAGCCTATGTTCTTTCTCAGGGTCTAAAGATTGTCTGTGCCAAACTTCATCAAAATCGGTTGAGAGGTTTAGGCGGGAAAGCGTAACAGACAGACAGAGTTACTTTCGCATTTATAATACTAGCATTGATTTAGAATCTTTCACAGTTTAGAGGCAATTAGATTTAAGAAGTGTTTGATATGAATTTCAACTTTAATATCTCTACGCGTTCATGTGAAAAAGGGTAGGTAGCAGTGGCGAAGGGTGAAATTTTGACAAAGGGAAGCCGGTCCAAAAAAATAAACACTTAAACACTTACCTACTGCAGGATATCTTGGAGGAGGTCTTCAGATAAGAATAGTATTAAAAGCCCCACCTTCACCATACAAAAAAGGACTGATGATTTGATAACAGTGTCTTTCAAGTATGATAAAAGCGGCTTTGTGAAAAGCCTTTTTCGACGTGCATCTCCATACCACACATGCATGCTTGTTAGTAAGTACTAAGTTAAGTACCTATTGTTAGGGAATAAGAGTCAAGAAAAAATAAAATAAAAAATTACAAAAATAATAAAGTGTTAAAAACCGAACCACACAAACACCGATCCAAAACCAACAAAAATATTAAGCAAAAATAAAGCAAATTATACACAATCACAACGTTATTTATATTGTAATGCAATGCGTCTGTTTTTTTTTTAACAAAATGAGCTAAAATGTTGTTATAAAAATTCGGATTACTTTTCATTTTATTAAGCAAATTTTTTTCAATTGACATGATAGCCAAATCGGACAATCTCTGCTCTTTTTCGCACATATGTGTGAATGCGTTTTAAAGCAGAAAATGACCGCTCAGCTGAAGCTACTGAAATGGGGCGGGTCAGAATTAAACTGCAAAGAGTCGAAACTTGAGAAAATGCGTCTTTCAAAGACGTATTCTGGAGCTGTAAAAGCTCATAGATGTCCAATTTATTTAACGACGCTGACGTAAGACTAAGTTCATTCAGCAGGTAGTCTGTTGAGCAGCACTCTATATGAATTAAAGCCTAACAAACAAAATCCACAGTATTTAACCAAATCTGCGATTAAATTACCTTACAGAATCAGTCACAGTTTAAATAACACAAATATTAAAATATAACAAACCAAATTATCCATATACCAGTGGTATAGCAACACATGTCACATACTAAAAATAATTTAAAACGAAATGGAACACGAAAATATGCCAAAATAAAAAGAATATGACTTGCGAAGGATTTCATTATAACGCTAATTCTTTTTAATTTTGTCGTGTTTCCTTTCTCCCGTGCCGTGGTTTGAGTGGTTTCTTTGTCTCTTTCTAATAGAGGAGAGGAGAGAACTGCAAGCCGGTTGCCATTAGCCTATCTTTCCTTAAATTTTACGGACGGTTAGCGAGCATTAGAAAGAGATGGTCTGACACGCTCTGTCTCTTTTCGCCTCATAGTAAAACGTTGGCCGAGATAAGCTGTAATTCGTCGAGTTACCTTCAATGTAATTTAGGTACGAAAAATTGAAGCGCTGATTAATTTACGACTATAAAATGAAATGTGACACTTAGGGTATTGCTAAGAATTACTATTGCTATTGTAAATCGCGCAGGCATTTAATTAATAATACTTTGTTAATGAAAACTGATTTTTGAAAGGTAACCCGGTGGGAATCGGCTTGTATGGACTCTTCGCCACTATAAAATATTTATACAAAATATTTTTTTAATAATTATAAACTTACTACCTACTAGGTAGTAAGTTTATAATTATTAAAAAAATATTTTAGGTTATGTAAGCAAAAATAATATTTTAATATTTTATGTAACTTCAAATTTATCATTTTCACAATTTTTCCTTTATCTGTCTGTACTATAATATAACGTTGCTTCGTGCCGAATTTCAAGATTCTGAGTTCACGGGAAGTACCTTGTAGGTTGATTCCCTAGCGTGTGACGGAAATTCGTCTAAGGTGTAGGTATAAACTGCTGTATCTTTTGATCGCTTTAACTTAGAAGTTTGATTTTTTCCTGCTAAAAGGGACAATTTATAGACCTAGGTATTTGGTATAAATTTCAATATGATACCTTTATTAGTTCGTGAGAAATAAGGTAGTAAGTTTCATTTTATTAAAATATGTTTATTATATTATATAACTAAAAAATGTGATTTTCGCAATTTTTCCTATATTTGCATTATATGACAATCCTTCATACCAAATTTCAAGATTCTGAGTTTACGGGAAGTATCCTGTAGGTTTTGATTCCTTTGCGAGTGTCGAAAATTTGTTGAAAATATCGACATATCGGCTGTATCTTTTGATTGGCTTGGTTCAGAAGTTTGATATTTTCACAGCTTAAAGGGACAATAGACCCGAGTATTTCATGTGAATTTTAGCTTGATACGTCCACGCGTTCTTGAGATAAAGGGTCTTGACAGACAGACAGACAGACGGACAACAAAGTGATCCTATAAGGGTTCCGTTTTTTCCTTTTGAGGTACGGAACCCTAAAAATAAGATTTTGTTCTGCCTGGTTGCAATTTTTTCTGCCCAATTGGTATAGTGGTTATATTTTTTTTTTCTGTCTCGTTGGACTAGTGGTTGCAATTTTTACTTTTTTCTGCCTAGTCCATCTAATGGTTGTAATTTTTCGGTCTCATTGGTCTAGTGGTTAACATTTTTTTTCTGTCTAGTTTGTCTAGTGGTTGTAATTTTTTTCTACATCATTGGTCTAGTGGTTGAAATTCTTTTTCCTGTCTTGTTTGTCTAATGGTTTTATTTTTTTAGTCTCATTGGCTTAGTAGTTGACATTTTATTTCTGTCTAGTTTGTCTAGTGGTTGTAATTTTTTTCTACCGCGTTGATCTGGTGGTTGAGAATCTTTTTCCTGCCGTATTTGTCTAGTGGTTTGAATTTTTTTAGTCTCATTGGCTTAGTAGTTGACATTTTTTTCTGTCTAGTTTGTCTAGTGGTTGCAATTTTTTTCTACCTCGTTAGTCTGGTAGTTGAGATTAATTTTCCTGTCTTGCTTGTCTAGTGGTTTTAAATTTTTGGTCTCATTGGCTTAGTAGTTTCCATTTTTTTTCTATCTGGTTTGTCTAGTGGTTGCGATTCTTTTTTGCCTCGTTGGTCTAGTTGCAAGACCAGGTTGTAATGAAAACAAAGCGCCTTTTTATTGTAACTATGAGACTTCCTTCCATTTTAACCACGGAACAGTTAATAAAGCTGGAAAGGCCGAGTGGGCGTGGCCGACGTGCCACATGTGAGACGCAAATCTTATGTCGACTGAACGTCCGAAACATTCATTTAGTATTCGTAAAAGTACTTCAAGAGTCGGAGCTCCGCTTTAAAATGCCGTATTGTGCAATAATAACATGCAGGGCAAAAAGCCAGACCTCAACTATACAACGTGGTGGTATATCTTTCCATCGGTAAGTCGAAAATAATATTATGTTGTAGTAAAATTTGTAAAAACACAAAAATATACTGAAAACTATGATATTCCAAACTTTCATGATATTATTGCATCAAGGAAGAAAAAAAAATTACATTGCTCGGTTTGTCTTCACTTTGGAAAAACAATAAGAAAGTCCGCATACGATGTAGTGAATCCAATGCGTCCTCTACACTTTACTCATTGTCATTTTGTCCTTGGCCCTGATTGGCCGAAAAGCAGGGCGCCATGATTATTTATAGTGAGGTGACCATGTGGTTAATTAAAATTATCGATAGAATTCAGAAATATATATATATATATAATATTTTATAATAATATTTTTAGTTAGACATATTTAAATAATATATTACTTATTGTTTAACATTTCTGTGGACAAGGCCTATTATTATAGTGTTGCAGACTTTTTGTTTTAGAAATTTAATTATTAGAAACTGACATTAATTATTTTATTGACTGATGAATTTGAAACAGAATTATTGTATTAATTGATGGAATAATATTATTAAGCAAACAATGAACTAGAGCTACTTATATTATTTAATGTAAATATTTATATTGTCTATTTTTAAATTGTAAACATTTTAATTGTGCATGCCTTTTAATTGCCGAAATATGGCTGTTCGTATTAATATTATGTACCGCCATGTTTGTAATGATGAAATGTAATGGAATGATATAAAGAGCTATGTCAGCTGTTAATATTTATTTTAATAATTTATTTTTATTTTAAATAAAAATAAATAAATTATAAATTTTAGGTTTCCTAAAGAACCTAGCGTTATAAGGGAGCGCTGGATTGACGTGACTGGTAGAGTAAACTGGATGCCGACAAAGACTAGTACTATTTGCTGTAAACATTTTGTCGAAAATGATTATACCATTAAAAATCGGATAAAAGGTACCTAAAACCAGGTACGGTCCCAAGAGAGTATATAAATAAAAAAATGTTGATGACAAGAATTATGCGTAACTTTGTGGGAAGGGAAATATTTCAAAACATAGTTTACCATCAAATTGGCCAATACCCTACCTCAAACCACATCACAGACCTCACAAAGGCAATTATTGAAAAATATATAAACGTGAGATTACATTTTATTTTTAAAAATTCGTTAGTAATAGATAGCAAGCGTCAATTACTAAATAAATACATTCTATTTCAAGGGCAGTGATTATTTGTAATAAATAAAATTATTTCCTTATATTTCCTTATATTTCTATCATCTTTCATTTTTTTCCATAATATTCATTAGATATAATATTTATTGTTAAAGATATCAAGGTCCAGTTCTAGCGATTTATTCTGGTTTTGCATGTGCAAATGATTATGCCTGCAAGAGGATAGTGCTAGTGTCAGTGCCAAAACCCACTCGAGATGCTCTTTAGAAATATAGGACCACACGGTGGAGCCAACAATAACTCTACGGCGTTGATTTAAGTTTGTTAGAATTGTAATTTGCTTATATAGAACCCTTACATGTGATACATTTTTAAATCCCTAAACTTATTCTATAAAAGTGTTCTCCGTGTGGTACCGGGCCTAGAATTGTACCAACCCATATCCTCCCGTGGGTGTCGTAAGAGGCGACTAAGGGAAATCACCAGGGAAGCGGGCAGCAGCGCTTCTCCTGTGTAATATCAAATCACTGCGATCCCCAACCCGCCTGCCAAGCGTGGGGATTATGGCAAACCCCCCCAATGATGCACACGATACAGCCCAGGCCCCTAGTCCCCGGCAGCTCCGCTATTCCAGTCTACGGTAGCGGACTCGGTTACGGCGGAGCAAGGGGTGCTAAGAATCTCCGGCAGAGGTCCGGCTACCATCACAAACGACGACCTTTGGCCCTGGCAACATTTAACACGCGCACACTACGGACCGATGAGAAGATTGTCGAACTGGAGGAAGAACTGAGCCGGTTGCGCTGGGACATTGTGGGGTTATCTGAAGTCCGAAGAGAGGGAGAGGACTCGATAATCCTGAAGTCTGGCAACCTGCTCTATTTCCGGGAAGGCGACCAGCTGTCCCAGGGTGGTGTCGGGTTTATTGTCCACAAGTCCCTCGTGAACAACGTGGTTAAAGTCGGGAGCCTTTCGACTCGGGTGGCGTACCTTGTACTGAGAATAACAAAACGATATTCGTTAAAGGTTATGCAGGTCTACGCCCCGACGTCTAAACACTCTGACGATGAGGTGGAGGCTATGTATGAGGACGTTAGTAGAGCCATACATTCCTCCAAAACCCACTACACCGTTGTCATGGGGGACTTTAACGCAAAACTGGGCATGCGAGAGGCGGACGAGACGAAAGTGGGGCAATTTGGAGTTGGAAATCGGAATCCTAGAGGTCAGATGCTAATGGATTTCATGGAAAGGGAAGGACTCTTTGCGATGAATTCTTTTTTCAGGAAACCATTGCACCGCAAGTGGACCTGGCTCAGCCCCGATGGTCAGACCAAAACGAGATAGACTTCATAATGTCAACGAGAAGGCAAGTGTTCAACGATGTCTCCGTGATCCATGCGGTAAAAACCGGGAGTGATCACCGTATTGTTAGAGGCATCTTGAACCTCAACATTAAGCTCGAACGCTCTCGACTTATGAAGTCTACGCTCCGTCCAGCGTCAACACAACTCCAAAACCCCGAGAGCTTTCAGATCGAACTACAAAACCGCTTCGAATGCCTCGGTGAATGCGTAGATGTGGACGACTACAACAACAGGTTTGTGGAAACTCTCCAAACGGAAGGGTCTAAGTTCTACAAAACCCTCCGTTCAAAAAGACAGAAGAAGATCTCCGGTCCCACCCGCCGGCTAATGGAAGAAAGACGGGAGGTGATCTTAAAATCCCCTGATGACGCTTCGCGCATCAGATGCCTTAACAGACAGATCTCAAAGTCTCTGACTCGCGATATACGCCAATTTAATACAAATTGTATTAAAGAGGCTATCGAGCGGAACAAAGGCTCCAAAGTGTTCGCACGAGAATTGTCTGTTGGACAGAGTCTACTTGCAAAGCTGAAGACTGGGGATGGTAGGATCGTCACTTCCAAGCCCGAGCTTTTGGGTGAGATGGAGAAATTCTACGGAGAGTTATACACATCAACACACGCACCAGTTGTAAGCCTGGCTAATGATCCTAGAGCCAGACTAACCCGACACTACACCGACGATATCCCGGACGTCAGCCTGTACGAGATTGGTATGGCCCTGAAACAGCTCAAGAACGATAAGGCGGCTGGAGATGATGGAATTACGGCTGAGCTTCTGAAAGCGGGTGGCAAACCGGTTCTTAAAGCGCTTCAGAAGCTATTTAATTCCGTCATTCTTAAAGGCGAAACGCCTAAGGCGTGGCACAGGAGCGTGGTGGTTTTGTTTTTCAAAAAAGGTGACAATACCCTCCTGAAAAACTACAGACCGATATCCCTCCTGAGCCATGTCTACAAGCTGTTTTCTAGGGTCATCACGAATCGTCTCGCTCGCAGGTTTGACGACTTCCAGCCTCCCGAACAAGCAGGCTTCCGAAAAGGCTTTAGCACCATAGACCACATTCATACGCTGCGGCAAGTTATACAGAAGTCCGAGGAGTATAACAAACCACTATGCTTGGCGTTTGTGGACTATGAGAAGGCCTTCGATTCGATTGAGACTTGGGCGGTGCTACAGTCTCTCCAGCGGTGCCAAATTGACCATCGATACATTGAGGTGATAAAGTGTTTGTACAAAAACGCCACCATGTCAGTCCGTCTCCAGGATCAGGACTCGAAACCGATCCAACTGCAGCGTGGAGTGAGACAAGGAGATGTCATATCTCCTAAATTGTTCACTGCTGCGTTGGAAGATGTCTTCAAGCTCCTGGACTGGAAAGGACTTGGCATCAACATCAACGGCGAGTACATCACTAATCTCCGTTTCGCAGATGATATCGTGGTCATGGCTGAGACCCTGGAAGACTTGGGCAAAATGCTCAATGACCTCAGCAGAGCTTCCCAACAAGTGGGTCTAAAAATGAACATGGATAAGACGAAGATCATGTCGAACTCTCATGTCGCACCCACTCCAATTGTAGTTGGTTGCTCTGCACTCGAAGTTGTTGACGAGTATATATACCTGGGACAGAAAGTCCAACTAGGTAGGTCCAACTTCGAGAAAGAGGTGTCTCGGCGAATCCAGCTCGGTTGGGCAGCGTTCGGGAAGCTACGCTACATCTTCTCGTCGTCCAAGATACCACAGTGTCTCAAGACTAAAGTCTTTGACCAGTGTGTGTTGCCAGTGATGACTTACGGAACTGAAACGTGGTCGCTCACAATGGGCCTCATACGAAGGCTCAGAGTCACACAAAGGGCAATGGAAAGAGCTATGCTAGGAGTTTCTCTGCGTGATCGAATCAGAAATGAGGAGATCCGCAGAAGAACCAAAGTCACCGACATAGCTCTGCGAGTCGCTAAACTTAAGTGGCAGTGGGCAGGGCACATTGCTCGTAGAACCGATGGCCGATGGGGCAGTAAGGTTCTGGAGTGGCGGCCACGTACTGGAAGACGCAGCGTAGGGAGGCCCCCAACAAGGTGGACCGATGACCTGGTGAAGGTCGCGGGAAGCCGATGGATGCGGGCAGCACAAGACCGGTCAACGTGGAAAGCCTTGGGGGAGGCCTTTGTCCAGCAGTGGACATCTATAGGCTGAGGAAGAAGAAGAAGATTCTATAAAATGACACCATAACTAAACTTTTTTTGACACCATAATCATTACTTATAGAAATAAAAAGTATTATAGGAAAAAGTATTTAAAATAACTAAAGTTAGGTAGGTACGACATTTTATTACACATTTTTGCTAAAATCTCGAAAACTAAAAGTCCTATCACCTCAAAACTTTTTGTAAAACTGTTTTACACCTAAACCTTTCATTTAACTCTAATTTTATGTTGATAGCACCATAAACAAAAGATCACATTTTCAAGTTACGTAAATTTATAAGTACAATTTTTTTATAAACTCCCTACAAATTACGTAAAAATCATATACCTGGAATCTTATGTAAACTTATATGTAAAGATCCCAATTCTTACGAAACTACATAATGAGAACACAATCCTTTTCTGTCAATTTTATCGATATACACTATGATATAAATATCGAACTTTTGGTCGCCATAGCGTGTACGAGAAATTTGTGAATGTACGAGTGTACGTCAAATGCGTTGCTTACTTTAGTGTGATCACCAATTACAAACTTATAATCGATGTGTGAGTATTTATTTGTGTGCGTAATGCGCTTCCGTATTGGTCTTTTGCTTACAGGTGAGTTATAGAGGGGAATCAAGCGGCGACACGCGTTCTAATACTAATTCCGAACTATTGCCATTCTAATAACTTCATCTGTTCTGTGATTTTAACCCTAGAGTGGGCGCGCTATGAGCATTTTGCCGCCCAAGCGAAAAAAAAAAATATAATTTTTAAAACAACTGTCCGTTAGGCTTGCGCTTTGTAGTAGCTGACCCTATTAGCAACGCGCACCGAGCAGCTGGACGCCATCAGTGCACAGGTGACCGCTTATTATTTATATATATCTTATCTCAGGCTCTAGACTATCTGTGTACTAAATTTCATTACAATCGGTTCATTAGTTTTGGCATGAAAGCCGGGCAGATAGACATACAGACAGACAGAGATACTTTCACATTTATAATATTCGTATGGATTTTATTTAGTTAGTGACGTAGATAGTTGCTTTTTCTAAAATAAATATCTTTAAGTTAGGTTACCCATTAGTTATGCCTAAAAGAAAGTCAAATCTCTCTAAAAACACAAGAAAGGCCAAAATCCAAAGATTGCAACGTGAAAATGAATCTGAAACAAATAGTCGTCTTATAAATTGTAGATTACGGATGTCCATGTCTAGGTCGAATGAGAGTAGTTCTGAGAGGAATGAACGGTACTGGTAGATAGAACGCGTCATGATTTAACTAAGGGTTGCTTTACCCATGGGCAACTATACATGGCATGAACACGTGCGAGGAATGCCAATAGTGTTGTTGTTTTAGCCCAAAAAAGTTGTACAGCAAATATTGTCTATAGAGAAATTTTTCAATAAAGCAAAAAAAAAAATCTGTAAATAAATGATAATGAAAATAAAAATGTCAAAAACAAAAAAAATATATTTCTTTTTATACAAAGTTACTGTGCAACGAACATTGCATATACCTTTGTCAATACTGTTTTAATAAGACATATCCTTTAGATTCAGGAAATATATAATTTTGTTATTTTTTTTTTCCAGTTTTGAAAATTTTACAGAGTATTATGTAGCATAAGAGAAAAAAGTCAGTTAAAATGTTAAGTTTCCTATAGTCTTTCTTTTTGTACACCAAAGTTTTTAAAATGGAGTTTATTAAATATGTTGATTTATTATTACTTGTTAGTGTGTTATTTAAATCCTGAGCCAAACAATTGATTACATTGCTGTATTACTAGTTAAAATGGTGAAAGAAAAGGGGCGGCAAAATGCTTCCCACGCACCCACTAACGTTTCGCAAAAAGACGCGCCCACTTTAGGGTTAACCATCGAAGAGCAAATAATGACTGTGTAACAGTTATTGTTGGTCCTAAATATAACCTTTTCCAAATGTTAATTAATATTTAATTAACAGACAATATTGATATCAAATTGGCTGATACAAAACTTCGCTGCGTCAATGAATAATAAAACTTCCAAAGCCAATTCTATTACAATACAATTGAGACAAGATCAAAGTAATATTATTTAACAAAATTCTTTAAAGAAGGATATAATTATAGTAAAGGTTAATTAATTTATTATTGACGGTAATAGGTTGGCTTGTAATAAACTTTACAATGGTGACCTAAAAGGACCCGATGAAAAGGTTACCTGGGTTACCGAACATATATTTTTATAACATCTTTTCAAAGTACTCTCCACCAGCCTCTATACAAAGTTTCATGCGTCTGAACCAGTTTTCGAAGCACTTTTTCCAGTCCGCCGCAGACAGCTTGTTTACAGCTTGCTCGAACACTGACAGCGCATCATCCGGCGATGATAATTGTATTCCTTTGAACTGAACTTTTGGGAATAAGAAGTCACACGGTGCTAGGTCAGGGCTGTAAGGAGGGTGACCCAGGAGTTCGATCGGTGTACTGTCCAGGAACTTCCTCGCTTTGATTGCGATGTGGGCGGGCACATTGTGTTGGTGAAGCAGTAACCCGCGGAGCCGTGTTTGGCCGCTTGATGCTCACAACAGAGAAAACTTCTGTCAACTTCTTTTGGT
Source organism: Sesamia nonagrioides (assembly GCA_017933935.1). Lineage (NCBI taxonomy): Eukaryota > Metazoa > Arthropoda > Insecta > Lepidoptera > Noctuidae > Sesamia > Sesamia nonagrioides. Next base: position 92,031 of record JADWQK010001917.1, read on the forward strand.
TTGTATAGGAATCGACATCAAGTAGCCACTCAAACTGAAAAAGTTCGCCATCAAAATCTTACCTCCGCTTCTAGGTCGCTTCACTTCACTTACTTGGTAAGCGTTAATTCGTTTTGAATCATCCAAACCGTCGACTGGCGCTTCGATTCTGGATCAGATTGATAAATCCAAGATTAATCACATGTAGCGATGTCGTAAACACGCCGAGACAAGCCTGTTTCAAATTTGTCTACCATATCATGGCACCATTCCACCCGTGCCTGCTTCTGAGCATCGGTGAGATTGTGCGCCACCCAGCTTGAAACTATCCTCCGCAACCGAAGATGCACATGTAGAATCTCGTGAAGGCTTCCTGATATAATCTACAGTTTACGCTTAATTTCTTGGTATGTAATTCGTCTATTGTCTTCAATCAAACTTTTCACTGCTAGCACGTTTTCTTCTGTCACGCGACCACTTCTTTCTTCATTCCCCAAAGTTTGTCGCCTGGGCTTAAATTCATTATACCACCCATACGCGATTGCCTTCGAAGGGCCTTCATCCACGAATGCCATTTGAAGTCTATCGTACGATTTGTCTGGTTTCAGGCGACATTTGAAATTGTAAAAAATCATAGCGCGTCTCGACGCATATCCTTTTTTCAAAGAGACACGATAATTTTAATTAGCTCGCAAAAAATGTGCAGGGAAGTTTTGAATTTAGAATGTACCGTTAGTTATAAGTAATCATATTTTTTTAGATAAATTATAACTGGCCCGTTTCACATACATAAATACTTTTTGTCGCAATACTTTCTGAATGACCTGGAAGATGGTTTATAACTAGCAATAACGCATAGAATAACTTTTAATCTGATATTCAACGGAATCGAAACTTTCTCGGGTGAAACAGCGGGGTGCAATTAGTAAACACGTAAATTCTGGCCATAATTCTTTAACTATCTCCAGCACTTGTGCTTATTAAGAGACCTACATACGTCTAGCCTTTATGTGCTGTTTAAGTGCCAATAGCGACAGAAACTATCGCAAGGAAACTGGCATCTACTAGGATCTAAAGATCTTTGAAATCTACTAATTCGAGCTACACCCGTGTGGTATTACCTACGGAAAATTTTCTTTGAGAGGGGTCCTGTTTTCCAGACGAAACGGCTCATGTATTTTTTTTTTTTTTATTGAAGAACTACTAAAGTTCTTTCAAACAAGGTCGCGATTACCTATTCTTCCATTTTTATCAACATATCGAATGAAAACTTCATTACCTTTCATATTCAAGTACTTATGTGTTATACGGGCAAACCTATATAATTTATATTGTTTCGTTCTAATGCTGCCGCTTGCACTTTAGTACCTATAAATCCGTGTAACAGTAAACATCGTTTAACTTAATCAAATTCCCTAAACTGGGTCGCTGAGCGGTACTCATAACATTAAATATTAACAAACAAGGTTTAAGGTAACCGTGCATGTTTATTAAATACAAGCTGCATCCCGCGGTTTTATTCGCATAAGTTGCTATGACGATGACTCATGGAACTGAGACGTGGCTTGGGGTTTCACTGCGTGATCAAATCAGGAATGAGGAGTCCCGCAGAAGAACGAGAGTAACCGACATAGCCCGAAGAATTGCAACACTATAGTGGCAGTGGGCCGGCACATTGCCCGTAGGACTGATACCCGATGGGTTCTCGAGAGGCGACCACGCACGGGAAGACGCAGCGTGGGTAGGCCTCCGACAAGGAGGAGTCGGTCGGAACTCTCTAGAGAATAGCAGTGGACTTCTATCGGCTGAAATGATGATCGTAGCTAAAAATGTTCGATTTAATATATTCCTTAAATTATATTCCTGGTTATAAACTATCTGTGTGCTAAATTTGATACAAATTCGTACAGTAGTTTTTGCGTAAAAGAGTAAGAAACATCCATCCTTAAGTATGGGCAATTGGGCATCTTTAAATAAAAAAATTAAAATAACCCTTAAGGATACCACATCCTTAAGGGTTATTTTAAAAAAAATGCGGTTTTTATAGTTAAGTTATAATTAGTAATAATATTCAGCATTTTTTTAGGCTAAACTCTTTTTAAACACCATATTATCATTTATGTACTTTGACGTAACATGACACCATGAACGATATGTTTAAGTTTTTGTGGTTACATCCCAACGTTTTATTACGAAACAATGATTTAGTTTAGAGCAAGTTTAAACCACCGAATTAGTTATTGACTTATGAAATTAACAATTATAGACATGTAGTTCTTTATATTAAAATTACAGTATAGTACGGTACTAATTTGTCACTTTCGTAATAAGAGCTTTGCCTTAATGTAAATAAAGTTCGAAATACAAATATCTATTGACTTAAAGGTTAAGCCTAAAACTATCTTTAGATTTCGTTTTATAATTAGACGGTAAATGTTTGCCTCTAGTCAAGAAGTAGATCGATGTAGAAGTAAAAATAAAAAGAGGAAAAGGTAGATTAAACGTTGCTTTTGCCTGTCCGATTCTAACTTCATCATCATCATCAGCCTCTACGCGTCCACTGCTGGACATAGCCTCCTTCATGGCACGCCAACAGGCTCGATCCTGAGCAGTTCTCCGCCAGCCACAACCAGCCACCTGGTTGAGGAAAGGTCAGGCCAGGTCTCCTGTGGAGACCGCGTCTCGGCAAACGTAGGGTAGAACGCCCTTGGGCGAGATGGAGCGACGACATCAAAAAGATTCTAACTTACGAACCACAAATCTAAAACCGCAGCTGTTACCACTGGGCCTCCACTGCTCTCTCTTCATGGCCATAAAGCGGGGAAAAAATCCTTATTCGTCAATCCTCACCCTTCATCAATCAAAAACACATGACGTTCTATGCTAATACTCGTAAATTTACAACGTTATTTTTCTTTATACGAAGCCTGAATATAGTTTGTTCAGAATAAGCAACTGAATCGATTCCAATCATTTTTACAACATGTTTTATTTTTTCCCAAATTCATTTAGAAATCGTTGCAGTGTTGTTAACGAGCGCCCCACGCAGCTTACGATAGATCATAGTACTGCGCACAGCTGACGCCAGAGGTCAACGCACCGGTTACCCGCTCGAGCGGAGCGTGGAGCATATTTTTGTTGGGACAGCCAAGTAGAAGAATAATTAGCTCATAATTTTGTGGTTTTTTTATGATATCTTTTTGAAAATTTGTATATAGATTCCTTACTTAAAAAAGATAGTTTAAAAACTAAAAAACATGCTTTTAAAAATATAAAACTATAAAGTTAAAAATAATTTATAAAAAAGCGTGAGGCGCTTTGTGCCATAATTTTTGTATATTAAGCATGTTTTTTAGTTTTATAAACTATATTTATTTTAAACCTTTTAGTTCGATATTCTTTAAAAAAAAAAACGGACGAAGGAACGAACGTATTGAAAACGATGGGATATTTTACAGTAATGAGCCGCTCACTCGTAGTCGAAAGAGTTAGGGACGGACAAACAAACAAACAAGCAAGCAAGCAAGCAAACATACAAGTGAAGCTAATAAAAAGCATGTAAAATACTGGACACGCATGAACAAAAATAATGTTGTTTAACACGATCGGAGTTCACAAAACGTATGAGGGTCAGTTTCTCAATACGTCACACTTACACGTTCATACTGTCAGTCCCAGAGGTGCTGTGACGGCGCTTGAAACTTCAGTCACTTGTAACTTTCAAGGACCATCTGTCTTGAACTTTGAGGAGGGTCCGTAATGGTCGAAGTACCTATATTGTTTTAATTGATTTATTGTTCGTAACTTGGAAGGTGTATAGAAAAAAACTGGCCAGTTGCGAGCCGAACTCACTCATGACGGTTTGCTTACCAATAGGTAAATAAAGACGAAAGAAAAAGTTTCTTGTACAAAGATCCAATTTATAGTTTAGTTAAGTTGTTTATTTTTAATATTTATTTTTATGTATTTATTATTGGTAATCTCGTAATATTATACAGGGGTCGGCACTCGAAGTGTTACCAATTCAAAATGCAGTAATTCTGTTAAACATGAGCATATTTATTTAAAAACTTCAGTATCGAAAAAAAAAATATATACAATAAATAAAAAAAGAAGCTCTTGTTCGATATGGCTACCTTTAGCGCGGATAACAGCATCGAGTCTGACCGAGAGGGCTTCACACGCTGCACGAATGTGGTCTGCTGGTATTTTGTTCCATTCTCGGCGAAGCGCAATCTTTAAGGCGTCGACCGTCTCATATTTTTTTGTTGACACTTTGGCTTCTAGAATTGACCATATGGAGAAATCCATTGGGTTTAAATCCTGGGAATATGGTGGCCATTGTTGCGAAGAAATGAAGCTCGGAACATTTTCTTGTAAAAAAATTTGGGTTTCACGAGCTTTGTGAGATGGTGCCGAGTCTTGTTGAAAGGTCCAATGATTTCTACCAAATTGCTTACGTGCCCAAGGTAACAAAGCATCGTTTAAAATTTTTTTACGGTAGATCTGCTGGTTTATCTTTACACCCTGGTCAATGAAAACGAGAGGTGAGCGTCCCATGGCAGTTACCGCCGCCCAAACCATCACAGATGCTGGTGCTTGCTTTCGCAAGGCAATTCGTTTGTGTAAGTTGTCATTTGATTTACACTTTAACCATACGCGATCATTTTGCTTGTTCACATATTGCTGAACGGTATAAATTTTTTCAGCGGAAAATACCAAATTTTCAAGCAAGCTATCAACGTGCAAGTACTTTAAGTTCTTACCTCTTTCTAGACGAACTGTCCTTTGTGCAAGTGTCAGATCTTGCACTTTTTGTAATTTGTAGGGCTTCAGTTGAAGTTTATTTTTTAATATGCGCCCTATGCTCCGGGCAGATACATTAAGACTTTTCGCCAATTTAACTGCGCTTTGTCGTGGATTTCGTTCAATTCTAGCCTTTACCTTTCGAACCATTGCTGATGATGTTGCTGTTGTTGGATGTCCACCTCCATGGCGTTTTTTGATGATACCCGTATCATTGTAACGCGTGATGGTCCGATACACAAACATTTTGTTCAAATGTAAATGTCCTAGCTCATTAACGATGGCTGCCTGCGATTTTCCAGCCAAATACAAAGCAATGACACTGTTTTAGTTTGACTTCCATCTGCAAAACTTTTTTTAACAACGACGAAAAATAGTAGGCTTTTCTTAGTTTATAAACAATACCATACACTAAGGAATGTGAAAAAATGGGCGCAATATTGTAAACAGTTTAGTTGCTATAGCAACGTAAAATTAGTAACCGAGTGCCAAACCCTGTATATGTATAAAGATGCAGGAGGGCCTTCATCAGAACTCATATTGTGTGATGTATGTGGGTAGGAAGGCAGGTGGGCGTGAGCAGAAAAATCATAAGTCCTTGTTACAATCACCCTGGTGCCATGGAATTTGGAAAATAGGTATCTGAAGAAAGTATTGCAGTCGCGCTGCTTCCAACCTCTCCCAGTAAAGTGCGAAAAGGATAGTTACAGCTAAGGCTGATTTAGCTACGAAAACGTTGACAGATCTCAATTATTTATATATCAAAATTTATAGGAAAAGAATACGTATGTATTTATTATTTTCTCTTTTGTCAAAAACTTATCAAGTTTGTCTAATAGTCATCTGAACATCACGGTAAATAAATATAGTTTAAAAAACTAAAAAAACATGCTTTTAAAAAATATCAAACTAAAAAGTTAAAAATAATTTTAAAAAAGCGTGAGGCGCTTTATGCCTAAATTTATTTGTTTATTAAGCGCCTCACACTTTTTTAACTTTTTAGTTTGATATTTTTTAAAAGCATGTTTTTTTAGTTTTTTTAAACTATATTTATTTTCAACTTTTAGTTCGATATTCAATACTCAATATACTCAATACTTTTATTGTTTTCCCACATGTATTTTTAGATGGTAATTGCTTAAAATTAGCTCATGTGGACCCTGTCGGGCACAACAACATAAGTGAAGCTAGGAGAGAGGAAGAACTTTTTTACACTCTACTACGTTGCTTGCTAACGGGTACGTGCGTGCTCACGTGCGTGCGTGCGTGTGTATTCTTTTATGTGTGTATATTCTTTTAAAAATAAAACGAACCAAAGAACGTATTGAAAACGGTGGGACGTGGGACATTTTACAGTAATGAGTCGCTCACTCGTAGTCCAAAGAGTTAACGACGGACAAACTTACAAACAAGCAAGCAAACATACAAGTAAAACTAATAAAAAGCATGTAAAATGGGTTATTTCTCGCGATTTTGAAGTGTTGTATTTCTTTTATTAATTAAGTTTCAGAATAAGTCAAATGATAGGGGCACGTATAATAATGATGTGAAATTATAGAAAAAAAAAGAATTGCTCTAAAAGCATTATCCACGAAGAAAACAGCGGAATACGTTTGTATAGAGAAAGCACCACTAGAGTTCCCTCTTAATAATTGAAATACATAGCCAATGAATAATGTAAAGTCTAGGCAACACGACACCAACTTAATTATCACACTAGATAAACTATCACTCGGATGCAAAGCGATTCGTCACAAGCGTGGACGTCTCCAACCGTAGTTCGTTCCGAAGACCGCACCCTCTATCAACAATGACGCTTCGCTAGGCTGACTATTCAGCTAAAAGTCAACCTGATGTCGAACTTTGACGGTTAATCCGTCATGTATGTTATAATGTGCCAGCTGCAAAAGCGCCGAAAAAAAAACACATTTCTTGTATATTGTATAATACCTTTAATTCCTGTACAATAAAGTTCAATTTAGTAAAGCTATAAAATACGTGTTTTTTAAATTACCTACTTGATGTTCTAGCGGCAATAGAATTTCACAATCTGTGAAAATTTCAATAGTCTTATTACGCTGACAAATAGTCGGACGGCCGCACAGCGGAGGCGTCAGTAGTAAAAGACTAGTACTAAGAATGGAGATCGGACTAACAAACACTCACTCGCCTTTCACGCTCATAGCTAAGAACTGTCACTTCCATATTATAATGTGTTCAGCTAAATTAATTTCTTAATCTAAACAAAAGAGCGCGATGGACATCACGCACGTCATAGTACGCCTTGCTTATTTATAATAGCAATGTTTAGTATAACAGCATCATTATGAAAATTATCACAGATAATGTTTACAGGCGCGTATATACGTCATCGCATGACGTACAAGTTTAGTTATGCTGGTTGGTTGAGCGTGTGCCGCGTGTGATATTAGGAAGAGTAAGAAAAACATTATTAACACAGTCATTTCAATTTTGCAACATTATGTACTGTTACGGTTGACATCGCCGCGCAAACTGAAACCATAAATCTAGATCAGCACATGCTTCTACACCTAGCGTAGAAAATTTTCACTTTTCCCTTTTCCATTACATGACGATTATAGAGTGTAATTTTGGTTACTCCTTCTGGTGATAGAAATATGATCCTGTGTATAACACACTTTGCATTCACGCCTTGTTTCTCTAAAATGTGGGTTTGCTATATTTAACCCACAATGCTTAAGTACCTGCTATGTAATAGGAGGTGAACCTACTCATCATCATAATCTCAGCGTTAATCCCAGTCGCATCCGATGCTTTTTCGACCTCCGAGACGACCTCCGTGGCGCAGCGGTCAACACGCTTGCCTGCGACGTGGAGGCCCCGGGTTCGATTCCCGGCCAGGTCATGATGGAAAACGATCTTTTCCTGATTGGCCTGGGTTTTGGATATTTATCTATATATGTATCTATTATAAAATATAGTAACGTTGAGTTACTATCCCATAACACAAGTCTCGAACTTACTTTGGGGCTAGCTCAATCTGTGTGATTTGTCCGTATTTTCTTTTTCAGCTTTGGATTCTGGGGTCCGTTTTTGGGGTCCGGGTTTGGGGTGTTTTTTTTTGTCCGTTTTATTTTGGCTAAACTTTGATATTTTCCGTGAAGCGACTGCCGTCTGACCTCCTCCTCCTCCAAAAAATCGAAGTCGCTACTGAGAATTATCAAAAAGAAAAACTAAATAAATCTTAACACTCTAACTCAGGATCCTGTGTTTCATTATCTACTTATCTAAATGAGAAAAAAGATAGTGTATGATTTATGGCGAACGTCGCATAGACATATCTTCGTTGTATGAGTTCATTTATCTTCTTCAGATACCGCTAATCCGTAGCATTAGTTTTTATATGACGTCATTCCACTTTTTCAAATCACGTGACATAACTACGTAGTCTCTATAGGGCAGCGTGTTGAGGTCATTGCCATTTGAAGCTAATTTGCCAATGGCAAGGTGATGAGAGCGAGTTTAAAAATCATTAGGTAACGCGCAATCTGGCAGCGGTACAATGCCGACAAAGACGTAGGCGGCGGCGATTGTCGCTGAGGAAATAATGGAAAACAGATAATATTATTATTAGTCTAATAATATTATTAGTCTTAGCGAAGACTAAGGTTATGTGTATCTTGACACAATTGTCTTGATAAGAGGTTTTTATACTGTCCCGTATAGTCGCGAATCTTCCGTTGTTCTACTTTTTGTCGCTGGCAAGACTTCCCAGATCTCGCTAACTCATACTGCTACGGTATCATAGGTTTCACCGCAGAGATCATTTTGACTACAAGTTGGGATATGGAGGGCAGAGGGCACTTTGATACTTGTGTTAACCCGTACCTACGTTTATGGACTTAGACAGTATGTCCCATGAGATTAGTCGTTGTAAGTATGTATAATTGAATGGCAGAGCCCGACGATTCTTATAATTCGATTTCGTATTAAAAAAGTAAAGTATTCTCTGTGTTAATCCTAATTATAAACTATGTATGTAAGAAATTCCGTCCAAATATATGTTTTCGTTTTTACGTCAAAGTTACAAACATCCATTTATGTACAAAAACATTTGCGTTTAAATATAATATTATAAATAAATTAAACATTGCTAATATTTCAATTAATATTATTAATTAGGGAAGTAGAATTCTCTAATTAATTCTACTTATATTTACATTGGAGTTTCCTTTGACAGTCCGCCTGTTAACCGCCAAGCTTTGACTTTTGGTCAAAGGATAGAATCTGCGGTTAACTGGAGTAACCCTCTTTGCAGCAATTACTCCAGAATTATGTTAATTAGCGCGTTTATAAAAAAAAAAAGAATAATAAGAAAAAGAAAAAGAAACAAACGACTCTATAAAAAGTTTTGCGTGATAACACATAAAAAAAAACAAAATAATAGGTTTAAGCGTCGAATTAAGAACCTACTCGGTTTTTTTTGTCGGTTAAAAAGAGATTTGTAAAAATATTGTAATAGAAATTAGTGAGTGAAATTTTTGGGTTGTTTTTTAATTTAATTATGTTGAATAACAGTCCGTAACTGTATTTAAAAAATATATTCACATTCGGGAAACTTTTATAATTATTAGAATTAATGTTGTCCTGAAAATATCTGTTATCACTTGAATTTTGTTTAAGATATACCCCCTGGTCGGGAGACAACATCAAACTTCCAGCCAGCCCGTACCAGGCCCGGGTTGACGGCGCGTTGTGTTTCACGCGCGTCCACGAAGACCGATATCTCCTCCAGGGTTGTGGGTTAGTTAAAAAAGAAGCAAGGGAAAGAACACAGGTGGGTTTTAGTCAGTCAAAGTCTGACACGCGAGAGGTCATTTTTGATTTCCCATCGAGAACAAAAACAATATAAATACATTTATGTTATATCAGTTTCGGAAGCCATTATTGTTGTAATGACACTCAAAGTACACGCGCCAAAAAAGCACTATAAAGTTGTCTGTACTAAAATGTTACGTTTCGTTTTACGCTGTTTTACATAATCTCTAATCCTTGACCTGCTGCATTGATAAATGCAATGTAATTATGCGTGTTGTAATTCAGTAATTATGAAAGACCGCTAAACTTCGACGTCGTTAAGTTATTTTAAATAACGGGGCTGTTTTGTAAAACAGCTTACATTTACATATGTAAAACAGCGGATCAGACAAGCCTTCTGAAACATATCCTTAATAAAAACAACGTTCTTTCCAGTAGCGTATTACATTATATTATTTAATTAATGTTTGTGCTACGGGTTTGGTGTCCGCACGTTTTCCTTCTAGTGGACTATTACGTGGGACTATATTTAATGTATTTTGTAATCCGTAAACCGAATGTTTTAATGCTTAAATCGAACCTTTTCATGTTGAATTACTGTGAGTATTCAAAAACATGGCAAAAAAGATGCCAAACGTGTTTCACACATGAACGGTTCCGTATCGGATCGAGCAAAAATAACACGTTTTTGTATTGCTTATTATGGAAAGCCCCTTTGGTTTGAAATTTGTTTTATGAAGGATTAAATTTCGAGGTAGTTACTTTTTTTTTTAAGGCAGCTTCGTACTAGAGGAGTTTTACGAGCTTTCAGTGGCGAGTAAGACGTTGTCGAGTAAAAACCCACAGTTTGTTACTTCAATAATAATTCCTAGAAGATATTTCTATATTTTTGTCCTTATCTCATGGCTTGTGTTGGAAATATCCTTATTAACGTGTTTTTTTTTTTTATCTAAACCATTGTTATTCTCTATATTATAGCGTATTAATGCTGAGTGTGTAGATACTGAGAAAATTTCAGGAGTTTTTCTTATATGGTTTAAAAGAAACAGCCCCTGTCGCCTTCGGGTTGTGGAGGTCAGACGGCAGTCGCTTCACGGAAAATGTCGAAGTTTAGCCATATCAGCAGTTGGACTGGTAAAAGCGGACCTCAGACTCCAAAGCTGAAAATGCTTCGGATGCGACTGGGATTAACGCTGGGATGATGATGATGAGTTGGTACCCCTTCAGTACAGAACCCAAAAAAGAACTGGATTATGCTGTAGAAAAATCCTGAGAGACTGTTTGCAGCGGTAATGTTAGTATAATCTAATCTGATGTAATGGATTTACGAGACAGGATTTCGAACGGAATAAGATCATCGACAAAACACCGATTTTCTTTGGCAACGTTATTTAATTTATTTTACATAGGGCGGAATAAAATTTTTGCGTCATATGAAACAAAATACTGAAAACCGACCCGGATGAGCATGCTTGAACGAGCATGAGTGTTTACGAGTGGATATTCGAGCATAATATATACGCTATTAGCTCGAAAAAAAAAAAAACGGAAGTAATTCGGCTTTATGAAGTTTTGTAGATATTTGAATTGAGTATTGTGGGTAATGCGAGCATTATGCTGTCCTATATATTATACATATGTAATTATAAACGTTAAACTATACACGGATGTATGTTTGTTATCTATTATTATACGCAAAAACTACTGAAAGGATTTATATAAATTTTGAGAGATAACAGATACAATGTGGCTACCATGAGTTTCATTACGAAGACTCGATCATCGATATCGACCGCGTTTGAATCATTTATTGGCCAGCTCTTCTCATTATCCAATGACAGTGCCAAACGCGGTCAATGCGTATGATCTAGTCTCGTCAAGAAAACTCATGGTACCCACACAAATGACATATAACCATGATGATTATGTGAATGGTATGCTCTCATTTTTTTTTATTACTTATAAACTAGTGCTTGACTGCAATCCCGCCTGATGGTAAGCAGTGATGCAATCGTTGATGGTAAAACGTACTAGCTTATTAAGCCTATTCACTCAAAAAAACTGAGTGAATAGGAAGGAAGACGGTAGTTGAGCGAGGTGATGCAATGTTTAATCCAACAGCACGACCAACGATGCCGCGCCAGAGGATGATCTGGAGACCCTCCACGACCAAACTCCCGACACAACAACATTAGGCACATCGTACCCGGTACACATCGCAACACAACTACTCAGACCCGTCCTCCGTACGGCTTCACCATACATCATGCCGGAACACGACGAATCGCTTGGCGGCAAGACTTTGTCTGGTGGGTGGTAACTTATGCCGGCGGCTGATGTTGTTGCCTGATGATGTTGTCATGCCCGCAATGTGCGACAATTTTTATAAACAAAATTGGGTACGTAAACCACATGCGAGCACATCAACGGCAAATTCGGAGTTGTCGAAATCGGTCGGCGGATCACATCATCATCATAACCATGATTAATAGATATTTTTAATCCGGATATCCCATGGGATCGACACTTGTGATATCGCAGGGGATCAGATAGTTTTTAAAATATTCGACACTTGTTCATCTTAATTTATTAACTATTCATGAACAATCTTTATTGCATTTGTCAAATCAATTCAACTATTGAGCAAATGTCTTTGCTTGGGATGCCGGACGTAGTAAATGCTCGTTGTACAGGGTGTATCTGACATCGTAACGCAAACTTCGCGAAAAGGCTAGACCGCATGCCACTAATAAAATTATGATAGTCATTTATGTCGTTAATGAACGGTTACAGAATACACAGTGTTTAAAAAAAAGTGTCGGCTCGGCTTTTGAACGTTGCAAGCGTGCCGCCGTGCGGGTTTGTAGGTATGACGTTGATCCCTCATGTGAACTCTATTAAATCAGCTGATAAGATAGTTTTTCGGATTTTGATTTCATTGCGCTTTTTTATGTAATTAGCGAATTATTGGGTTATAAAAGTATAGCAATTGTGAATGGTCTGAAGTGAAAAAAACTACATTTATTTTTTTTAAATCATGAAAAAGCCGACGAAAAATTCCACCATTGGGGGGTTTAGAATCATGTATTGGATCCATGGTACTCGTTTGTGCATCGATGTCAGATACACCCTTTATAAGTCGTGCTGTTGACTTCAACTGCACGACTTGTACAACGACTATCACGCGATCTAATTGGCAGGGAGAAATCAGTATGTACTAAACAACATTATTGTTTATGTGAAACCCAAAATACGTGTCCCAGTATTTTTAAGTAAAGAATCCATGTACAAAATTTCAAAAATATATCATGAATAACCATAAAGTTATAAGCTTTTTATCTTACTTGGATATCCCAACAAAAATATGGTTAACGCACTGATCGCCCGCCTGCGCCTGAAGCGACGCGGCTCGATGGCTCCTAGTAATATGAGCTATCGTCAGCTGTGTTGTGCGCTTGGTAATGACACTATCACAATTTCTAAATCCATTTGGAAAAAAATATAACATGGTGTTAAAATGATTGGAATCGATTCAGTTGCTTATTCTGAACAAACTATGTTCAGGTTTCGTATATGTATAGTAAAAATAACATTTTATAGGTAAATCAGAAACATTATTCGCTTATAACTTGGCCTTCTCCTAATTTACGTTTACTTTGGACATCATGCGATAGAAAAAATCAAGGTAAAGCTCATCAGTGACATTGGTTCGCTAATTTATTTTTAGACATTACAAGCAATGACGATGCGTGGCTATTCTCATTAATTATTATGGAATAATGAAAGCGATATACTTATATTTATTGAGGAAAATTTACATAACGACAATTTCGTGCGTGTACCAACGCGCGATGCCCCGATTTAGTACCCATTGTCTAAGAGAAATGGCCGCCATTACGAGTCGTCAGAAGGTCAAAAGTCTGACAACTAGTTTAACCAAGGGGTACCGTGCCACCCAGTAATTGGGTTGTGAAGATCAAATAGGCTGTCGTCATTTGTTTTTTATACAGCGTGGCGCCATAATGGTGACATTAAATTAACACACGAGTAGTGCTAGTGCCCATTAATCATATGACATTTGATATTTTAAAATAACTCGAAAAAAGAAAAAAAAAATTTTTCAAACAAAATAAATAATATAAAAGTAACCAAAATTGGGATCAGCCCTTGCAAAAATTCATTCATGCAATTACTTACCTCGGAGGTGCTCGGAGCTAGAACGCGTCGCTTCGCGTACAGACCTAGTTAGCGGGCTAGCACACAAGCGTAAATCGTACGGACGACAGCACATCAAGCTAAGGTTACAATCAGTCAGATGTCTTTATCCGATTTTCAACTTTATCACTAAAGCATTAAGGCTCAAGGTTGATTGATAATATCTGACGGTTTCGGGCGGCTTGACCTGCTGTCGTCCGTACCTACGTATTCGTAATCGGTAATAAGATTCTTTGTCGGCTTTTATCAATGAATCCGGCGGCGCGCGCGCTGTTTGCTCTAATGGTACCTACAGCGGAACTAGTTATAGTCAAACACTAATCACATCCCACTTAACTGTTATTATTACTTATAAGTAACTATCATCAGTTCATCACTAGTCACTGCTTTTATTTTAAATTTTCTTATGTTCAATGAGTTCACCTTGTTGGCGGACACAGACAAGTTTACACAAGTACTAATAAATAAGATAACACAAATAACGTTCGTAACACGAGAAATAAAACGACCGAACTAAAATAAAACAAAGCGTCTTTATCGCGGTACCATAATCTAATTACTATTCTAATTACACAAAAATAATTAATAAAACAATAGACTAAGCGTCTTTTCCACAAAAACATTCACAGAACTTGTATTTAACGAAATTATGCACAGCCGGTATTATGCGTGTCAAGGACACGCAGACACGCGTTCGTCTAGCATACTAAGGAAGTAAGGAACAAAAAATAAATATTTAATAATTTGCGGAGGCGCGGTAGGGTGGGTCGAGGGGAGGTGGGCCGCATGTCGCTTGCGCGAGCGCCGTCGACAAAGATAATGTTTTGCATCTCTCTTCCGCACGAATGTACCTGTAACCTATGATCCATGACCTCGGCAAATGACCGCTGCGCGACAGCTGACGCTCTCTAAATACAGGTTGCTCTAAATGGTAGTTTCTAAAAATTTAAGTAACTTCGTTAATAATAACATTTTATGAAAATAAAATCTCTTCATGACGCCAAAATGTAACAAATTATATGTGTTTTTAGTTAATGTCGCCATTATCGCGCCACGTTGTATATTATAAAGTAGAGATGAACAGTTTCGGGGAGATAACATCTCCTTGTCTGACACCACGCAGCAGAGGTGTTGGTTCCGAGAGCTAGTCCTGTATTTAGACTGACATGGTGGCATTTTCGTACAAACCCTTCAGCGACCACGCACCGGAAGACGCAGCGTTGGTAGGCTCCCGACAACTAGGTGGACCTGGTGAAAGTCGCGGGGAACCACTGGTTGCGGGTGGCGCACCGGTCGTCTTGGAGGTCCTTGGGGAGGCCTATGTCCTGCAGTGGACGTCTTTCGGCTGAAATGATGATGATGATGATAAACTAGTGCTTGACCGCAATTTCGGCTGATGGTAAGCACTGATGCATTCGTTGATGGTAAAGCGCACTAGTTTATTAAGAGCATATTCCCCTAGCCTTGAAGACACTTAAGCTTTAGTCCGACGGAAACAAAGCCGCTGGCAAAATTGTTCCAGTCCCTCGATGTACGCGGTATAAAAGGGGAAGCGAAACACTTCGTCCGGATTGTAGTGGTGTTAACAACGTAGGGATGGTAACTCGCCGTTCGACGGGTCGTCCGATGGTGGAAGATGGGGGAATTACACTCGTACACTCACCAATATGCATCCTTATAGCACACCGAAAGGCTGGCTACTCTTCGCTTGTCCTCCAGGCTTTGGAGACCATTTTGAGTTATATCTGGGTCGCCAATAAGCTTCATCGCATGCCTCTCCACTGAATCCAAAGCTGCCAGGTGACATTTTGCAGCACCAGCCCAAATGTGGCTGCAGTACTCCACACACGAACGGGCATGTTCCGGTGTGGTGCGGTCGATATGCAATTATGTTGGTCTTTATAGATTAGACCGTACTGATAGGTGGGTACACAGGAAGACCATGACTTCTTCATAGGGATTTTTTGTATCGGTATAGTCAACAACAAAAACTTTTTCTCTCTCTAGTTTATAACTGTTTCTATTAAAAAAATCTCAAAAAGCGTTTACCTTAAAATCATATCATGTTATTCGACTTTTGTTGCTGACCGTACAACCTTTTCCAAAAAGATTTACCTATACATAGACTTGAATTCATTTCATAGTATCTATACAGTTATTTCCAACAAATGAATTCTTGTCGATTTATTTACATATTTTTGTTGCCGTTTAAAATGGCCGTCAAAAGCGAGTACCAGGTACATATTACACTGATTTGCAAAAAAATAAAATGTTCATCTATTAATAGTTCGGCTTCGACGTCAACCACAGACACGTATTGCTCAGTGCTCAACCTGACATCGGATATTTCTGTTACTCATTAGTCAAGCAAGCAACTGGCTTGGGTTATTGAACTTGCTGTCGTATCGTATATAATATATCGAAAAATCAACGTAGGCAAAGGTCGGAAAGTCATTGCCAAAGGTCTGTTGTTTATAATAATTAATGATTTACTGACGCAAGCATTTATTATTTCAAATGTTGTTATTGTTGCTAATCGCTTTCTGATTTATATTTGAAGAAGTTGTTATATGACTGTAATTGAAACGACCTCTTATTATGCAGTAAATATAATATGTATGCAATAAAAACAAAGCTTGTGACAATGATTTTACCGATCGTTTTCCACAGTCGATTCAATACCTTGGTATATCTATCTTCGTATCACCGAAGAACGAAAGTCGCCGACATAGCGCAGCAGATTAGCTCTTCGAAGTGGAAGTGGTCGGGACACTCATCATCATCTCAGCGTTAATCCCAGTCGCATCCGCAGCTTTTTCAGCTTTGGAGTCTGGGGTCCGCTTTGTGGTCGGGACACTAAGGTCCGTATTACAGAAGGAAACTCAAGTATTGATCTCTGTTTAAGCATTACTTAAAATCAGTTTCAACTTCAAACGAGACTTAAGTAGGTAATGCTTGAGTTTTGAGTGACGTTCTGTAATACGGACCTTAGCATGTAGAGCCGATGGGGCAAAAAGGCTCTTGAATGGTGACCATATACCGGCAAGCGCAACGTCGGAAACCCACCGATTAGTTGGTCGGATGATCTGACCAAAATCGCTAGGAAGCGCTGGATGCAGGCCGCTTCAAACCGGTATTTTTAGAAATTCTTGAGGGAGGTCTTGACGATGATCTTTCATAGGTTTCTAGAAAGTTTGTAGGTAGTATGTATAAAAAGGATGATAAATATGCATTTTCTTGTAGTTGTCTTGTTACGAGTACTTTTCAAGGAGAAAATAAAACCAAACAACATCGAATCTAATTTTTATTTCGTCGCTTTTAGGACCCCTACATAAGAAAAATACAACAATGCCAAAAGATAAGAATTCCATTCGTTTCGCTACTATGAAAGTTTTCCATACATTAATAATGTACATTGTTACATACGTAACACGACGTCAATAGGTACTAAAAATGTACACATTTGTGAATTAAGTCAATTTATGTAAATATTGAGAAGCACATATTTTATGAAATTCGTAATACTTTTGGAAGAATTATTTACAGATAAAATAAGGAAAACTGTGACGTACCGAACATGAAACCCTATGGCATACCATGGTTAATGAAACCTTCTTTGTTTTGATGTAATAAAAACTACGTTGTATATAGATTTTCTTACTGTCTTGAACATGCAAAGATGTTTTGCACTTTTGCCATAAGTTTAACAGACATTACAATAATTTTAGGTGTTAAGTTTATCAAACGCTTTGCTACTATTGCATTCGACTTTCAAATATGAGAAAAACTAAGCCTAATGATAAATAAAATACACTTCTTAATGATATCTACCTTAAATAACAAAAATTCACAAATGTGTACATTGACTATATTGATAGTGCCACAACAAGGAATATATTCATTTTATTTACACTTTAATTTTTATACATTCAATGTTGTAACCCCTATCTTACATTAGATTATCGACAGAATAAATATATTAGGTAAATAAATAATAAAGAGCTCAAATATGTTTTGAATTAACGAACGCAAAGGTGTTTCGTACTTAACCAGCTCTATTTAAATTATACTTTTAATTACTTACAAATTTATAGAAGTAAACGTAAACTTTGGAATATGGTGAAAAACTGTTATTGAAACCGGGATGTTAAGTCATTAATGATATACCGTCAAACTGTTGTAGAAAAAGTTAAGTCAAATAATATAATGGAGAAGAATACTTGAAGTATATAGACGTATGTCATGAAAGGAAATAAAAATATATCTATACATTTAAGAACTCCCAACGGATGACGATGTTTCAGTGCGTCCAGCGCACTTTAATATGTGAGTCTTCTTTCAAGCCTGGCGACGATATGTATTTTATCTTTACCAACGTTGAGCTCAGAACATATTCAATAATTTGGTTCAAGATGAAATTAAATCCGAAAGAAGAAGTATACAATCAGGAGACAACCCCGCCTGCAGGGTTTCTTATAATTATCTTTGTAGGTACCAGACCTCTTGACCCACTTTTTACAGAATAATGAAAGCCTTTTGTAAAGTTTTGTATATGAGAGAGTATTATCTAAATCAAACATACATAAATATCTTTCACAAAATTATTTAGTTTTACCGAACTATCTGATTAATTAGATTATGACTGAGATAGCGGATTTTAGACGAAGAAGAAGAAAGATAGAAATGCATTATGTTAACTTCAGGATTAGACGCTTTTTCGTCAACCAACCATTTTATTGATTAGAGACTTGACCTGACCAAGCTTTGGTTTAGTGGGATGTGTACAAGCAATATTGATTTTGCAACGCCACACTGAAGCTTTTCTAGTTATAACAATAGAATGCTAACTCGAACAGAAATAATGATCTCTTTTATTTCCGATCTACAGAATCCTGAAAGTGACGAAAAAATTTAGAACTTTCTGAAATATACAAAAAAAAAGGAAAATACATCATGAGTGACTTAACAATTGAAGCTTCTAAAACGTTGAAGTTATTAAGTATGGATCAATCACGGATACAAAATATCTAATTGCTAATTTATTACAAATTTAACGAAACTTTATGATACTTCAACGCTATATAACGAACTAAATGTAACGTTCCAAGAACATAGATATTGAAAAATATATTTTGATGGTAGAATATGGCATTAATCCTAACTATTAGATTAACAAAATGAATTTTAGACCTATAAGTATTGAGAAAGTTGTGGTCAATCATTTATTGATAATAGGTACATCTATTTTATTAACAACCACAATATTCACAAATGGAAAGAAACTACACCAAAGAAATTTTAGTATGTACGTACTTTATTAATAAAAACATCAATTGAACTGTCAAATTATTTTTTCCAAGCGTAGTTTCCCCACACGGTTTCTGCAATATATTCACTTATTATTTATACTTATTAACCGTTTTATTATTAATCATAATCATAATGTCATTAGTATTATCAACAATATTTACAACACTGACTTTTGTTCTAAGTTATTCTAATTTGAAACATAAGTGAATAAATTTAAATTACGTATTAACGAATATATACTTGATAACACATATAATAGTATAATAGTTTTCCTGAATTATGAAGAAGAAATGAATATCAAAAAGGCAACTTTGAACCACAGTTTCTGTCAAAACAAGGCAATATGAGCTCTATTTATAATACGAAAAAGTAAATAATGACAAGGTAGACTGACAGCTAGTTAACTCAGGGACTAAAGCAGTTGTATTTCATAGAATTATATGGCCTTTACACTTTATAATTGTTTAATGATTATAAATCTGTCAGTTCATTTTTTTTAAATTTCATTCACGAGTAGTTCTGAAAGATGCTTTGCTTCTTTAAATTACATTAAATTCTAGATATAAATACTTATAAGTAAATATACAAGATACACAAATAAAATATAAACTTTTATGCAAAACAAATAGAAATTTCATGAAACTTAACCAAGAATATACTGCTATAGCTACTATCACATGGATTAATACTTTTGACTAACTTAATGTCATATACATAATTTATTATTTTAACAATATAATACACTTCTATGATTATTTTTTATCAAATTCACAACAACTTATATTTATAAAACCTCACGTTCCATGTTAATATTATACCTCTTTGGTCATTCCAAATTTATTAAATAATAATAATACATTCACATCCCGTTATTATTCTATTTATTGATTAAGTGACATAATGTACCATGTGAATTACCTACTTAATAATAAAATCGTACAATTTACTTGAGGTCCATTTATATTTGCAAAGAGAAAATGTATCTAGAACACCGTGAAATTAACTTACACTTGACAGATAACAATAATGACACAACGCAACGCCACTGTCATCGCATTATTAAATAATTATTAACACATATGTACAATAGCTACCATTTAATCTAAAACACGTGTCACACTTTCTGATTGCAGGTATAAAATGGCTTAGGTAACTATTATGTAGTTTACATCATCAAACGAAACCTCGAATACATTTACATAAGTAACGACTAGTTGGGTAGAACAGCCTTTCATAATACACAAAGTTATTAAAACAAATGAAATCGACAAAATCAACACTGTTAGACCGCGGTTCTATATAAAAAAAAGTCTTAATTAGATCACAGTATCTAGGTCTCTGGTATCGACCTCTGGCATTGACGATCATAGAAAACTCTCCGAAGCTCGTGTCTCCTCTCTATCGACAGCAGAAACTATTTCAACACCCTCCTCATAGTTATGCATTTTGGTGGTATTATTCACACAGTAGTGTTGATCAGGATCACCATACTGACTGTGGTAGAACTCCTCACGCATCATGTGGTTCAGATTGCCACATCTGAAGAAGAGAATCTCTTGGAACGGCTTCCTGAAGTCTCGGTTCAGAGTAGCATATATGACAGGGTTGAGCAAACTGTTTAGGTAACCCAGCCAGAGGAAGAGTGCGCTTACTGCGTCAGGGATCGCATCTTCTTTGACGAATGGTCGGAGTAGGGCTAACACGAAGAATGGTAGCCAACAGATAACAAATGCTGACATGATTATACCAAGAGTTGTGGACGCTTTGCGCTCTTTGGCTAATTGGAACCGAAGCTTCTTCTGATGCACTGCGTTTTGTGGGTGCAATAAGTCTTTGGCGATATGGCTTTTATGAGCAAAATTTGAGATCGACGAACGAATTCTGTTCGTCGTAGTCTTTTGACTGCTCTCTGAGGGTTGTCTCTGCCTTTCCTTCACTGTTAGTTTCCCGGGCACCAGCTGTGTTGGCGACCTGTTTATTGTGTGAATAGGCTTCGTGGGAGTCTTTGGTTGTTGCAACATAGGACACTGGGACTCGTTAGATTTTCTTTGGCCGCTGAAGCACCTTCCGATTGTGCTTTCTGTTTTGTCTACGCTACACTGTAACAAAAATAAATATGTTATGCAAATACACGTTTTTACGTTCAAGACGTCTATTTTGAAATGTCATGTTTACTTGTTGGAAATAATCATATATTTGGGAAAACATCGTTTACTTGCGTCATGCAGATGATTTTGTGAAGACAGAAAATTCTAATAAATACTAAAATCACCTAAAAGAACCACGTTTCGCTTAAGAAATTGATCTAGAAACCAAGATTGCTTCCATAGTTATCTGCCAAAAGCCCGCCTTTAATCCGCAATGGGTATCTAAATTATACAGAGAAGGTTTTACGTGTATTTAAATTTTTATTTACCATTATACACAAGCATGTATATTTGTGAATGTATTGGAAGATTAAATTGGGTAAAATATTTTAGGTGTTTCTTGTAAAGTATATAGAGCAAAGTCACCCGAAGAAAAAGAAAAAATATATGATAAGTCGCCATTTTCGCCATTTTTCCTTAGACATCCACCGTATGTTGCCTAGTGGTCACTGTGCATGCAGCCAATGTGACATGCACGATTCCATTTCAGAAAAGGATTCTTGGAAGGATTTGGGAGATGCTTTTGCTAAACAGCGGCACAGTGTAGGGCTAGTTAAAAAAATTAAGCTCACCGTTGTATTGGTACTAGCCGTGGATCCTCTCGGGGGAGGCTGCACCGGCTGGTTGCCCAAGAGCTTCGCTTCCGCCGCTCCGCCATTCTTCACATTTATCTCCAGGTAACAGTGCGTCTCCAAATGTGATTGCGCACGTTTCTCGTCTTTTACAATCTTTCTAGCAGCTCTAAATATCTTATAATAGACCACGACCATTACAGTCAAAGGTATGTAAAACGAACCAAAGGTCGCATAGATTTGGTACGCTTTATTCTGTGACACAGAACAGGAGGTTTCAGTCTTCTCATTACCTAGGATAAGAACCGGCGGGAGGGATATGAAGGCTGCGCTAACCCATACAATGAAGACGCAGAAGAGCATTCTTCGCGGCGTTCTCTTTACGCCATACTCTAGAGGTTTCGTTATGGCATAGTATCGATCCACAGAGATCATACATAAGTTGAGGATGCTAGCAGTACAGGATAAGACGTCGCTTGACACCCAGAAGTCGCATATGACCGGTCCGAAAGGCCAGCTTCCCATAATATCGTACACTGTGGCTACTGGCATCACTATACACGCCACACACAAATCGCTCACTGCCAGGGACACTATCAAATAATTACTAGGCCGTCTCAATTTTCTAACTAAGCGCACTGCAACACAAACTAGTACATTTCCTATTATAGTGCCGACTATGACTATCAAAAATACTGTGACCAAGAAAATAGTGGTAGGTATGGAAAATTTTGAATGCTTTATGTGACCTTGCTTCGAAAATGTGGAATTGTCGTCTAGAAACGTCCAGTTGGCCGTTGAGTTCGGATTGCTTACGTTGAACTCTGGACTTAGGATTGATTCTAGCTCAACCGAGGCAAGAGCCGGTTGCAACAGAATAGACGCCAGTACGAGAAGACACGAAGGTAAAGCAACAAAGCTAGGCAGTGAACGGTAGGAGTTATGACTTTGAGTCGCCATACGAAACCCTGGTTTGGGTGACGATTAATTTGTTCGTTTTCTTGACGTAACCATACATTAGTTTTGTTTCTCTCTTTATTTAGTTACGATGTCTAAATTGCGTTAACGAATCAAGTCTGAAAAACGACCTCGTCGCGAAGCTTTTTGGTCTTAGAATGGCGGGCTTGATTACAATTGAGAATAGGCTTTAATTGACATATTGCTTGGATTGTGTTTTCAATTCGGAGCAGAGCCATTTGACTACGGGATGTTGGTGGACTGTGATTTCTGTGCCGTTGTAAGAGGGTTTGTTTTTCTTTGAGTAGAGTCTCTGGTGGTGTTAGCTGAGGTATGTTGTTTTATTGCTCGCGGAAGGTGGCGCGAACGGTTGCTACTCCAATATCCCGTCTGCGGATTGCTTCATTAGTGCCGTTGATTGGTGAAGAAAATTTCCGATCTGAAAAGAAAAGAAACATATTTGAAGGCTTTTTATTTTCATAAAACTCGACATCGCTTTCGCTTTCTTTTTCATGCACTTGTTTCGTATAAAAATCGATTTAGAGCTTAGAGCTCATGATATCGTAACCTATGAATAATAAAGGCAAAATTTTTGACAAACAAACGTATAAATAATACGAAATGTATGAGCGAAATGTATTACTGTGGGGAATAACCCAAATTGAAAGCAATGATACCCGGACTATCTTTATTTAACTATTTCTCATTTAAATATTTATTACAAGAATCCGGGACTTTGTGAACCAAAAGATGAAAGTGGCAATATACGTAATAAATAAATATAACCCGTTTGATTTCGCTATAAGATTGCCGTTATGTCGTATAATCTGTGATGTGATTTCGGGTGCTGAATATACTTATTCTTATTTAAGTGTTAATTTTTGTCATATATATTAGCTAACTTAGGTATACAGGGCGGCTAGAACGTCAACATGCAAGCCGTTATCAATGATTTAGAGGACGAATCTGAATCTTCTTTATTAAAATATTTCATTGATCATAAAATAGACTGCTGCGCTTCATAGGATACCTAATGCGATCAATACAATTATATTGAACAAAAAATTATATAATATCCATCGTAATAGAGAGTTCCAGAATCAAGATGTTCACGACTACCAAGGCGTGAACCATAATTCGCTTTAGAGGACACACGCAGGGCGCGGTGCGAGGCGGCAAGACAGCGGCAGCGATCTGATCGCCGTTTGCTCTGCTGTGGGGGGGTAATCGCGCTAAATAAACAGTAGAAGTTCAACTCTTATTCGTATCTGATCCAGTTAAAGTTATGATTTAGTTTCGATCACATTTCTTATCGCTCTAAAGTTTTAACTTCGATTGAAGAAAAATCAATGTATGAGTGATGCATCTTTTATTTTATTTTTTTTAATAATTATAAACTAGTGCTTGACTGCAATCCCGCCTGATGGTAAGCAGTGATGCAATCGTTGAGTGTAAAGCGCACTAGTTTATTAAGCCTATTCACTTAAAAAACTTAGGAATAGGAAGGATGACGGCAGTTGTGGACGTGGTGATGCAATGTTAAACCCAAGACCAACACGACCAAACGATGCTGCCCTAGAGGGTGATTGATCTGGAGACTCTCCACGACCAAATTCCCGAGACAACAACATTTGGCGCATCGTACCCGCCACACATCGCAACACAATTGCTCAGACCCGTCCTCCGTTCATTCGTCATTCGTCGTCATTTCGTCAGATATCATAATTAAAACTAAATAAGTTATAAATAATTCTAATCGTTTAGATGTAAGTTTAACAAATGCCTGCCTGCGACGTGGAGGCCCCGGGTTCGATCCCCGGCCAGCTCATGACGGGAAACGATCTTTTCCTGATTGACCTGGGTCTTTGGATGTTTATCTATATATGTATCTATTATAAATGTAGTATCGTTGAGTTAGTATCCCATAACACAAGTCTCGCTACTTACTTTGGGGCTACCTCAATCTGTGTGATTTGTCCGTATATATAAAAAAAAAATGGCAAGGAAAAAGTTAGTTTTGTTTCAACTTTTCATTTGACAGCGGTTACGTTCCAATTGCGATCCAGTTATGGTTAAACCATCTGTCAGAAGGCTAGCGGGATACGAAACATAACAAAAGTTATGGTTTGGTTACGATCCAATTCTGTTTTGGTTGAATTATTTTGGCGCGATTGCCCCCCTGCACCACCGAACACGGTCTTCGACGTGCGCACTTACTTGTTATCCATAGTTATAACGTACAACATTGTATCTTAGGCCATTAGGCCTTTAGAATCGTATTATAAGTGTTACTGCCCACATAACTATGTATTATACAACCTAAACTTAGCTCCTTAACAATGTATTGAATCCATTTCCTGCTATCCTGTAGTGTATAGGATCATTTGTATAATCATATTAGCACGCAGAATTTGTTGGTAGGAAATTAAGTTTTTTTTTGTTTGTTACTTGCTTTTTATTAGCTTCACTTGTATGTTTGCTTGCTTGCTTACTTGTTTGTTTGCTTGCTTGCTTGTTTGTTTGTTTGTTTGTTCGTCTCTAACTCTTTGGACTACGAGTGAGCGGCTCATTACTGTAAAATGTCCCACCGTTTTCAATACGTTTGTTCGTTTGTTTTTGTTTTCAAAAGAATATCGAACTAAAAAGTTGAAAATAAACATAGTTTAAAAAACTAAAAAGACATGCTTTTAAAAAATAGCAAACTAAAAAGCTAAAAATAATTTTAAAAAAAGCTTAATATACAAAAGTACGGCACAAAGCGCCTCACGCTTTTTTAAAAAATATTTTTAACATTTTAGTTTGATATTTTTAAAAGCATGATTTTTTTTTTGTTTTTTAAACTATATTTATTACATCTTAAAGTTACCTCGGAGGTTACTTTACGTCATAATTTAAATAAAAAATGAAAGTGTCAACCATAAAGAAACCGGCGCCTGAAAAAAATTGAAGTAGGTAGGTGATTTACGACTCCTCTAGGCCTGCCACGTACTTCGGCAACAAGATGTTTTAAAACATGCATATAGATTGAAAAATTTGGCGAATTCCGTACGAGTTTCAAGTTAGTCCATGACATACTTAGAACAACGCAATGATGCGTGCTATTAAGAATCTAAACATTAAGAGAAGATAAAAATATGCAAGGGGGGTAATCGCGCTAAATAAAACAGTAGAAGTTCAACTCTAGTTCGTATCTAATCCAGTTAAAGTTATGGTTTAGTTTTGATTACATTTGGTATCGCGCTAAAGTTTTAACGATTGAAGTAAAATCAATGTATGAGTAATACATTTCGTCAGATATAATAATTAAAATTAAATAAATTATAAGTAAATCTAACTGTTTAGACGTAAGTTTGACAAATGGCACAGAAAAAGTTAACTTTTTTACAATTTTTACATTTGACAGCGGTTACGTTACAATTGCGAACCAGTTATGGTTTAAAAAATGTTAGCGCGATACGAAACATAACAAAAGTTATAGTTTGGTTGCGATCCAATTCTGTTTTGGTTGAATTATTTTAGCGCGATTGCCCTCTAGTTGTATTTAGGCTTAAAAAATGTGTTACTTTGTTATTTATAACGCACGATTTTCTCGAGGGCTTCCAGCCCGCTGGTGCATCTGCTGTACCGCCCCCGGGCACTACAACATACTGTACTCGTGATAGCGAGCACATAATCTATCACGATATTAAAGTTAATTGAATTGTCAATTAAACTTCGCAAAACATAACAGGAAAATCTTTAAAAGAAAAATTTAATAATGTTTTCAAATCTGTTAATTCGTAATCAGATAGCACATTCGAGTAATAAATAATATTATATTAAATTTGTTCCAAAAAAGTGCTTCATTTTGGATGCTTCTGTTTTTTTTCCATTAACAAATTGTGTAGTTCAAGGTGATTGTTTTATTTTTCAATTTAATTATAGCATTTTCCAAAGAAGTACTTAATTATTTCTAATAATTTAACTAACTAATAAATTTTCTAATAATAATTATTTTTAACTAATGAACAATTGTCATCTCGTCTTTACAAATTGGAATATCTATAGACCTCTTGCAAGCATTCACATGATTTCCTTCATGCGAGTAACTACTATAGGGAGTCAATCATTACTTTGAGAGTCCTAACAATACGACCTAGAAATTCATAAATAAATCATCCCATATTTCTGTGAACCTTTCCGAGAATGTACAGATATCAATACAATAGCCATGCCTCAAGCTTAATTGTCGTTCCGGCGTGATACAGCACATTTAAACAGAAACCCATTAACTGAAGCGCCCCGTCATGGCTTCATATTGAGTTAAGGAGTATATCGACTACAGAGACTATACTTACGGGAGTGCTGCGATTGACTACTATCTATGGTTATTCAATGATTCCTTACATCAAAACCTTGCTGATTTGGGACGGTTATGAGTGCGTGATGAATCGATCGACGTATCAGGGCCAAGGGTTCTATCCAATTCTTTACATGCTGTTGATATTAAAACAAATATCACGTTAAACACTAAACGTATTAAAAACACCATTCAGTAAATGGTTTGAAAATGACAAATAAAAAATTACGTTTCAAATATTATGTGTCTCGCTGATTTTTCCGACAAATGTTTGATGTCAGCGGCAAAGCGCATCAGGTTTCGAAATGTGTCATTTTCTATACGAAAATCTGTCGGATGGTGGAGAATGTGCTTTTCTAAGTTTTATTTTAATTGCAAAACGTATACACTTAAATTTAGTAAAACCATTTTGATAGATAGAAGAGAAAGTTAAAATACGATTGGAATATGAGCGTTAAAAGCTAGATCTCTGTTCAGTATTTACTCAAGTGATGTGAAGCGAATATTGCTCAAACAATGTGGGATCGGTTATACCTATTTTACAGGGGAAATTATAACCCACATTCTGCTTTTATGTAGAATTATGAACATGATCATTTTATGCCGCTTTGTGTTTGTAGACAACGGTGTTTCACTTGTGTGATTTTGCTTTGATTCCTATTTGATATGCTATTTTATTTATAAATTATTTGATTTCTCTAGGTAGGTTTACACAAATAATTTTATACGTTAATTGTATTTTGAAAATAAAATGAGTTTGGCCTTTTCCATGTAACATTTTTGAGTAGAAAAGCCGAAATAAACTCACAGGTCTCTTCAAAATGTAGACATAAACTTAGTAAAATTATGAGTAATATTTCGATGTTAAAGGGGTCTTTGGGGACTGAGCCACGCAGATTGAGTATCTACCTTACCTTTGAGTATTGTTAAAGTGTAGGACTAATCGTTAAGTAGGTATAGGTATATCTATCTACCTATTTAGCTAGAACAAATTTATTGTACTTCGATGTTGAAGTGGTCATTGAGGACTGATCCACCCAGATTGAGTACCTACCTTACCTTTGAGTATTGTTAAAGTGTAGGACCAATGGTTAAGTATTAGGTATAGGTATATCTATCTACCTATTTTGCTAGAACAAATTCATTGTACTTCGATGTTGAAGTGGTCATTGAGGACTGAGCCACACAGATTGAGTACCTACCTTACCTTTGAGTATTGTTAAAGTGTAGGACCAATGGTTAAGTAGGTATAGGTATATCTATCTACCTATTTTGCTGAATAAATTCATTGTACTTCGATGTTGAAGTGGTCATTGAGGACTGAGCCACACAGATTGAGTACCTACCTTACCTTTGAGTATTGTTAAAGTGTAGGACCAATGGTTAAGTAGGTATAGGTATATCTATCTACCTATTTTGCTAGAACAAATTCATTGTACTTCGATGTTGAAGTGGTCATTGAGGACTGAGCCACACAGATTGAGTACCTACCTTACCTTTGAGTATTGTTAAAGTGTAGGACCAATGGTTAAGTAGGTATAGGTATATCTATCTACCTATTTTGCTTGAACAAATTCATTGTACTTCGATGTTGAAGTGGTCATTGAGGACTGAGCCACACAGATTGAGTACCTACCTTACCTTTGAGTATTGTTAAAGTGTAGGACCAATGGTTAAGTAGGTATAGGTATATCTATCTACCTATTTTGCTAGAACAAATTCATTGTACTTCGATGTTGAAGTGGTCATTGAGGACTGAGCCACACAGATTGAGTACCTACCTTACCTTTGAGTATTGTTAAAGTGTAGGACCAATGGTTAAGTAGGTATAGGTATATCTATCTACCTATTTTGCTAGAACAAATTCATTGTACTTCGATGTTGAAGTGGTCATTGAGGACTGAGCCACACAGATTGAGTACCTACCTTACCTTTGAGTATTGTTAAAGTGTAGGACCAATGGTTAAGTAGGTATAGGTATATCTATCTACCTATTTTGCTAGAACAAATTCATTGTACTTCGATGTTGAAGTGGTCATTGAGGACTGAGCCACACAGATTGAGTACCTGCCTTACCTTTGAGTATTGTTAAAGTGTAGGACCAATGGTTAAGTAGGTATAGGTATATCTATCTACCTATTTTGCTAGAATAAATTCAATGTATTCATTCAGAGCTTGACTGTAATTCCGCCGTTGCGATGCGGCGTTATAGTCATCATCATCATCATCATCAACCTTTTATCGTCCCACTGCTGGGCACAGGTCTCCTCTCATACAGAGAAGGATTGAGCGTAATCACCACGCTTGCTCAATGCGGGTTGGCGATTTCAGACTTATAAAGTCCAGGTTTCCTCAAGATGTTTTCCTGTGTGATGTGTTATAGTATTTGGATATTATTATTATTATTTTTTTTAATAATTATAAACTACTGCTTGACTGCAATCCCGCCTGATGGTAAGCAGTGATGCAATCGTTGATGGTAAAGCGCACTAGTTTATTAAGCCTATTCACTTAAAAAAACTTAGGAATAGGAAGGATGATGGCAGTTGAGCGAGGTGATGCAATGTTAAACCCAAGACCAACACGACCAACGATGCTGCGCTAGAGGGAGATTGATCTGGAGACCCTCCACGTCCTAACTCCCGACACAACAATATTTGGCGCATCGTACCCGCCACACAACGCAACATAACTGCTCAGACCAGTCTTCCGTACGGCTTCAGCAGATATCATGCCGGAACACGACGAATCGCTTGGCGGCAAGACTGTCTGGTGGGTGGTAACTTCTGCCGGCAGCCGATGTTATGGCCTACCACCGAGAAAATATTAACTAATTACTAAGTTTAATTCCATGACTGTACAGTATCATTATTTTATTTATCTATATCAGTCATCACACTTTTGATTGCGAAATGGAATAAAATACTGGAAAGAGTTCTGATTCCAGTTTCTCAATAACAGAATGAATTACTCATTTAGTTTTATTTTATTTCCTAACGTAACTTATCCTTCTCTGCATGAAAGTAGGTCTGTGCCCAGCAGTGGGATGATAAAAAAGGTCGATGATGATGATGATGATAACTTAAAGCAGCTTATAACCTCATGACCAATTCTATGCATTCACTTCAACAATCCAATAACTAGTGGAGATTACGATCCAAGTTAGATTAATTCCAGAGTTAAGTACTTACATATCTACTTCAATAATTGTCCTATCGCAAACGAGACTCCGAAGATTTATTATACCATATAAGTAATAAATTTTATCAGGAGTGAACACTAGGATTACCATCAGCTAATCCTATCTGAAAACAAATGACAAACGGCATGTCGTACCCATATAAATGGGGTATTACGACCCATAAGGCCCGTAAACAATTAACCCGAATGATAGGCATCATAAGCAGTAAGCAGTAATAAAGGTAGGTATGTGCTTGCTCCTTTAATGGCTAGAGTGACGTAATTACAGCTTAATACGCCATTTTAATTATTGTTTTTACGACCAACAATGCTTTTTAATGTGAAATAAAATGTGGTCTCTTGTTTTGGTGGATGTTGGTTTTTTTTGTGGCGTTGGTTTTAATTACCATCAGGAAATCAAAGTCATGGTGGTCCAGTGGGGACGGATAGACTTTGGTACGAGTTTGTAGATCGTGGAATCGCACCTAGCCAAGCGGTTTACTTTAAATAAATAAATATATACGGACAAATCACACAGATTGAGCTAGCCCCAAAGTAAGTTCGAGACGTGTGTTATGGGATGCTAACTCAACGATACTATATTTATAATAGATACATATATAGATAAA
Organism: Sesamia nonagrioides; assembly: GCA_017933935.1. Taxonomy (NCBI): domain Eukaryota; kingdom Metazoa; phylum Arthropoda; class Insecta; order Lepidoptera; family Noctuidae; genus Sesamia; species Sesamia nonagrioides. Next base: position 122,965 of record JADWQK010001917.1, read on the forward strand.
CATCCAAGACCCAGGCCAATCAGGAAGAGATAGTTTTCCATTATGACCTGGCTGGGGATCGAACCCGGGGCCTCCACGTCGCAGGCAGGTGTGTTGACCCCTGCGCCACGGAGGACGACTTTCTGTAAATAATTTCATCATCACAGAGATAAAAACTGTAAAGGACAACAACGTGAGGAAACCGGCATGACTCAGAACTACACATTGAAAATCATATGACGTCTACCTACTGAGCCCGCGTGATAAATCATAGCCAACTCTCTCTCGAAAAGACAAGGTTTATGTCCTACTAGAGAGAAAATTATTATCTGACTCATCATCATCATCTCAGCCACATGAAGTCCACTGCTGGACATAGGCCTCCCCCAAGGATTTCCAAAAAGAGCGGTAGGACGCGGCCTGCATCCAGCGCTTACCTGAGATTTTGGTCAGATCATCCGACCACCTAGTCGGTGGGCGTCCGACGCTGCGCTTGCCGGTACGTGGTCGCCATTCAAGAGCCTTTCTGCCCCATCGGCCATCGGCTCTACGAGCTATGTGCCCCGCCCACTGCCACTTCAGAGAGCTAATCCGCTGGGCTATGTCGGCGACTTTAGTTCTTTTACGGATCTCCTCATTCCTAATTCGATCACGTAGAGAAACACCTAGCATAGCCCTCTCCATAGCTCTCTGTGCGACCTTGAGCTTTCTTATGAGACACATAGTGAGGGACCACGTTTCTGATCCATATGTCATCACCGGTAACACACATTGAATATACAGTATGTTAACTAACAGAGGGCGTTCCCGTTAACCCGAAATAGTATAGCATACATACATGCTAAAAAAAATATTTCCATTCGAAAACAAAATGTTTTAAAATATTTTCCAATAAGAAAATATTCAATAAAAATTTTAAATTGACATGTAAATGAAACACACTGTACACGCGAACATGAAAGACGGCAACGTCGCAATTTATTTATACATGACGACTACTATTTTGATTTAAAACAGGAGGTTTCAAATTTATTTCCAATTAGAATTTTATTTTATTCGGATTTTTTTATGCTTATTTTTCTATGCTGATATTTTTATTTTAATCTATTAATGATATATATTAACGAGTTTAAGGGAACGCCCTCTGTTATTTAACATACTGTATATTATACTCTAACAATATCTGATTATACAAACATGATAATGAAGAAAAAATTGAAATTGTTAAAACCAAGCAAATAAGTAAAACCACAGAGAAAAGCATCGATCACTTATACACTACATACACAGTCTCGAACAAATCTGTTATCAAAAATGGCGACAAGTATTAAGCTGTCGTAAAGTAGTCAAAACCCATATTAATTTAAAATCAGCCTGTGTATAAAGTGCACTGTATATAGTTCTTATCACAAAGCAGTAATTTTTACGACCGAGTCTGGTACATCAAACCACATTCAACCTTACACGCATGCATTAAAGTCAGAATTAGAAAGTAAGTAGGTACTAAATGAAAGAAGCACCCAAGCCAAGTGCTGTGTTGTGCGCTTGATCAGTTCAACCATCTTTTTATGATGATTGTGAATCTATGACGATTGTGCTGTCACGGTATGTTATTTTTTTGTTTGTGTTCTTTTTAAGCGAGCATGTTAGCTGCAAATTGGACAACATGATTGGTGCAGTGGCTGAGCGATCGACTGCTGCGCTGCGTGTCGCGGGTTCGATTTCCATACAGTTCCGGATCTGGCTGTTCGTATATGGGATTTTTAAAAGTTTTTAACCAGATTCACGATACAGGAGTAAATCATAGTATAGGGCAATGTTTAATAAAATAAAAAAGTAAATAAAAAAAATTGGAACTAGATAGATGAACTCAATAAATATTAAATATATTAAATAAATGTTTCTTCTTCCTTCCTTTCAAATGTGAAACATAATAGGTATCAACAATTATCATAAATAACTCTCAAATCAACACACACAATTTACACTAATAAATAACGCCAATCGGATACAAATTGGCTATAAATTATATAAATTAAAACGTTTCGCTTGGAGAGATATTATATGTGCCACATATATCACTGAAACATCTGTTCATACTTTACGTATTTGTTTGTACCTGCACAGCGATGTGTAGAGCGGCTGCCGTATGACCACGTTGGCAAGAACGTAAAAATATTGTTAGGCTGGATCGTACACTGGATTTTTAACTCATCATCATCATCCCGGCGTAAATCCCAGTCGCATCCGAAGCTTTTTCAGCTTTGGAGTCTGGGGTCCGCTTTACCAGTCTAACTGCTTGCTGATTTTAGCTAAACTTCATTATATTCCGTGAAGCGACTGCCGTCTGACCTCCACAACCCGAAGCATTGCAGTTAGACCTATCGTTTAACTTTTGAGGGCTCCAATAACCCGTGACGACTGCCATTAGATATTTGTATGGCAACCGGGACCAGCTTGCTTGCTTGCTTGTTTGTTTGTTTGTCCGTCTCTAACTCTTTGGACTACGAGTGAGCGTCTCATTACTGTAAAATGTCCCACCGTTTTCAATAAGTTCGTTCGTTCATTTTTTTAAAAAAAAGAATATCATTTAAAAAAAAGGCGTGAGTATTATGGCACAAACCGCCTCACGCTTTTTTTTAAATCATTTTTAACTTTTTAGTTTGATATTTTTTAAAAGCATGTTTTTTTTTAGTTTTTTAAACTATATTTATTATATCAGTTGGTCACTTTTGTCGAGGATCCATCGAACACATAGGTACCATATTATAGCTAAGTATTACGAGTAAGAGTATTGACAACCTATTTACATACACATTTGGAATTGATCCCTCAATTAGCAAAATTCAGTATTTCAAGATCAAAATCGTTTTAAAGTGACTTATGAGTTCTTAAGTTCCAAGTTCTTTCTTCCAGCACCGAGTGTTAGTTTAATAGGCTTTCATCTATCAACAGTATACAATACTATACTACTACTCGCAGGAGTTGACTGTGCACCTCGCTGGAATGCGACCCCTCAGGATTTTGAACTCTCGGTATTAATCCGAGAGTTTAACATCCAGTTTGATTCTGAATCACCGCTTCAATACTGAATAGACTAAATATCAACTGTAGTATTTTTTTTAAGGAATGTATGGATATATTACAAAGGATACACAACATTATTTTTACTTTATACGAGACCTGAATACAGTTTGTTCAGAATAAGCAACTGAATCGATTCCAATCATTTTTAGACCATTTTATATTTTTTCCCAAATACAATTAGAAATTGTTGCAGTGTGGTTACCGAGCGCCCCACGCAGCTTACAGACCATAGTACTGCGCACAGCTGACGCCAGAGGACAACGCAACGGGAGCCCGCTCGAGCGGAGCGTGGACCATATTTTTGTAGGGACAACCAAGTAATATAACAAGCTCATAACTTTGTGGTTTTTCATGATATGTTTTTTAAATTTTGAAATGAAATTTTGTTTCGGGTTTCGTATTCAAAAAATAACGTTATATATTAAGAAAGGAGGTCTTACACAAAAGTTAACCATAATTATTGTTCAAAGCGTATTCAGTCTTATGTCAAAATTGACTCTAAGGTCCGTATTCCAGAAGGAAACTCAAGCATTGATCTCCGCTTAAGCATTACTTAAAACTAGTTTCAACCAATCAAATGGCTTGAAACGAGACTTAAGTAGAGCTCGAGTTTTGAGTGACGTTCTGTAATACGCACCTAAAAATCTTACCCAATGGTAAGATTTAGGTGTAGTAGAGTTTTTTAAAGTTGAATAAAATGAGCTGTCAATAATATCAGTCCTCTAACATTAGTAGGAATGACAATTCATTTCACCTAAATTTTCACGGTGAGACGATTACAGAATCGCGTTGCAGAAATATCTAAATAATTGGCAGAAGAGATTGATATTTGAAAAAAAAAAAAATTAAAATGAAGAAAAACTTTTAAAAACGGCTAACCTATTATTGAATGATTAATCAAAACATTTCAATACTTCAGGCTATAAAATATTTTGGTTAGGGTTGCGGGTTGGTTGAAAGTGTAACCGTGGCCCTGGCGCACAGGGAAGTGAAGAAACAGAGGCCATGGTTGAGCGAACGAGTGTTGCACTGCAGGCAGTCTCCGAATGGGGCAATGCCAATCTTGTAGCATTCAATGCCGCCAAAACACAGGCGTGTCTTTTTACCGCCAAAAGGAGCCCGTTCACCTTGGCTCCTACTTTTCGAAATGTGTCCTTGGAGTGTTCCGACCGCCTTCAGCTTTTGGGAGTTGAGATTTCCTCGAACCTTAACTTTGGGCGGTTCATTGAGTCTAAGGCCAAGGTGGCTGCCAGGAAACTTGGCGTTATCGCAAAGGTCCGGCAGTATTTCACACCTGGGCAGCTTCTAATGTTATACAAAGCACAGGTCCGTTCGTGTGTGGAGTACTGCAGCCACATTTGGGCTGGTGCTGCCAAGTGTCACCTGGCCACTTTGGATTCAGTGGAGAGACGTGCAAAGAGGCTGATTGGTGACCCTGATCTAACTCGAGTTGGTCTCCAAAGCCTAGAGCACAGGCGTAGAGTAGCCAGCCTTTCGGTGTTCTATAGGATGCATTTCGGGGAGTGTGCGAGGGAATTGCATGATTTAATTCCCCCATCTCCGTTCCACCAGCGGACGACCCGTCGTACGGCTGGTTTCACCCTTACGTTGTTAACACCTCTACGATCCGGACGAAGCGTTTCGCCTCCTCCTTTATACCGCGTACATCGAGGGACTGGAACAATTTGCCAGCGGCGGTGTTTCCGTCGGACTACAATTTGAGTGTCTTCAAGGCTAGAGTGAATAGGCTCTTAATAAACTAGTGCGCTTTACCATCAACGATTGCATCACTGCTTACCATCAGGCAGGATTGCGGTCAAGCGCTGGTTTATAATATGTAAAAAAAACAGGTTGGGTTTTAGCCAATAAAAGTCTGATATTCCGCACCGCCCAAAGCGGGAGAGGTCATCTGAAGATTTCCCATCCACACCAAAAAAATAGGTATACAATCTTTTGTTCCGAATTCATGGTTACAGTTGGCATGTGGACGTCCCTGCAATCCTGTAAAGTATAAAACAGGAGCAAACTTTTGCACAACTCATAACATTTCTGGTGTAGTTATTTTCTGAGTATCTTGTGTAGGTCATTGTCGATTGGTTCCATTATTTGGGGGAGCTGACCCTTCACCCTCCGGTTTCCTCAGTTTTTGTCTAGAAATAAAAACCCATTGTATTTTTAAACAAAGGGCGTTCGAAAAGGTTAATTAATTGAATTTCTGATTGATTTATTCACTTAGCTTGTTGTCGAAAAGCTTTCTTCTGAATTGATTTTTATGAAATATTTTTTTACTTCTTCGGTAAAGGGTAGGTAACCCGCGAATTGACAAAATGTCTTGTAACTTTTTTTTTTGTATTCATATTTTTCAATTTACGGGACTTTATATATTGAACGTGCTGACTGATTTTGAGCTTTATTACGCTGGTGGAATAAAGCACAACAAAGGACAAATGGTGGCTGCAGTAAATGGTTGGGTTGTTAACGACCTTTTTGACTGTTAATGAGTTGAGAGCCTAAGGAATAGAACTTAAAATCGGTTAAACAAGCAGTAAAATAATAAAATATTATTACTAGGTACGAAAAATATTTTTTTGCGCCTTATGAACTAAAAGTTACTCTTACTTTATTTATTTTTTTTAAATTATAAACTAGTGCTTGACCGCAATCCCGCCTGATGGTAAGCAGTGATGCAATCGTTGATGGTGAAGCGCACTAGTTTATTAAGAGCCTATTCAGTCTAGCCTTGAAGACACTCAAATTGTAGTCCGACGGAAACACCACCGCTGGCAAATTATTTCAGTCCCTCGATGTATGCGGTATAAAAGAGGAAGCGGAACGCTTCGTCCGGATCCTTGTGGTGTTAACAACGTAAGGGTGGAAACTCGTCGTACGACGGGTCGTCCGATGCTGGAACGAAGATGGGGGAATTAAAACATGCAATTTCCTCTCATACTCACCAAAATGTACATTATGGTGTGTGGTGTGTATAGGATGCCCTATAAAACAGCGAAAGGCTGGCTGCTCTACGCCTGTGCTCCAGGCTTTGGAGTCCGTTTACTGTGTGGTTTTCTGTTCTTGTTTTTACACACTGTTGTCTACATTTCTGTATTCACAGGCAGCACCTTTGTACTCAGATTTTATTTTTGTCATATACCTAAATATTTAACTGTGTCTACAAAAATAATTAAATAATTTGCCGAAACTGCGAAATTTCTCAATCAACCTTGAGCCTTAATGCTTTAGAGATAAAGTTGAAAATCTAATAAAGAAATTTGACAGATTGTATTAGCTTGGTGGGCTATCGCCTGTACGGTTCTGATGATTTATGTCTAAATCATAGAATAAGACTCTAAAAATTATCCCGGTGGAAGAACAATATTTTCTATGACCCTTTTGCTATGATGGCTGGCGATTTTTTAGCTCAGACATATTTATATAGGTTATTATATAAAAATATTTATATAAAATATAGGTATAGCTATAATAATGATAGGTAGGTACTTTTTTACTCCGCCGGACCGGAACAAGCGGGGTAGATTAAAGAAATGCTCGCTTCACGTTGTAAACGTTGATATGCGTGCCAATGCAAATAAAGAAGGCGCGAAATGCAGGCGAATGAGCAGGAAAGCGGAACCCGGGCTCCAACATGAAAGCCGCGGATGCACCTGGACTAAGGGCTGAGATGATGATGATGGGTACTTTAAATATATTAGGTTTGTAAGTTGTTGAATTGGAATATGGTTCATGTTGTTGCAACTTCTTATGATGAACTAGCAGCGCCGCGCGGTTTCACCCGCGTATGCTCCGCTCCTATAGGTTGCAGCGTGATGTTATATAGCCTAAAGCCTTCCTGGATTAATAGGCTATCCAACGCAAAAATTAGAGACGAAGAATTTTGCAAATCGGACCAGTAGTTCCTGAGATTAGCGCGTTCAAACAAACAAACAAACTCTTCAGCTTTATATATTAGTATAGATATAACTTACCTATCTAGCCTAATTACTTAGAGGTATCAATTGTAGATGTTCGCGCTTTGTAGCACCGAATCAGCCTATAGTGTCGCCACTGCTGAAATACAGGCCCCCTCTCGGTGAGAGATAGTGGGCCACGCTGGCCTAGTGCGGGTTGGTACCTAGATGTCACATCTTAGAGTAGCGGTGCCCTATTGGTATCGGTTGAAACTTACAAGTTGTAGGTCAACTACAAGTACTACAACTTGTAAATTGCCGTATTTTACTTTCTGTAAATTATTTCATGACCACTGCTTTCACTCGAAACGGTGAAGGAAAACATCTTGAGGAAACCGACAAGCTAATATGATTTCTCATGCTCGTTCTTCTTCCTTAAACTAAAAATATTTTAGTAGAAAAGTTAATAATTCACATACGTTTATGCTCAAGGCACATTCATTCACTTTTCACGCACATCACAACATCAAATGAGTCCCTGGTTATCCGGCTCGAAGGACCATTTTTATGTATGGTTCAGAGATAGTTGATGATGAGTTGACGAAAACCACAGACTTCACAATAATTAAGTTTATTCGTAAAAGTACACGAAAGTAGTTTGGATGCTAATCCGCGGTTATAGCGCTACGGCAGCTATTGGTCAACTAATTAAGTATTAATATTAACGTAAATAATAGTCGTCGCGACATAAGCAAATAATGCCTGTACGGAACCGTACAAGGACTGTTCAAAGTAGAGCTTGCAGCATCAAAAACATTCCTACACATTACATCAATATCACACATCCAACACTCCCATTGTTCGTACTATAATTTCACCGTAATAAAGACGGAAAAAATGCCATTATTTTTATCTCACTGTCACGGACCCTGCGTTTGTTTGAATGAAACGATACAAAAACCATTTTCCTCTGTAACTGAGACATTCCTTACTTTCATAGCAGAAAAAGACTTCCACATATCAGGTGCGTTAAACGTTGAAGGCATTGAAGTGACAGTTGACATGATATGTCTGGTACATTTTTACGAGTGAAGGCATGTGAAACGAGGTAAATGCGTCATGTCACGTTGGAGTCACGATGGAGACTGACGAGTAAGCGAAGTGAATGTAACGTAAATTCGAATGATTTTTTGAATAGGGAAAATATAAGTATACTCGTATCTTTCGAAGTGGTTGGTCGACTTTTCGCGTGACCAGAGGGCTAGCTAATTTTCAACGTGACTTGTGAGCGTTTCCCTTTTTTATATTTGACATTTAACTGTTTAAATGTATAAGAATTGTGCAAAAAATATACAAAAACAACCTTGTAAATATTATGTGCCAAACAATTAATTTTAATTTTAAAATCGTTTGATTTTTCTTTTGGTCCAAAGATTGAAAGTCTTAGGTTAGACAATCATTTACATATTACAGTCCTTCCACAGTTGTTTTATGTTTGATAGCAACAATCAAACTGCTTCCTTATCACAATTAAAGAAAGATCAATGTTATTTGAACAGTAATGTACAGCAATGGACTGTTGCCTTTTCATTGTTACTTTGCCTAAGACCTAATTTTGAATTTTGAATAATTCTTTTTCAACTCTTGTCAGAAAAATAATTTTATTTCATTACATCAAGTAAAATGGAATGTCACAGTTTAAGACTGTAAAACTTCATTTCACTCTGTTTCGTTAAAAATATTTCGCAGTAATCTATACTAAGCGTACATTCTTTTAAAGATTGCTTAGGACGTCGTCGCGTACCAACGCAAAATGTTACTCAATCAACGACTGGAAATTCTTTTAAACACAGTTTGACGGTTGAGAATAAATGGGCGAACTTAGTTAATGAAGTGTTGATTGTCTTGTTTATACCTTTTATGTTTATGCTAAGGGAGTTTCGACCTTATATTTTAATGGAATAGGTCGATATTTGGCCACAAACTTATCGACCTAAAGTACCTAATCTAGATATGTATCTAACTATACAAATGTTGTATCATGATTCGAGAAGATGAATAGATCATTGTACAAAATATCAATAATAACAACGATGTATTTTTATGTAATGTACATTTTTGGTATAATCCATACTAATATTATAGCTGCGAAAGTAACTCTGTCTGTCTGTCTGTTACGCTTTCCCGCTTAAACCTCTCAACCGATTTTGATGAAATTTGGCACACACAATCTTTAGACCCTGAGAAAGAACATAGGCTACCTTTTATCCCGGAAAAAAACTCCCGAGGCAAATCTAAAAAGCGCGATATTACCGAACTCCACGCGGACGAAGCCGCGGGCGGAAAGCTAGTAATTATATAAATAACTAGCGGCCGCCAGCGACTTCGTTCGCGTGGAGTTAGTTCTGCTCCGCTCCTATTGGTCGCAGCGTGATATTATATAGCCTAAAGCCTTCCTGGATTAATGGGCTATCCAAAAATTTTCAAATCGGACCAGTAGTTCCCGAGATTAGCGCGAACAAACAAACATACAAACATACAAACAAACTCTTCAGCTTTATATATTAGTATAGATTATAATGAATTACAATATTTTTTCATACTTTTTTTTGTACGGTATTTTAGAAAATATTTAAAAATCATATTGTTTATAGGTATGTACATATATAAATAAATGATATAACAGCAATAAACACGCATTGATATATTTGGTACAAAAATACCTATATTTTTTTCCGCATGATTGATTCGGGACAAAATAAGAAGTGTGACAACTTTTGGTTCAGGCACTTAATATGAGCACAATATAGACAAAAAATAACATACATAGAAATGAACTGTAAATTAACACAGCTTCACATTCTTTATAGTCAGAACTATTTTCTGACTCCGAAATAATTATTTAGGTATGTATTTCTTTTACTGCTCTAACTACTTCAGAATTACCCGCATAAATTTCCAGCATAAAATAAGCAGTAACATAAGATTCCCTGAAAGTTTTTAGATAAATACTAATCTATACAGGCTGGTCCAACAAGTGATGTCAACATTTTTTTTAGGTTCCTCGCACCTGGGTGTATCCGAAAATACCCTATGTATGTTCTGCGATTTTTTTTACATTTCGAGTTATATATACATATATATATATTTTTTTGTGTATTTTTACTGATTTCCGCCAGCGAAGTTTCAAAAATTTATATCTTTTTTGTAGTAGACATTATACAGTCTTTTTTGTGTCAATTTTCTTGAATGTTGTTTTAATAAAAAAATATTAATTCAACTTCCTGAAATTACTTAAAGTTACTCAAAAGAGGCTGGCTTTAAAGTTAAAATTTCAGTTTTAGTAGGATTTTCTCAAACATTCAACTTCAATTTAAAATACATAAAAAGTCTCCTAAGCCCCTGTGTTTAGGAGACTTTTCAAAGATGTATTTTCGTTCCTCTGAAGTGTATAGGTTCAGTACAAGCTTGGAAAGTCCTGAAATGTCGATATATGTGTTATTAAAATCCCTAGAATTGAAGGGTTGATTAAAAGGGTATCATCGAAATGACAAAGGATAAAGGGTAAGATGGTTCTTTGAGTACGGGACAATTTTTTTTGTATCGTTTACCATACGTAACATACATACATAAATCAGCCTATAATGCCCCCACTCCTGGGCCTCCTCTCAGTGAGAGGGAGTGAGCCATAATCTACCACGTGGTTCCAGTACGGGTTGGTAGATGTCACATATACATGCCGGTTTCCATCCGACGTTTTCTTTCACCGTTTTGAGAACAGTGATGATGAAATAATTTAAACAAAGTAAAGCGCTCTTGATTGGATTCGAACGTACGACCTACAAGTTGAAAGTCGCAGCCGATACCACTAAGCCTCACTCTCGTCATTTGCCATAAAAAATCTAATCACTACTCCCAACAGATTTTGCTTACAAAGCTACCCATGTCACTTCATGTTCTAAATAATAAATGTTCTTAAGTGGCGGAATCCTTAAGCCTTTCTCGGAGGACCAGTGAGATTTCATAGATTATGTAATAGGAAGATTAGCTCCGTAGGTTTATAGAGGTAAGCTAAGTTCAGTCTACGAGAACACTAAGTCTAGTCCGGACGAAGCGTCTCGTCTTTTATACCGCGTACATTTAGAGACTGGAACAATCTGCCCGCGGCGGTGTTTCCATTTGACTACATCTTCAAGGCTAGAGTGAATAGAATCTTAATAAACTAGCGCGCCTTACCATCAAAGATTGCGTCACTGCTTACCATCAGGGGGGATCGCGGTCAAGCACTAGTTTATTTATTCATTAAAACTTTTTGCACAAACATTGCACAGTGGCGGACCTAATGCCTTAGGCATTTTCTACCAGTCTACCTTCAGGTCATGCAGAGATGTATGTATTTATTATGCAAAAATATAATAAATACATACATACAAAATATAAACAGTAGGGAGAGATAAAAGAATTATAGATAGAGAAAAAGAAAAAATTACACGTGCGATGAATCTGTCAATTTCTCGTGTAAGCATTCCCGAGCTTTAACATCAATTCATATAAAAAAAAAAATATTATAAATAAGGAAACTGCTGAAATTAAATTATAATTATTTTAAATGAGCTTCAGATCTTCTTAGTAAATTATAGCAATGAGCTTCCCCGAGATAACTATCTCTACGTCAACAGAGATTTAATTTTTTTCTCATTCATCTGTGTAAAAATACGTAGCCTTTAGGAACAGAACACATCATTACTTATAAACAAAACCTCAACCCCAAAATAAACCCACGCCTAACAATTTTAAGCCAGTTTCTTTGCAATCTCGGACATCAAAAGTCCACATCCAAATTTAGGTGGAAGGCCTGTAAGTTGTCCTTTCAAAAAGGGGTCCACTCAAAGGGCATTCTTTATGATTTATCGTTTTCGTGTCAAACACACTCCCGGCGAGTCCACCACACTACCCCCCGTCCTACCCGTATCAGCTGAATACTCCTCTTTATGTACATAGCGGTATAAATCACGCTTTGTGCCTTTTCATGAATAATTAAAATGGGCATTAGTTTCTACTAATTAGGTTTCGCTTGCGTTCTGTAGTATAAGAGATGTATTTAGTGATACGTAGAAGTATGCTTATTTAGGGAAACCGTGGGATAGAAAAGGGTTATAATAGTGATTTTTAATTTTATATACATATACAACGTTATTTTTTGTTTATGCGACACCTGAATATAGTTTGTTTAGAACACAACTGAATCGATTTCAATATTTTTTACACCATGTTATATTTTTTCCCAAATACATTTAGAAATTGTTGCAGCGTGGTTACAGAGCGCGCCACGTAGATTACGATAGATCATAGTACTGCGCACGCCCACACAACATCTGACGCCAGAGGTCAACTCACCGTTCGCGCTCGAGCGGAGCCTGGACCATATTTTTGTTGGGACAGCCAAGTAGACTAACAAGCTTATAACTATTTGGTTTTTCATGATATCTTTTTGAAATTTTGTACATAGATTCTTTACTTAAAAATACTGGACACGTGTGCGGATTTGGCATAACCAAAAAATAATGTTGTATATACAATATGTAAAAGAAACCTTGTCCGATCCGTGAAGGTATTGTTAGGTATCGATAACTGATTCTACTAATGCCCACAAAGCCGAGCTAAACTTAAAGCGGGCGGGAAGCTAGTAAGTACTCTCTTAACTTAATGTAGACAAATACATATTAGATTGCAAGAAAGTTACGTTCTAAAACTAATATTGAGATCACCCAAACTAGGTTTTTTTTTTTTATTAGTTATAAACTAGTGCTTGACTGCAATCCCGCCTTATGGTAAGCAGTGATGCAATCGTTGATGGTAAAACGCACTAGCTTATTAAGCCTATTCACTCAAAAAAACTGAGTGAATAGGAAGGAAGACGGCAGTTGAGCGAGGTGATGCAATGTTTAACCCAACAACACGACCAACGATGCTGCGCCAGAGGATGATCTGGAGACCCTCCACGACCAAACTCCCGACACAACAACATTGGGCACATCGTACCCGGTACATATCGCAATACAACTGCTCAGACCCGTCCTCCGTACGGCTTCACCAGACATCATGGCGGAACACGACGAATCGCTTGGCGGCAAGACTTTGTCTGGTGGGTGGTAACTTCTGCCGGCAACCGATGTTATGGCCTACCACCGAGAACAAACAGACAAAAAGACGACCACATAATATAATATGCATTAGAAGTGCACAAGAAGAGAATATTAATTTCAGCTTAAATAAAAAATTCTTCGGTTATACAAGCGAGCTTTAGGTAAAAGATATGAAGCGTGGAAGAGCCCGCCCACTTAACGAGACTACACCAAAACGCTCTCACAGGGAGGCACGGAAAGCGGTCGTAACATAAATATTGGCATTTTGTAACGAACAAGAGATTACTTATAAGTTACCTACACCGTGTTTGTGGCGAGGAAGGTCTTATTTTAGGTAGCGCAAGGAAATTTTAAAAGCTTCTTGGCATTTCATGTTTTATGAATGAATCCGTCCTGGAGGCTGGTGGTATGTTATGGTTGTGACGCGTGTGTTGGATTATTTAGCTCTCTTAGAAATGGTTGACATGAATGGTGCATGCGTCATGTTCGTGAACGGGCGTCGTTAGTTAGGACTGGTCATAATTTAGCCTCGTTTTATTTTTAATTAATTTATTTTTGGATGTTGTTTTTGTTACTATTCGCTGGATGCTATTAACACGTACTTTTGTACATCGTAGTAACGTATGACTATAAATTCACGTGGTTAATGTAACTTAATGGTTTTGTAACAATATCATTTAATTAAAAGGGTATCCATGGAGGTATCATTGGAGTAGTATTGTATAATGTAAAAGCACTTTTACAAGTTACAAGTGTGTGAATATGATGCACCATGGACTATGTTTATTTTTTTCAAATAATTTTAATAATTTAAATATATAACTTGTTTGACATTACGAGCATGGCAGTTGAGAGTTTATCATGCTCACTCAAATGTCTTGCTGATGGTGGCGCGTGTTGTTGGGTCATTTGGTTCCCTTCAAAATGGTTGAGCTAAGTGGGGCTGATGCGCGCGTCATGCTCGTGAACGGGGGCCGTCAGTGGAGACTGGTCATCTCTTAGCTGCCAGTGGGCTTAATTTATTTTCTATCTTTTAACCAATTTTTAAATTTATACATTGTGCTCACATGATAGAAGTCACATAATTTTCTCATGTATAAATAGTACGGAAAAAATAAAGAAAGACCAGTAAGAGACTCCCCCGCGCCGTTGAGGTTTGAAACTGTTGTAAACATTGAAATAAACGGAAATAAAATTGTATTTATTTCAACAAAAACAACCGTAGTTCCGATTGAATACGACTTTTTGGAGAGAAAAAAGTGAAAAAAGATTAATAAATTTACTATCCCAAAACAATAACTTTCCCTAAAATTTTCATTCAAAAGTTACATTTTAAGTTAGTACAGAACTGAAGAAGAGTTTGTTTGTTTGTTTGTTTGAACACGCTAATCTCAGGAACTGGTCCGATTTGAAAGAAATATTTTTGCATCGGATAACCCATTAATCCAGGAAGGCTTTAGGCTATACAACATCACACTGCAAACCCATAGGAGCGGAGCATATAGAAAAACATATCGAAACCCATGCGGGTGAACCCGCGCGGCGCAGCTAGTCCAGTATATATCTCCCTACGTTATAAATCTTCTTTGTTTTACACGCAAAAATAGAAAGTGAATAAAGAATTAAGGACATGCTTTATATGAATAATGCGGAGTTAGCCCGGATTACGGTTGGGTAGGTTGTAACGTTGGAATGAAGGATTAATCCTCAGCTCCATAAGCTACTGACCGTTTCGTTACTGTTAGTAGTTTGTGTTCACTAAACAATCGAAAGCTATCCTACAGGAACTGTTGCGAAATTATAGGCATTTCAGTAGTAGAAAATTATCAATAAACAGTCGCATCATTTAAAGCATACATATTAGGCATAAATATTATACTCTAGAACTACTATATCTACTACCTACATTATTTCCCTCTCCTTCCCTTTAGTATTCCATCCAAAGGTTGTCTGTAAAAGATCGCTCTTAACTATAAGACCGCCCATTGTGTCACCCTTTGTAAAATCTTTATATTTATGTTCTGTAATCTATATGGTGTACATAATAAAGAGTCATCATCATCCCAGTGTTAATTCCCAGTCGCATCCGAAGCCTTTTCAGCTTTGGAGTCTGGGGTTCGCTTTACCAGTCCAACTGCTGATATGGCTAAACTTCGACATTTTCCATGAAGCGACTGCCGTCTGACCTCCACAACCCGAAGGCGACATCGAAGCATTGCAGTTAGACCAAATGTAGGACTTTTGAGGGCTCCAACAACCCGTAACGACTGCCACTAGATGTTCGTAGGGCAACCGGGACCAACGGCTTAACGTGCTTTCCGAGGCACGACAAATAACAAAGAGTAACAAAGAGTAAATATAATAAAGAGTATTCTATTCTATACCTATCCTTTTCCTAACTTTTATGTTGAGGACACCTTCCAGTCTAAGCGGATTTACCTGAATAGAGAGAACCTAGATAGACAGCCTAGATTTGACAGCCTCCGTGGCGTAGCGGTAGAGAACGCGGCCGTTGCGCAAGGAGGCGCGCGGGTTTGATCCCCGCACAGTGCAATTTGCACTATACAAATATTTGTATGCATGAATATGAATATTTGCACTGGTCTGGTCGTGCCTCGGAAAGCACGTTAAGCCGTTGGTCCCGGTTGCCATACGAACATCTAGTGGCAGTCGTTATGGGTTGGTTGGAGCCCTCAAAAGTCTAACAGTTGGTCTAACTGCAATACTTAGATATCGCCTTCGGGTTGTGGAGGTCAGACAGCAGTCGCTTCACGGAAAATATCGAAGTTTAGCCAAAATCAGCAGTTAAGACTGGTAAAGCAGACCCCAGACTCCAAAGCTGAACAGCTACGGATGCGACTGGGATTAACGCTGAGATGATGATGAGAGAGAACCTAGATACTTTAAATGGAATCACTACTTATCAGACCTCAACAACATAGTAACATTTAGCAGTTACTGGTTAAATAATACGATATACAGTAGGACCTCGGTAATGGGATTCGCAGGGGAGGCCGGCGAGGGCAGGTGCGGGCTGTCATGCACGAACCAATGCGCCGTCTGGTCAGTGTTTTGTTTATCGCTTTTGGTGTAATATGTATAGTGTCAATTCAGCGCGCTTGCTAACATCATGGTGCCGCCAAGTAAACATACCAAATTGACATTGAAAGACAAATTGCGGATTATAGAAATGTTAGATAAAGGTGACAGCTACCCTGTCATTGCTCGGAAGTTTGGCATAGGTAGGTCAACTGTAGCCGACATAAAGAAACTAAGTTTAAACATGTGTTTTATTAACATTAAATATGGGATACTATAATCCGGACTAAATGAATGTTAGGATTGATTGTCAAAGTTTGGGCTCCTGACTGCTGTTGCTGGGCCAGTAACGACTGTCAAAGATCTACTAATGACAGCCGGGACCACAGACTAACCGCGGCAAGGATCGCTTAACCTGATCGATTGATCCGCGCGGCAGTTATTATTTAGCCACAGCCCCCTCAAATATCTGACTTATTCTTCTTCTTCCGCCTATGGAGGTCCACTGCTGGACAAAGGCCTCCCACAAGGCTTTCAGCGATGACCAGTCTTGTGCTGCCCGCATCTATCGACTTCCCGTGTCCTTCACCAGTTCTCTAATAATAATTATATCTCTACTAGCTTTCTGCCCGCGGTTTCGCCCGCGTGGAATTCAGTTATATCGCGCTTTTTTGATTACCCTCGAAAATATCAATTTTTTTTTTCAACAAAAGGTAGCCTATGTCCTTTCTCAGGGTCTAAAGATTGTCTGTGCCAAATTTCATCAAAATTGGTTGAGAGGTTTAAGCGGGAAAGCGTAACAGACAGACAGAGTTACGTTAGTTCACGGAAAATATCGAAGTTTAGCCAAAATACCTGGGATTAACACTGAGATTATGATGATGAGTAATATCTGGGTATGTATAAAAACATAATTACTAACTAGAGGACTAACACTGTAAAAATACTTACGTAAATAGTACTTATTTGTTAAGTATCTTCTTCGTTTTGACAGTAGTTTCATATTCTTTTCTAGGTCAGTAGGTGTCCACTTTAACCGGTAACGCAGTTTCACCAACTACATAATATATATAATAAATATACAGTTACGTTCATCCATTTAGAAACCCGGATTAAAGCCTCACACGTCGCGGAGATGTCGGGTCGGATAGGGGATAATAACTAAGGTCCCAAGTTATTACAAACCCACGAAAATATTGCACCTATGTAGTAGGTTCTTGTTTATACTGGACGCCCTGTAATTTGTTGTGTCTGAATATGAAGCTTTGACGAGCTTTTCTCAGAATAATTTAGCTAATGAAAGGATGTCTCCTTTCGACATTAGATCCGAAACTCAAATCTCCGCGTTTAACGAAGATGGCATGGGCTAGAGAAGTATTAAAAAGGGTTAAATCGTTCATGTGCAAACGACAGCACATTCAAGCTACTAGGATCTGTCAAATCTTCGATCAGATCGTTGATTCGTCGGATCTTCTTTATTAGATTTTCAACTTTACAACTAAAGCATTAGGCTCAAAGTAGATTGGGAATTTTTGACAACTGCTTGACCTGCGGTCTTCTGTGCCTAATTATTTAGACACGTTGTAAGGTTCAGTACATTCATCATCATCACCTTTTATATCGTCCCATGGCTGGGAACAGGTCTTCTCTCATACAGAGAAGGCAGGATTATGGCAGATATAATTTTTGGTATATTCAATTATCGGTGATGGTGGAGGTGAAGCACAGGGCTTTCTTTTTAAAGTGTGAGGTCTGATCTAATCTGGGCCTGGTATTGAACTTTCCAACAACTGCTTCTATTTTTGTTATCTAAGCATAGACAGTTTAATTTAATCTTCAGATCTTGCGTCATACTCGCTGGTTAAAGCGACCATCACGACCTTAGAAGCATTAGGTGGTATTTAAAGGTTGTTGGACCTATGCATACGATCTATTGCTTCTAAGAACGAGCCATATTTTACATCACTAACTGACCACCACTACACAACTAAAATATTAACTATTTAAATTGTGACTAACCCTGACAGCAAATAATGGACAATATTCTCAAACTTTTAGGTTTTGGATACAAGGCTTTCGGCTACTTTTTTGTAATGAGCATTTTGTTTTTAAACTAAACAATGTCACTTATAAAAAATCGGTTGTCTGTAAAGTCGGTTCACTGACGACAGTTGAGTGTGATAGCGTCATAAAAAAATACTGATGGAATGGTTGCATTTTTCAAACCTTTATCGCCACAATTATAGTCGCAATTGACACCAGATTCACTTTTCACTGCACTTTATACTTGACGAAAACGCTCACTCAAGTAGGAGATAGACAGATGTCGAACGCTGCCGAACGCGGAGGCCTATTGTGCCTCTTTGTCGCTCATTCCGCGCTCTCGCTTGCACTCAAGCCTTAAATGGAACGGGGTAACGCCGCATGAGTCATGGTTTTTCGTGCGTGAGACGTTGTGACGTCAAAAACGTAAGACGAAATCATTTTGTTATGCATCCAATCAGACCAAAGTTAGCGGATTGGCTGTTCCGTTTAACCTTTTGATTATTTTGGCAGTCTTCAAAATATCACGCATGGAGCTCGTGCGGAAACAGAGTATGCAAAACATTACCCAGACGTATTAAAATATAGAATAATGTTATCTATTATGCGGTACAGGAAAACAGAGGAGGATATAAATAAATCCTAAATCAAAATGATAGAACAAGACCATATTGATGCCAAAATTAATGCATACTGTACTGTTTTAGAAACTTGTATAGACAATAAATTACAGCCATTTATTTCTTATAAACACAAGTTTTGGTTCTGCCAAGAAGGGCGTCGGCCGGACTTGGGTGTAAATCTTGATCAAAGATTTATGTTCAACGCATAATTTCTTATTTTGTGCCCAAATAATTGCTTTTATTGCTATAGGGGAAGATATATTTTGGGCTGTCCATATTGATTCAGCAATGGTATTGAACCAAGATGATTTCTGAATGTAGGATGCATTCTGGTGTGTGTGCAATTCCTTTAATTGCATGATATAATTCCCCCATCTCCGTTCCACTATCGGACGACCCGTCGTAAGGCGAGTTTCCACCCTTACGTTGTTGACACCACTGCGACCCGGACGAAGCGTTTCGCTTCCTCTTTTATACCGCGTACATCGAGGGACTGGAACAATTTGCCAGCGACGGTGTTTCCGTCACATTACAATTTGAGTGTCTTCAAGGTTAGAGTGAATAGGCTCTTAATAAACTAGCGCGCTTTACCATCAATGATCGCATCACTGCTTACCATCAGGCGGTATTGCGGTCAAGCGCTAATTTATAACTTATAAAAAAAAAAACTGGAATTATTGTTGTATCATTGAACTTTTTACTTCGTATTGTTCTAGGTGTTGTACAATGTAGAAAGAGTTTAAACTTGAAATTTATTCTTTCATTTCACCTGCCTAACCTATCGAGGTTAGCTTTCAGTCAAAACACTAGTACATAATCAGTCTATAATGTTCGCAGTTCTGGAAGACAAGGTTCAGGTAGACAAAGTAGACAAGGTTCCTCTCAGTGAAAGGAAGTGAACCACAATCTACCACGCAGGCCTAATACAGCTTGGTACATGTCATATTTCTTCAAAGTTTTTGACCCTAGAATATGCCAGTTTCTTCACAATTTTCTCCGCCTTTTTCGTTTTGAGAGCAGTGGTGATGAAATAATTTACACAAAGTAAAGCGCCTGATAGCTTAAAAATTTAAAAGAGTGTCCATGGAGTTTCTTGCCCGTTCTTCTCCATAGGTACCTACTCTTTGGAATGGGCGACTAGCTTCATCTTATTGACTGACCGACCTTCTGACAATTCAAAAGTGCCTGTAACTGGTTTATTTGAAATAAATGATTTGATTTGATAGGGCTCGAATCTACAACCTACAACTTGTAAGTAGCGTACGATATCACTAGGCCACCAATGCTCTCTGCAAAACAAAAGTGATTTACATGAATGGAATGCCTATCTTACAATCATAACCAAATGACTGTGTAACACATTTATAACCGCGACTATCCGTAGCGATTGTCAAAAATCTACATTTGACAGCTAGAACCATCCATATTCATATTATTATTATAAATGCGAAAGTATCTCTGTCTGTCTGTCCGGCTTTCACGCCAAAACTGCTGAACCGATTTTAATGAAATTTGGTACACAGATAGTCTAGATCCTGATAAAAGACATAGGCTATATAATTTCCCGCTATGACCAATAGTAGCAAAGCAGTAACAAAAAATGTTATGAAAACGGGAGCTAACGCGGACGTACATATTGCTCCCATTATTTTGACATTTTATATCAACTGAGCTGTAAACTGAAGTCCACGCTAGCGAAGCCACGGGCAGAAAGCTAGTAGGTTTACAATGCTTTCTAAAGCACGTGTAATGGAAGGCTATTGACGGACTGACGTCATCAAACGTAACCTTCAATCTACCCTTCGGACGAAATCCCTCATTCTTTGAACTTTAAGGACCAATAAATCCATATGAAGGAGTATTCAAACACTTCTCTTTCCAGAACTTCAATATTGTATAGGTATCTTACACTGTATTTTATACGTATCTTCGTTAATAGGCCATTGTTAATCCTTTGAGCAAGTCTGCAAGCTTCAGACAAGTTTTGGCTTAAAGGAAGCAAAGGATTATGTATCGAGCTTATTGTTGGCGTCCCAGTTACGCTCTCAAAGGATTTATCACGAGAATGTATAACACGAATAGCGGTGTAATTTGTATCTGAAAATTTGGGAAGATATTGTTTTTAGGGTTCCGTAGCTAAATGGCAAAAAACGGAACCCTTATAGATTCGTCATGTCTGTCTGTCCGTCTGTCCGTACGTATGTCAAAGTATTTTTTTTCCGAAACTATAAGAGCTATACTGTTGAAACTTGGTAAGTAGATATATTCTGTGAACCGCATTAAGATTTTGATGCAAAAATAAAAAAAATAATAAAAAATATTGGGGGCTGCCCATACTTAGAACTGAAATTCAATTTCTTTCGTGTGGGGTATCTATGGATAGGTCTTCAAAAATTATATCAAGGTTTCTAAAATATTTTTTTCTAAACCGAATAGTTTGCGTGATACACGCTTCCAAAGTGGAAAAAAGTTGACATAAATTTGGATATGTATAATATATATTATATACCACCGACATAGCTCTGCGAGTCGCTAAACTTAAGTGGCAGTGGGCAGGGCACATTGCTCCTAGAACCGATGGCCGATGGGACAGTAAGGTTCTGGAGTGGCGGCCACGTACTGGAAGACGCAGCGTAGGGAGGCCCCCAACAAGGTGGACCGATGACCTGGTGAAGGTCGCGGGAAGCCGATGGATGCGGGCAGCACAAGACCGGTCAACGTGGAAAGCCTTGGGGGAGGCCTTTGTCCAGCAGTGGACATCTATAGGCTGAAGAAGAGATATATTATATATATATATATATATATATATATATATATATATGTGTATGTATCTATTTTAGTGTATTGTATTTATAATATTTGCACCAACGACAATCCCATTTTATGGTTCTGTCCATTCTTTGGTTGCTTAGAAGAGATTGCATTAGCGATAAGGTCACCTTCCATTCCATTTACTATAACTAAAAAAAAAAACTTTTGAAATTAATATGTAAGAGTGGACTAATTGTAAAACTATGTCACAAAAACCTGCATACGTTCATTCAGGGGCCCTAGTCTGCTATTTTTATAAATTTGTTATTCCATTGTCATTGTGCTAAAAGTTCGTAATTTGCTAAATTCATTATGATCGATCAATTATAGGTCAGTCAGAATGGTGATAGAATGAAATTGCCGTATTTACATTATTATAATACGCGTTAGTAGAAACGATTTTCTAAAAAGTACTGCTCAATTTGAACATTTATTTATTTAATTATGTATTTATCTTTAAAACTTAAACTACCATTACAGGTTTAAAAACCTAATGCACAAATAATGCTAAAACATTTATGAATATGGAGTGGAGTGACCCCTGGAATGTCATAATGCCGCCATTTTGTTAGTAGATTACGAAAATTGTCAAAATCGTTCATTATTAGTTCACTCCTCGACCATACAGAAACTTATATGCAAACAAGGGCTTGTTTGAATGGTAAAAATATCTCAAATGTAAAGATATTTTTCCTGTTTTAAATAACTTTTAAATATACCACTGGGGCAAAGGATCATGATAAAAAAGAGGTTCATAGAAAAACCTATTGAAATCGCTCTAAGTGAAAACATGTTGTGTCTTGAGACAATCGGACGGTTTCAATATTCTGCCCCAACTTTTTATTTTTTCATTGCTTTTTCTGAGCCCTCTCTCTTGTTTTACAACTCGTATAGAATGATTTGCGCCCACTTTCTTTATTTTGGTATTATCGTGGTACTGAAATCACTTTTTATGTTACATTCTTTTCGAATTTTATATACAGCGATTTCCAAGAGGTAGTTGGCATTTTTTACTTCAGCCTTGAGATACAACATCGAAATTTGTAATTCTAGTGATCCAAATGTTTCTTTCAACATTTGGACCACTAGAATTTTAAATTTCACTAAAACTACTATAAAAATTTATTGACTTCTCCAAGAACATTTGACTTTAATTAAACCTTTAATTAAAAATATAAGGTATTATTTTTTGTATGATAAATACAAAATAATCCCTCTTACTTTTAATCACAATATTAGATAACAGTTCAAGTGGGAAGATAATAACTAACTGTTGGAGGCCACTGAATGCGTTAAGCTTTTTTTCCTTAAATAAATGCTTAGAAATATTTGGAAGAATAATCTCTAGAATACAATTTAAACAACATAGCTTTTGGACTTCAGAACCTTTTGGCCTCATCAACTTGTTCATGTACTGGAACATTCAAAGGCCTTCCACAAAATAGACCGTTAATCTGATGAAGACCGCAGGAACAACCAGGAATGGATGCAAGCAGCATTGGTCGAAGTGACAAGAAGGGAGGCCTATGACTAGCAGTGGGTGGTTTATGATGATGAGGATGTAGCGTCCCGCATTTTATTGTCATACGAAGGCATATCGTAAGTTGCTTTAAAACAATCAGACTTAATATTAATATTAGAATATCTAAAATATTGACACTCTTAAAATTTCAGACCCGAATTAAATTAATAATCAAATTCATTTATTTCAGGTAAATAACAGCTTTTAGTTAGGACACGCATAAAAACCGGCCAAGTTCGAGTCGGACTCGCACACCGAGGGTTCCGCCGTACAAACGTAGTATCTTTTGATCGCGTTAACTTAGAAGTTTGATTTTTTCACTGCTTACGTTATATATTTGTAATTCGCTTCATGCCAAATTTGAAGATTCTGAGCTTACGATAAGTATCCTGTAGGTATTGATTCCTTTGCGAGTGTCGAAAATTTGTTGAAAATATCGACATAATCGGCTGTATCTTTTGATTGGCTTGGCTTAGAAGTTTCATGTTTTGACAGCTTAAAGGGACAATAGACCTGAGTACTTCATGTGAATTTAAGCTTGATACATAAACGCGTTCTTGAGATAAAGGGTCTTGACAGACAGACAGACGGACAACAAAGTGATCCTATATGGGTTCCGTTTTTTCCTTTTGAGGTACGTAACCCTAAAAATTAAATCAAATAAGGCTAGAGTGAATAGGCTCTTAATAAACTAGCGCGCTTTACCATCAACGATCGCATAACTGCTTACCATCAAAAAAAATAAAAATACACTTTATATATTATAGAAACATCTAATTAAGTAACTAATTTTTCGAATCCATACTAATATTATAAATGCGATAGTAACTCTGTCTGTCTGTCTGTTACGCTTTCCCGCTTAAACCTCTCAACCGATTTGGATGAAATTTGGCACAAACAATCTTTAGACCCTAAGAAAGAACATAGGCTACCTTATATCCCGGAAAAATTTGGGAAATACCCGGGAAATATAAAAAGCGCGATATAACCGAACTCCACGCAGGCGAAGCCGCGGGCGGAAAGCTAGTTATTAATAATCCTAAAAACATATCAATCAAATATCACAGTAATAATGAAAAAATAATGATTGTCAATGTTACCATTCCACATGAAGGGAATCTCGTGAAAGCGTTGTTGACATGTGGAATGTGAACTAGGCGGTCGTATCAGCCAATGGTCTGATAGCCAAGAGTCTTGACCAACATCTATTGAGGCTCTCGTTAGGCAGTTCAATCAAGAGCCTGATTCAAAAGGCAGTACTCCTCGTTACGGCCCGCATCGTGGGGAGGTTCCAGTCTCTGGAGTCCTAACCACCGGTAATTTGAACCCTGCTCTCACCATCGGTGAAATACTTTTCTATAAATATTTAAAAATGAAAATGAATATGTACACAATACGTAAATTAAACCCCGTCCGGCCGATAAGGATAATAGAGGTTAGGTAAACACATAACCAAATAAAATATGAAATTTTAGATAATGATCAAAGTAACAATACCACACCACAGGATGCTAAAGATCGCGCGAAATGGAGGAAATTGAGTAAGAAAGCGGGCCCCGGGCTCCAACGCGAAAACCGCGGATGCAACCGGTATAAACGCTGAGATGATGATGATCAAAGTAACAATACCAATGAAATTTGAAATAATCTTTTTTTTTTCGCGAATTAATTCAAACTTCCCCAAAATTCGTAATTAAAAAAAAAGTGACAACACGATTTTCTATGGTATTATCACACACGCATCATTTTGTCGCATCACTCATAAGTGATGCGACCACGTGCCCCCTTCGCCCGCGCATGTATTGCCTACCGCACATACCTTTTTTAGCGAAATTAACTAAAAAAATATTAATCTTTTAGGGAATTTTTTTTTTAAGTTTAGCCCGGCCTTGTAGGTTCGTAGTAGATTCGTAGAATCAGTTATCGATACCTAATACCTTCACGAATCGGACAAGGTTTTCTTTATATATGTATGTATGTATGTGTAATGGTTATAAAAAAATAAACGAAATAATAAAATAGCATTAAGCCTGTTCGACACTTATAAATATTAAACACTTTTAAATACACACATCAAAAGTGTCTAGGGATCAAGCATTTTTATGCGGATTTCTTGAGATTGAGATGTGGCTTTGTAATAAATTTATGATTTTATAAATTTATATGGATCCTTTTTGGTGCATTTCATAATTTGAATCAGGAACTGTGAATCAAATTCGAGTAAAAGATGAAAATCAGCTGTCAATATTTTCCCTATAAAAACATACAACGCATTGAAGACATTATTAGTGCTACTGTTTCCCTACTACTGATTAAAACCAACGTTATTATGGAGCGGCGACGTCATTTAAGCAGGGAAGAAATGCTCAGAGCCGTGGGAATGATAGAAGCTGGTTCCCGGCAACGTACTGTGGCTTTAGCTCTGAATACAAGTCAGAGTGTTATCAGTCGACTTTGGACACGTTACCGAAGCACTGGTACCGTGGCTGAGCGCCATGGAGGACGGTATCGCTGCACCACACGGAGACAAGACCGATACATTCAAATCTTAACTCGAAGAGCTCCAACAATAACCGCCATGATGTTAGCCGTGAGGCTTCATCACTCTTCAGGGAACTTAATTAGCGACCAAACAGTCAGAAACCGCTTGCATGAAGTGAACCTTCATTCCCGAAGACCGCTACGGGTACCACCTATAGCAATGCACAATCGTAGGATTCGATATCAATGGGCTCTTGAACACAGAAATTGGGCAGAAGAACAATGGCGTTTCGTGTGCTTTTCTGATGAGTCTCGTTTTGGTATGAGACCGGATACAAGACGTATACGACACTGGAGAACCCCTGGACGCCAACAGCGATTAAAATCCTGCCAGGAAGTCCATCCTTATAGTGGTGGAACCATCATGGTATGGGCGGGTATTTGGATCGGCGGAAGAACTGAGTTGATTTGGATCAGAGGCAACCTCAACGCTCAAATTTATGCTGAAACGATTGTATCAGACGTCATCGTTCCTCTACAAGTGCAAATCGGTCCCTTATTTCAGTTAATGCATGATAATGCACGACCGCACACCGCAAGAGTTGTAAGACAGACTCTCGCCGCAGCTAACATCAATGTCCTGCCCTGGCCTGCTCAGTCGCCAGACTTGAACCCGATTGAGCATGCATGGGATATGCTACAGAGAAGAGCTCTGCCGAATATGGAGGGTATCCAGTCGCAAGAAGACCTTTTTTTGTTGTTGCAACGAACATGGGCGGCCATTCCACAGCGTGATTTGGATGAACTCATTTTGAGTATGCCAAACCGATGTTCTTGTGTTGTTAGTGTTCGCGGTAGAAACACGGATTATTAATTGTTTAAGTTACCCAATAAAATTTTAGAGAAAACTGTTATTTCAGTCTTTTTTTCGAACTTTTGTGTTAGTGGTTCAAATGTCAAATATCCCTTTATTAGGAAAATGGCAAATTTCTTTATTAATGCAAAGGTGACTTGGTTTATCGTTACTGTGACAAACGAAAACACTTTATTTGATGAATCCTTAAAGAAAATTTTAATTAATATCAATCAGGAGAAAAGTTATTGCAAAAATATATGTTGATCCCTAGACACTTTTGATGTGTGTATTATAGCAGAATAAAAATAGAAACGGCCTCTATTCTCATATGCAGGCGGAAACACTGGTCGCCGTATGCCAGAATTAAACAGGCTTTGTTCAGACAGCGAAATAAAATATTCCGCACTCGGGCTTTTTCTAACTTCATATAATGAAGCCAACGGTTTGTTAGCGGCCCCGCTGAACAAATAACGAGCTCCTTATCTCTTTTTATTGTCATGACAAAGTGTTGACGAAGGCGTTTAATTAGTAAATACAGCATGTGGTAAATAAAGCCCGTGACCTTAGGGTTGGATGTTCAAATTTTCTTGTGTTTTCTTTATTGTTGTTTGAAATTGAAATCGATTTATATACGACACGATGCGAAGGAGATTTAATTCCTTGGTGTGCAGAATTCGGGACAGCTCCAACAATATACTGAAAATGATCGCTAGCAGGCTCGATTGTAATGTATATGACGACCCGTGACGCGTGACGCGTGGCGTGCGTGTGACGTCCTCCGTGACGCAGCGGTCCACATGCCTGCCTGCGATGTGGAGGCCCCTGGTTCGATCCCCGGCCAGGTCATGATAGAAAACGATCTTTTCCTGATTGGCCTGGGTCTTGGATGGTTAATCTATATATGTATCTATTATAAAATATATAGTATCGTTGAGTCAGTATCCCATAACACAAGTCTCGAACTTACTTTGGGGCTAGCTCAATCTGTGTGATTTGTCCGTATATATTTATTTATTTTATTTATTTATGTATCTTTCTTAATCACTGCAATATCACGGGATGGAAACAAATAAAACTTTAAATATAATTGACTAACATAAATTTAAAGTTTTAACTAAAAAAAGTGAGTTCATGTTACTTGAATAAAAAATATTATTATTATAATGTACAATAACTAGCTGACGCAGCAAACGTTGTTGTGCTTTTAACATTTTTGTAGATAATATTGTTACGAATGGATCTTATGTCGATGGCATAAGGTTCGATATCGCGTGACATGCAGTGTGTCACTTTTAAGCCCTATATCCCCAGATCTAGACATTTTCTAGGTACAATATAAAACGCATTCCTAGACTTAGGATGGCCTATCGAATGGTACAGGTCTCAACAATTTTGTCAACAAAGTGTCGACATCGAAATTTCCAGAAACCCGTTTCTGGGAATTAGCTTAAGTACTTACTGAGTGTCCTCGAAGTTATGTGCTATTATTATTACGTCTAGACGAATCTGGAATGTTCGATCAGCTGACCTATATATAGCGCCGTGACGATGGCACAAAGTCAGTCTGCACTCGACTAGCGATACGAAAACAGTGACAGATAAGAAGCGATATTTGAGAATACCGACTGCGACAACTGTATCGAGGACTTTGAGTACTACGTGAAGTAACATCTGTAGTGTCATTGTGTGTTACGACACGGACTTCGTGGATGCTAGAGTTGACTTCGGTGCGACATCAGCTACGTTCTACTTGTCATTGCCTACGATCGACTGTACCTTCGTTGCCAATAAACTTCGCAACCCTTAACCGGCGTTTTAGTACCCCCAGCCCGTAACAATATTTTTTCCCTGGATCGGCAGAAGATATAGGGCATAAAGAAGATATTTTCTATACAAGCAATAAAGTTAATTTTGGGCAGATTTAAATGGATTATTTTTTTATTTGATAATATTTTGCTTAACTATTAAGTATTTTATTTACACATGTGATGTCACAGCGGGAAATGTCAGTTCTGTTGCATTTTTTTTAAATAATTATAAGCTAGTGCGATCCCGCCTGATGGTAAGCAGTGATGCAATCGTTGATGGTAAAGCGCACTAGTTTATTAAGCCTATTCACTTAAAAAACTTAGGTATTCCTAAGTTTTGCAGTTGAGCGAGGTGATGCAATGTGAAACCCAAGACCATAGACCATTTATAGTATGTTTTTGTGTTTAAGTTTCATGGACTTTCTGTACGAGTTGCAATCTAAACGAGTTTCCCTTTCTTTGTTATAAGTCTAGAGCTAAGTTCTCGCTAAGGGAGTGGACGGAAGTAAAATGGGGTTACTATGACAACGTCTGTAAGCAATGGACAGCTGTGCCTTGTGTTTATAAAGAGCTAGGACTTTAAGAGTGTGGCATAGAAGATAGAAACAAAGGAGATGTTTCAGAAATGTATGGAGCCTGGGCCAGCACATTGTACACTTAATACTAGGTATAATTAAGCTATAGTTAACTGTTTTTAAAGTTAATTTCCTATATTTTGGCTTACTTTTTATACAAATTCAATTTAACTCGGCCAAGGAATGCAACACAACTACTAATAAATATGGTGGTCAGCAATAAGCGAAATAAGATTTTGAGACATTTGATTGACGTGTCGTGTATCTAAGGCTATCGTATCTGTGTTATCTACCATATGACTGCAAAAAGAACAATACATGAATTCCGAACATACAGCCCATTAAATAAACACAATCAACTCAAATCAACACTCGACACGAACACAACAGGAAAATAGAACTGTCAAAGTCGCCAATCAAACGTCATAAAAAGTGTCATGGCTACCTTAATAAAGGGTTATTTTTATTAAAATCTTCAATATTTTTCCTTTTTGTCTATATAGCGTACATAGTGGTGGCCCAAAATGAAACATGTCCTTTACGTTCAAAACAGATTTCTTAGAACGATTTTTTAAAGGCGACCCAACTCGTGTAAGGATTTTTTACTGAAAAACTCTTTTGTAAGAGCTTTTTCGTTACTTGTTTGTTTTCTTTTAGCCGTCAAATTGGTTTGTACTTTTTATGCCGTCTGTATCGTCGATAGAGAAAAAGACGATTGTATTATTTTATCAAGTTGTTTACATTGTAAATTCAATGTTTTCTTGCATGTGATCCTCTTTAAGATCATTTTGTATATGATTTTTCTTGCGTGATATTTGATTTTACTTTTTGTTGCAAAATTGTGTATACTATAATCTCGACTTATTTGCAAAAAATGTAAACAAATAAAGTTTATAGAAAAATTGCTTTAGGTCCTAGATAATAAAGTTGAGTTTACATTACAACTTCAAACATTTTTATAACTTTTTCAAGAGTAGGTACTAGTGACACTAAATTCAATAAAGTTGATATTTTCTTAACTACAAATAACATCAGTTTGTAACATTCCAGTGTTGTTTGAACAGTCTTTTTACCTTAGAAGTGTTGTTTTATGTGTATCGACATAGTTTGAATAGATAGATATACGCTTTTCGTTCGCTAAAACAACAGCATTGTTGTTTTTCATCCTCGTCAAACTCAAGGAGGTTATAAGCTTTTGTCACTCATCACTATACACATTGATATAATATTAAACAGATATGATATGCCCTAACAAATTAACCGAAATAAATGTACCGATCGGAGCAGCAGCACACACATGCATTTTTTTATTCTGCGTACATTTCACACGTTGGTACAGTGTGAGTGAGGTGGGGCGCAATCTAAAGCATAGAGAAGAAAAAGATGGCTAGTGTTTGTCGTTGGCGCTGTTAGTGTTTGTCGTTTGTTTTTACGAGTGTATCGAGAGTGAATAAGGCCAGAGATTAGAATTATAATCTTTTGTACGCTCCAAGTTCAATGCGCTAGTGACTTATCTACCTTAGTTTAATATTATATCAATGACTATACATAATATAAAACAAAGTCGCTTTCTCTTTCCGTATGTCCCTTTGTATGATTAAATTAGATAGAGTGAATAAAGAGGACAGTTTATATGTATAAGAACATCCATTAAAGTAGAAATACTATTATTTTTTGAAGGTTTCTAATGCGATGTCGTAAATAATTATATTTTATCCGCGTTTGCAGTGAAACGCAGGCTGAACCCTACGAGATTTATCAAAATATTATACTAAATATTGTACACATTGAAGAGACCTACAGAAAAGTCTGCGATGGTATATGTCTATCTGTTATGGATATCCCACAATAACGTTTTATGGCATTTCTTTTTTACTACAAATATTGGCTAATTTTCTAAGCGATTTTAATTAATAAAGCATCCATCCTTATCAAATTACATACTTGAAATACATTGTATCAGGAGTTTGGTCGTGGAGAGTCTCCAGATCAATCTCCCTCTAGCGCAGCATCGTTTGGTCGTGTTGGTCTTGGGTTTAAAATTGCATCACCTCACTCAACTGCCGTCTCCTTCCTTCCTCGGCTTAATAAACTAGTGCGCTTTACCATCAACGATTGCATCACTGCTTACCATCAGGCGGGATTGCAGTCAAGGACTAGTTTATAATTATTAAAAAAAATATATAGATCTATATGGCCCTTTACAGCACATGATTTAAATGGATATTTTCGAAGATATTACTTACAGATTTAAAAATTGCGGTACGTAGTAGCCGGCTGGGGCGGCGCCGCGCCGTACCGCTATATTCTTGTATACAATAACGTTTCTCTGTAGTGTATTTAGTATCAGCATTGCACCCGTGCGAAGCCGGGATGGATCGCTAGTATCATATATACACCAGTTCCGGGTACTTTGTACAGGTGCGGACTGGTTCCTTTAATAAAAACGTCACCAATAAGGTCACTAGTTAAACGGCAACTTAACAAACGGCATTAGACTAGTGCAAACCCGTAAACATTGTAGCGGTATCTACAACCGCCATATGCGAAAAACGCGTCATACTGACGTCACACGAATTCTAAATCTCGCAATCAGGGTTTACCGTGCAATTAGCATACGCACAACTTCTCAATATCAACGGTTGGGTAAGGGCCCGCCAGACATAACACCCGTTTGATCGGAGGATTCTACCTTTCCTATGGAGAACGAGTGAACTTTACTCTCTGTTCCTCATGCCTCCACAAACATAGTATACGTATATTAAATTTTTTTAACACTGTTATGCATTCTTCTTACAAAAATTCAAACATTCCGACAGCATCAACTTCCATTCATTCGCAAACATATCTAGACCTGCGTTATCCTGAACTCAATTCAGGATAACGTTAACAGCGGTTAATAGCGAGGTTAGAGGTGACTTAGACTGTATGCCCTTTATTCCAAAACGAAATACAACTTTAGTCGACGGTAGGCCATAACATCGGCTGCCGGCAGAAGTTACCACCCACCAGACAAAGTCTTGCCACCAAGCGATTCGTCGTGTTCCGGCATGATGTCTGGTGAAACCGTACGGAGGACGGGTCTGAGCAGTTGTGTTGCGATGTGTGCTGAGTACGATGTCTCAAACTTTGTTGTGTCGGGAGTTTATTCTTGGAGGATCTCCACATCAATCTTTCTCTGGCGCAGCATCGTTGGTCGTATTGGGTTTAACTTGCTCCATGGGTTTAACATTACACCATCTCGGTTGATTGCCGTCTTCCTTAATATTCACCCAGTTTTTTGAGTGATTAGGCCCATAATAAACTAGTGCGCGTTACCACGAACGATTGCATCACTGCTTACCATGAGGTGGGGTTGCGGTCAAGCACTAGTTTATAATTATTAATAATAAAAGTTCCAGACTTTTGAATCACTATTTGTATTTGGAACGTTATTGAGGTTAATGTTCTTAATATAAAAGTGACAACTTAGTACCGAAATAAG
Source organism: Sesamia nonagrioides (assembly GCA_017933935.1). Taxonomy (NCBI): domain Eukaryota; kingdom Metazoa; phylum Arthropoda; class Insecta; order Lepidoptera; family Noctuidae; genus Sesamia; species Sesamia nonagrioides. Next base: position 155,324 of record JADWQK010001917.1, read on the forward strand.
CTGTCATTTTCGTATAAAGAACTACATTTCTGTAATGGTTAGCTGTAAATAACCATCCATCTCTGTATGAGAGGCCTGTACCCAGCAGTGGGACGATAAAAAAGGTTAATGATGATGATGATGAACCATTTAGGTGGTTTAAACTAGATCTAGATAAAATTCATGTTTTGGAATATATATTTTGAGGATAACCTCTCCCTTAAATACATTATACTAATAAAAATACTCAGATTTATTGAGGATTCCATATTACCAAAAAATCAATTTGGCCTTTTGAAACATAAATTCTCACTTACATTTTACTAGTTTTCCGCCGGCGGATTCGCCCGCGTGGAATTCAGATTTCCCTCATTTTAGATTTCCCTCGGGAATATCATTTTTTCCGGGATAAAAGTAACCTATTATTACCCGACTACGGCAAAGCAAAAGGAGGGTTATGATTTTGACAGGCTATGTATGTATGTATGTATGTATGTATGTATGTATGTTCATCTGTTCCCTCGTAACTTCTAAACTACTTATTCGAATTCGATAAATGACATATCATTAGAAGCGTCTTAATTGTCTGCTGGTTATAGGCTATATGGAGTTTCACAAAATCTAACGTGGCGCCCTCTAGCGGACAAAATATACAGAGTAAAAAAAAAAAGTTAAGATAAATATGCCGTGTTTGGTATCATTTGAAAGGGCTTAACTTGTACATTTTGAATATATATATATATTACTAGCATTTGCTTGTGACTTTACCTGTATTCATCGGCTGAATGCATATAATTCACATCTTTTCGTTCATAGATAGCTTCTTTACTACTTATCAGAATAAGATCACTGCAGAACCATTAGAAGGGCCTTGATATTATGTTGGTTATGAGCTTTAGAGCTTGTCACCAAATTTAGTATTACGCCCTCTAGCGGACAAAAAGTTCTATGTTAACACAAAATTAAAATAAATATACCGTATTTGGTATCATCTAAAAGAGCTTCACGAGTACTTTATGTTTGGACATAATCCCTAGTAATGCTTCGTAGAAATTTGAATGTAAACCAGGGTTTGGTAAACGGAGCGATGGGAGTGGTGAAGGCCTTCGAATGGCCTGCTCTTCGGCGCGATCAGTTGAAACAGGAGAACAGCCAAGCGCTGTTCTCATACAATTTGACGACGCATCCATAAAAGCAGATACTAACGGACTTATCAAAATCGAGCCTTGCCTCACTGAATTTGACGGCTTGAGGGGTTCTGGGCAAATTCAGCGTAAAATGCTCCCGCTGATTCTTTCTTGGGGTTGTACTGTACATAAATTAGAAGGTTGTACTCTAGATAAAAAAGTTACAGATCTAGGAAAGTCATTGTTTGCTAAAGGACAGGCCTATGTCGCTCTCAGTAGAGTTAAAACCATAGAGGGATTATTTATAAGTGCCTTGGATCATAATAAATTACTTAAAAATCCACATGACAGTCGATCGTTAGCAGAATTAGATAGATTAAGAAATCTTCCCAGATCCTCTTAATATAAGTTTTTTTTTTTTTAATAATTATAAACTAGCGCTTGACTGCAATCCCGCCTGATGGTAAGCAGTGACGCAATCCTTGATGCCTGCGCACTAGTTTATTAAGCCTATTCACTTAAAAAACTTAGGAATAGCTAGGATGACGGCAGTTGAGCCAGGTGATGCAATGTTCACCGTCGTGCCACGGTTGTGGCGCGGCGGAGGACACGGTGGAACACACCCTCGCGGTGTGCCCGTCGTGGGCCGTGCCGCGCCGCGGTCTTGTCACGGCGGTTGGTGGCGACCCCTCGCTGCCCGCCATCGTCAGAGCGATGGTGGGGAGCGAGGAGGCTTGGGTGGCGATGGCCTCCTTCTGCGAGGTCGTGATGTCGCAGAAGGAGGCAGCGGAGCGCGAGCGGGAGGAGGATCCCCTTGCTCCGGCGCTCCGCAGGCGTCGTAGGGGGAGGAGAAGGCGGGACTTCGCCCGCTTTCTCCCTCCCTGAGGTGAGCGGCGGGCGTGAGGCCGACGCCCGCCTTACATCGCTCACCACGTGGGAGCCACGGCCCCTCCCTGGGAGGGGCAATTGAGGGCCCGCCTTCCTAGGCGGATTTCGCCGGCGGGGGAGAGGTAGCTCAGGCTGCGCTAGTTTCCCACTCCCCCGCCACTATGGCGATGCCGGAGTGCCGCTGTGGGTTTAGTGGGTATTCCCAGCTTCGGCTGGGCGAGTCCCACACACGCCCTTCGGGGTAAGGTGCGTAAATGCATTCCCACAGCGTAAACAAAAAAAAAAGGTGATGCAATGTTAAACCAAGACCAACACGACCAACGATGCTGCGCCAGAGGGAGATTGATCTGGAGACTCTCCACGACCAAACTCCCGACACAACAACATTTGGCGCATCGTACTCGCCACACAACGCAACACAAAGTGCTCAGACGCGTCCTCTGTACGGCTTCACCAGACATCATGCTGGAACACGACGAATCGCTTGGCGGCAAGACTTTGTCTGGTGGGTGGTAACTTCTGCCGGCAGCCGATGTTATGGCCTACCACCGTTAGAAAAACATCCAATCTATTTATACTGACGGCCTCATCCACTAATTCATGACCCATTCGGTGCCATCGACGCAAATGTGCGTCGCTACTACGAAAAACCGGGAGCTTCATGCGGGAAAACCGTTGCTATACGCGCTACGCTCCAAGCGCTACGAAATAGTAAAATAGGACATCTCTACATATTACTATACGCCGATACATAAGTCAAAAGAGATGTCGTATGTTAACTACCTAGTTTTTAGTTCGTCAATTTAACTTTTATTAATATTATGCGCCACAAATACACTTTAACACCAAAATAGTACAAATAATAAAAAGTTAAAAAACTAAAACCCAACTACGACAAAAAACGACGCTGAAAAAGTATAAAACAAGATTTTCAGAATACTGAACTGAACAAAGTTGCTAATATAGTTGCAAGTAAATGGACACAGTAGACTCTACCAAGATGCCTTCGTTGTAAATTGACAATAATGTCTTACGATACTATTCTGAAGTATGCAATATTCACTATTTAGAGATAAATTTTCATGTTTGGTAGGGCGTAGTCACACGTTACATATACCTACCGTAGCACTTTCATAACGTGTGACTGCGGTTTTCCAAACATGAAAATTTATCTCTAAATAGTGAATATTGCATACTTCAGAATAGTATCGCTTACGATACTATTCTGAAGTATGCAATATTCACTATTTAGAGATAAATTTAACAAAAACAAAAAAAAAAAAGAAAAATAAAAAAAAAAAAATAATATATATATAAATATATATAAATTTAAAAATAATTTTTTAATAATATATATAAATTTAACATTATTGTCAATTTACAACGAAGGCATCTTGGTAGAGTCTACTGTGTCCATTTACTTGCAACTATATTAGCAACTTTGTTCAGTTCAGTATTCTGAAAATCTTGTTTTATACTTTTTCAGCGTCGTTTTTTGTCGTAGTTGGGTTTTAGTTTTTTAACTTTTTATTTAATCTGGACTTCTAAATTTCTGCAAAATTTCAAAGCAATCGGTTAAGTAGTTACAGCGTGAAAGTGGAACAAACACACTTTCCGATTTATAATATTAGAAAGAATTATAATGGCTAGACAAACAAAACCTTAATAAAAAGTATTTGTGTGACTATTAGATAACTACAGGTAATAATAATAGATAACAATTAGTACTTCACAGCCTAAATAAGTCGAAAACAATAATAAAACACTAAAGCCAGTACCCACAATTTCTACGTACAAATATTTTGCCAACAAAACGTTCTAATGAAGCACTTCAAAGCAAGATAACTAAGCTTGCGTATCCAATATTAAATTAATTAAATCATTTGATAACGATGTTCTAACTGAAATGATAACGGATATCGTTATCATTATTCGAGTTATCTACGCCTACTGAATCTATACGTCTACTTATATATAAAGCTGAAGAGTTTGTTTGCTTGAACGCGCGGTCCGATTTGAAAAATTCATTTTTCATTGGATAGCCCATTAATCTAGAAAGGCTTTAGGCTATATAACATTACGCTGTGACCAATAGGAGCGGAGCATAACCAACTCAATGCGAATGAATTCGCTGGCGGCCGCTAGTGTAAGTGTCGCGACACATCTGCGGAACGTACGGCGCCGAAAGTTCTGTTAAATATGCTCGCAGTGTATTTCAAGTACTCTATGACACATCAACCGAAAGTACCCCGCGTTCAGCGTAGGGTCTAACCTTCCATCGGGCGTTTTTTTCAGCTGAAACGCATTTAATGTATTTTGCATAACAAGCGACACATCACGCGATGCTTTGCGCGACCGAAAGTTCGGCGGGCGTAGCTGTTCGGCGTATGTTGTGCATCGTGCAGAAGACGTTGCCGCTCTTCGCTACCGCCACGCCCGTGCCGGAGGCAACGTTTTCTAAGCCCTCTATAATAGCTAATATTCTAATTAAATCCATTTTTCTGGGCAATTCAGGTACGTCACAAAAACCGCACACCATAAAGTGTCGACACAGACAGACTGACGATGACGCCACGTAACTTTCCGTGGCGTAGCGCGCTTAACAAGTCGCCGCGTTTTGACCGTTTGGTTTGTCATAACGACTGAATATTGCGATTGACACTTCAGCCAATGAGCTTTCGGCGCCGTACGTTCCGCAAATTTGTCGCGACCCTAATATAAGGGGAAGCGGGAAAAGTCACTACATCGAGTGACGACACGATGACGAGGACGAAATGATGTTTTAGATTGTTTTAGGCTGAAAAAGTGTAAAAGTTATAAAATGATAAACAGCTGAGCTGCTGGAGAGTTTGTTGCAAAAGTATTGGCAAGTGGCGAACGGCGGGTGTATTGTTTGGGGGTCTGTCTTTTCCTATTTTTGAAGTTGGAAAAGTGCTGAATTTCAGCCTTATAAATGACTTTTGATTTTATGAGGTCTGGTCGCAATATAAGAAAATATTATATTTTACTCTAGACCAAATTTCAACCCTAGCAACTAAGACTATACATATTTTATCTTTTTGATTGTGGAGGGAAAGCTTCAAAAGGCACCCGATCTTCTTCGGCATCTAGCGAGCGAGGTCGGGGAGTGTGGGAATTTTACCTCACTAAAACCCCTCTCCTGGTGATCAACATATGCACATACACCTCTATGTCCCGATTCCTATAAAAATACCCGTTCTGGAACCGTCTCTGCGCAACGCTTATACGGCACATCCCTGGGGAGACTGTAAAAGGGTCTACCCAAGCACTCATTGTGTACCGTAGCACGTAACCACTATGCCACCGTCTTCCCTGGGTACACAGAATACCCACTCTATGCGCCCACGACCCCAAAGAAGCTAGACAGACATCTAAGCAAGAGATATTAGAAAAAAAAAAACAACAAAAAGTCATTATTCAAATTATGCTTAGTACGTTATATGTACTTTCTAAGTATATCTTGGACACCAATGACTGATTACAAGGTGAAGGAAAACATCTGGAGGAAATCTGGAATTTATGTCTGAAATCGCCAACCCGCATAGAAACAAGCGTGGTGATTACGCTTAATCCTTCTCTGTATGAGAGAAGACCTGTGCCCAGCAGTGGGACGATAAAAAGTTGATGATGATGATGATGAGGTTGAGAACTGGCTAAGACTTATTAAATAAAATAAGTCTAGAATACCATCATCAAACCAACAAACCATCCAATAGTGTTGCTTTACTTGTAGTACAACGTCGTAATATTCCAATAACATTTTCAAAGGACCAGTTTCTTTTCTCTGAGGGCAAGTAATGTAATGGTAATAGGCATAATCACACAAAAGTCAAAATCTTTTTGACAATTAATCTAAAGGAAATGACGCCAACTTTTGTAACTTTTATGGCTGCTCTTATAGCACTTGGAATTAGGGAGCTGACGACACTTAATGACCCCGATTCGAGAGTGGAAGTAGATAAATGCGAGTTATAACTTGTCCCAAATAAAGTTGCTGAAAAATCCTATTTGTTTACAGTCAATTTTCGGTTATTTCATAATAACTACAATGACGGCATTGTGTGATGGTTTGTGACATTTGCATGTTTCCATTATCATGTTTTTATGAATTCGATAAATGTGAGAAAATAGATGCACCGCAATTATTACGACTTTTGTTGCTGACCGTCCAACCACACCGATTCATTTCATAAAGTCCATTGGATCATATAGGATTTTCCCAAAATTGACAATGAGACTTTAATTTTCTGTTAGCAATTTTCGTCGATTTTATTAAAGCTAAAAGTGATTCCGACGAGGGATAAAATGGATTCCGAAAGGGGATTTTCTCGTCAGAATCCATTTGCTTTTAGACACATCAAAACGCAGTATATGTGCGAATGTAACGTTGCGTTCAGCGGATGTAATACTTTTTACTAGAAAATCGCGAATAAAAATCGCGTTAAAGTCGCGTCTGCGCTACGTAGGCGCTGCGCAGATGTTGGAGAAGCCCGTTAAAGCCAGTTTTTTTTAAAATTATTATTTACTAGTGCTTGACCGTAATGCCGCCTGATGGTAAGCAGTGATGCAATCTTAGATGGTAAAGCGCACTAGTTTATTAAGAGCCTATTCACTCAAAAAAGATTGAGTGAATAGGAAGGAAGACGGCAGTTGAGCGAGGAGATGCAATGTTAAACCGTTGAACACTGCCTCAGAGGGAGTTTGATTTGGAGATCCTCTACAATCAAACTCCCGATACAACAACATTTGAGGCATCCTACCCGGCACAAATGCAACACAACTGCTCAGACCCGTCCTCCGTACGGCTTCAGCAGGCATCTGTTTCATCAATTTGACGAACCGCTTGGCGGCAAGACTTTGTCTGGTAGGTGGTAACTAATGCCGGCAGCCAATGTTGTAGCCCGTAGGTATATAAAAAAAAAATAGTGGCCAAGTGCCGTGCAATTCGAGGGGCATATGTCTCACACCGGTCTGTCTTGTACCGGAAGACGCAACGTAGGGTGGCCCCCAACAAGGTGGACCGATGACCTGGTGAAGGTCGCGGGAAGCCCATGAATGCGGGCAGCGCAAGACCGGTCATCGTGGAAAGCCTTGGGGGAGGCGTTTGTCCAGCAGTGGACCTCTATAGGCTGAAGAAGAAGAAGATATCTAACAGTGGACTGCTGCAGGCTGCGTAATCAGCCTAGAATGTTTTCACTGCTGGGACACAGGCCTACATTTTACAAAAGGAAGCTGTGATCAAATTACATTCATTGAAATCAAAATCAAGAGTCATTTATTCAAACTAGGTCAAAAATGAGCACTATTCGAAATAAAAGATTAGAAAAGATCGGTCTTAAAACGAATGTCTTTCACTATTGCTTGGTGCTTTCCCAGAACTAAAACCGTTTTTCCTTTCGAATGCCCAGAAATAAAAGTATCATTAGTGCCTTAACAAATACCTTCGCCAGAGGAGAATTAACCGTACTTACGTCAACAAGCGACAATTATTTTAATGTACCTTCTCATCAGCGTATATCCTTAGCGCTCCCGTACAATGTTGAATACTTCTTTTAGGATTTAAGCATGTAATTTGGACAACATGAAGCTGTTTTTTGAGCTGTATACTGTACAATTACAATTTGTATTATTGAAGTCTTTGATGTAACTCTGTTGATTCTTTGCTTGTCCTTGTGTTGTTTGTGTGTGTGTCTTCTTTGTGTTGTAAGGAATTTTTCTGAATTATTATTTTGTATAAGTATCTACATGTGTGGAGTTTCTTGCCCTTTATGCTCCATACTAAAATTACCCTCTGGTAGGGGCGAATAGAATCAATTATATTTTGTTCTTAATTTTGACATTCAAAATTAAATGTGGACTAAAAGCTTTGACTTTTACAAAATACGACCACACCACCGCTACCACTACGATCCGGACGAAGCGTTTCGCCTCCTCCTTTATACCGCGTACATCGAGGGACTGGAACAATTTGCCAGCGGCGGTGTTTCTGTCGGACTACAATTTGAGTGTTTTCAAGGCTAGAGTGAATAGGCTCTTAATAAACTAGTGCGCTTTACCATCAACGATTGCGTCACTGCTTACCATCAGGCAGGATTGCGGTCAAGCGCTAGTTTATAACATATATAAAAAAAAAATAACGGTTGGTTTGGATTTATGCAGAAAAAATGTAAAGATTTAAAAAAAATTTCAGGTGCGATTATGTTTGTTTCATGTTTTTATGTTTCATCATCAGTTTCTGGAGGCTTTCAGTTTAACCAGAATAACTGGTTTTACATAAAGCGGTTGCCCGTCTATAACTGTTTTTATACATATTAATAAAAATTTAATCATGTACACACATGTTTCAGCTAATAAATTTATCTTTATCTTTACCTTCATTGGAAAGCACTTCACTTGAGTGTCGATCAACCAGCCGTCTGATTTGGCCATGTTTTTAGAAATAGTTCGAATGAGGTTATATCGATTTCTACGGGATGTTTGTACAAATCATCATCATCATTTCAGCCGAAAGACGTCCACTGCTGGACACAAGCCTCCCCCAAGGCTCTCTACGACGACCGGTCCAGCGCCTCCCGCATCCAACGGTTTCCCGTGACCTTCAGCGGTCGTCGGTCCACCTTGTCGGTGCCTACCCACGCTGCGTCTTCCGGTGCGTGGTCGCCACTCGAGAACCCGTCGGCCCCAACGGGCATCGGTCCTACCGGCCCACTGCCACTTCAGTGTTGCAATTCTTCGGGCTATGTTTATCGCGTCACTTTATTTTAAAATAGTATAAAACGTAGTAGGTACAAAGGCTCGAGTTTAAAAACTATAATTCAGAACAATAAAATCAGAACAGAGGAATGTTCTTGTTTGTTACCATACATTTCAAACGAGCTGACTGCGAATAAGCACAAAATAATTACCTACATTGATATTTATTTAGCTACCTTACTAGATCAAAGTTTTTAATTCAGTCTATATTCATTGAATCCGATTCGAAATAACAAAATCGAGTCTGAATAAAAGATTATGAATATTCATAACGTTTATTATAGCAGTTTTTTGTTTCAAATACCGCGTCTATTGGACAGAGAATAAGCAATGAAAATACTGGCCGTTTGTTGAAATATTTTCCTTTTTTTCTAACAAAAGCCGAAATGTATTGATTTTATATTGGGAACATGTTCCTTTCCATACCCAAATCTTGTATTTATTTGGTTTGGTTTGGTTTGATAACGGAAGGGTGAAGGACTTATGAAAAGGTTTTTATGCATATTGAAAAATAATACCTAAAGGCGTGAAATTTCATTATGAAAGTACAGTTGAATCAAATTCTGTAATATTTTTCACCATAAAATAATTGAAGCTATGTAAATTCCTGTCAAACTTTCGCTGTATAGTTATAACAACAAAGAAACGAAATAGCTACCTATTACGCTAGACCCTTATATGTACCTATACGTTACACTTGGGTACATTCGTAATTATATAATTTTCTCACACAACCTATCTAAATAATTTAATAATTGAACAACGTTTTATACATGAAAGCCAAAATTCAGTGAATGTTTTGACATATGTATGCAAATTGGAATGATTCGTATTGTGTGTTAATTCCAGAAAATGCTGTAGATACGTCTAATTTTTTATAAACTCTTTGTGGACGAGAAATTATTTATGTAATAATTAATGTATATGTAATAATTTATTTATTTTAAATTTGCAATATTTTATTATAATTTGTAATGAACTTAATATATCTTATAATGTAAAGCGAATTCAGCGAAAGGGGGGAGTCGGGAATGGAACGGCGACGGCTCGAGTGTTACGTGTGATGCTGGTAGCAATGCATGTAGCGCTTGCTCTGCGACATATTTCATTTAGATAACATGCATCTGTAGACGCCATAAGTCCGTAAATGTTAGTAAGATCTGGAATGATTTTCCGTTACAGAGTATCAAAAGAGTCTAGAATTCAGATCAATCGTTCATTGGGTCAATCGTTCAATTCAGATAAAGTTCAGTTGGATAACTTCAAAAAAGTATGTTATTTTTAATCTTTTCAGCTAGCAAATCGCTTTGAGAATGATATTCGGTTCGTTCACATAGGGACATTTCCATTATAGCCCCCTATAATGGTCAATCCCTATGTGACTGTATACGAATTTAATTTTTTACGTCAGCTGTTAGATATTTTTATTTTTGTTAAAGAATTTCGTCACATGAAAATTAAAATCAAATTTAGAATATATTAGGGACACCAAACAAAAATACCTATATCAACAAGAAAAAATGTACACATGGTCAGAAATAAATATGTAACTATCACAAGAAAACTGGACGTGATAGAAACAAAACTGTTATACAGTATGTTAACTAACAGAGGGTGTTCCCGTTAACCCGAAATAGTATAGCATACATACATGCTAAAAAAAATATTTCCATTCGAAAACTAAATGTTTTAAAATTTTTTCCAATAAGAAAATATTCAATAAAAATTTTAAATTGACATGTAAAAGAAACACACTGTACACGCGAATATGAAAGACGGCAACGTCGCAATTTATTTATACATGACGACTACTATTTTGATTTAAAACAGGAGGTTTCAAATTTATTTCCAATTAGATTTTTTTTTATTCGGATTTTTTTATGCTTATTTTTCTATGCTGATATTTTTTATTTTAATCTATTTATGATATATATTAACGAGTTTAAGGGAACGCCCTCTGTTATTTAACATACTGTATATTTTTAATGAGAGCACACTAACATAAATAAAAATCATTACAAATTTCATGTGGCAGAAACAGTGTTTACCAGTGTAAGCGAATAAAAAAAAAACTTAAATGATTCAGTCATTCAAATCAAACTTTCAAGACTTTCTTATTTTGACTGCGTAGATATTGCATTGTTGTATTAATTAGCAGATTTTTTGTTTTCATAATCGACGAAACATTTCTACCTCCCATCTAGAATCGTTTGAACTTATTCATGATTAAAGTTTGCGCGTCGATAGTTCTAGCAACTTTTTGGAGTTTACTCCTTAAGAATCGATTTTCATATATAAGGCGCCCGGTATGAGAAAAATCCGAGAGGTAAAACCTACTAACGAGTAACGAATTATAAGCGTTACTATTTTAGTGCGCACCTTTGGTGCGCAACTTTCTAATCTAAAAGAGTGGCATAATTATCTTTTTACAACTATAAATTTTGTTAGTTATTAAGATAATGTTATATTTAAAAAAAAATAATTATAATAATTTAAAAAAAATGTTTATAAAAAAAAAATATTATCAACTTTCTTAAAATTGGTTAAAATTTTCATAAATATGCATTTATTATTTTTTTTATTTTTTATGATTTATTTTATAAATATTTTTTAAAATAATAATAATAATATTTTTTTTTAATATTTTTTTCTTATTTTTTTTTTCTCGTACTTATGGAGTAAACTTCAGTCGTGCGTCGGAGCTGACACACACACTTTTTTTATCTACAGCCTCTCTCTGCGGCACGTATAAAATGTCACCCTAAATATTTGTATGTTTGACATCTTATCCCGAGTGTGACGTGGAAATTGACCCTTTTCATGTACGTTCCTAATATAATTAATTTCCAAATCATTAGCTATTAACCCTTAATCTTGAAGTTGTAATCATTAGGATAGACATGTTAGTTCAAGCGAACCTAAGGAAGGGATGTGTCCTTTGGGACAAAGTTCTTCTTAGAATCTAACTAGGGTTTATTAACTTAAGTCTAAGTAAATTTAAACTTTCGTTTACATTACTACTTAAAAAATTAAGAGGGTTGTTAGATGTATCCTAAAAGCTAGTCAAGTTAGGATGACCTGTGTGACTTTATATCTAAAGGAAGATTGCTTTACATTCCTGCAGAATAATAATTAGTATAATATTTTTTTCCACTGCTTCGGCACAGCTTTACTCTGTTGAGCTTGGAGCTTGGTTGGTAGGTGTCACATGTCTTCAGATTTCTGGTGTTAGAGCATGCTGACTTCTTCATGTATCTTTCTTCTCCGTTTGGAGAGCAGTGGGGACATAATTATTTATACAACGTTATTTTTTGTAAGTATATGCGAAACCCGAAATACATCTCCAGTATTATTATATAAAGAATTCATGTACAAAATTTCAAAAAGATGTCATGAAAATCACAAAGTTATGAGCTTGTTATGTTACCTGGTTGTCCGTCCAAAAATATGGTCAATGCGTCGAGGGCCCTAGAACACTACGATTCGCTGTGAACTATAATGTTCGCTAGGCAACCACACTGCAACATTTTGTAAATATATTTGGGAAAATATGCAATATGGTGTAAAAAGGATTGGAATCGTTTCAATTGCTTATTCTGAAAAAACTAACTATATTCAGGTTTCGTATAAAAAAAAAAATAACGCTGTATAAAGTGATGGGTTCAATAACAAAAATATTAATTACCTTAAAATACTTAAGAATCCGTATTATTCCGTACCTGGAACAGAGAAAAACAAATCTGTTAAATTTGTTAAAGCTTTAATTTACAACCAAAATTCAAGCTGCAAACAGACAGCAAACGGCTTTTAAGGAAATTACATAATATATGAAATGTGTTACAAAATCGTGTTTGAAACTAGAAGCATTACAAGTTGACACACACCACAAATTGACACTACACACATTCTGTGGGTTTATTTGAAACCAAAATTTAATTTCAACTAAAATGATAGTGGTTTAGTTTAGTTGTATTGCCGCCGATTCTCTTGTTTACAAAATAAACTAATTTTAAGTTCAGCTCATCTCTTTATTTCTATTTAATAACGAAAGGATAGAAGATAACATTTTAGTTTAATCCTGTCAAATTAAGATATCCCATAGACAGTTTAGACGCAATTATAAACATGGCGACTAAAACACATCAATTTACGTCAGTCGCGGATGACAGCGATGTCTTTGACAGGCATTGATAAAATATTAAACTAAGGTAGATAAGTCACTAGCGCACTGAAAATGAAGCGTACAAAAGGAGGTAAGTCCAGTATCTCGCTTTAGTCACTCTCGATACACTCGAAAAACAAACGACAAACACTAACAGCGCAAACGACAAACACTAGCCATCTTTTTCTTCTCTATGCTTTAGATTAACCCCATCTCACTCACGCTGTACCAACGTGTGAAATGTACGCAGAATAAAAAATTTGCATGTGTGTGCTGTTGCTCCGATCGGCACATTTATTTTGGTTAATTTCTTAGAGCATATCATATCTGTTTAATATTATATCAATGTTGACAGGTCTAAACTAAAGTTTTATCTTCTGTCCTTTTCTTAATGAAATAGAAAGAAAAAGATGCATTGAACTTAAATTTAGTTTTATGTATTATCTATAATATATGTAGTTACTATGTTTTATGTTGTTTTGTAGTTTGTATATTTATTGGTGAATAAAATTATTATTTACTAGCGGCCGCCAGCGACTTCGTTCGCGTGGAGTTAGTTATGCTCCGCTCCTATTGGTCGCAGCGTGATGTTATATAGCCTAAAGCCTTCCTGGATTAATGGGCTACCCACCGCAAAAAGAATTTTTCAAATCGGACTAGTAGTTTCCGAGATTAGCGCGAACAAACATAAAAACAAACTCTTCAGCTTTATATACTAGTACTAGCGGCCGCCAGCGACTTCGTTCGCGTGGAATTAGTCATGCTCAGCTCCTATTGGCAATATGTACGGCTGCGTTAGCTGCCGTTTTCACAACATTTTTTGTTACTGCTCTGCTCCTATTGGTCATAGCGGGATGTTATATAGCCTAAAGCCTTCCTGGACTCATAGGCTATCCAACGCAAAAAGAATTTTTCAAATCGGACTAGTAGTTCCTGAGATTAGCGCGCACAAACAAACAAACAAAGTAACTCCTCAGCTTTATATATTAGTATAGATAGATTTATTTGTGAACAAGAGAATCGGGGATAATTTTTTTTTGTGGGACAATACTCTCCACACATTATCCCACCCACTGCAACTCCTGAAAGCCAGAATCAACAGTGGAGACCGCCAGAAAAACGCCGAGCAATGAAGCTCGACGAGTCCCGGAGAAACGATTCAACTGTCTTGGGTCCCGCAACGAAATTAATCAGAAAAGAATAGCGGAGGAGTAAGAAAAAAAATATTTTTCCCACTTCTCTCCATAACAAGCAGGAGACAGAACAGAACTAGGCCAATCGGCACAAAGGGACATTATTGCAGCTGGGAGAAGCCCAGATTGCCAAGCACCACGGAGAATCGGGGATATTATCAACAAAATATCTACTAATAACAATACCAGCCTACTGTGGGACATAGACTTCTTTCATATAGAGAAAGAAATTTATAGCCACCACGTTTGGTAAAGCAACTTCGGCTGCGTAAATTTGTGATTCTCTGACCCACCCTATCGCATCGCCTACCCGCCCTCTTCCTTCCTTATTTTTTAGCATTCTTTCCAACTTTTTTCGTTTTACTCTACTCCTTAGGATTTAAGCGTGATGTTATCTATACTTAATATGTAGCTGTTTGTTTGTTTGAACGCGCTAATCTCAGGAACTTCCTCCAGTCCGATTATTGAAGGTCCGATTTAAAAAATTCTTTTTGCGTTGGAGAGCCCATGAATCTAGAAAGATTTAGGCTATATAACATCACGCTGTGACTAATAGAACCGGATCACATAAAAAAAACATCGACATCTACGCGGATGAAGCCGCGGGGCGCAGCTAGTTTAAAATATAGCCTTTCTCAAAAAAATTCTCAAAAGAGACCTTTCCGTCCGAGACCGTCTTCCTTAAAAGAGTGTCCATGGAGTTTCTTGCCCGTTCTTCTCCATAGGTACCTACTCTTTGGGATGGGCGACTAGCTTCACCTTACTGATTGACCGATCTTCTGACAATTCAAAAGTGCCTGTAACTGGTTTATTTGAAATAAATGCTTTGATTTGATTTGACTGTGTGTAAATAAGCTCAGTTCGCCTCGCGATGTTTACGTACCTTCACGGAGGACAGAAATGTCTAAGGTTAACTTAGAAACTACATAAAGTTCAAAGTGTCATGCATTATTTACAAAAACGGAGATTGCAAAGAAAATCAGAAAGCATCTTTGTATACCGTGTTTTATGCAAATAAATATATTATTATTATTATTATTCCGTTTATTTTTTACATATACATATTCATTTACATTTTTAAATATTTATAAAAAACATAAAAACATTATTATTATTATTATTAAATAAATTTTAAAACAAAAGATGCCAGGAGTTGGTTCATTGGAGTGGAGAATAGAATAAGTTAGAAAAAGGAAATCAGCAACCGTATTCGGATGCATTTTATGGTCAGTAGGCCTAGTACCTATGAGTTTTCATAACGAGACTCGATCGTCGATATCGACCGCGTTTGGCGCTCTCATTGGTTGAGAGTTCTTACAACCTTGAAGCGGGCCAATCAATAAGTCAAACACGGTCGATATCGACGATCGAGTCTCGTAATGAAAACTCATACTAGGCCTACTGGTTTAAATCATCCATTTCGTTTTAATGCTGTTTTTCACCCTAAATAATTATCATATTGTCAACGAATCCTTTGTTCAGGAACTGAAATTTTAGTTCAGTGTATGTTTTTTTTTTCTGTTTAGAAAAAGGACACATGGTAAGAATTTTTTAGTCATATCATATTAAGATACTCAATAGCAAGCGTAGCCGTGCGAACATGGCCACTAACACTTTGTAAATTTAGGTCATCCCTGACTGATTTGAGAGGACTAAAGAAGAAATGAAAAGCGGTCAAATGTATTGATTATTCAACGCAAAACTAACCCAATTATTGCCAACCAATTCCTAATACACAAGTCTCAATAAAATAATCAACTCGATACCAAAGTTCAAACAATACTTATTATATTCAATAGGTATCGATATCCGAAGTCTCAATATAAGGCTTTGCATAATTCATAGACAAGCTGAGAGAGGATTGAACTGCTTAAATTCGATAACATTATTGTCTCTGGATATAACTTATTACTGGCTAGTCATAAGTCTACTGTTTTGTTGTCTAGGATGATGAATGTTCTTTTTTTTGTCATTTGAATGATTAAATAAGTTCTGGAATAACAAAGTTGAAAAAGTTTCTTGTAGTTTTTTTTTTTTTTTATAAAAGTAGTAAGTACTTGATTATTTTATATCATAACTGGTCGAAAACATTTATGAACCACTTCAAAAAGTAGGAGCTTGAAAATTCTACAATATGATCTATCTGAATATGTATATGACAGAATTGTGATATTTACAACGTTTTAGAATCTTAACAATACGTTTAATTTCCCATGGATCACATCATCATCAATCGTTTTATCGTCCCAGTGCTGGGCACAGGTCTTAGGAGACCTGTGCCCAACAGTGCGTGATAGGTCATACAGCGAAGGATTGAGCGTAATCACCACTCTTGCTCTATGCGGGTTGGCGATTTCAGACTTAAAATCCAAGTTTCCTTAAGATGTTTTTCATCACCTTGTAATCAGTCATAGGTGTCCAAGATATACTTAGAAAGTACGTTATAACTTGCCAGACCTGGAATCCAACTCGCACAATCAGATTAATGACTTAATTGATCAATAACAACAAACAATTAATCTTCCCAGATGGAGTTCAAGGACGGCTCGGTACTCGGTGCGTATGCAGTCCTAGGAGCACAGGCAAGTAAAGGAACACGGTGGCTTTTAGTCACTAAAAGTATGAAAAAATATTCCAATCCGCCCAAAGCGGGAGAGGACATTTGATCATCATACCATGATATGGATATCCACACAAAAAAAAATGTGTGCCCTGTAGCTCCTAACGGACAATACCACGACGGACGGACAACTTCCATCCTGAATCATATGCCCGGTCATCTATGCACTTAGGAGAATTCATCTCCTATAAGCGTAATTTTTGCTGATGAAAATTCCATCAGACACATTGCTTATCTGAAGATGAATAAAGACAGACTTTTCCAACGGTAGATAATTTTATCGGCGGAATCATATTGAATTTTTGACAGTTCTTTCACACGAAATCTGTCAGACGTCTATCTTAATCTAGGAAGAAGAATTATTTGACTGTTGAATTATTTAACATTGTGCTCACATGATAGAAGCAACAGAAATATGTAACGAAGAAATGTAACCCATATTATGATTTTAAAAGAGTGTCCATGGAGTTTCTTGCACGTTCTTCTCCGTTTCTTCGTTTCCGCTCGTTTTCTTGGACTGATCGACATTGACTATTCAAAAGCACCAACGGATGGTTAATTTGAAATAAACAATTTTGATTTTGTTGAAAAATTAGGCCTAAGTGATAAATAATAGTTATAAATAAAACCACCAAATCACCCAAGTACATTTTGAGTAGACGTATCCCTCTTGTGAATTTCTTAAAACTCTTATGTATTATACAGTATGTTAAATAACAGAGGGCGTTCCCTTAAACTCGTTAATATATATCATTAATAGATTAAAATAAAAATATCAGCATAGAAAAATAAGCTTAAAAAAATCCGAATAAAAAATAATTCTAATTGGAAATAAATTTGAAACCTCCTCTTTTAAATCAAAATAGTAGTCGTCATGTATAAATAAATTGCGACGTTGCCGTCTTTCATGTTCGCGTGTACAGTGTGTTTCTTTTACATGTCAATTTAAATTTTTTATTGAATATTTTCTTATTGGAAAAAATTTTAAAACATTTTGTTTTCGACTGGAAATATTTTTTTTAGCATGTATGTATGCTATACTATTTCGGGTTAACGGGAACGCCCTCTGTTAGTTAACATACTGTATAAGATGGAAAACCTTTTAGATACGATAACGTTTTCATTATCTTTTGAGAGTTCCCAACATTCAGTCCGTCTGAAGTCACAAATCAAGAAGCCAAAAGTGTTGCATAACAAAAACATTACGTATTTATTTTTGTTATATTGACGAATGGAATCTCCAATCTTCACTGATATTATAAATGGGAAAGTGAGTTTGTTTGTTTGTTTGTTCCGCTTTCACGCCGCAACTACTGAACCGATTGATTTGAAATTTTTCAGACGTAAAGTTAGAAGTCCGGATTAAATAATAAGGTACTTTTTATCCCGGAAAAAATTGATATTCCCGAGGGAAATCTAAAAAGCGCGATATAACCGAACTACACGCGGGCGATGCTGCGGGCGAAAAGCTAGTTCGTATATAAATCAGAATTTAGCAAGGATGCTGTAACAAGGATGCTGAATGCAGTCTGGAGAAGTAAGCTTCTCCAGACTGCATTCAGGCTTGAGCTGTCTGTTTTAAAAGATAGCTTTTGTCTGCGGCTTAGTCCGCGTGGAGGTCGGAAATTATACCACGGAGACCTGGCATCGAAATCCTTTCGAAAAGTGACTTTAAATTTAAAATATATTACCTATTCTATTGTATCCGTCGAAATTTTGTTTTATTTGATTTATTTAGAAAGGAATTGGATGAAATCGGATGTTAGTTATTTCCTAATTCATTTCCTCTCTATAATTCGATACTGTAATGTAATTTTCGTCACTAAAATCGTACAATATAAACGAAACAACAATTAATCAGTTCTTGAAATTTCCGTTTTTGTCATTCGTTTTTGTCACAAAAAAAAAAAAACAAACAAAATGGGCTAAGTCAGATCATTCAAAAATGTAATGTATTTTTAATAAATTTCTTTTAATAAAAATATAATTTACATTTACTAAGATAGGAAAAAGAGTCAGGCCCAATTTTATTTCTAAAATATTATTCTGACAACAAAGCTAAAACACTACATATAATTTGACTATCAACATTTATGATGCCTATCCATATCAACTTACTAAAAAAATATTGAACTTTAAGCGGAAAATAAAAGATAGGTTAGGTACACAGAGGCAAGCAGTGGGCAGCTCATCGCCCGGTAAGGACCAGGCCCGGGTCGGCGACGGCGCGTTGTGTTTCACGGGTGCTTCAAAGAGATGTCCACTAAGACTGATGCCTGCTAGGGCCGCGTATTCTTCGAATGAGATACCTTGGCCCTGTTTAGTCAATGAAAGTTTGACAAGCCCTTTCGCTCCGCCCACAGCGGGAAAGGTTATTTGATGAATTCCCATCGAGAAAAAGAAAGGTCAGACACACGAGACACAGAAGACTCTTCAACAGGACTAAAACAAACGCTCTGGGCCTTAATTAACGTAACCATGCCACGTTGATTTCGGGTCTTGTTACCGGCAAGGAATCGTACCATGCTCAGCGGTATTATACTATGGAGACAGGCTGCAGATATCGAGTCCATTTTTATTCGGCAGAAAAGAGCCATCAGAGTGTCGCACGGGGAGATGGGGGAGTGAATGCTTATGCGATACCAGCACCAAATGCTTGAACTATTTAGTGTTCGGCAACATCGTTGCAGCTGCTCAACATTGTTGAAGTATATTTGCATTATATAGATTCAATTTCCTAGTATTCTATACTTAAAATATAATAATTTGAATTTACTTTTTGGTTATGTTTATCTCGGTGGTAGGCAATAACATCGGCTGCCGGCGGAAGTTACCACCCACCAGACAAAGTCTTGCCGCCAAGCGTTTCGTCGTGTTCCGGCATGATGTCTGGTGAAGCCGTACGGAGGACGGGTCTGAGCAGTTGTGTTGCGATGTGTGGCGGGTACGATGCGCCAAATGTTGTTGTCTCAGGAGTTTGGTCGTGGAGAGTCTCCAGATCAATCTCCCTCTAGCGCAGCATCGTTTGGTCGTGTTGGTCTTGGGTTTAATATTGCATCACCTCGCGCAACTGCCGTCATCCTTCCTATTCCTAAGTTTTTTAGGTGAATAGGCTTAATAAACTAGTGCGCTTAACACTCAACGATTGCATCACTGCTTACCATCAGGCGGGATTGCAGTCAAGCATTAGTTTATAATTAATGAAAAAAAAAAAATGTTGAAGTATTAAGAAAACTATCTCTAGCCGTCGTCGTGTTCTATTGAGAGAACTATGCCCAGCATAATATGTATGCTATTATTTTTAGATAAATAAATAGGTATAACATATTTTATTTTTTAGTTATAATAACTAAAAAATAAAATATGTTATACCTATTTATTTCTGCATTATATAGATTTAATCTCTTACTATTATATAATTTCATAATACACTTGTGGGCATTATGTAGTTAAATAATAATTGGAATTTACGTATTGTTTATTTCGTTGCGCGTACGTAATAGGTTTCAGTTTTCAGGCTGAACCTAAAAGGCTCACAGCCCATTTCAATTGCTAATATAAAGTCTACAGACTCGATTTCTCTTCATATTTACATTTTAGTATGCAATCGTAAATTTATGTACATACGACTTTTTATTAAAATTTTACATATTCAGTGTACTTTGGGGCTGTGCATAGACATACACTAATGGACATGCCGTACTCGTACAATCTGCAGTATTTTTTTGGTTTGAAAGAGTGAGAGAGATAGCCTATGATGAGTTTGAGAGAGATGAAGTTAGACGAAACTTCGTTTCCTCCCTTTCTTTCGGAGTGCCACAATTCTCATCTCTGAGGCATGTCCATTAGTATATGTCTTCTAAAACTACCCACAGCCCCATACTGTGGATAGTTTAAGGTGGTGTAGATTTTAGTCCTTTATTTTTAATACGACTGAGTAGCACAAGTATGTTATTATTAAGTAGCAATCCAAGTTAGTCAGTAGTCCAAAATTAAGGCAATCAGTCTTGATCAAAGGTATCATCAAGAGGTTACATAAGTACCTAGTCCCTTTCCAGTAAAATATTGGTATTCCGTTACATCCGGTTACCCTGTTCGGGGTCGACATTCCATGATAGTTGGGAAAAGGTTAGGAAGCTAATTTTCATTATTCCATGTGTGCTAGTTCAACGGAAGAGCGTCTTCAAAGGAGTTAGCGTAGTTAGTATCCGATCTACGCCTACTCCTACTACCACAGATAAATAAAGACGCTTCAAAGGAACTACATACCTTTGAAGAATCTTTATTTATCTGTGGTATATTGACTATCAAAATAAAACATAACACAAGTATGAGAAAATGATCCAGCATTTTTATCTTTAATAGTGAAAAATTGTCCTTTTTCTTTTATTTGCCATAAAGATGCATGAACAAAAACAATTTTGTATTATCTGACAGAATTTCCTTTGATACCGTGTAGAATTCAGCATGCACTACAAATAGTAAATGATTCCTAATTGAATCCATGAGCAAATAATAATAAAACGCGTCTGCTGGTAGCAACATTTCTCTTTTTATATTTCCAATTCCAATTTCCCACCAAATTCCTATCCATTTTAATCCATCGATATTTCTTTTTAAAACGAAACTATAAAAGTTATGCTAATATCCTTTAAATTCCAATCTATTTTACGTGAACTTTCGTTTTTTCGTTAATGGTTTAAAATTAATGAAGAATAAAGATTTAAAATATGCGACATCAACTAATCACATTTCAGCAACAACAACAATTATTATATTCCGTTTAACTCGTTATTATTCAAATACAAACATATTGAAATGATAGAATATATCCATTGTTAATAAGAAGAAAGGCTTATTTGTTTTTGATATCTAGAAGCAGATCGTAACTTAAGAAAATAGGTAATTTGACTCAAAAATGAGATTCTGAGTTTATTGAGGTAAATAACTCAGAAAGTTACAGACCACGCAGACGTGCGAAACAAAAAGCTTCTGTAAGACATTTGATACTTAGGCGAGAATTATATCGGCGCCGCGAAACTATAGCAGCGAAACCGGAATAGTTTCGCTATGGATTGTCCGCTGTACGACAACCGAAAGTGCTTGTTCTAATGCACAAATTTCATTATGATTCTATCTCTTATAGGCATGATTTAGCTTATTGGCTGAGACGCTAATGTCACTTTAGCGCTTAGCGCTGTTTTGTGGTGCCGGATTTGTTTCGCAAATATTATCTGTGGTATAGTCGACAAGTTTATAAACCGTTTTTTTTTTGTCACTTGTTAATTTTACGGAAAATAAACTAAGTCATCCGAAGTTGACTTATGCTGTATTTACTGAAATTTGTTATGGCTTTAAAATAAAATGTGTTCAAAAACAGTCGGTAACTACGCATAAAGAGATGAAAAGCGAAACCACACAGTAAGTCAAAGACAAAAGCTAGTTTGGTGTTCAGCAATACACCTTTTGTAACCCTCAACACAACTTGTTGTCATATAAAGCTTCTATTGTGGTTACAACTTTGACAGGGTTGTTATGTAGTACCGTTTTTCGACTAACAAAGTTAGTTACCCGTGTTTGGCGTTCCGTCAGACAATGTTCAGGTTTCACTTCCCGAGGCGAATTATGTAATTCGCGGAAACGGGGGAGTTACAGATGGATTTTGCTATTGAAATATTTTCCTAATTATATTATGGAAACATTATTCTTTTTGACATGTTGTTCTGCGTATCTCTTTTATTCTGTTTTGTTCACAAAAGCTTGTGTCGTTTTTTGAATGTGTTTGCATATTCATAAGTCTTCAAGTGCTTCTGTATACAAGAATGAACATTAACGCTATATCGTACTTGATTTATGTAGGTACATACATTAACTCCACTTTCTCCTCCTGGATTAGGTAGAACGTCCTGAAATACTCTTATTTATAATATACTAGCTTTCCGCCCGCGGCTTCGCCCGCGTAGAGTTCGGTTATATCGCGCTTTTTAGATTTCCCTCGGGAACATCAAAATTTTCCGGGATAAAAGGTAGCCTATGTTTTTTCTCAGGGTCTATAGATTGTCTGTGCTAAATTTCATTAAAATCGGTTGAGGGGTTTAGGCGGGAAAGCGTAACAGACAGACAGACAGACAGACAGACAGACAGATAGACAGACAGACAGACAGAGTTACTTTCGCATTTATAATATTAGTATGGATTAGATTTTTCTTTATTTAATAAGTATAGATGTGCTTTTAGCTTTTTTTTTTTTTATTTCATTACCATTTTTAAGTTTTTATGTTTAAGTTTTTGTTCTAAATTTTTGTTCCTGTTTATTACCATCTTACTTACTTTAGTCTGTCTAGTTTATATTCATTTCAGTTTGGTTTAATATACTTTTTCAGGCAGCAAGTTATAATTATGTATAATCAATATATACAAGTTGTACGCCGTAATTTTCATGTTCTTTAGATAGCAAGATTATTATAGCATAAGTTTAATGTGTTTGATGTGGCTGTGCTTTTCTTTAATAAATAAATAATTTAATATCAAGACTGTATAGAAATTTTGGAAACAAAACGATCCATTTTGTTAATACCCTTGTAATCTCAAAATCCATATCGTCGTTGATAGTCCAATACCGCGTAACTAACATTATTCAAAAGCGCGTATGTACAAAAAAATCAAAAATGAGATTTCGCGGCTGTAGGTTACTGATTGTGATTGGCGTCGACCTGTATGACAATTTTTTGAATCGACCAATAGGAAGAGGAGTACTTATGAAAATAACAATACCGCGGATCGTTCGACGAACAAGTTACGATACGAAAACCGCGTATTCGCGACAATTTGTATTAGTGTGTGCAGTGTTTATGTGACGCTCCGGGAAAAAAATCTTTTTATATGCAATTACTGGATTATTTTTAATATAATTATGTATGTAATACGTATTCTATACTATACATATTTTAAACAGAATTGGATCCTTTTTTACTTTAAAATTTTGTTATTTCTATTTTAAAAATTTTTATTTTAAAATTGTCTCATAACATTTCTTTCTACACTTGGCATCAAGGAATGGACTGTCCGTTATTGACTAGGAGATAAAAATCAAACACGGCCTAATAACGAAATTTCAAATATTATGCTTAACATTGAGACTAAAAGACATTCCGTAAAAAGTTATCTGAATAATTTACCTAAGTTACCATCACATTACTGTCGCCAATCGAGTACAAAACAATATCTAGAACCTATCATTCAATCAAAATCTGTGTTCTACAGAATGTACGTAGAATATTGTACAGCATCAAACTCCGTGCAGGCCGCATCACGAAAGCTCTTTAATGACGTCTTTGAAGAGGAGAATATAGGGTTATACCAACCAAAGAAAGACGCATGTGATTTCTGTTCCTCGTATAAGGCTGGTAATGTAGAAGAAGGAGCCTACCAACAACATGTTCAGGCCAAAAATTTTGCGCGAGAAGAAAAGAAAAGAGATAAAGAGAAGGCAAAACTAAAAATAATCCACGCTATTACTGCGGACTTGCAGGCGGTGAAGTTGTGCCCATCTTTAAACGCTAGTGCGCTTTATTTTAAAACGAAGTTAGCAGTACATAATTTCACAGTTTACGACCTCGGAACAGACCATGTCGATTGTTATTGGTTTGACGAGACAGCTTGCGATCTAAAAGCAGCCACGTATGCATCTTTTTATGCTGATTATATTACAAAATTGTTAGGGAGAGACCCAAAAGATATTATCATTTGGAGTGACGGATGCACAGCGCAAAATAGAAATTGTGTACTATCAAATGAGGCCATGAGAACCATAGTGGCCTAACTCATTTTTTTACAATATTGAGTTTATGATTTTTTCCAGTTCAAATTTATCATTCTGATAGAACCAGAGTGGCCTAAAAATGATACAACGAATTTTCACTAGATGGCAGCATAATCATTGTTATGGTTTTTAGCCTGTGATCTAAATTTGAAGTGCCATACTAGCCTAAGTAAGATAGGCCACTATGGTTTATGCAGTCTTTAACTTCACTGTCATGATGACATTAGTTAGGCTACTTTTTGACAGTCTGTGGATGTCAAACGTCATTATTTTCGCGCTCATACGTGCTTGCTTTATCGTTCAGTAAATTATTTTTAATTGTTAATAAGTGGCTATTTGACAATATGGAAAACGACCGACAAGAATACAATGTGGATAACGAACTTCGAGGTATGTATTAGAGTATTCCATTGTATTGTATTGCAATAAACATGAAGTGTTATTTGTTAATAGTCTTATATGAGTTTTCATTGTTTACAGAAATCTTTGGGTCTGAAGCAGAAGAAGATCCATTTCAAGACTCTGGTTCAGAATACCAGCCATCTGGACGTAATTCGACAGCATCTACTACTGATTTAATTGAGATTTTAGGTGACGAAAACCAATCCCCAAATAATGTAACTTCTGAAATTACTCCAGTTCAATGTAAACCTAGAAAAAGAGTGAGACAACCCAGCAAATGGAAGAAGAATGTGAGAAAGGAAAAGCGTTCAAGAGGTGAGGAATATATTAATGTTAAAGGTGTTCTAGTGCCACCAAAACAAATTGATTCTGCTTGTGAGTGTAGTTGCCAACATAAGTGTCATGAAAAGATTCTGCCTGCTCAGCAAATAATTCTGTTCAATAGCTTTTATGCTTTGGGAAATTATAACTTGCAGACATCTTACCTTTTTTCTTTAATTAAGGTGATGCCAAAAAAGACATGCACTGCTTCTGCTGAATCTAGGCGTTCAAATTCAAGGGTGTATCAAGTTCTTAATGGTGATGGCTTGTATGTTACTGTATGCAAAACATTTTTTAAAAAGCTTTTTGGTGTCAGTGATGGCAGATTGTCTAGAGTTTTAAAAGATAAACTAGTTATTCCCACACCTCCCACAGATCTAAGAGGAAACCATGTGCCTTCAAATAAAACTCCAGAGAACAAAATACAAATTGTTAAAAACTTTATCAATAAATTTCCCAAATATGAGTCACATTATACCCTACACAAGAGCACAAATCGAATGTACTTAGCACCTGACTTGGGCTTGCCTAAACTGATTTCTTTATATAAAGAAGAAACACCACCTTCTGAACAAGTGTCAAATTTTATGTTTAGAAAAGTTTTTAATGAGCAATTCAACCTATCTTTTCATGCACCAATTACTGATTCCTGTAAAAAATGTGATAATTATAAAATAAAAATAGAAGCTGAAGAATCATCTGTCAAAAAGGATGAACTTGATTCTCAAAGGAAACTACATCTCTTAAAGGCTGAATCTGCAAGAAATAATTTTAAGATAGATAAGAATAGAGCTGCAGATGATTCTGATTTAACAGTTATAGTATTTGATCTCATGAAAACTTTACCTACTCCTGTTATTTCTACAGGAATTTGCTATTATAAAAGACAGCTTTGGACTTACTGCCTGGGAATTCATAATGCTAATAATAATGAAGTAACCATGTATGTGTGGGATGAAACTATAGCTTCCAGGGGTCCTCAGGAGATTGCTTCCTGCTTATTGCGATTTATCAAAGAGAAAGTCAAGACTAAAAAGTTAATAATGTACTCAGATCAGTGCGGTGGTCAAAACAGAAATATTAAAATGGCTACTCTTTGCCAGTATATTGTTGCCCATCCAGATTACACAGTAGATAACATAGACCATAAGTTCTATGTCAGTGGGCACTCATACTTAGCATATGACCAAGATTTTGGATTAGTGGAGAAAAAGAAAAAGTTTTTCAAAAATATTTATTTACCGGATGACTGGACTACTGTTATTAAGGCAGCTAGGGACAGGAACCCATTTGATGTTATAAAAATGACAAAAGATGACTTTATTTCAACAAAAAAGCTGGAGAATAACATTACCAACAGGAAGATAACTGCTGAAAAATCAAAGGTTCAGTGGCTCAGCATGCAGTGGCTCTTGTTTAATAAAATGCATCCATTTAAATTATTTTTTAAGTATTCTAATAATGAAGATGTTTTATTTGAAAATGTAGATTTAAAGAAAAGGGGCTCTACAGATTTGACTGGTATTAAGCTGGATCCTTTATACCCTGATGGAAAACCCATAAGTTGTGAGAAAAAAAAGGACTTATTAGATCTTTTGCCTTTTATACCTCCAGTGCATCACAGCTTTTATACCAGTATCAAAGATAGTGTGTCGGTAAGAAATGTCATAGATGTTGAGGATAACATTGATAGTGACTAAGAATACCTTTATTGTTATTGCTGTTGATGTTGCTTTTTTTATTAAGTGTTTTTTAATAAACAATTGGCCTAACAACCATTTTTTTTCTAACCTTTTGCCAAAAACCTACTGCCAAAGTGGCCTATCTGTGTATAAAATGTAGAAAAATAGCAAAAAAGCTATTTTCTCACTATTAAAATCATAAATTGGAACATTAATAGGTCAAATAAAACATAAAAGTAATAAAAAGTATGTATTCATAAGAGTGCTAGTTGATTAAAAAAATACTGTTTCTATTTTCTATGGTACTCAAAAAGCTTGTCCATTGAATTAGGCCACTATGGTTCTCATGGCCTCAAATACACTCCTCCTGTTAGCAATGGAGAATAACGTGACAATAACCCAAAAGTATTTAGAAAAAGGCCACACGCAGATGGAGGTGGACTCAGTACATTTTGTTATTGAAAGAAAATTAAAAAACGTCGAGATTTTTTTACCCTCACAGTACGCATCCATAACAAAAGAAGCTAGGAGAGAACCAGACTACACGTACTTCAAAGATTACAGCTAAACATACCAAATATACGACTCGGTAACACCTGGACGAGGGGTCGGTGATGGCTGTGTTGTTGATTACAGCGCTAAACATACCAAATATACGACTCGGTAACACCTGGACGAGGGGTCGGTGATGGCTGTGTTGTTGATTACAGCGCTAAACATACCAAATATACGACTCGGTAACACCTGGACGAGGGGTCGGTGATGGCTGTGTTGTTGATTACAGCGCTAAACATACCAAATATACGACTCGGTAACACCTGGACGAGGGCTAAACATACCAAATATACGACTCGGTAACACCTGGACGAGGGGTCGGTGATGGCTGTGTTGTTGATTACAGCGCTAAACATACCAAATATACGACTCGGTAACACCTGGACGAGGGGTCGGTGATGGCTGTGTTGTTGATTACAGCGCTAAACATACCAAATATACGACTCGGTAACACCTGGACGAGGGGTCGGTGATGGCTGTGTTGTTGATCTTCGCGTTCTAAAGTACAACCCTAATGGAACAATTGAATACAAAAATCATTTTGAAGCAGATTTTAGCCCGCTACCTCGGAGGGCTAAAAATATTTCTATTTTTATTATCCAGCATCGCTTCACTTTATTCGTCCAAACTACCTATTCAGGAAACAAAATATGAACATTTGCAACAACTGAAAAGTGTCATACCCCGTGATTGTTACGCATTTTATGATAATCTGCCGTTTAAAAAGAAATAGTAATTTTAGTCAAGTTTGTTGGGAATGATTGTAAGTCAAATTTTTTCAATAGATCTCTTTAGTGTTTTTTGTTAATTGTGAAGATAATTAATTATAGAAGAGAAGACTTTATAGATTGTTTTTAGGTTTTTATTAGTTAGTAGTGATAATTTGAAGACTTTAATTTGTTCCTAAATGATAACGGCATCAGCTCAAATTTAGTTGCTAAAAGTTTATTTTATTAAATAATTATATTTTTATTTGATGTTTTAAGATGATTCTGCATAACTATACAGCTTAGCTAGCTTATAATCTGCAATACTCTTGCAGTTGCTATTTATAGAAGAAGTAATGTCGACTATTATTTTTGATAACTTTACATACTTGATGTTGGTCCATTATCTTCATTTTTTAATAACCATTCGATGGTTTTGATTAAACTTAATCATTTACATACTTTATTTTGTTAAATAAATAATTGATTGGCGTTGTGGTTTTTTTGTCCTTTACAGTTTCGCGTAAGTACTGTCTATGATCCTGAAATATTTGAAACTATACAGCGTAAGTGACTTTATAAATAAACTATTGGGAATATTGACTTTAAAAACAGTATATAAGATAAAGGAGAACGAAACAGTCCTATGCTCAAGTTCATTCAAAGTTCGGCCGATTAGTTTTTTATAAATTTAGTTTTTTGGTCCTCCTGTAAAATCAGCGAAAGTGTACATACGCGGTATTTAACAATGTTAGTTACGCGGAATTGGACTATCAACGACGATATCACATTTTAGTAAGGAAACTCTCTACCGAAGATTTAAGAGGTTTAATTTCTGTTCAGAGACACCCTCGGTCAGGTCAGACCCTAGGGACAGCAGGGGTAATAGCAATTCTCTTGGGTCATAATACTTCGTGTTTATGTCGACCTTAGGCGTATTATTTTCTCGTAAGGAACGGTTAGCATTTGCACTCTCACCTTGGATCTAGATAAAAATGTTGCTTTTAATGTTGCTGGAATCACTGACCTGGGACCTATTTAATTAAACAGATAGGCTATGTTATTATCCGTAGATTATGCAATATTATTTCCTTTTTTTTGCTTTACTTATAATAGAATCTGTTCGAAGAAGTTTACAGTTTCGTCATTTTCAGTGCCTCTTTTTTTCGGATGGATAACCATGAAATGGCCTCTCCCGCTCTGGGCGGGATGAATTTAAAATTTATTGTAATAGTCAATAGTATCATATCAAATAAGCTTTTGGATTTGTGATAGTAATTTGTTATTTGTAGAATTATGCTAGAGAGCCCAGTTGGTCTGCTTGAATTTCTACGAAGTCCGAAGTCTGGATGAACTCCTATTAGAAATTGCATGATTTAATTCCCTCATCTCCGTTCCATCATCAGACGACCGGTCGTACGGTGAGTTTCTAACCTTACGTTGTTAACATCACAACGATCCGAACGAAGCGTTTTGCCTTATACCGCGTACATCGAGGGATTAGAACAATTTGCTAGCGGCGGTGTTTCCGTCGGACTACAATTTAAGTGTTTTCAAGGCTAGAGTGAATAGGCTCTTAATAAACTAGCGCGCTTTACCATCAACGATTGCATCACTGCTTACCATCAGGCGGGATTGCGGTCAAGCACCATTTTTATAAAAAAAGACTAAAATCTGCAAAATATGGGTGTCCTATAGGTATAGTTATTAGCAAAACACGCGGATTTATTCAAAAGCTATTTCGTTTTTTATTTTTGAAACAAATTTTATGCTGTTACTAACATAATTTTCGAAACGATAGGTTTATGTAATGTGTTGTAATTCAGCGTTGCATTTGTTATTTTGAAAAAAAAAAAAAACGCAAATGAAATTTGCCAGATGTTGACATATTAATGTTCGTGAACTCTGATTAAAAATAGTTATTTTATCAAGATTGCAACGATTCACTGCTCAGTCAAGTTCCATCTACATAGGTACACTATGTAAAGAAAACCCTGTTCGATCCGTGAAGGTATTGTTAGGTATAGATAACTGATTCTACTAATGCTTACAAAGCCGGGCTGTGCTTAAAAAAATCCCCTTAAATAATTAATATTTTTTCGCAAAACGAGGTAAGTTAATATATGTGCAGTAGGTAATACATGCGCGGGCGAGAGGGGGCAGGGCACGCGGCACGCGGACGGATCGCTATTCGCTCATAATAATACCGTCAAAAACGGTGTTGTGACTTTTAAAAAAAATACCAAATTTTGGGAAAGTTGGAATTAATTCGCGGAAAAAAAATATTTAAAAATTCAGTAGTATTGTTACTATAATGATTATGTAAAATTTCATATTTGATTTCGTCATGTGTCTACCTAACCTTTATTTTCCTTATGGGTCAGACGGGGTTTTCTTTTCATATTGTATAAATAGACGTGGAACGTTTACTCTACGCTTAAGACAACCCTAGACGGTTAGTTTACGTTACTATTACATCTTACTGTTACTAACCTTACTGTATTTATTTAGGGTTGGCACAACATGTATTTATTTCTATACCTCTCTATTAACCGGCATGTCGGTAACCACCCTATTTCTAGTCATATACTTTTTCATACAAGCCGTCTATCGTTTCTTTGATCTTTCCCTACTCTTGTAACCATCCACATTTCTACTCAATACTTTCCTTAAGACATTTTCCTCATTCCTCGGGATAACATGCTTGGACCAATACAATCGATATCCACACAACTTTTTAGTAACCGGTGTCAATTTCAGACTTACTCTTATGTACTCACGACATAAAGTTTCGTGCCTCGGAAAGCACGTTAAGCTGTTGGTCCCGGTTGCCATACAAACATCTAGTGGCACTCGTTACGGGTTGTTGGAGCCCTCAAAAGTCCAACAATTGGTCTAACTGCAATGCTTCGATGTTGCCTTCGGGTTGTGGAGGTCAGACGGCAGTCGCTTCACGGGATTGTCGAAGTTTAGCCATTTCAGCAGTTGGACTGGTAAAGCGGACCCCGGACTCCAAAGCTGAAAAGGCTTCGGATGGGACTGGGATTAACGCTGTGATGATGATGATGACTCACGACATAAAGTATTCTATGTTTAATTCCTAGTTATAATCTCTCTGTATCCCTAACTTCACCCAAATCCGTTCATCAGTTTTTTTTATTAATTACTAGCAGCCGCCCGCGATTTCGTTTGCGTGGAGCTAGTTACTTGAACATTTTATTTTAACCCCAAAATATACAGCATACATTTTAAATTTTTTATGCTTCGCTTCTATTGGTCGCAGCGTGATGTTCTATAGCCTAAAGCCTTCCCGGATTAATGGGCTATCCATTGCAAAAACAATGATTCAAATCGGACAAGTAGCTCCTGAGATTAGCGCGTTCAAACAAACAGACAAGCAAACAAACAAACAAGCTCTTCAGCTTTATATAATAGTATACAACGTGTAACATAAAGGGTATATACATAACAAAGGCATGGCATCTTTACATGATATCAAACGATAGTGGAAGGGTTTTTTAATTCTATCTCTTTATGTTAGGAAGTTATGAGGAAAAACACCGCCTGTGGTAGGCTACTATCATACTAGTCGCACAGAGATATTGAAGACATTTATCGGATTTTGGCAAGTAACGTGACGGGTAACGAGTAGTTATTAACATATGTAGTGTGCTGCCACGTTTGTTATGATTTTATTTTAGGAAACACACGAAACCGAAAATTTAGTACCAATTTTTTGAGTATTTTATTTTGAGTTGAAACCCTTCCGATATCGTTTGATATTATATAAAGATGCCATGCCCTTGGTATGTATATACCCTTTTTGTTACACGTTGTAGATAGATAAATAATTTATTTTTTATTTATTTATTTCTCTCGTTAAACTACTTAGTGCTTGACCGAATTCCCGCCTGATGGTAAGCAGTGATATAGTTATTTATTTATTCACTCACTATCATAACATGTTGCTTAACCTAATGCGGCAGAAAGGATACATTTCACAAAAGATGCAATCGTTGATAGTAAAACGCGCTAGTTTATTGAGAGCCTATTTACTCAAAAAAAAAAAAAAACTGAGTGAATAGGAAGAAAGTTCGCAGTTGACCGAGGTGATGCAATGTTAAACCCAACAACACGACCAACGATACTGCGCCAGAGGGAAATTGACCTGGAGACCCACCACAACCAAACTCCTGACACAACAACATTTGGAGCACCGTGTCCGGCACACATAGCAACACCACTGCTCAGACCCGTTCTCCGTACAGCTTCACCAGACATCATGCCGGAACATGGCGAAACACTTGACGGCAAAATTTTGTTTGGTGGGTGTGTCTTTTTGCGCAAAAGACTTACAAACATCCATCCCTCCATACATATATCCTTACAAACTTTCGCATTTATAATATTAGTAGAATATTAATAGGGTTTCGAGCCTGAAATATTGGCTAGCCTAACAAAAATAACTTGCAAAAAATCTGGTCTATTTGAACCTTCACAGCCAGGCGATAATTCACATTTTATTCAGAAGCCGTCAGAAATTAGGACAAAAATCGCCATTGAAAAGCACTGACCTGATGAAATTGAGCACCTATTTAGTTGATTTATGGGAAAAATGTTATTTTAGGTTATGGTTCTATTGTTGTCTTCGTTTGGTAGGTAACAAGGATTCCTTGTCGTATATTGTCTATGAGCCGCATGTGTTTTATTTTTTAAACTACATGTTGCCTTAGCATGAAAGCATACCAAAAACAAATTCTATAATTTACACAAAAAGGTTCAATAAGACAGCCTACCATCCTTTTTTAACATTTATATATTTTTGTTTGGTCGTTTGTTTTTTGAGTTTGTTTGTTCGCTCCGCTTTCACGCCTAAACTACTGAACGGATTTAGATGAAAGGAGATGTTTCATTTTGGGCCACCACTATGTACGCTATATAGATAATTATATAATTATATTATATATAACAATTGCTATGGACATACAGACTTAATCCTATATTAAAGAATAAAACTGACTTTCGAAAATACTCTTTACAATATAAGAAAATTATAAGACTAACACAACAAGCTCAAAATAATTACTTTATAAAAATCTCGCATAATAAATCGAAAGCTACATGGCAAATAATTAATAGACAAAAAAATAACATTCCTCGAGAACAAATAATGACAATTAATAAATATGACTTGACCTTTACAAAACCTATTGACATTGCAAATGCATTTAATGATTATTTTATAGATGACATTGAGAATAATAGTGAAACTGACATGGAATTTGACAATAAATTAGGCAATTTAACAAGACAATCAATGTATATGCAGCCGGTTCTATCGACAGACATTGTGTCGGCCATAAAATCACTTAAAAATACAAGTACTGTAGGATTTGACGGTGTGTCAACAAAGGTTATAAAATCGGTGAAAGAAATTATAGCACCTGTATTAGCGCATATTAAGAATCTGTGCATTATTGACGAAATTTATCCGGAAGACTTGAAGAAAGTCATTATTAAACCACTTCATAAAAAAAGATAAAAAAAGCCGATATGAAGAATTATAGGCCAATAGCAAAAATTTCAGTTTTTTCCAAAATATTCGAAAAAATTATTTATAAATCTCTGTACTGTTATCTCCATAAATTTAATTTATTATGCAAGGAACAAAATGGCTTTAGGAAGAATACCACTATCAACATGGCTATTTTTGATTTTTTGCGTAGCATTATGTTAGCAGTGGATCAAAGAGCTCCTATCTGTGCTATTTTTACAGATATGACCAAAGCCTTTGATTACGTAAAGCACGACGTATTATTAGCGAAACTGCAGAGCTACGGCATCAGAGGTAATATTTTAAAACTACTCACGTCATATCTCTCTAATAGAATGCAATGTACAGAGATTGCAAGAGTATGTCAAAAAACGAAAATTGAAAAGAGTTTCTTTTCTCATCCTAGACTGGTAAAGTTTGGTATCCCACAGGGTAGCGTCCTTGGGCCACTGCTTTTCTTAGTCTACATAAATGATCTCCCAAATGTAACTCGACATCAAATGGTGATGTTTGCGGATGACTCTACTACCATAGTCAAATGTATTAATCGCAATATGTATCAAGATGACATAAATAATACCTTATCAGACATAATTACTTGGCTTAATGAAAATAATTTAGTTATAAACTTACAAAAAACGAAAATAATGCACTATCATCAAAGAACTGTAGCACCAAAAGTAAATATCAGATATAGTAACTGCGAAATTGAAGAAGTTAAAGTAGCAAAATTCTTAGGTTTATTACTAGATAACCAACTGAACTGGAAGGCCCATGTAGATGACCTAAGTAAAAAAGTAAATAGATCATCGTACGCACTTTTTCAAATTGCTAGAAAAATAAATATGGATGCGCTACTAGTTGCATATCATGGCTTAGTAGCCTCCATTTTGCGATATGGCATTATTTTTTGGGGAAACTCTACTGATAAAGATGTCATATTTAAGGCACAAAAAAGGTGCATAAGATCGATGTGTGGTCTGAAAATTGACGATAGCTGTGTACCATTTTTTAAGTCGCTGAAAATTTTAACCTTACCATCATTGTACATTTATGAAGTTAGTGTTTTTGTCAAGACAAACATAAGCTTGTTTGAAACGGTGTCAACGTTACGAGATGTTACGATTCGTAGCCAATATGCAAATACTTTGAAAAATGAGCGTTGTAATACATCGCGCATCTACAACAAATTACCAGTTGGCATAAAAATTTGAATGTTATGCAATTCAAAACCAAATTAAAACACTTATTAATTGAGAAATGTTATTATACAACAGATGAATTCCTAAATGACAAATTAATGTAGACTTATTTATTTTGACTAGCGAAATTACTCCGTATTGTGACACCTGTGACTTTGTTTTTATTCATTTATTATTATTTAGTTTCATTTCGACATTATATAATTAATAATTTGTTTTTTGCCTCTAGGGTGATTGACTAAAATTATTTTAATGTTTTGCATGCATTTATTTATATTTGTACGCTTCTTAGCATAACATAGCGACCTATAAACATAAATTTAAGAACTGTATTCACTTCCTATGTTATACAAATAAAATTGATTTTGATTTTGATTTGATTTTGATAAAAAGGAAAAAAAATAGAAGATTTTCATTAAAATACAACTAAATTAATTTGAATAAAAATACAAGTATATATAATTAATTATTTGAAACGTTTTTTTAGTGAGATATCCCTTTATTAAGGTAGCCATGATACTTTTTATGACGTTCGATTAACAACTTTGACAGTTCTATTTTCCCGTTGTGTTCGTGTCGAGTGTTGATTTGAGCTGATTGTGTTTATTTAATTGGCCTATGTTCGGAATTCATATTTTGTTTTTTTTTCGCAGTAATATGGTAGATAATATAGATACGATAGCCTTAGATACATGACACGTCAATCAAATGTTACTGTCAAAATCTTATTTCGCTTATGGCTGACCACCATATTTATTAGTAGTTGTGTTGCACTCCTTGGCCGAATTAAATTGAAACTGTATTAAAACTAAGCCTAAATATAGAAAATTAATATTACAAACTAACTATACCTAGCATTAAGTTAACAATGTGCTGGCCCAGGCTCCATACATTTTCCGTGTGCAGTTTTTGGCTTGCTATCGGACGCGTCCCCAGATGGCGGATAGGGGAACGGCCCCCAGATATGGGGGTTACCGGTTTACCGGCGCGGACCAAAACCAGACGCGGGGACCGCTTCGGCGGTCACACGTGCGGCGGGTTGGCCACCACTCCAGGTGGCTGACGTGGCTCGAACTCCTTGTCACCGTCGGGCAACCCGGTCTCCTCACTGATAGGAGCTGGGGGCCCCCTTTGCTTTCGGGCAAACGAACACCTCGCTAAAAAACCCTTGGCTGTTACGTCTTCTCGCACTAGAAGACGTACCCAGTCCGGCCCCTCCTTATGGGGGGACCATTGTGGGCCCGCCTTTTGGCGGTGTTGTTCAGGCTTTGCCGATTTCCCATGACCCCGCCACTCAAGCGATGTCGTTGTGCCGCTGTGGATTTAGTGGGTATTCCCGGTTTCGGCTGGGCGAGTCCCACACACGCCCTTCGGGGTATGGTGCGTAAATGCATTACAAAGCGTCAAAAAAAAGGCTCCATACATTTATGAAACATCTCCTTTGAAACACAGATGATTTATGAATAAGACATAGAATACATTTTTATTCTGATATTCCCACGGGATCGATACTTACGCGGGTGAAACTGCAATGATTTAAACGTGAAAGTTTGTGCGTAGGAATGGATGAATGTTCTTTAGCCTTTCACGCAAAAACCGCGAAAGAGATTTGGATAAAATTTGGCATTCAGATGGTTTATAAGCAGAGTTAAGACCAGTGCATTCAGTAAATATATAAAGCTGCAGAGTTTGTTTGTTTGTTTGAACGCGCTAATCTCAGGAACCACTGGTCCGATGTCAATTTTTTTTTTGCGTTAGATAGCCCATTAACCCAGGTAGGCTTTAGGCTATATAACATCACATTGAGACCAATAGGAGTTGAGCATAATAACTAACTACACGCGAACGAAGTCGCGGACGGCCGCTAATAAGTCATAAAGAATGTTAAAATATCGCAGAATAGTGGCCACATCATGACTTTGCCTCAAACCTCCCTCAGAGACGGATCACGCGGCATTGTTACACGTGTTCTTGGCAAAATTGTGGTATCTATATCTCACCTTGAAAAAAGAAGAAGAAGAAGATACTTTTATCTGGATATACCAACGGGATCAAAACTTATGTGGTTGAAAACGAGAGGTGCAGCTAGTACCAATCTTGTCGTGGAACACTGTTGGGCAAATAAATGCCCAACATAAAGAAAAGGGACAAGCATTCACTACGCCTGCTCAAGGCTGATTGATGATTCTAAACTTACTCAAGTCCAATTTACCTAAAGATGTCTTTTTACGGGATTTGATTGAAGACAGCATTACCATCTAATTAGTAGCCAAAACCGAAGAAAAGGAAATTCAAAAACCTAGCCTAAGTTCAAGTTAATTACAACCAAAGCTGTGTCTTTAAAAGAGTTGATTACAGACGGTGTAATTTATTCTGAGTAAATAAATACCTCTCCGAGAATTGAAAATCTTTAGGCATCATTTAGACTTGGAAGCATTGTGGCTGATTTTAAAACAAATGACTGTAGTAAAGTATTCTGTTTCCTTTTCGGGATACATTTTGACCAGAAAGAACGGCGAATAGCTTTAAAACTTTGTGGGCATGTTTTTTTATTCATCATCATCATCCTCATGAACCTTTTTATCGTCCCACTGCTGGGCACAGGTCTCCTCTCATACAGAGAATGATCAAAACGATCAAAATTTTTGTATTACGAAGATCATATTTCTATGTAGGTAATTAGCTATAAAATTGCTCTACATAATTACATACGTCGTTCTTATGGCGAGTTTGACGCCTTTGGGCAAGTTTGGCCCATTTCGGCGCGGAATTGGGTTGACAGGAAAATGGAAAGAGATACCGTAACGTTGTAATAAAATCAGGCATTTTTGAAAAATGGTCAGGAAATTGATCAGGCTTTCAG
Organism: Sesamia nonagrioides; assembly: GCA_017933935.1. Taxonomy (NCBI): domain Eukaryota; kingdom Metazoa; phylum Arthropoda; class Insecta; order Lepidoptera; family Noctuidae; genus Sesamia; species Sesamia nonagrioides. The sequence continues at coordinate 193,175 of JADWQK010001917.1, forward strand.
GCTCCCCAAATATTCTTCCTTAAACACTAGTCAGCCCAGACGATGAGGTACCTTCAGGATGACAAAAACGACTCTCAAAAAATTACGAATAACAGCCAAAACCAGAGTCAACGACATAGCTTTTCGAGTCGCTAAAATTAAGTGGCAGGTGGCAGGGCACATTGCTCGTAGAACCGATGGCCGATGGGGCAATAAGGTTCTGGAGTGGCGGCCACGTACCGGAAGTTGCAGCGTAGGGAGCCCCCAATAAGGTGGACCGATGACCTGGTGAAGGTCGCGGGAAGCCGATGGATGCGGGCAGCACAAGACCGGTCATCGTGGAAAGCCTTGGGGGAAGCCTTTATCCAGCAGTGGACCTATATACGCTGAAGAAGAAGATGAAGCCATGACCAACAGTTTAGCCTGCTTTCGGAGACACGAAGGTTCTTTGGATGAGAAGATGGTCAAACCGCGGCAAATTTAGCTTAACCTGCTCGATCGATCCTAGTGTAGTCGATGGTAGTAGTCACGTTTTGAAAGACTGTCATATATCAATTTACCGTTCTAGAAGTACTGATTTTAAACTAGTTTAAATTAACGATTTTCATTTTGATTCTGACGAAAAGGCATTAAAGTATTATGCCATTAAAGTGCATTAATATATTTTATAGTTATTGAATTTACGAGTGCGCTTTTTATTACCCAAATTTTATGTCAATGGAATAACATATCGGCCGACTTGCAAATAGTTTTTGTTTGCAATGACTTTATCCATAAATGCATGTTGACTATTGTTTCATCCTACGGGAGTTGACCCAGAACAAAGACATGGCCTACAGTTCCGTAATCACATTTACCATTCAAGATTGTGACATTTAAAGTATCCTCCTTGTGGTACCGGGCTTAGAACAGTATCAACCCATATCCGCTCCTGGGCGTTGTAAGAGGTCACTAAGGGAACTCTCACCAGGGAAGCGGGCAGCAGCGCTTCTCCTGTGGAATATCAAATTACTGCGATGCCCAACCAAGCGTGGTGATTATGATATGGTTAAAACACCAGCCTCTCAAGTATGAGTATGCGGATTCGATTCCAGGTGAGGCAAATATCTATGTAACTTTTCTAAGTTATTTGTACTTTCTAAGTATATCTTGGACACCAATGACTGATTAAAAAGTGAAGGAAACACTTAAGGAAACCTGGAATTTCAAGTCTGAAATCGCCAATCCACATTGAGTAAGCGTGGTGTTTACACTCAATCCTTCTCTGTATGAGAGGAGACCTGTGCCCAGCAGTGGGACAATAAAAAAGGTTAATGATGATGATGATAACTGCCGCTTATTATGTAGGATTACTATAGCTGGTTTACCTCTGTCTAACCCAGCAGGAAATACAGGCGTCATGTTATGTGATAAAGACTCCATTTCCTAGAAGTGTATCACTTATGTCTTTTACGATACCCGATAACATAAAGGGGTGATCTAACCCCACGGTATTATACATCGTAATATTTTATACACCACCATAAAATGTCTTGTCGAAGCCAATTTAGAAATGGAACATGATTTATTATTTTTATAAAACATTGAAAAATGATTTATAGGTAATAGCGGACGTAATGGAATTGGTTTGAAAACCCTTTGTACTTTGCCTATACGATATTGATTTTCAAGCCTAATAAACTTTAGGAAGATTAAATGAACTAAATTAATTTTGGCAATATTTTTATAAGTTTTAGTTAGTCAATACTAAGTCGGTTTGGTTTTTGTACAACACTTTTTTTTATAATTTACGTTTTATTGGGAGACAAATAAAAAGTGAATTATAAACAAATGTTTGCCTGGATTCGATTATGTAAGTAACCATAGTCGCTTTCTAAATATCAATGGATTATTCAGGCTGTTATTACAACATAATCAGTAGATATACATCCTTACTAATATTAGGTCGCGGGAAACCGCTGGATGCAGGAGGCGCAGGACCGGTCGTCGTGGAGAACCTTGGGGGAGGCCTATGTCCAGCAGTGGACGTCTTACGGCTGAAATGATGATGATGATGATGAATATTATAAAAATGGGAAGGTGAGTTTTTTTGTTTGTTCCGCTTTCACGCCGTAACTACTGAACCGATTACTTTGACATTTTGCAGACGTAAAGTTAGAAGTCAGCATTAAATAATAGGGTACTTTTTATCGCTGAAAAAATTGATATTCCTGAGAGAAATCTAAAAAGCGCGATATAACCGAACTCGCGGGTGAAGACGCGGGCGGAAAGTTGGTATTATATATTGAGGAAGTACGATGGAGTTCTTATTACTAACGACAAAAATAAGATATTTGATTTTCACCATATTGGCGCTGATTACAACGTAAGCTTCTGTGGAACTAATATTTTCATCAGTTATAAATATCTCATGCTCTCAAAATAAAAGTGTTCCAAATAAAGGAATATACATCATACAACATAAACATGTCTTAATCCACAATTTTGAGCTTATACCATCATAGAATAAATAAGTACCTAAAAAGCTCGAGGGGCACTTTGGAATGACCCAAATAACAACTGTTGGTCCATACAGTATATGTAGCACAACATCCTTGTATAATAGAGGTCAGTGTATTCTGTACAACATAACTAAAATAAAATAACATTCTTGGGACACAGAATACACAAAAGAAATCAAAAAAAGAAACGATCACGGTTTCAGATCGGTCACGTTTACGCGAAATCAATGCTTTTTTCCCATCCAGCAAACTTTTTTTTTTTTTTTTTTTTAATAATTATATACTAGTCCTTGACTACAATCCCGCCTGATGGTAAGCAGTGATGCAATCGTTGATTTACCATCAACGATTGCATCACAGCGCACAAGTTTATTAAGCCTATTCACTTAAAAATCTTCGTGAGTAGGAAGGAAGACGGCAGTTGAGCGAGGTCATGCAATGTTACTGCTGGTAGGTTGGGTTGCAGCGAGGGTTAAACTCCTGCAGCCCCGGGCTTTGCGGTGCTACCGGTGCCTGGAGAAGGGGCACGTCCGGGCCAAGTGCACCTCTGAGGTGGACCGTAGCGATCTTTGCTATCGCTGCGGTCAGCCCGGCCACAAGGCTGCCCAGTGTTCCGCGGCGCCCAACTGCAGCTTATGTTCGGCTGCAGGGAAGCCAGCGGGACACAGAGTGGGCGGAGGGGCCTGTGGCACGCCTGCCAGCAAGAAGGCTACCAAAAAGAAGAAGAGGAGCTCTAAGCCTGCCGGGGAAATCTCGCCTCCCCCGCAGGCTAACAGCTCCGCGGCCGACTCCCGGCCCAGGACCGTTGCCGAGGGAATGGAGTGTCAATAATGGCACAAATCCGTTTCCTCCAGGGCAACATCAATCACTGCGCCAGAGCTCAGGATCTTTTATTCCAGAGCATGGCGCAGTGGTCGATCCAAGTGGCTGTGGTCGCCGAGCCGTATTTCATCCCCGCCCGTGGCGACTGGCTCGGATGCATTGGCGGCTCGGTGGCCATTATTGGCGGGACTCTGATCGACCCGTCCCGGGGCCGCGGCTGGGTTGCTGCGGTCTCGGGCGGCATCGTCATTGTGGGGGCGTATTTCTCCCCCAACAAGAGTCTCGCCGACTTCGAGGGGTTCCTTGTCGAGTTGGGCGCCGTCGTAGGCCGCTATCACCCTCGTCCCGTTCTAGTGCTCGGGGATCTCAACGCCAAGTCATCGGCGTGGGGATCTCCGGTCACGGACCCTCGGGGCGAGGTGCTGGCGGAGTGGGTGGTGACGACCGGTCTGGTCGTCCTGAATCGGGGCTCTGTATACACGTGCGTGCGGCAGAGGGGCGGGTCGATAGTGGACGTTACTTTCGCTAGCCCCTCTGTCGCCAGCCGTGTCCATGATTGGCGTGTCGCCGTGGAGGTGGAGACGCTGTCGGACCATCGATATATCCGGTTCGACGTCTCCGCCCAGACCGCGAGCGGCCGCCATCCAAGAGCCCCGATTAACGACGGCCCGCGCTGGGCGCTTAAGCGCCTCGACAGGGAACTCCTCGAGGAAGCTGCCATAGTCCAGTCCTGGATTTGGGAGTCGGCGACGGACGGCCCCGTCGACGTCGAAGCGGAGGCGCTGCGGTTTCGCGGGGCGATGACGCAGATCTGCGACGCGTCCATGCCCCGCGTCCGCCAACAGTCCGCAAGGCGCAACGTGTACTGGTGGAGCGACGACATTGCGCGGTTGCGCGTCGAGTGCGTCGCGGCTCGCCGCCAGTACACGCGCTACCGGAGACGACGTCGACGGGATCCCGTCGAGGAAGCCGCGCGGTATGGGGTGTACCGCGCGGCCCAGGAGACTCTGTGGCTGGCCATCGGCGACTCTAAGTCGCGGGCCAGGGAAGAGCTGCTGGGGTCCCTGGATCGGGACCCGTGGGGGCGTCCCTACCGTTGGGTACGGGGCAAATTGCGTCCCTGGGCGCCCCCACTGGTGCAAAGTATGCAACCCCAGCTGCTAGAGGCGGTGGTATCCACCCTTTTCCCTGAGCGGGCGGGACATGTTCCCCCGGCGATGGTCTCACCCTCAGCCACAGACTCTCCAGAAGAGGAGGGCACTGATGTCCCCGAGGTGACGCAAGCAGAGACGGGAGCGGCCGTGTCGCGGCTCCGGGCCAAGAATAAAGCGCCCGGACCCGACGGAGTTCCTGGCCGAGCTCTCGTCCTGGCCCTGAAGGAGCTAGAGCCCCAGCTGAGGGGACTCTTCACGGCATGTTTCGGGCAGGGTCAGTTTCCCAGTGTGTGGAAGGAGGGGAGGCTGGTCCTGCTCAGAAAGGAGGGGCGCCCCGGGGACTCGCCGTCCGCGTATCGGCCCATAGTGCTGCTCGACGAGGCGGGCAAACTTTTTGAGCGTATCATCGCAGATCGCCTCGTCGGCCACTTGTGCGGAGACGGGCCGAACCTGGACGACAACCAGTTCGGTTTTCGTCGGGGGCGCTCCACCATAGACGCAATCATGCGCGTGAGAGCCCTGGCGGAGGATACGGTATCCCGGGGTGGGGTGGTGTTGGCGGTGTCTTTAGACATTTCCAACGCCTTCAACACCCTACCCTGGAGCTGTATTAGGGAGGCCCTGAAATACCATCGGGTGCCTCCCTACCTCCGCCGCATAGTAGGGGCTTATCTGGAGGATAGATGCGTCATCTATCGGGGACGTGACGGTGCCGGTCGGCACCAAATGTCGTGCGGTGTTCCACAGGGATCGGTCTTGGGGCCGCTCCTGTGGAACATCGGCTACGACTGGGTGCTGAGAGGCGAGCTCCCGTCGGGCGCCGACTTGACGTGTTATGCGGACGACACGCTTGTCACTGCCCGGGGGAGCTCGCACAGGGAGGCGACGTTGATAGCCACGGCTGCGGTGTCACAGGTGGTGACCCGCATCCGGCGCCTGGGCCTGGAGGTGGCCCTTGACAAGTCGGAGGCCATGGTTTTCCATGGCCCCCGGCGTGCGCCGGCGCCGGGATCACATATCGTGGTCAGTGGTGCCCGGATAGCTGTCGAGTCCACCATGAAGTATCTGGGATTGGTGCTCGACAGCCGATGGGAATTCGGACCCCACTTCCGGCGGCTGGCGCCCAAGCTGATGGGTGCAGCAGGCGCGCTGTCAACGTTGCTTCCTAACATGGGGGGCCCGAGCGCCGCCTGTAGGCGGTTATACGTGGGAATCGTGCGGTCCATGGCCCTGTATGGGGCCCCTGTGTGGGCGATGGACCTGACGGCCGGAACACTCGCCATTCTGCGCAAGCCGCAGAGGGCGATGGCCGTCAGGGTCGTCCGCGGGTATCGCACGATTTCCTACGAGGCGGCTTGCGTCCTGGCCGGATCCCCGCCCTGGGACCTAGAGGCGAAAGTACTCGCGTCATTATACCGATGGCGCGAGGAAGAGCGGACACGGGGCTCCAGTCCGGCGCAGCGGCAGATCGAGCTGCGCTGAGAGGAGCTCCGTCACCTGACGGAGCTCCGCCGGAGTGCCGCCAGTCCGCCACCAGGACCTCCTGGTGGCGGACTGGCGGCAGAGGCTTATGCGCCCTACCGCCGGCCTCGCTACCGTCGAGGCGATCCGGCCAGTACTCGACGACTGGCTCGGGAGAAGGCACGGCTCCCTGTCGTTCAGGGTGACGCAGGTGCTGTCGGGGCACGGCTGCTTCGGCAAGTACCTGTGTCGCCTAGGCAGGGAGCCGGACGCTCGGTGCCACCACTGCGTCCAATGCGGGGAGGACACGGCGCAGCACACGCTCTCTGAGTGTATAGCTTGGGAGGAGCAGCGCCGTGTCCTCACAAATGAAGTAGGAGGCGACCTGACGCTGCCGGCAGTAGTGCGGAGGATGGCCGGCAGCGCAGAGTCGTGGGACGCGGTGGTGTCCTTCTGCGAGGACGTGATGTCGCAGATGACGCACCGGACGCCGAAGAAGGGCGGATAACGCCCTCTTCCGCCCCCCATGAATGGGTCCAGGGGCGAGGGACATGTGGAAGTCCCCGCCCCCTATTCGATGGACCCCGCGGTGGAGGCGCGCGCAAGTGTCAGCGCGCGCCTCTGAGGCGATGCACGGGGTAGCTTAACACCCCACTACCCCGTGCCGGAGACGAGGCCCGGACAGACCGGGCCAGGACGAGAGTGTGGGGCTGCGGAAGAATTTAGACTCCCGCGGCCCCACGCGCGCTCGTGATAGAAGAGACACCGGGGTGGTTTTAGTCAGTAAAAGTCTGACAGACCCCGTCGCCCACCCTAGGGCGGCGGACATCCTATGAGGATTTCCACCCCGAAAAAAAAAAAAAGGTCATGCAATGTTAAACCCAACAACACGACCAACTTTGCTGCACCCTCAACGATCAAACTCCCGACACAATAACATTTGGCGCATCGTACCCGGCACACATCGCAATACAACTTCTCAGACCCGTCCTCCGTACGGCTTCACCAGACATCATGCCGGAACACGACGAATTGCTTGGCGGCAAGACTTTGTCTGGTGGGTGGTAACTTCTGCCGGCAGCCGATATTATGGCCTACCACCGAGAGAATTCATTTCACTTCAAAAAGATAAAAAACATTTAAAAACATAAATCCAACCAAGAAACATTATTTATCAATCGTTGCCCGAATTGCAATTACTGTAAGGAAAGGGCCTGCCCACTTCCCCGCGTATCGTCCTCAATCAATCAGCGTCACAGTCAGTCGTGAAGTCTGCACACGCCTTTAAGACAGTAACGAGAAACAATTTGTTCGAAATGAAGGAGACTCATTCAATTAGGTGCCGACGCAATGCATTCAGGGTAAGCTTTTGATCTTTCTTGTGAGTCGCACTTCTTGTATTAAAGGGAGGATTTCTTCTTTATTAAAACTTTTCTTTTATTTTGGTTCCACTTCAGCATTATAGGTTTCTTTGCTTCGAACTTGTGGGTTGATTCTGGAACTCTCTTGTAATCGTAAAGCTATTCGTTTTGAAAATTCCTCAAAATGAATTGTGTTGCTTATGTTGTCGAGCTGACTAATTTTTGAAACACATGCAGTTATAATATAGTCGTATCAAATAAAAGTATATTTCTATCAAAATCGAAATTATATTTTTAAAATGTAGAAATTTTTTAAGTATTGTGAAATCTGTGGACCTTATGAAAATTTTTAGAAACTATAATTGTAACAGGCTTACTGCTATTACAGGCATCAAATATAGTAAATACGATCTAGATCATTTTTAAAAATACATTTTACCTATTTTTATTTTAAATTTGTATTTTTTTTTTGCATAAAACTTATATTGGAATTCGTAACCTTGGTGATTTTGAGCTGTATATTTCGTATTTATGTGTGTTCGGATCGTTGGCAGTGCCTGAAGTTGCGAAAGTGGATACAAGCTCCACAATGGCGCCGATTTTGTTGTTCATAAACTAAAGTAATTTTAAGTTAAGTGCATCTTTTTCTTTTCATTTCATTTAGAAAAGGACAAAAGATAAAATGTCAGTTTATACCTGTCAAATTAGTGCGCTCCTGACGTAAACTGGCGTATTTTTAGTCGCCATGTTTATAATCGCGTCTAAACTGTCTATGGAGTATCTTAATTTGACGGGATTAAATTAAAATGTTATCTTCTATCCTTTTCTTAACGAAATGGAAAGAAAAAGATGCACATAACTTAAAATTAGTTTAGTTTCTGAACAACAGAATCGGCGCCATTGAGTATTAATTTTACGTATCTACATCTGCGTCTTACATTTGTGTCTGTAACCTACTAACACTAAAACTTAAGTAAAATTGTTACTCCTGTGTGGAATAAAAGGTTTCCGTTCTATTTATTTTCATTGTTATTAGATATAAATTATTATAATGTGATAACTTTGTTACGAATGAAAATTGCGGGAATATTTACTTCGTATGAAGAACTCAAGCTTATGCTTCGTTAATTGCGATTAAAATGAGATTTAACAATAACGTTAAAACTGCAAGTATTGTGTTGTCTTTTTAGTATCTATAAAAATCTTGCTAGTTCAAAGGATCATTTGAATGGCAAGTATCAGCAGATCTTTGCTATAACATTGCACCTGTAGCAAACCAGATTTTATCTTACCGCGCATATGCTTAGGTTGGGTGGATCATTTAATTTATAGTGTTGTATTTTATATTAAGAAATTGTTTTTATTTATATATTTTTACACTCATTTCATCTTTTTACCCTATTCTTATATTGTTAACATGCGGATTGTGTAGTCGGCTGCACTATGATTATATTGTAATGCTATTCAATTTTTTTTAAAATATTTTATATTGTAGTAGTTTATTGTCCCATCTATCTATAGCTATACTAATATAAAAAGCTGAAGAGTTTGTATGTTTGTTTGTTTGTTTCAACGCGCTAATCTCAAGAACTACGGATCCGATTTGAAAAATTATTTTAATTTATTTAAAAATAATAATAAAAATTATTAAATTAATTTACCTTCGGGTTAAATAAGAGTTTACTAATTTAGTATTACTCGACTTCTTTACTTCTGTAGATCGGATTTTCTGTCAACTTTAACTCGACAAACTCAAACCAGGCAACAAACTCACTTGTAATGGATTATTTGTGAGGCGCACATAATTATGAAATTACTGGTCTAGAATTTAGATCGGTAATTTCAAACCAAAGTTCTAAATTATTAATTGGTAAAGCTTCTCTTAAAATATATATGATCCAATCCTTATACAAGTATAAGGAGTTTGGTCGTGGAGAGTCTCCAGAGCAATCTCCCTCTAGCGCAGCATTGTTTGGTTGTGTTGGTCTTGGGTTTAACATTGCATCACCTCGCTCAACTGCCGTCATCCTTCCTATTCCTTAGTTTTTTAAGTGAAAGCTGTGGCAGTGAAGCCAATAGGCTTAATAAACTAGTGCGCTTTACCATCAACGATTGCATCACTGCTTACCATCAGGCGGGATTGCAGTCAAGCACTAGTTTATAATTATAAAAAAATAAAATAATAAGCTGTAACAGAAAATGTAATTTAAGTCCTGTTCGCTTAAACCCGAATGATTGTCTGTCTAGAAATTTTCAATATCAGACTACATTATGTGCTATCGCCGAAGTCTATAGGCCACCGTAAGTGTTATTCTAAATATGTAAATAAAAAAGATCCTCTTTTGTGATAGTACATGACATAGTATCATGCCTATTTTACTACTCTACTAACGTTACCGGTGAAATGTGAGTGTACTCTTCAGCTATGTTTAAGTTCTATATAATAGGGAGCTAAAGACAGCTTAGTCAAAGATATAAAAAAAAAAAAACATCAGTCGGCAGAGACTGGATAAAGAAAGCGATAAGCCTACATAAGCAGAAATAGTTGGAAGCGGCCTACATCCGAAGAAGAGCCTTGCTTTAGGCACACTTTTTTCCTCATAATCCTTGACATATCACGAACGCCCCATACCAACAACGCGTCACACAGATTCTACATCTATGTACATCTCTCTACTCTTCTACATCTCGCAAGCAAAGTTTACCATGCAACCAGCATATACACAACTTCCCAACATGAACCGTTTGGCAAGTGCCCGCCAGACACAATACCCGTCTGGTCGTAGAATGAAAATAAGAGGCCTTATTATTATTATCCCAAAAGGGGGCGAGCTTAAAGTTACTATCAACCGGGTGCAAGTTCAGACTCCAGGCTACTACAGAAAATCCAGGTGTAAAAACCTGCTAATACATTACTGGACCCGAGCTTCAGATTACTAACGAATTCAAATTTTTAACCAAAACTGAAATTCTCAGAACATTTGAACAAACGGGTTATTCAATGCACTTAATAAAAAGACATGGGCAAATAGAAAATACAGAGATTTTAGATGTAAAGCCGGATTAGGGGAACGCGTGAGCAACCTCGGCAAGTTTCGTAGTAAGTAGGTATTATATTATTCAACATTTTTATTGTAGATGATTTGAAGACGTTGTCGTTAGCAAAACAGTGAATTGTTATGGGTAAATGTTCGATATTTTGGTTGTTAATATCAAATTTTTGTAATATAAATTGGATTGTGACTGAAATTGATGCCTTTATAAAAAAAAGAATTAAACCCATTTTGGGTTTGAATTTCTTGTTTTTGATTAAAAAAATTATGTGTTCTTTGTTATGATTTTTTAAACTAGGGTATTAGCATATTTTTAGTGTAGCCGCAAGGGACGAAGCATTGATAAAACAATACTTTAACTTTTTTCGTTCATGTTAAGACTAAACTTACTTCGTTGTGTAAAATGTTTGCTATTTAATACATTTTGACCGCGTAGTTATAGCATATTTTTTTTAATCAGCTGGTTGATTTTTTTATAAACGTCTAAATAATATGCCCAAATTACTTCTTTCCGATATAGTGTCCCACGGAACCGCTCGACTTTTTATCTATACTAATATATAAAGCTGAAGAGTTTGTTTGTTTGTTTGTTCGCGCTAATCTCGGGAACTACTGGTCCGATTTGAAAAAATCTTTGTGCGTTGGATAGTCCATTAATCCAGGAAGGCTTTAGGCTATATAACATGACGCTGTGACCTATAGCAGCGGAGCATAACTAACTCCACGCGAGCGAAGTCGCTGGCGGCAGCTAGTTCAGTATACAGTATGTTAACTAACAGAGGGCGTTCCCGTTAACCCGAAATAGTATAGCATACATACATGCTAAAATAGTTATTTGTTATACAAGAGTGCAAAGTTGCTTTTTAACCGCGTGTTCAATTTTGATGACCGAGCAAGCGAGGGAATCAAAAGGACACGAGGTGAAAAATCTTTGCACTCGAGTGCAACACGTAACTTTTCATTCCACCTCAGCGAGGAAATGACTAAATGCAATAAAAAAATATTTACAATCACAAGATAGGTACACTTTTATTACAGTTTAGGTATTAATTACTACATTATGACAGGTAAGTATTACAGAATAATCTTTAAATTATAATAAAATAATACTAAAGTATAATTAAGAAAATTTTAAAGTAACGTTGCAACTGTTATTTACATTGAGTGTAATATTTTTGTTTGGTACTGTAATATTGGTGTTAGTCACTTGTGTACTGTTTTTCGGTAAACTGTCTGTCATACATAATAGTTGTACCGATTCATCGGATTCCCTTGGCGTGAATGTTGGAGAGAGAGGGAGATGGTTAGGTGTTTCATAACGGCTTATTTTTGATGTAGAAGGGCCAGTCCAAGTTTCCGATTGAGGCTCTTTCAGTGTAATGGCTCCTACGATGCCTTCAGATATTTTAGACTTATTTTGGATGGAATCCTCTATGTATCCCTCTACAACTGCATTGGTCTTCCAGCCTCCGTGGCGCTTAAGGGACAGGAGATCAGCTCCAGAATCAGCCAAAAGTGTGGCTGAAGTTCGTCGGAAACAATGACCCGTGTACAACAGGGGTTCTGGAAGTTCAAGAAATGTTGCTATTTCTCGTGGGATACTGCCAATTTTATTAGTACCCATAGGCTGTCTAACACACTTTCCATTGCGATACTGTAGAAAAAAACGATTGATTGGAGTGTTAGGCGGCCGTAAGGCTTGATATTTCTCAACAATCGTTACGTATTCCTTGCGAATGACAAAGTTGCGGTCTCTTTTTGTCTTTGTATTAGGTAAATTAATTAATAGTAAGTCATCTGAATGTTTCTCAATGTTTTTGACATTAAGTTGTGTTAGTTCATTAGTTCGACATGCTCCGTTTATTCCAATAATAACAACAACCTGCAATGTAAAGAGTATTGTAGTAGATAAATGAATAAAATTTATATGAACGCATAATTATGCCTATCAACATTTACTAAGTATACTATTTAATTGAGATTAATATATGTACTTAAGTAGATACTGAATGTGCAACTGACTTACTTTTGCCGCCAAATATACGGAATCGGGTGCTTCGTTAAGAAACTTTTCAATATCAGATACTGTGAAAACCTTCGATTTTTTTGGATGATGACCAGATGAGGCTCTTTTTAAAAATGCTACTAATTTAGGATAGGTATCGATATGTATGTCTTTTTTCATCTTTATTGTTGCTTTTAGCATCGAATACGTACTCCATAGAGTGCTTGCTTTTTGTTCTCGGATAATTCTATAAAATATGCCAGCAAAACGTTTTCTGAGAAAGTTTTGGCTCCTTTTGCTAGTCGCCACGTGTTGAACATATCGTACTGTTTTAAATACTTCTCGCGTGATTGTTGAGGTAGAAAGCTCATTTGCGCATTATTAACAGTTTCAGTCAATTCTGTTGGCGTCAAACAAACTTCCTCGTCGCTAGAATCACTCATTTTAGTTTTTCAGTTGTTTTCAAGTTTCTTTTTTTTAATATAAGGTTTAACAATGACGTGAAAAAATGCCGCGTAAAGAACCGCGTACGTACAAAGAAAATTGAAAAAAGAACCAAGAAGGTTCCGAGTCTGAGTTTTTAACAAATTAAAAAAAAGTTGTATGATATATTCGGCACCATAGAGGTAACAGTAAATAGGTTTAATGTTTTTTTTTTTAATTTACAAACTTAGTGCACACGATGTTCTAAATTCAATTTACTTTATCCTCTAGAGAATAAAAAGGCTTTTCCAGTCAGATATTGAAGATTAAAAATACTCTTTCCGAGATGGTGGGATGAAAAAAATATTTCCATTCGAAAACAAAATGTTTTAAAATTTTTCCAATATGAAAATATTCAACAAAAATTTTAAATTGACATGTAAAAGAAACACACTGTACACGCGAACATGAAAGACGGCAACGTCGCAATTTATTTATACATGACGACTACTATTTTGATTCAAAACAGGAGGTTTTTAAATTTATTTCCAATTAGAATTTTTTTTTATTCGGATTTTTTATGCTTATTTTTCTATGCTGATATTTTTATTTTAATCTATTAATGATATATATTAACGAGTTTAAGGGAACGCCCTCTGTTATTTAACATACTGTATAATTGATCCTATGTGAAGATTCACTGACCTCTTGAAAGGTGAGGATAGCAAAAGCCAAAGCGAGTCAGACTTGCACACGTACGGTTCTGTACCAAAAGGCAAAAGACGTCGGAATAAACACGTACCATGTACGTGTTGACACCCACTTTAATTCCTACTAACTTTATTCTATTTTTATTATTCATTATTACACTAGCTGTTGCCCGCGACTCCGTCCGCGTGGACTTCCGTTTACAGCGCGCGGAGCTCAGTTGATATATAATAAGCGCCTTTTAAAATAATGGGAGAAATATGTATGTCAGCGTTCGCTCCCATTTTCTCAACATTTTTTGTTACTGCTCTGCTCCTATTGGTCATAGCAGGATGTTATATAGCCTATGTCTTTTCTCAGGCTTTAGACTATTTGTGTACCAAATTTCATTACTATCGATTCAGTAGTTTAGTCGTGAAAGCCGGACAGACAGACAGACAGACAGAGATACTTTCGCATTTATAATATTAGTATGGATTACAGTAACAATAGAGCTACAAATGCTGTGAAAATTTACGGTAATACTGGCAAGTATTACCGTTCACTAGATATATCCAGCTGACAGTCAAATGGACGATGGAGGCTTATTTGGGTACCCTATTGACTTGGGTACGGAGCCAGTACACAGTAAATGTATTGGTATTCGTCTGGAAAACAAAAGACTGCAAAGGTACACAAAACCTATCAATATAAATAAATTGATTTTACTTGGTACGACAGATAACTGAATAGAATATTTATTCGATTTAGCCAGATGTTCCAAGCGTTGTACGAAAAAGTTTTTACCGTGTTTTTATTCGGCGAGCGCGGGCTGGTGTCGGATCGCTGGCGCTGTCAACCTTAGCGATCCCTAATAAAACTTTCGGGAAATATTTCATTTTTGAATATTTTTGGGTTGTGTTTAAAATGGGGTTTTGTTAAATTTCATTATATGTCACATAATTGAATTTAGCAAAATCCCATTTTTATGTTGCTATGGAAGATTTTAAAGAAAAAATGTTAGAGAATTGTCCCACCGTTAGGGCTAAGGCCTCCCTACACTCCTTCCACCTATTTATGTCTAGAGCTGACTAGGACCTTTCTTCATAAAAGGAATCCAAGCTCATCCCACATTTTCCATCTTGGCCTGCCACAATATTGTTTGTCGTTTTTTAAAGACTGAACTTCAAAGTATTTGACTAGCGAATTACTTCTTAAAAATGAAGAAACAGAAAATGAATATGTATACATGTTACACATTTTTGCAAATGAGGCCTGAAGAGACTGTAATTTGATTCAGTCTAATGTTCCATACATTGGACTACAATTTTATACAGCCCAACACCCACCTACGCTGTCGGGCTGTCAATCCCGACAATCTCCGAATATGACTTGCTGACATACGCTAATTCATATTTGGAGATTTTTAGGCTATGTATCTCGGTTTTTAATATAATATGTATGTTTGTGCTCATTTTAACTTTGCGTCAGTTGCAGAAATAAAAAAAAAGTTAGTATCTCTAAAATTGTATTTATACTTGTAATGTTATTTCTTGACTATGAATAAAAGGAGCTGAATTAATCAAAACACATTTATTTGTGTTTTCACCAACTGACGAGTTCGCAAGCAAGTAGGTAATGTGTCTGCCCGAGTTCGATACCACCTTCTTCTTCTTCTTCTTCTTCAGCCTATAGATGTCCACTGCTGGACAAAGGCTTCCCCCAAGGCTTTCCACGCCGACCGGTCTTGTGCTGCCCGCAGCCATCGGCTTCCCGCGACATTCACCAGGTCATCGGTCCACCTTGTTGGGGGCCTCCCTACGCTGCGTCTTCCTGTTCGTGGCCGCCACTCCAGAAAAAAATTGTTTTTTTGATACTACATTCATATTCGGACAAATCTAAAATAGGTAATTATAGCAAAGTTGTTACTACCCTCCAATTGTTGAGCTTGTTCTTATACATATATCATATATATATATATTGTCAAGATATTTTTTGTCGGTACGACATAACTTACTGCATACTTTATCAATATGCATCAATGAGGTATCATTTTAAAGTTTTATTGGACCGCTATACTGGAAAAATATACACTTTTCAATGTTATTACCACTGGCTACAAAACGGTGAAGGAAAACATCGCGAAGAAACCGGCATGTCCTAGAGTCAAAAACTTCGAAGACATGTGACATCACCAACACGCACTGGACCCGCGTAGTAGATTACGGCCCACTCCCTCTCGAGAGGAGGCCTGTGTTCCATCAGTGGGAACAATATAGGCTGATTATAATAATAATATTAATAATAATTTATTTCAAAAGTAGTCCATATAATGTTAGTAATACAAAAATTCAAAATACAAATAAAACCTTATAAATCTATTGTTAGTAAACAAAACAGAAATACAGCACAATGAAATGGAACCGCACAGAAGTGCCAAGTTATGCCAACCCTAGGACGCGACCACCCGTAGTGTGTAGTCGCATCCAGTGCCGCCACATCAGCGAGTCCCAGCGGTCCACGAACACACTCAGAAGACTGTTCGGGCTAGCCCGCATTCGCTTCATGAGAGATGCACAGCGCTTCCGCATGATGGCATGGAAACCATCCACTCTTTTTTCAGCAAACATTGCTGAAGCACTGCAGCAGCGCCGTAGTCCGAACAGTACTCTGAACGCATTATTATATTGGACCCGCAGAGCGGTGCATGTACGCTGCGTGTACTTAGTCCACAAGCTGCAGGTGTAGAAGGACGAAGAAGAAGAAGAAAAGGAGGAGGAGAAGGAGGTGAAGGATTATGTACGCATGTATAGTTTTTATTCGAATATGCCTTCATAGTCACGAAGACTCGTTATGGCAGCTAGTCTTTTAGAAAAATGACAATAATATTTACAAACATTGAAGACGAAAGAGATACCCGATCCACTTACACTTATCTAATTATCCACAACCAACAACAGAACACGCAATTACCGCAATAAGCACTGAAGTAATTTCTCAGAAAATAATATAGAAAAGACTTTTTACTTATACACAGTTTGTCCATCCATCGGGGGTGTATCAAGAACCTTCCCTCATTAGGCTCGCCTAGCTGTCACTCGTCCGTCGTCCAGTTTTATTGGATTGTCAGGCTTATTGGAAGGTAGCGAAGGATAGGCCATTAATTTGTTACGGAATTACATGTACCAACGTGTGGGACGTAAATTGAAAGACCCGGTTTGACGTTGATTGTTTGGTCCGTAAGTGCTTCGGTGTGTGAGGTGGTCGATTGGTTTTTGTGGAAGTAGTTGATAATGTGTTGCTATTAATAGCAGGTAGTTTTTAAATGTTTAAGAGGTTTGTCATTTAAAAAAAAGGAAATTATATGTTTTTTTTTTATTTTTTACTTTTTGATTATAGTTACGACTTACTTCTATAAAATTTGCTTTTAGTTAAACTTAAAAAGTTCATAAACACGAGCTATATGCCAACTGCAGCCCTTGACACGTGTCGCCACTTCTGTCAACGCGTTGACATGTGTTGCTCGTGTATTTAAGTTTAAATACATAAGTTAACGTATAGTACGGAGCTGTTGACGGCTGTCATCGACATGCATCAACGGTTGCAGTTGACTCTGTCGTCGACGCGTGTGCTTTGCATATATGCACACTAATAACCAAAACACTAATAAAAAAAAACAAAATGGCGGATGTTTGTCGCCATATTGTGAGGTAAAAAAAGAAAAAATCTAGCAAGGATATCGAGTGGGGTATCAAAAGGAAGGATTTTAAACACTAATTAGAATCAATTATAACTAGTTAGTAGTATAGTTGGGGACCTCTTAGCTAGATAAACAAGTGTTCAACTCGTTCCTGCCGTTTGTAAATATTTTTTTCTTATTATACCTACTTATATCTTTTAATTGGAGGCCCGATTGGCGCAGTGGCTGAGTGATCGATTGGTGCGCTACGTGTCACCGATTCTCGCACGGAACAAATATCTGTATGTCAGGTAGTTTTTCCGGGTCAGCCTGTTTGTGTATGCAGCTTAAATAAACCTACACACGATACAGGAGTAATTATTCCTAGTATGGAGCAATGTATATTAAAAGAGGTGACTTGTGCGAAGTATTCGTATATTTGAAAAACCGTTGATGTATCGTAAATTTTCGAAAAACCATTGAAATTCATTTAATAGAAAATATACGTGCATACAGTCAAGACCAAAAGTCGAGTTGCAATCTCACAAAACTATGGCCAAGCAATACTAGTTGTAGTTACGACCTTCTTCTATAATAAAGTTTGATACACACTCATACACTTGCTGCCCGCTTATGATTGTTAGGTACTACTTACTATTTTCAACGTCTACAGTAAGTATTTCAATGGCCTAACGGTTTTCGCCTTGATAGGCGTTCAAGGTGGTTCGAGTTCAAATCTAATAACTTACAAAAATATTTTTTAAATGTTTATTGGTGAGTTATGAATGCTGACAACAAAAATATCTAAAAATACCGATCTGCAAATTAAAGATGATACTTTCTTTTAAGATTTTTTCTATATTAGAGTCATTATAAAAAGATGACGGTAGACTTAAAAGAATCTGAATCACTACTTCACAAAAAATATTCCGCTACCTACAATAACTATTATTAGCTACAATAACTCAAATAATATTACTTAGTTGTTGTTAGTTGGTGAACATATAGTTACCAGTTTGTGTTATTAGTTTTACTTTTTAATCAATATGCAGGCTTAGGCAGCAATATATCTCAAATATCATATGAAACCGGCTTTTGTGTAAGTTGTTTTTATTATTATTTATGTAAGGTGCAAACCAATCGCTTGTAGCAAGTGTGTAATAAAATTGTTATTGTTTTAGAGAAATACTGTAAGCCGTTGGAGGTCAAGGTCAAGAGGTTGGAGGACGAAGGTAGCTGTCGAGACAAGTGAAACGAAACGACAATATTTACCGTTGAATAAACTTTTAAATCGTGCGAAGAAGATAGGTTGCATTTGTGGTTTAAAAATAAATTGGCGAGGCTGGTGGAGTCTTATCGAGCTAAACAAAAAAAAAACTATTTATAACAAAAACAGTGCAGAAGTGTCCTACAGAGTGTTTTAAATATATACCAATAAATATCTTAATAACGGACTCTAAACCATCTCTAAAGTAATTTAGCTAAGTGACAGTAATATGTTCGGTTGGCTTAATGGCTAATAGATGTCGCCTTTTGCAATTTCAATACAAATTACTTTTGGTAAATTATAAAAAGTATAATTTCGGAATTCGATAAGAACTAAGTTCGTTTACTTTTGAACTAAGAAAGCGCTTGAAGATTATAATTTCATGCCATCAAACTCCGAAAAAAGTCACTACAGGATGGCAGCATTAGTACCATGCTATACACGCAAAAAAATTGTAAATGTAATAAGCACTATTATGTGTTCTAAGTATAGAATATTTTATGATTGCAATAATATTCAGGTTAAGCTTCAATCCTCTTTTCTTTAAGAACATGAATAATTAAGCTATAACCTCTTTAATCATAATATATGTATAATATTATATTTTTCATATCTAACAACCAAAAATGTTTTTTGTATTTTTTTCCATAACAATATCATAAGTTTGTCAAGGATTACTTTTATATACTTAAAATATTACAATGCTGCCGTTTCAACGTTTGTTTCATTTGTTAGTATAAGTATATCTATACCGAATAATATATAACTTTATAATATATTGCATTATAATATGCTTATTGTTTTATTTTTATATATTTTTAATTATATTACCCCTATAGTAAACTAAAACATATAATAAAACCCTTTTTTGGGATAAATATTCAATAAATTTTCCTATTTGTTTAAATATTATTTGCAAACATTTTTACTGTAAAATACAAATCAATTATCATAATTTTAAATTATATGAAACAACAAAAAGAGTTGCCTATAATAAGGATCGAACGCACAATCGCTTGCTTATGATAGCACCATTGTTAAGTGCGGCCGCTAACTTAACTTCAAATGATGTAACGAAATTTTGCATTACTTTAAAGAAAGACGAAGACTGCGATAAAAAAATAATGCGGTAGTGTGCGTGGCCGGTTTAGCGCAGGCGAGAGTAGTCTTTAAGGTGGGAATGGACTTCTACAGCTGATAGTACATAATCAGCCTATATTGTTCCCACTGATGGGACACAGGCCTCCTTTCGATGAGAGGGAGTGGGCCGTAATCTACTACGCGGGTCCAGTGCATGTTGGTGATGTCACATGTCTTCGAAGTTTTTGACTCTAGGACATGCCGGTTTCCTCACGATGCTTTTCTTCACCGTTTTGTAGGCAGTAGTAGTAAAATTATTTACACAAAGTAAAGCGCAAGACACAGATTATGCAAGTCGAACAGGTGAAGGGCGGGCGTTTTGAAAGGAGCAAGGAGCAGGTGAAAGGAGAAAGATTTTATGTAATTTCATAATTTCTCATAATTTTATTTTTCATTTTTAAGCGTCATCGCTTAAAAATTGCTGATTTTCAGTCTTATATGAATAAATGACTTTTGATTTTATTGATATTTTATCAAATACAGTCCCAAACATGCAAATCCGATCTACCATTTTATCGTGAAAGCCTAACAATAAAACATACAAAATATAAATATTTTCTCCTTGTAATATATGTTTAGATTTTTAGAAATGCATTAGGTATAATAAATTATAAAGCTGCGTTGGTAAATAGGTAGATAAGTAGAACCCAATATTAGAACGCATGTAATTTCAAAATCATTATAAAGAAAACAAAATCAATCACAAATTTGACATCCACAAAGTCAAGACAGTGTGAATATCACCCAAATTTATATTCCCTCGATTAGTTTTCATAATTATACCTAATACATATGTATATTATGAAATGTATTCCTGGGTATAGATTTAGTACCTACTTCCCAATTTTTATATCAATATTTGCGGCACTCCAAACTGACTAATACAAATAAATAGAAATAAGATACTACACGGCCTTTATGTAAAAACCTTCCCTCTGATCTATTTTTAAGAAAAGAACCCAAACATAATATAAATATATTCTATAGGTTAAGTTGGGGGGCGGGGACACTGGGGTAAAAACGTACGAATGGAATTCCCAGCTAATGGAGCAATATTTTTGAATTCCTCAACATTTGACCAGAATAAAATGCCGTGGAATTTGACACGTACGGTTTTATCACAGGGGTCTACTTCTTAAGCATGGAATCTACAGTTTCAGCCGAATTTATGACTGTTTCTTATTCCGTATTAGAACTTACGGAAATACTTATGATAATTTCAGGGCTCGAATTAAGAATGAGACGTTATGATTTCACAGGTATCCCCGCTCTTGACATTTACTTATATCACCGTGCGAAATATTGAATTTTACACTTGTTTTGAGGCAATAACTACTTTGGGCATGCGACAATAGCGGTGGTAAGTCCCCTCTTTGAGGAGTGGGTAGAGATTCCGCCTGACGCAGGTCCTCACCGGACACGGCTGCTTCGGGAGGTTCCTGTTTCGTATAAGGCGGGAGGAAACGCCAGTCGACGGCGTTTTGTTTCAAATCCACCTCAAAGATATATCGGCACATCGTGACGGGGTCCACGAAGACCGATGCCTCCTGGGACAGGGTTGCGGGTAGGTTAAAAAAGAAACCATGGCCCTGGCCTACAGGCAAGTGAAGGAACACGGGTGGGTTATAGTCAGTAAAAGTAAAAAAAGGCAATAACTACTTCAGGATCATCTGGTATCTTCGTGGATGGACTTAGAAAGCAGACCCTCAACTGCAGGTCGGAAAAAAAATCTACTTACTATGATCAGCAAGCACACTCATGAACGTTGTGTACCTAGAATAGAAATAAAGTTTAATATAATGTAATAATATCATATCATTTATTAGTATAAAGCATGTTTTAAAAAGGTGGTGGTTATGTGAACACAATGGTGGAACATATATAAATATTTGGCTTCATAACTTTAGATGCAGCTTTATTTTGTTCAAAGGTATATTATTACGTAAATGACTATTTAAATGATAAGAATAACTGATCGCTCTGATTAACTCAAGACAATATTTGTGTTCTTTCTCCGGAATTAGCTTACTGACACGTTATACGAGTTCATATAATTTGTTTTTTTTTTTTTTACAATACATAAATATATGAGCTGTCACGCCCTTTATACCTCGGGCTTTTATTTAGGTAATAAGCTTTTACTTATTTACATTTCTATTTTTATTGGAATTTTTCAATTTTATTTTTTGTTTTTGCTTTGCTGGTATTTTGTCGTGGCTAGCTGGCATATGGTAAATAAGTTCATCGTTGTGGTGTGTTCTTATGTTCATTACTGGACCTACATAGTACTTATTCATCACCATCATCATCATCCCAGCGTTAATCCCAGTCGCATCCGAAGCCTTTTCAGCTTTGGAGTCTGGGGTCCGCTTTACCAGTCCAACTGCTGATATGGCTAAACTTCGACATTTTAATTGAAGCGACTGCCGTCTGACCTCCACAACCCGAAGGCGGCATCGAAGCATTGCAGTTAGACCGATTGTTGGATTTTTGAGGGCTCCAACAACCCGTAACGACTGCCACTAGATGTTCGTATGGCAACCGGGACCAACGGCTTAAAGTGCTTTCCGTGGCACGACCAGACCAGTGCAAATATTCATATTCATGCATACAAATACTTGCACTGTGCGGGGATCGAACCCACGCCACCTTACGCAGCGGCCGCGTCCGCTACCGCTACGCCACGGAGGCTGTCATAGTACTTATTGTATAACGGCATATGCCCGCAACATTTTACCAGCGGGCTAGGTAGTCGTCTTCAGTTATTGCAAGTCGTAAAACTTTGTCGGCGGCACACTATGGAAAATATGGGTCTTTTGCTGATTAAAAATCTATATCTCTCTTATTTTTCAAGATAAACAGGTGAAATTTTGCACCAATGTACATAGTTCATAGTGTAGTTTGCTATTCGCAAACCATATGAAAATAATTGTAATGTATGGATCCGATGTATATAGTAATGTATGGAATACATCTTCGTTAGTTGCCGATCTTGAACACTTTTTTGCATGATGTAGTCTACAATTTTTGTAGTCTTTATTACGAGACTCTTGCGCATCTTCCGAAAGTTATTTCTGCAGAACAACTGGCATTACGGAAAAATCTTCTAGCTGTATTACCATCATTCGAGTAGCCACTTACTTGCCTTGATAAAATTATTAAGCCCAGCTCTTCACGGAATATTTTTTGTACTGTTGTTTTTTTTCCTGCTTTAGTCGTTTATTTTCGTCATTTATCCTTGTCTATATAGAAAAGTATCAATTCACGTCTAGAGCAATTAAAAGAACTCATTATAAGTATTTTGTATTGTAATTTAATAACGAACAATAACAAATTGTGGTAAAGGGTGTTCAGTGGCCAAGCTTTTTATACGAAAATCGAATAAGGGTGGTGTGCATCATATGCCGTTATCTTAGATGACAATATTTTCAAATAAAACCTGTGCAAAAACTATATCAATAACAAAAAACGCCAAAATTTTACCTCAGAAACGTCATACGATACTTATCAATTCAGTTCCCGTGATAATGAATATGGGACGTGTTATCAAAAACCCCAAAAAACCGCAAGTTTTTTTTATTGTACATATTAGGTGAATACCTTGTGCATGAAATTATATCAAATTTAGAACTTCGCCAAGCTTAGCTAACATATAAAAGTCTCGTTGAAGTTAAAACAATTTAATTTTCGTCGGCATTTTACGTAAAAAATTGTGACAGTTATATTTTATCTTTTATTACAATTTTAATTACTGACTATTACTCTACATAAAATATCCTTTCTAAATATATGGCACACTATATAGTTATTTCTTAACCAGTGCTCAATATCTAACTCTGAAAATATGTAACTTACAAGTTACAGTTTGTAGAATTTCTATACTTTATCTTAATTTTTTTATCTTAATTCTTTCGAGTTCTAATGCATTTTTTTTACTATTTTGTTTATTTAATAGATAAAAACGAATTGAATATCATAGAATGGCTTCTTATGAATAAAATAAGACCAAAAACATGTACTATTTGCAACATTTTAAAAAAGTATTTTTAATCAGCTCTTGTTCTACGATAATCCATAGTGCGGCATGTCGGCGGCTCGACATCAGAAACTTATTTGGCCGTTAGTGATTGCCGTGCGTCGAAAGAGTTTTATAATTTTTGTGCCATTCTCACAACACAAATAAAAATACTAGCACGTTACATAACACAAATGTCGATATACGCGGCGTACGCGGCTTGTCGGCGTACGCTAGCCGCCGGCAAGCCGCCGATGTGTCGGCGGGCAAGACGCGCGGGCGAAGGTTGCCGACATGCTTTTTTCAACATATGCCGCCGGGTTGTGTCAGGGGGCTGTGCTGCTGAGCCAGCGGCTTCGGTGTGTAGAGCGCTTAATGTCGGCTTCTTTCTTAATTCTGGGTGATAACTTCAAGAAACGGCGTTTCGATGTGGATTGTACTAGACAAAACATGCGAATTGTACATGACTTGTATCTTGTCCAAATTCATGCCGAGACCAATCCGACGAGAGGCTCCATTTAGTCCAATTGTCTCCGTCATTAGGACGATGCTATCGGCAAATCGAAGATGTAGAATGTTTTCAACTGCAACGTCCGCGTTGATACCTATTCAGATCAGTCCAGCGTAATGAAAACGTCCTCCAACTAATTGGTAAATAAATTTATTTAACTATATCGAATATACTTATAAATATACATCTGTAAAAAACATCCATCTCTGCAAAGAGACTTATAAACATACCATATGTTTATAAGTCACCACTTACAGGACCGCTTTCAGACAGATATTAAAGGTCTGTTATGAAACCTATTCAATCCGCTTACTGAAGTATCGAGCCCATTTATCAAAGTATTTATACGTATAACTTGAAGAAGTAAGTGTTCCCGAAATAAGCATTTACATAATATATCGAGGTTTCAGAGTGTTCATAATTCATGTTACGACGTTATGTTTTGAAATAAAAAAGTGTGTTTTCTTTTATTTTTAAGGAATTTCGCGCAGATGGTGTTGATTGATTGATGATCTAGGATGACGTAATATTTGTCATTAGTAGTACAGCCCCTCGATTTAGAACGTCAATACATCTCATTCTACGCTCACCAGTTGAACGTACGACCATTACACACACACACACACACAATCACACAATTCACAAGTCACAATTTTAGTCGTATAATTTATCCTGATTTTTTTTTTTTTGTAACAATTATAAACTAGTGCGTAACCGCAATTCCGCATGATGGTAAGCAGTGATGTAATCATTGATAAAAAAGCGCGGTGGTTTATTAAGAGTTTACTCACTCAAAAAACTGAGTGAATAGGAAGGAAGATGGGTCCGAGATTCGGACCAAGCGAATGAGGTTGGAGTCGATGTGCACCGTCTTTCAGGCGGAGCTGCTCGCGATAGCCAGGGCTACGGACCTGGTTGTCTCGAGAGGCTTCGACTGCGCGGCGGTGCTCAGCGACTCCCGGTCCTCGCTCGACTTGATCCGAAACCCGGAAACCGGAAACCCTTGCTACCCATATTCGTGAGAATATAAGGGAGCAAGAGGGGAGAGGTAAAATCCTCCGGTTCTTTTGGGTGAAAGCTCATGTCGGGATCCCCGGCAATGAGCGCGCCGACGAGTTGACAAGGCAGGCGGTGGCTCAGTTCAGGGTCGCCCCAGCGTATGACAGGTGTCCAGTCTCATACGTCAAGCGACGTTTGAGAGAGGGCACAGTAGCTGTCTGGAATGGGAGGTACACCGGCGGGGCCACGGCTGGGGTCACGCGGATGTTCTTCCCCGATGTGGTGCGCGCGCGCAAGGACCTGAGGAGCCTCGACAGGACGTCTATTTGGGCGCAAATTTTGACTGGCCACGGCGGCTTCGCCGCGTACTTGCATAAGTTTAAACTAAAGAACAGTCCGGCCTGCGTGTGTGACACGGAGGCAACTGAAACGATTCAGCACCTGTTGTTGGAGTGCCCGAGGCATGACCGCGACAGATACGACCTGGAAGTAAGTACCGGAAGAATTTTGACCGAAAGAACCATAGCCGACCTTATGGCGGACAAGCACTCCAGGCCGTATCTGCAGCGGTTTTGCCTCAAGGTCGCAAAAATTTGTATAGAAAGAAACCGTACAAGGTGAGCGGCACAGCCAGTGTCGCCGTCGGCAAGAATTGGCTGTAAATCTTAGCAAAGAATATGCATAAGTATAAGAAAAGTGTAACTGTAACTATAAAAGTAAGTTGTAAATATAAAGACTGTAAATAATAATATAAAATTTGACAAAGAAAGAAAAAACATTGACTGGGAAAAGAGCACCCCAAAAGAAAAAAGACAAGGCGTAAGCCGCAAAAAAGGTATAGCGGTTAAAAAAGAAACACAGCTAAACAACTGGCAAAAAAGAATTCTTGCCATGCAAGAAGCGATAGACGGCATTAAAAAAAAAAAAAAAAGAATAGGAAGGAAGACGGCAGTTAAGCGAGGTAATGCGATGCTGAACCCAACAACACGATCAATGATGCTGCGCCAGGAGATTGATCTGGAGACCCTTCATGACCAAACTCCCGACACAACAACATTTGACGCATCGTACCCGGCACACATCGCAACACAACTGCTCAGACCCGTCCTCCGTACGGCTTCACCAGACATCATGCCGGAACACGACGAATCGCTTGGCGGTAAGACTTTGTCTGATGGGTGGTAACTTCTACCGGCAGCCTACGGCCGCCCGGCGGCTTCTGCGGCTTTCCTACCACCGAGTTTTTAATCCCTTTAAAAAATCTATCTGAATTTTTACTTTTCGAGATGTAAACATAAGCGAATTCAAAATCCTACAATACTTCAGATCTCGAGGAAATCTGACGAACAAAATGTTTATCTTTAACGAATCCATTTTCCTTCTAAAAGTTGAAACCCTAAACAAATAAACCAAAATTAATAACCAGAATAATTTAACCGATATCTATTACACAAGAAATTAGAGAGTAGTGTTGGCCCAATAGGAACAGTATTGGCCAAGCGGGAACGGTTGCGAATTGCGAATTGCTAGTCGTGGTTCAAACCCAGACAAAAGCTTTATTTTGAGTTAATTAATTATTTTATCATCATTAAGCTCAAAGCAGTAAAAAAATCTGAAGCTTTGTTTATAAAACAAAAATTTTAAGGACATTTGACATCTACCAACCTGCATTGAGCTGTCGTGG
The DNA here is from genome assembly GCA_017933935.1 of Sesamia nonagrioides. Classification (NCBI taxonomy): domain Eukaryota; kingdom Metazoa; phylum Arthropoda; class Insecta; order Lepidoptera; family Noctuidae; genus Sesamia; species Sesamia nonagrioides. The sequence goes on from JADWQK010001917.1 coordinate 219,916, forward strand.
TAGATAACGCCATAACTTACAAAGAGGAGTCGTGTATTCAATTCTGTGTCCAAGCAGCGGGGACATTTCAGGTTGATTAGAGCAAATTTAGAAAAATTGGCTATTAATTTTCTTTCTGGTAATCCTCAATGAAGACCGCTTCTTGCTGATGTATGACGTGATTGTGCCCACGTAGTCCGTTCATCAAAGAATCTAGACAGACAACGCTATCTTGGGTTGGTTTGTGTGACTTTTCAGGTTTACTTTTAATTTTATTTTTTTACAGTCCCTTTCTATATAGGTACAGTCTGTTTATAAAGTCAGGAAATTAATGTTTGAGGAACTAACATTAATCATAAATAGGGCAACACTAAATCATAGTACATCGAATTTCATCGGCTGTCATTGATTTGTTTTGTGACTTGTTATTTATTGAAATTGTTATTAATTTTCAATTCTACTTGGACAAAACATCTAATACTTTTGATACTTTGGGTGATTAAATTTACCATTGATTTTAAAAATGAATTATATCATGTTGAAAATTAAAAATAGTGCTATCCATCTTCTGATAGAACAACAAATTTTTATTTCTTAATCTTTCAGGAAATTGTGAGAGTGAACCCTATGTCAAGATATATATGAGTCAGTTACTCGCCTAGGCAAAGATAGCAGGTTGAAGACAGCAGTAGCGAAGACGTTGTTAGTGACGCAGCTGACAATGAAAGTACTTTTTAACGAAGAATATTTTGAATCAGATGTTGAAAGCAATAATTGTTTTGGAATACTTTTCATTGATAAAAAAACGTGTGAAATAAAATAAGTTAAACAAAAAAAAAAACTGTTTATTTTTTACTTACTTAATTTATTTAACCATAGATTTTTAATTTCATTAAAACCAGGTTTGCCTCTAGTACAAAATAAGGTGCTAGTATCAAAATGAATTCAGTCAGACAGACTGTACGTCCGTTTCCTTATTATTTCCTGTAAAACAATATGATTCCGTGGACTGTGTTTGTTACTATTATACCTAAGTTGACTATTTATGTAACGCATAATTGTTTTTCGTCCCAAATAAATAAAATAAAATTATACTAAACAAGCAATCATTGGGAAATTCCGTTATTATTATGCATAATTAAGCCTTATTTTCGTATTTTTCGACGAAGGGATATCTAATTCATTATAAAGAGCTCGTTACAGAGGGTTAATTAGCTAATAATCTGGGGTTGGGACCCTTGAGAGGGTTATTCTCAGAACTGGTAGAATGAAGATATTTACAGATAGGTGGAATTAATGTATAGCTTTATAAACCATACCGCTTTTTCTTTTCTTAACAAACTAAATTGAACTTATGTATAATGCGTGGGTTTATTAGAGTTCTAATGTTGTGCCAGAGGGGGATTGATCTAGAGACCCTCTTCGACCAAACTCCCGACATAACAACATTACATTTGCCGCATCGTACCCGGCACACATCGCAACGAACTGCTCATAGCCCTACTCCATACGGTTTCACCAGACATCATGCCGGAACACGACGAATCGCTTGGCGGCAAGACTTGTTCTGGGCCTGTAGCCAATGTAACATCGCTTCACAACGAAACGAAATCGAATACCAAACCAACCAATAACGAAAGAGATTGACCACATGACGCGATAAATCACGTGGTCAATCGTACCCGCCATTGGTTGGTTTGGTATTCGATTTCGCTTCGCTACGAAGCGATGTTACATTGGCTACAGGCCCAGGTGTTCCTACTACGCGGGCAATGCTGATTTGTGGATGTCTTTGTGATTTAGTTCTAGCACTTCCAGTTTTCTTACAGTTTTCCTTAACCATTTTGTGGGCAGTGGTGAATTAATAAACCCATTCAGAACCATTGTCACCACTCACAATGAGGTTAAAAATAAATCACCGGTGTCGTCGGATATAATTAAAGTTTATTTCATTAGCAGCAAAAAATGTACTCGAATAAATGAAAATAAAATTAACCAAATATTAAACTGTTTTTAGTTAGGCTCTTAATAAACTAGTGCGCTTAACCATCAACGATTGCATCACTGCTTATCATCAGCCGGTTTCGCGGTAAAGCACTAGTTTAAACAATAAAAAACATTCAAAAACCAGCCATATATCATTCCATCGGTTCCTTACTAAATGTCAAGGATAAGGTGACGTAACGGTAATTTATATGGAGTAAATAAAAAAGAGTATTCTTTTCTATTCCTCACGTAGATCCGCCGAACCTTTTTGGATGTCAGGGTCGTTATTCAGCTTATTTACCTTAGACAGATACTCAGATAAATGGCTAAGCTTATGAACAGGTATTTGAACGGAGAGACTAAGGCCCGGCACACGAAACGGTGTCTAGTAGAGACAAAAAAAAACATAAAAACTAAACTAACAAATATAAAAAAATAATTTGGAGACGTGGGACTGACCCACAGAAGTGAATACTGAAATCATTAAGAACCACAGAATACATAAAAAATAAAAAACTAAAAACGATCACGGTATCGAGTTGGTCACGCTCATGCGAATTCAATGCTTTTTCCCCATATAACAAAAGTGATTCATAATCATCTCAGCGTTAATCTCAGTCGCATCCGAAGCTTTTTCAGCTTTGGAGTCTGGGGTCCGCTTTACGAGTCTAACTGCTGGCTTCGGCTAAACTTCGATATTTTCGATATTTTATACAACGTGTGCGTGTGTGTGGGTGACCTAGTGGTTAAGACACCAGCCTCTCAAGGCTGAGTGCGCGGGTTCGATTCCATGTCAGGCAAGTACCAATGTAACTTTTCTAAAGTTATATGTACTTTCTAAGTATATCTTGGACACCAATGACTGAAGGTGAAGGAAAACATCTTGAGGAAACCTGGACTTTATAAGTCTGAAATCGCCAATCCGCATTGAGCAAGCGTGGTGATGCTCAATCCTTCTCTGTATGAGAGCAGACCTGTGCCCAGCAGTGGGACTATAAAAGGTTGCTGATGATGATGATACAACGTGTAACATAAAGGGTATATACATACCAAGGGTAAGGCATCTTTAGATGATATCAAACGACATCGGAAGGTTTTCAACACAAAATAAAATACTCAAAAAATGTATACCAAATTTTCGGTTTCATATGTTTCTTAAAATCAAATCGTAACGAACGTGGCACCACACCATATACGTTAATAACTACTCGTTACACGTCACGTTATTTGCCAAAATCACGATAAATGTCTCCAATAATTCTGTACGCCTAACTTGGTAGTAGCATAGGCTACTACTAATCTATATTAGTACCGCCTGTGGTTAGTACAGGCGGTATTTTTCCTCATAACTTTCTACATTACTAGATAGGATTAAAAAACTCTTCCAATATCGTTTGATATCATGTAAAGATGCCATGCCCTTGGTATGTATATACCCTTTATGTTAGGCGTTGTATAACAAAAGTGATTAACGTCGCTTAAATTAATTTAGTCTATATTTACTATTAAAGATATGTGAAGATAGTGATTACTGGTGGTGATCTAAGAAGTGTAAAATAAAAGATGGTATACAACATTATTATTGCGTTATAATATGAACCCTGAATATATGTAGTTAGTTCAGAATAAGCAACTGCAGGCGCGGGCGGGCGAGCGGTGCATTGACCATATTTTTGTTGAGACAACCAAGTAAGATAACAAGCTCATAACTTTGTGGTTTTTCATGATATGTTTTTGAAATTTTGTACATAGATTCTTTACTTAAAAATACTGTACACGTGTTTTGGGTTTCGCATAAACAAAAAATAATGTTAAATATAATGTAGAGTAAAGTCGCAAAATAAAGTAACCTTTTCTACCCGACTACGGCAAAGCAAAAGGAGGGTTATGATTTTAACAGGCTATGTATGTATGTATGTGCCTTTCGGTGTTCTATAGGATGCATTTTGGGAAGTGTGCGAGGGAATTGCATGATTTATTTCCCCCATCTCCGTTCCACCATCGGACGACCCGTCGTACGGCGAGTTTCCACCCTTACGTTGTTAATACTACTACGATCCGGACGAAGCGTTTCGCCTCCTCCTTTATACCGCGTACATCAAGGGACTGGAACAACTTGCCGCCGGTGGTGTTTCCGTCGGACTACAATTTGAGTGTCTTCAAGGCTAGAGTGAATAGGCTCATAATAAACTAGCGCCCTTTATCATCAACGATCGCATCACTGCTTACCATCAGGCGGGATTGCGGTCAAGCACTGGTTTATAATATATATATAAAAAAAAATGTATGTATGTATGTATGTTCATCTGTTCCCTAGTAACTTCTAAACTACTTATCAGAATTCGACAAATGACATATCAGTTCACACGTTACATATACCTACCTACCGTAGCACCTTGACAACGTGTGACTACGCCTTTCCAAACATGAAAATTTATCTCTACATAGTGAATATTGCATACTTCAGAATAGTATTGTATGATATTATTGTCAATTTACAACGAAGGCATCTTGGTTAAGTCTACTGTGTCCATTTACTGGCAACTACATTAGCAACTTTGTTCAGTTCAGTATTCTGAAAATCTTGTTTTATACTTTCTCAGCGTCGTTTTGTCGTAGTTGGGTTTAGATTTTTTTTTTTTTTAATAATTATAAACTAGTGCTTGACTGCAATCCCGCCTGATGGTAAGCAGTGATGCAATCGTTGAGGTAAAGCGCACTAGTTTATTAAGCCTATTCACTTAAAAAACTTAGGAATAGGAAGGATGACGCAGTTGAGCGAGGTGATGCAATGTTAAACCCAAGACCAACACGACCAAACGATGCTGCGCTAGAGGGAGATTGATCTGGAGACTCTCACGACCAAACTCCCGACAACAACATTTGGCGCATCGTACCCGCCTCACATCGCAACACAACTGCTCAGACCCGTCCTCCGTACGGCTTCACCAGACATCATGCCGGAACACGACGAATCGCTTCAAGACTTTGTCTGGTGGGTGGTAACTTCCGCCGTCAGCCGATGTTATGACCTACCACCGAGAAAAAAGCTGTTTTACTTTTTATTATGTAAAAAAAAAAACAAAAATAGTACCAACCAAACCAAGTGATAAAAAGAAAACATCAGATTTTAGTTGAAATATTTCTTTATTACTTTGAACAGTCAGAAACTTCTTAACTCTGTTACTTTTCCTATAATAATAGTTTTAACAAAAACTACAAAGTTTGAGATTATTTTTTTCGAAGTGTAAATTCGTCCCGACTTTTTTTATTGTGATCTCAATATCGTTATTGAGATCTCAATATACCAGTACGTAAATTATTTTTTTTTTCTTTAAAAGTAATCATTAACAATCATTATTAACTTCTGGATTTTCATCGCATGCGCATCTTATTCATTTCTCTCCATTTATATCATGTGGAAACCTTTTCGGGCATACTGGGCATCATCGATTTCACTATCTTCTTCATCAGTAGAAATTAAAATTGGACTTTTCCAACCCTTTATTTCTACTTTTAATTCATATTTTTCTTCTTTTTTCATGGCGGCATTTATTATTTTCTGTTTATGCGATGAAGCCGTGAGTATCATGGTTTTTCTTCACCTAGTTGAAGTTGAAGGAAGCTCAACAATTGGAACTATTATAAAGTAAGTACTTAAGGGTCTCATAGCTTTATGTACGGCATCTGACGAAAAAGATTTAAAAACAGTACAAACAGCAGGTACACCCAACGACAGAAAGAGTGACCTAAATATGGACCCCGTATTAGGCTCATGTGAGAGGACTATATAAAGATTTTGTTAAATGTCTAGATGCCATCTATTAAACTAAAAAGTCTATTTAAGTCTATGAAATAACAATACATTTTGTCAAATATTTCATTAGAGTATCTCAAATGCATTCATGTTTAAAAAGAACTCATATTATTTTAATTAAAAATTCACATTGGACAGTTTTTTCTTTTTGTAATATCTTACCGTCAAAGTTTTGCAACGGTAGACTAACTAATATAACTAACTTTAGATTTGACCTATAAAAACTAGACGGAGTCATATAGAAAAAGATATATCTATGAGGACGAAATTAAGCTCGGGGACGGAATTTAGCGACTGTATCCATATAGAATAATGTGGTATAGTTAGGGATGGGACGATGGAAGGTGGATTTAAGGCGAAAAGAGATCAGCAGTATTTAAAGAGTGGACACTGAATAGAGTCAGGTGGAATCGGAAGCTTTCTCTTTAGTGGTGAAACGTGAACTGACACTAATGCGGCGTGGATTTAAGCAGATTAAGTTGTATAGTTTTGAGAAGTGTGAAAATCTAATAAGCTAAAAAATAACAGGCCTACAATAATTTAAAAGTAAAGTCTTCTTGACAATGTAGTAAACAGCGCTATCAAAACTGTTATTACATTGTTGAAAGAATGAAACCAAAATTTATATTGTGTTATGAAGAAAAAAGTAAACCATCTAGCGTGGGTAATATTCTTAGCCTTGTGATGTCACTAAGTCGTCCTAAACTTGGGTTGGAGATGAAGACTGGATCTGTATACTGATTGTGGATGAGTGTCGTAGCCTGGTGTCGTAGTTTAAAATAGAACAGCGCCTAACAGCAATGAAACGCTTGTTCTGCCGATTTGATTGTGATTTGTATTCATTCCTGCCCGCAGGAATGAATACAAATAACAATGGTTTCTTTACGATACGGACTATAAATAGCACCGTAGAATTAACGTGCCTAAGGGTAAGGTAAGGTAGCCTGGTAGGTAAGGGCGACCGTGCCTTATAAGCATCAAGAAAAACATGTATGTACAAAAAGTCTCGAATATAACAAAAAAAAAAAAAACAGACGAATACCTACTTCTACGTCTTAAAAGGTTTCTTTCTGTTTAGTGAAAATAAACTTTTCAAACGAGTGAATAAAATATAAGATCTACTTTTCTTCCTCCTACTGGTACCGAGGACCGGGTACCGCGTACCGGGTACCAAGTACCGGGTACCGAGTACCAGTTTGTAGGCATGTTGTAGTACTGTTGTAGGTATGTCATAAAAGTTCAGTGTAATAAGTCTTGGGATGTGATCGGCATTGAGTTTGATCGATTTACTGGACATTTTTCAAAATGCCTGATTTCACTGCTACGTAACGGTCTCTCTTTCTATTTTCCTGTCAACCCAATTCCGCACGAAAATGGGCCAAACTCGCCTAAAGGCATCAAACTCGCCATAAGAACAAAGTATGTAATTATATGGAGTGATTTTCTAGCTAAATGCACAGAAACTTGATCTTTATAATACAAAAACGTAGCCCACAAACTTTTAAAGCTATTCCTCCATCGTAGCTGTGTTTATTTTGTGCCCACATCGTTACGGCCAGACAAGCATCCTGTTCCCCGCTGCCTGTAAGTTTTGACGTTCTGTCCTTATCGGTGTCTATTAAATGATTGTTTAGAGTTTGTTATTACAAAGGGGTCTCGAAATCCAAGATGGCGCGCTTGGTTTATGAAGGGAAGGTATGATACTTCGAATTTGGGTTGTGTTTAATTAACTCTTGAGGTAAAGTAATTAAAAACAAGATAGGAATAGGGTATTTCGTTTTACGGTGAAACATGAGAAAATGTTGTACTGATGTAACTGAGAGATAAAGCATACCAAATGTTAAATAATTTTGCACCTAAACAAAGGCTTTACGGCTGTAATTTTCTTGTGAATGGTCACAAAAATGGTCTCTAACCAAATAAAGTAAATTTACGCCAAAGAAATGAGGTTAGGTTAAGTTATGTTTTCTGAAGCAAACTTCAGGAACTACATTTCATTATCATCATCAACCTTTTATCGTCCCACTGCTGGGTACAGGTATCCTATACAGAGAAGGTTTTGAGCATATCACCACGCTTGCTCAACTCGGGTTGACGATTTCAGACTTAAAGTCCAGATTTGCTCAAGATGTTTTCCTTCACTTTTAAATCAGTCATTGGTGTCCAAGATATACATAGAAAGTACATATATAACTTTGAAAAGTTACATTGGTACTTGCCTGACCTTGAATCAATCCCACACATTCATGCTTAAGAGGCTAGTGTGTTAACCACCAGGCTACCACAACTACATTTATATCGCAAAAAATGGCTGAAGCATCATTGAAATACCAACCCTAATTTCTCAGCTATAAATCCTTTGCTAAAGATAATGCGAAGGTATTGTTCAACATTTATTTATGTTGTCACATTCCAAGTATCGGTTTTTCCGATATTAAATTGCTTGGCACTTTGATCAGCTATTTGGGCTTTAGGAGGTTATCTAGCATACGAATAGATAGAGAGAAACACTTATAGTTTCGCCAAGTCTATCTATCTGTCCGTCCACGGATAATCTCTGTGACCGTTAGCATTAGATAGCTGAAATTTGGTATCAATATATGTTAGCGATCAGAAGTGGTATTTATTAAAAAGAAACAAATCAGGACGTTCCAATGTTCGTGTATTATCCATTTGAATTACAATTACGACCAGAACTTATTAATTAAGATAGGAACACAATAATAATCACTGAGCACACAACAATATATCAAACGATAGCCAGCAGCTCTTAATTAATATGGAAAATATAGGTCTCACAGAGTTTGCACGATGTTACCAGTCTGAGGGTTCGTTGTCGAAAAAGAGACAGGAGCTTTTGTTTTTTTGTTTTTTAATATGGCATCTCGTAGTTGACCTTGAGAGGCCGGTACTACTTAACCGGACTATCCTGTGGCTGCCTTAAGTGAATTTAAAGCCTCCAGCCAGGGCTACTAAAGCTAAGCGACTACACGCTAAGGGCACCCCCTGTGGGGTACGAACCTCGGCTTAGGGTGTCGCTAGAAGAACAGCAAGGGACGGCTGGATCGAATTTTTATTTTTATTTCGGTTTGATGACCGCGGCGTTTCCTAGTACTAGCTCTGAGAAGAAACGTCCGAAACAAACTCAGAGGTCATAGTTGGGAATTTATATTTACTGGCTCAGCTGCGGCGCGGGCTGGCCTACGTCGGACAAGGGACGGGGAGGGCGATTACTACGTTGAACGCGTCGCGTCGGACCTCGGCGGCGAGGTCGGTAGGTCGGTTTTTTGTGTTTTGTACTAGTGGCCCTATTGGCCTCTTGGAGGAGGGTAATGGGGTCATCAGGGTCGGTGAGAGCGTGCCTAGGTCGGCGAAGCTTGCTAATTTTGGAGGGGGAGTAATTTACTGCCGCGACAACCAGAGGGTTGTGATGTACAGCGGCTGTGTCAAAGAAACGCTTGGAGAGGCGTTTCATGAAATGCTGGATAGTGGGGATTTTGAGATCTAGATGGAGGATCTCATTTCGGACGAACCAAGGGGCGTTTGTTGCTCTACGAAGAAAGCGGTTTTGGAGTGTCTGCATCCTATGGATATGACTGGGCTTGGCGTGTGCGAAAACTACACAGGCGTATGTCATGATGGGGCGTATGCAGGCTGTGTACAGGCGCATTTTGCACTTGATGGACAGCTTGCTGCGCGGGTTGAGGAGAGAGTGGAGACGAGAGAGAGCGTAGGCGGCGCGCGAGCGTACCGTCCTTATATGCTCTCCGAAGGTGAGGTGTTCGTCTAGGATAACACCTAAGTATTTGGCTCGCTTTTCCCAAGGGATCGGCTTGTCAGACATGATGATTGGTCGGGGAAGGGTGGGTTTGCGTGGCGGTCTCGAGTAGAGTACCGCTTAGCTCTTTTCGGGATTGACTTCTAGGAGCGGGTAGGCAGCGCCTTTTATAGTGAGCTTGGGGTGGGGCGCCGATACTCGTTAACATATGTACATATATCAATCACGCCGACAAAGTGCAAATGTGAAAAAAAGTTTTGTTGGAGTACCCCCATACACTTAAGAGAGTGTCTTTATTTTCATTTCCACCCTAACGTGTGATATATTGTTGGATAGAGACTTCCTGGTCTATGCTCCATACAAGTTCACTTATTTATTTACCAATATGCCCTTTCCTTGCATACTCACACCCTCTCAGTCACACGCAGCCTTAAAATACACACTCTTTCATCTCTCATAACTATACTCAAACACACGTACACACCAGCACACATAATATATGTCTTACATATGTCTTACCTTATTTGGCTGCATAAACAGGACTATCACGGAATCTCTTTTAACCTACACAATAGGTACAATAATATCCATTCTTTAAGTGCAATCCCCCTTTTTTGGCATATTCACTAAATATTCTCACATAAGTATATACATACACTCACTCCACCATAATTCACTAAACTACAAACACTTCCTAAACATAATCACCAAACACTGACTTACTCCATACAATCTCACTCTTCACCATCTCATTCTGATATTTTTAAAGTTTATAGTTTTAAAGTCACTAGGTCAAAATTCATTGAATTTTATAGCATATCCTATAACTGGACAGTGCCCCCTAAGATTCAGGCCTAGCCTAGTTTAGAGAACAGGGATAAACCTATTGTACCTACCTATTTGTAATGCAATATTAATTTACACGAAAAGTGAAAAATGTAATTTTTGTCCCAATAAATATTATTATTATTATAGATATTTAAAAATGAATAGGGGAATACTTAAATCATTTTTTTTTTATTAAGGTTTTCATCTAATCTCCTCACCACCCATGTAGAAATGCCTAAAGCATTCAGTTCGCCTCTGTACATTTCTTTGTGCGAAAGTCATCATTCTCCTGCCCTTATCCCAATTTATTTGGGGTCGGCGCAACATGTCTTTTTCTTCCATGCATCCCTATCAGAAACCATCTCGGCAGTCACCCCCTTCTTAGCCATATCATCCTTCACACATTCCATCCATCGTTTCTTTGGTCTTCCCCTACTCTTATAGCCATCAACATTCATAAATAAGACTCTCCTCACGACATTCTCCTCAGTTCTCCGTAACACATGCCCGTACCATGACAACCGATTTCCACACAACTTTTCAGCTACCGGTGCCACTTTCAGACTTCCTCTTATGTACTCATTTCTTATTCTATCCATTCGTGTAACACCACACAACCCTCTTAGCATTCTCATCTCGGCTGCATGCAATTGCCTTTCATTCATCCCTTTCGTAGCCCAACATTCTGATCCATACAAGACAGCAGGTCGGATCATGGTTTTATATATTTTCCCCTTAAGTTTACGGGGAATGCGGGAGTCGCAAATTGTTCCCGTGACCTGCCGACATTCTTTGTGCGAAAGTATAAATAAATAAATATAAAAATCGGTTCAACCAATACAAAATTATCACCGAAAATAGAACATACATAAACCGTTCTAGTTTGTATCAATTAATGATCCAGGTTTGCGAGGGATGGCGCTGTACTTTTGACTATTTCGCGCTGATAAGATTTTTCCTGAGTTGATAGCTTAGTTTGTCAACTCAATGTAAAAAATAGTCCATTTTGTAAGTGGGGACACTTATTGTGACGGACGGGAAACTACGTTCATGGACGGTTTTTCTGTTACATACAGTACAATGTACATATATTTCTAAACTAGCGGCCGCCAGCGACTTCGTCCGCGTGGAGTTCGTCATGCTCCGCTCCTATTGGTCGCAGCGTGATGTTGTATATAGCCTAAAGCCTTCCTAGATTAATGGGCTAACCAACGCAAAAAGAAGTTTTCAAATCGTACCAGTAGTTCCTGAGAGATTTTTTAAAAAAAAAGTGCTAGTACAAATAATAAGTGTGAGCATATTATGTACAGACGACAGCACATCGAACTACTACAATCTGTCAGATTTCTTTATTAGATTTTCAACTTTATCTATAAAGCATTAGGGCTCAAGGTTGATTGGGAATATTTGGAAGTTTGGGATAGCTTGACCTGTTGTCGTCCGCCCATTACAATATGGCTACATTTCAAACACGACAAGTTTTTCCCGAAGACAAGAAGTTCTTATATTAGATGATTACATAACACAACGTATCAATCAGTACGAAAACACGCAAATGTGTCTCTGTCCTTAAAATCAATTAGTCCTTGCGTTACTGCGTCAATAATTAAAATGGTTATCGTAATCTATTGACCCACAAGTGTTACAATGTAAACACCAATAAAATTCTCTTATTGCTATGTAAGCATAGTGTGTGCTCAATGACGAATGTAGGAACTATGTCCTTGGTCATTATCGTTGAGATTCATAGTTTAAACTGCTTGTTTTATGATACTTATGGACAGCAATACATGCAAAGGAGGAGGCGGAGCGCGTGAGGCAGCGGGAATACCTTGCCACAGGCTTGCGGGCGGTGAACAGTAGGCAGCTCGCCGCCCGGTAAGGACCTGGCCTGAGTCGACGGCAGGTTGTGTTTCACGCGCGCCTCAAAGAGATGTCAGCACATCTTGACGGGGTCCACGAAGACCGATGCCCCCTGGGTTAGAGTTGCGGGTTGGTTAAAAAGAAACCATGGCCCTGGCACACAGGCAAGTAAAGAACACGGGTGGGTTTTAGTCAGTAAAAGTCTGAAACGCTCCGCCCAGAGCGGGATAAGTAATTGGATGATTTCCCATCCCAAAGAAAAAAGGACAGCTATACATAGCAATAAAATCCGGCCAAGTGCGTGTCGGACTCACGCACAAAGGATTCTGTACCATTGATTTATGAAATTAAATTATTTATTTGTATGAAAGATTGCGCGGTAATAAGCGGTTTAGTTTTAGTAATGTACATCATATGTTTTTTTTTAGATTTTTCATTTTCTTATTTTAGAAGTTAGAGGGGGGGGGGGACCATCTTTTTTGCATTTTGGAAGCGTCTGTCACGCAAACTATTCAGTTTAAAAAAAAGTGTTCTAGAAACCTCGATATCATTTTTGAAGACCTATCCATAGATACCCCAGACGCATGTGTTTGATGAAAAAAAATTTTTGTAGTTTTAGTTCTAAGTATGGAGCCCCCAATACTTATTATTATTTTTTTTATTTTTCCACCTAAATCTTAATGCGGTTCACAGAATACATCTACCTAATCTATAAGGGTTCCGTTTTTTGCCATTTGGCAACGGAACCCTAAAAATAATAATAATCTTTATTCATAAAACTTACACAACATTGTAAAACCAAAGCTACAAAAATATTCTTATACAATTACATACATATCTTATTGCCTAAATAACAGCTAGGTATTATGTGTGACTAAAAATATACATAAGGTCATACAGAACGTATTATTATACAGAGAATCATGTAAAATTAGCGACATGCCCGAGCTAGGTTTATTAAACCTGTGTTTCAGGCGCTCACTTTACATCACAATATATCAATAAGTCCGTAAGATTCAATTATGCAACGTTATGGACTAGGAATTCTATAAACAAAAAAGTTAGTTCTTTATTATGCTATCTTATGTACTATTTAATTTTATATCTTATCTAACTTTTATCTGTAAACTATTTACTATCAAACTATAACTTCCAGAAGCTTTTCTGTGTCTGTGTAATTGAGAATCAATAGGTATTCCGATATTACTTGACTACATTTTTTATAATTTATACTGTATATATCTAATAGGTTGTTAAGCTTGTTATATAAGAAAGGGCCTAAAAATACATAAAATCTATAGGCATAAGCGTGTCTCGTCTGTGGTTTTGTGCAAACCATATCTTTTCTCCTCCTGGTTGAAGGTACTGGGTCAAAAGGAAGCTCAGAGTGCTGATGAAGTACGGTATGCAAGATAAATGAAAAATTGTAGATAGTGTATTTTTCCTTCGCGCTCTTCATCATCAGGGCACATTGCACTGCTGGACATAGGCCTATCCTGTTCGGCAACTCTCATCCAGCTGCTACTTAGCCTGGAAGTGTTCAACCTTACCTTAGGCCTTATTAGGCCTCTTCCATGGCACGCCAACAAGCTCGATCCTGAGCAGTTCTCCGCCAGTCACTACCAGCCATCTTTTTGATGTCGTCGCTCCATCTCACCCAAGGGCGTCCTACGCTACGTTTGCCGAGACGCGGTCTCCACTCGAGGAGTCGTTTACCCCAACGGTTGTCGGTCCTGCGGTATATGTGACCAGCCCATTGCCACTTCAGCTTGCTAATCCTCTCAGCAATGTCGGTGACTTTGGTCCTAGGTCGGATCACCTCATTTCTGATGCGGTCCTTTAGAGAGACGCCCAACATAGCCCGCTCTATAGCTCATTGACCGATAGTGTCCATGTCTCGGCTCCGTAAGTCATGACGAGTAGGACGCATGACGTGACGTAATTAATATGACTACCATTATTTTTAAAAACGGCAAACAATCACGTTTGTTGTATGGGAGCCCTGAAATATTTTTATGTTTAATATTTGTTGTTATAGTGGAAACAGAAATACATAATTTCTGAAAATTTCAACTGTCTAGCTACTACGGTTCCTATGATATAGCCTGGTAACATACAGACGGACAGGGAAGTCTCATGAATAGGGTTCCGTTTTACCTTTTAGGCACAGAACCCTAAAAAACATTATGAAAAATGTTGTAAAAGGTTATTTTATTGAAATTTTAAATTGGTTTACTAAAATTTCTAGTTTAAATAAATACATTTTACGGAGCCACGGGTATTCTGCTCACACGGGCGAAATCAATTGAATTAAATAATTATCACTACTTTATGACTTGGCACTCCACCGAGGACTATAACGAAATATTAGAAGTTTTACTGTGCCTTTTCCCATTAAACTAGAGGCATCCGCTTCGTTGTATTTTAATGGCTGACTATCGAAATAATAGCGAAGATTCCGTGGGTATACGCTTACGTTCATTTATTCCACGAACACTGATTTATTTGTGAGCATACAATTTACAATGAGAACCATCGCGATCGGTCCCTGTTTTAGATTATTGATTTGTGTTGATTTCAGTTTTGTTTGTGGTATGTAAATTTAACTCATTCTCCATAGAAAATGGTATATAACCATGACGGGTGTTATATATGGTAGGCAACTGCCCTATGATTAATGTCAGGCCTTTGTGCCTACTTATGCTAGAAATGATTTACGAGATGCAGGATTTTTCCATGACATCAATATGGCCAGTAATTTGCGTTTGGCGTAGTGAATTCTCCCACAAATGTTTCTTACTCCGGGGTATTAAAAACCAATTAATGCTCGGAAATCTTTTAAGCGTAGTTTGTTCAGGTATCTTGGAAGTGGTCTCGTTATTAATGGTAAAATATTCGAGGTGAATGTCTGTGCCGCTTCATCCAAAATTAATTCAAAGAAATATGGTACTTTGATTTCATTTTCCAGCAGCTCTTCTTAAACTGAAAACGTAATCAGTCTATACTGTTTTCACTACTTAGATACAGGTCTCCTCTCTGTTAGAAGATGTGGGCCGTGATCGACCACGCGAGCCCAGCGCGGGTTGGAAGATGTCACATCATCATCATCATCATCATCAACCTTATACATTTAGCTGCTGGGCACAGGTCTCCTCTCATACAGAGAAGGATTGAGCGTAATCACCACGCTTGCTCAATGCGGGTTGCCGATGTTGAAGATGTCACATATCTTAGAACAATAACTAAATTAAGATTTGTAGGACGCACCATACCTCGTGAGTTTATATAATTACCTTTTTATCCTTATTCTTTTTAACGATACGTTTTGAGCTTCTCTATGAAGAAAATACAAGGTGAAGATGACAATAATTTAAAACTGCGTATAAATAATGATGCTTCCAGATTGCATATGAAAATTCAACCAGAGATAGACTTTTGTCACTACGGTTTGTTAATGATACAGATCGCAAAACCTATAGTTGGCCCACCCCAACAATTTGAAAACAAAACTAGAAACATAATTTATTTTATTTTTAGATTTTAAAGAAACTTACAGCTAGTATATATACAGGTAGAAGATAATTAGTGGAAGAAGGCTAATAAAAACTTTTCACTACGGTTAGCACAAGAGACAGTAACAGGTACAGCACAGGACTGGAAAGTGAAATCAAGAACAAGTAACCACTCGGAGATTATTTAGTAAAGACTGAAAATGTTTTAGTGATTTACAAAGAATTTATCATTTAGTTTTTTTTTTGTTTAGAAACATTGGGTTTTTTCTAGTTTAGAGATAAAATAAATACGGGTTTATTTTGTTTCTTTAAAAGAAACAATATCTGTAAACATCAAACCAACTAGTGTCCTATGCCATCTCTTCTGATATAGAAATACTAATAACAGTGATGGCATGAGACATTGAGCTCCGCAAGATCCGAAATTAATTTTATTACTGAAACTAATCACAGCTAAATCTATCCAACACTTTGTATCTGCTGTACCGTAAATAATTTGGACGTCACTGGACGTCGGACGGTGTACGACGCCACTGCGATTAAAGTATCATTTGTTCTTGTCAAACATCATTATCGATGCAATGTCAAATGATCTCTCTGGGTCGGGCGGATGGGCGTGCCAGAATTTTACTGACCAAAACCTACCCGTGTTCCGTCACTTGCCTGTGCGCGCGGCCCTTACAGACTTCTGTCTTCGTGGACCCCGTTACAATGTGCTGACACCTCTTTGACGCGCGCATGAAATACTGCACGCACCGGTTCTTAACAGGCGTGGCAAGCCCGCGCCTACGATAGCCGGGATGTTCGATATTTTCTCCCTGCCAGGAATTCTCCAGTAGCCTGTGACGTGATTGTATGTAAATTGTTTATGGTATATTGTTCTGCTTTTACACCATCACTGCGGCTCTTGGATAAATAAACTAGGCTTGCCTCGGTCGGCTTGTGAATGGGCGACCATAAATTAAACATCGAGAAGCCTTGGTGTCTCGTAAAGCGTGTTAAGCCTTTAATCCTGGCTATCATTCGTAGATCCCTGAGTCATTATAGGTAATCAGAAGCTTAAAAATGTGAAAACTAGTCTTGCGAATAGCTATGGAGCGGGCTATGTTGGGCGTCTCTCTGAAGGACCGCATCAGAAGGACCAAAGTCACCGACATAGCTGAGAGGATTAGCAAGCTGAAGTGGCAATGGGCTGGTCACATATGCCGCAGAGCCGACAACCGTTGGGGTAAATAAGTCTTCGAGTCGAGATCGTGTCTCAGCAAACGTAGCGTAGGACGCCCTTGGGCGAGATGGAGCGACGACATCAAAAAGGTGGCTGGCGGAGAACTGCCCAGGATCGAGCTTATTGGCATGACATGGAAGAGGCCTATGTCCAGCAGTGGACGAGTAGAAGCTGATGATGATGATGATAATGAGTCTTGCGAAAGCGCATGTTATATAAATCCAAAAATTACATTTTAGAGGTCAGATAGGCATTCGATCCTCAGCATCATTGAAAGTCTTATTCCATCCATCTCTTTTCTGCCATGTTTCCCTGGTCCGTGCGTCTCTCAACCAGTTCTTTCTCGTGATCTTATGTGGGTCGTCTACCCACGTGGACATTTGTGTTTACAACGCTTTTTTTACCGTTTCTCGGTAACCATTCCGTCAAAGGTCTACTCCATCAGCCAATATTACATGGTGGGCGGTTAGAGCAAAACTCTAGTCAAGGGTATTAAATTCAATATTGGTATTAAATTTAATACCCGTAGGAGTACGGGTCTGAGCAGTTGCGTTGCTATGTGTGCCGGGTACAGTGCGCCAAATGTTGTTGTGTCGGGAGTTTGGTCATGGAGGGTCCCTCTGGCGCAGCATCGGTGGTCGTGTTATTGGGTTTAACATTGCACCACCATCACCTCGCTCATCTGCCGTCTTCCTTCCTATTCGCAAGGTTTTTTTTAAGTGAATAGACTTAATAAACTAGCCCGCTTTACCATCAACGATTGCATCACTGCATGCCATTATCAGGCGGGATTGCAGTCAAGCACTATTTTATAATTATGAAAAAAAAATATCACAATTTTTTGGCACATGTTTATGTTCCTTCATAATCTCAATCATAGAACTTTTATGAAAGAAAACCTCAATTTAACGCCTAAATTAATTACATTTAATGGGATTATTTAGAATCAGAATTTAATTAGTTTCTCACATGATTTGAAGTTCTAAAAGTGCTGATGTGAGCCTTATTTGCATAAATGACATTTGATATTTCTTTTGATTTACGTCAAGTGATCGATTTTAAAAGCCACCATTACCATTCGATTTGCAGCTACTAGAATTACATATTCACAAAAAAATTGTTCGTTTGTGTGGACAAAATTACACCATTTTTATTTGCATTCAAGTTTTCTCGCCATCAATATATATATTTTTTGTCAATGAACAGAATATCCTCCGTCCCATCAAAAAAGGGTCCTGCACCTGGCATCCCTTTGAATGAATTTATGTTATTTTAATATAATATTTTACTAATACATTATAAAGGGTTGGAGGACATGATTTTTACACAAGAATCTACTTAATAATTGACTCAATCGTTACACATGTAGTTTCGAATGTTACTTTTACTACCCTTAATCCTAAACACAAATTTTTTCCATCACAAGATTTAGCCATAAATCATCTTCTCATAGTAGGCAGCCCTACCGGTTATCATAGTATCGCCTCTTGCCACTTCCGTGACCAGACGTACGTAAATAGCCCGCGGCCACACTGCGGGGCTACACACCTTTTTGTTTAAGGAATTTTAGAATTCCGAGGGTAAAATGCTTAGAGAGTTGGGAATATTCTGCGGTTTTTCGTATCATTGCTATAAGTTGACTGATATATGGAATAACCAACAGATTTTGAATATAACAATGCCACTCAATGTAATAAATGTAATTTTGCTGCGAGATATATGCAGGATACGCCGATTCTCGCCGCCATAGCCCGCCGCCAACGCGTCATCAGCTGCCGCCGCGACAGCATGCATTAAAGGTAGCAAGAAGGCGTCAGTGCGTCACTGGCAAGGACGGAGATAATCATCCTCTGCGGTTGACGCGTGTTGCTCCTATGTATGAGTACTTGAGCATTTTGGTGCTTGAGTTATTGAATAAATAACGCTCCTAAGCAAGTAGATATGTATGTGTCAGCCGTAAGCCCTTATTAAGATTGTGATATATGGTATAAGGAAAATGTAGACGACATCAATTACGACCAGATGAGAAATTCTCCTAATTTTAAGAACGTTCACAGTCTGATCTGAATCTGTCAAAAATACCTCCGCTACATTTATGACAAGTTTTTTTATACTGATCGTCGCTTAGATGAGATTGCGGCTAGATTTTGAACGTTTTGCATTGGAAACTTCTGTTTAACTTGGATATATATATGGTATACAGAGTTAGTTTTTATAGACCAGCCAAATTTTGGAAAGAGCTTGGAGATAGCTCGGAATTTTTCTGCGCAACCGAAGCAGAAATGATCCGCAGAAGAACCAAAGTCACCGACATGGCTCTTCGAGTCGCTATTATTAGTGGCAGTGGGCGAGACACATTGCTCGTAGAACCCATGGTCAATGAGGCAGTAAGGTTTTGGAGCGGCGGCCACGTACCGGAAGATGCAGTGTAGGGAGGTCCCTAACAAGGTGCACCGATGACTTGGTGAATGACGAGGGAAGCCAATGAATGCAGGGAGCACAAGACTTTGTACAGCAGTGGACCTCTATAGGCTGAAGAAGGAGAAGAAATCCAAATTTTAAATATATGGCACGGATTATTCATCATCGTTACAGATCTAAAAAACACGTCCGAACAAAGATTCAATTCGAACATAAATTTTCTAATAAAAACCGAGCCTAAGCTTCCCACCATAAATCCAATTGACACAGCAGAAATTCATACCATACCGAACAAAACATTACAAATAGAAATTCGAAGAAAAATGTCTCCAAAAGATTGCTTCGATAATAAATTCTACACTTTTGCATGGACAGGATACGTCATCTGTGACAGATGGTGTAGTAGTCAGGCTCACTGTACACATTGGCTGTCTATCAATATTACTGACATACGGGTTATGTACCGGGCTATTTTCATGCCAAATTCACTCTCGGGTGAAACCTACGCACGTGCTAACAAACGGCTCTTTGGAAAGCTTTTACGTTAGTCCTCGTAACTGCTAGTGATCTATTTATCTTACACTGAATTTTCAACCATTTTCCATTTACAAGTTAATGTTCAGCATAAAGAGTTCAAAATCATATACGTGTATTTTATGACTTCATAACGCGCTGGGATGCACTCTTTTGGATTCTTAATGCTCTGCACAATACAGAGGGTTTAAAATCGAAGGCGTGATAAATCGCTTTAAAACACCCTCGTGGTGACCCAAAAAAATATATTATTATGATTGTAATTTTTAAAACATTAATTGACTCTGATGTCTCTTTACTTCCTGAAAGTTAAAGGACAGCGGTTTTAAAATAAGATCTATATTACCATGTTCAAGCCGTGTAGTCGAACGTCCTACGCACGTTTAAGTAGAAATAGTTTTTCCGAGAATGGATTAACTATTTACTTACGCCACAAAGTATTACCGTGTTCGGCTACGGTAGGTACCATCTTAGTAAGTAGATACGCTGAAGTAATTGCAGCA
The DNA here is from genome assembly GCA_017933935.1 of Sesamia nonagrioides. Classification (NCBI taxonomy): domain Eukaryota; kingdom Metazoa; phylum Arthropoda; class Insecta; order Lepidoptera; family Noctuidae; genus Sesamia; species Sesamia nonagrioides. Next base: position 240,362 of record JADWQK010001917.1, read on the forward strand.
ATATTATGTCAACTTTGTTGCTATGTGATACGGGTGCAACACAAAGGAGCGGAAGACGTGGCTGAAATTATCGTGAGGTGGTGAGTTATTGTATTTTTAACCGCCTACATAACAAAAGGAGGATATTCCTTATGGGACTGTCCTTTTTTTGTAATAATCAGTTTGGTATCAGAGAATCCTTTTGCTGGTTCTATTACCTATTGTATCTGAAAAAATACTACTTATCCTTATAGCTACGGTTGTATTTAGTGCTTGTAAATAAATATAGCTATTTCTTCTCTTCATCTCAGCGTTAATCCCAGTCGCATCCGTAGCTTTCAGCTTTGGAGTCTGGGGTCCGCTTTACCAGTCTAACTGCTGATTTTGGCTAAACTTCGATATTTTCCGTGAAGCGACTGCCGTCTGACCTCCACAACCCGCAGGCGATATCTAAGCATTGCAGTTAGACCAATTGTTAGACTTTTGAGGGCTCCAACAACCCGTAACGACTGCCACTAGATGTTCGTATGGTAACCGGGACCAACGGCTTAACGTGCTTTCCGAGGCACGACCAGACCAGTGCAAATATTCATATTCATGCATACAAATATTTGCACTGTGCGGGGATCGAACCCGCGCCTCCTTGCGCAAAGGCCGCGTTCGCTACCGCTATTCCACAGAGGCTGTCCCCTAAATATATATACCTATTTATTAGCACTAAATACAACGCATATAGAAAGACACAAAAAGACAATGAAGGGATCACTCGATCGAGATCCATCTCGATCTCTTGACTAATCACTTGTCGAATACGAATATAATTTACTAGTGGCCGCCAGCGACTTCGTTCGCGTGCAGTTAGTTATGCTCCGCTCCTGTTGGTCGCAGCGTGATCTTATATAGCTTAAAGCCTTCCTGGATTAATGGACTATCTAACGCAAAAAGAATTTTTCAGATCGAACTAGTACTTCCTGAGATTAACGCGATCAAACAAACTCTACAGCTTTATATATTAGTACAGATAAGGTTTAAAATATTTAGTATTTAGTTTATTTAGTAGACTTGTATTTCCATTTTAGAGTAAGCGATAAGAGTTTCCTTTGTAAAATTGGTTATAAATAGATAATTACAGCATTCGATTACAAGAGTTCTGTCCGATCTGTTGAGTTAGCACCATCTCTGTTACGTGCGACCATTAAAGTAGTCTTAGTGATACTTAATTACTACGTTGTCTGCTGTTTTATTCTTCGTAAACACCCCTTCTGCCACCCAAACATTACAAAGCACCATTGCTTCATAAGGTACCAATAAATTATTTGTCCCATTTCCCGGAGTATAGGTGTCCATTAAAATTGCTTTCACTCCATCTGGAATAGTGTCACCTATGTGACTGCTTCACGAGTCAACGCAAAGTATTCAATCACTCACTGTCTGACTGGGATTAAGAGGCTCTTCTCATACTTCAATTTTCATTTGTTTCTTGGCGTTCTTTTCGACTTTTTTTCGTTTTATTTGGATACTGAGGATCGTAGCGTGATATTAAATAGCACATAACCTTCCTCAAGAGCTAAGCTAACAGATGCAATAAGATTTCTTCTAATCCGACCCAAAGTTACAAAGAAAGCCGTGTTCAAACAAAAAACTCTTCTACTTTTTTTTTCTTTATTTATTTGGCGACTTTTACTTATATAATGCATATGTCAGTCCCATCGTACCCTAAATACACATTTCTCATATTTGAACCGTGAACTTAAACAGACTTTTCGTATCATTGTCATTTGGTTAAGCCCATGAGAGACATGTTGAGAGAATGTGCCCACTTCAAGTCTGTATTATAAGTATAGTTATATACAAAATCAAGAGGACAAAGAAGCACTCGTCCGCATCACTCTCACCTGAAAACGTAGCCATAAGACTTGGCCAAATATACTTTTGAATTTACATAATAATAATGAAATCCCGATCTTTGGTTAGGGGGCAAACCAGTACGCGAAGGAGATGGAGCTATTTATACATCTTCACACACTGATTTGAATAAAATAATACTGCTGTAACTTCCAAGTTAGCTCCTCGTCTTAAACCCTGTATAAAGCAAGGTTAGCTAGCTAGCTATACAAAATATAGGATGTCAATTGTTTTGACTTCATCTAGAAAAGTGTCACCTACATGGTTGCTTCACAGGATATAAATTGTCAATCACTCACTGTCAGGCTGAGATTAAAGGGCTTTTTGCATACTTTCAATTTCATTTGTTACAGAATATCTTTAGAAGTACCTATTTAAACTTATGTTAAAGAGTTCTAGTGAATTGGGCTCCTGGAACTCCTTTGTGGTGTAGGTCTATCCCTTTCAAATAGAGACCTACCGGTATGCGTTATTTGGGTAAAGAAAGAAAGAAAAACTGTTTTTTCTGCACAAAGAAAATGCGCATTACACAAGAAATATTGACCTTAAATACACACATACAAAGTAGCCTAAAACTTAGTGTTCAAACAAAAAATGCTTGTCAATTTTGTCCATTGCTTAATATCAGAGCCAAGGGCTAAAGTAAACCTTTATATTATTATACTATTTGGACTAAAAGAATAAAATTATTGTACATCCCTAATTTCTGTAGGTATTTTCAATTGTAATTTCACACCTGATATTGGTTTGAATCGCCACACTTGGGTGATTTAGATCCAATCACTGCTTGCGTTCGATTTCCGAACTGCGTATCATGTTTTGATATTTCCACTCCTGACACAGGCCACCACTCGGTGAGAGGGAATGGACCATAATCTACCACGTGGGCCCAGGACATGCCGGTTTCCCCACAATATTTACTTCACCGTTTCGAGAGCAGTGGTGGTGAAATAATTTAGACAAAGTAAAGCGCCTGATGGGGTTCGAACCTACGAGCTATACCTTGTAAGTCGTGGCCATAACCACTAAGCCACCGCTGCTCTCCAAACGAACTTACAATATACAATAAGTCGAACTCGACTGAGTTATGATAAACGGAACTATGCTTGTGGATGCGCCTACGTCTGCATCTTGTTTGGGCAGAGATGTCGAGTTACATTTAAAGAACTCTGTCTATTTCTAGTCCATACTTTTATTATAAATGCGAAAGTAACTCTGTCTGTCTGTTACGCTTTCCTGCTTAAACCTCTCAACCGATTTCGATGAAATTTGGCACAGAATATAATCTTTGGACCCTGAGAAAGGACATAGGCTATTGAAAATTTGATATTCCCGAGGGAAATCTAAAAAGCTCGATATAACTGAATTCCACGCGGGCGAAGCCGCGGGCGGTAAGCTAGTAGAATAATAAAGATGGAAATGGCCGTGCTACGCATTGCACAATCGTTGTAAAAGTAGGTTGAGAGTGATTATGCAACGAAAATCACTCAAACCATATGGACCACCAAATCTTTCATTCAAATCCCTAATGCAATTTCAACTTTAAAAGCATGCTATGTCGCAACGCCCATTTAAATCACCATCGTAATATACATCATTCATCACCATTTCATTCATAAGTTCATAGCCACGAAGGTACTTCTCAACGTTTCCAAAGTAATTGTTTACGAGTACCGTTAATAAATAGCTAGCAACGCACATAGAAATTCAACACTACGCTGAAAGTGCCACGTGGTTATTGTCTGAAGGATTTATGTTGTTTACAGTACGAGTTTTTGTTATAGAACACTTATTGAGAGTTTTACGGCCGTGGGTCTAAATGGGATATATTGGGAAAGAGGGGTTTTAAAGTCGGAAACGGTAGTGGACTTTGTTCCAGATGTAGTAGTTAAGGCAATGAGATATATGCACATTATAGGGGGAAAATTTAAGCACCAATATAAGTGTTTTCTTTTAGTGTGTCGTTGGTAATCTATATACAGGCTGGTAGGGAATGGATTGCCGCACAACCTGGATTCAGTATATGACTCTGGACCTCCTGGTGCTAAAATAATTAGTGAGTTATGAAAACGAAATTGATGTTGAACGCATTTTGTCACACCGCGTAGGCATTGTACATTTGTAGAAATGGGTTTTCTGCAAAGATACACCTACCCGGTATTTGGCTCATAGCCAAATTCTGAGCCAGTGCAAATTTGGCTACATTCTTCTGTAACATCCACCTGCTTCTTTAACATGCAGATAGTACTTTCATTGTGGATGTAAAAGATTCATGAAACAGATGATGTTAATTTGCAGTATTTAAGTTTATCATAGTGTGGGAATAAACAATAATCAAAATAAAAACATATCAAAAACGCCTCGTAATTGAAAATGTTCAAAATGTCATTGCAATCGCGTCTTAGTGACAGTTGATATCAAACCATGTCGAAAATGTAGCGAAATTACAGATATTTTCGACAGGTTAATATCAGTTTTAATCTGCCAAAATACCTCTGATCGATCACAGTCTGGCCTCAGGATTAGACTGTCGTCGATCCGATTTACTTGCTACTCTGATTTCATTGCAGTTGGAAGTTTTGTTACCTAGAACTTCACACGGGTGAAAAACTCAAGAGTATTTATTTGACTAAAAAAAACTAATAAGTCCGTCAGTCAGATTTCCAAAAAACACTAGACACGTATTTTTTATTTTTTCATATAAACAACAAATGAAGACGACACAGCGCGTTGAAAACTGGTGTGACGTCACTGCACGCTACACTTTTTAGAGAGCAGTGACGTGTGAAGTGAGTGAGTGGTATTTGTCAATTTTTATTGATTTGATAAAACGAAATATACGTGTCTAGTATTTTTTGGAAATCTTACTGACGGATTAATTAGTTTTTTTTAGTCAAATACCCTATTAGGGATGTAGATCCGAAAAAAAAACAAACGGTCTGGGCGTAAGAATCATCGCTATTAATTGATGTTATTAAAGAAAAAATAAACAGGAAGAGAATTAAGTAGGCTGTGCAATCAATCAGCTAATCACGCAGAAAAAGATAACTCCCGATAAAACACAATGTTGACGATAAAATACAAAAAGTATAGATATTTCTCAAAACCCAGCTATGTCGTAAGCATTTCGCCGTTAAAGGACACGTAAACCGTCCGTAATGCGTCTCGCATTCAAGCCTCGGTGAAATGAATTTTCCGTCAGCCGTCAGCCACGGCCTAAATTAATAACAGCCTGCTTGCTGAAATCTGCATGACTTGCTCAAAATACTGTATTTCGACTGTATAATGTAAAAGGATTTTTTGATAAAAAGATATTATCTATACTCTATACTAATATATAAAGCTGAAGAATTTGTTTGTTTGAACGCGTTAATCCCAGGAACTACTGGTCCGATTTGAAAAATTCTTTTTGCGTTGGATAACCCATTAATCCAGGAAGGCTTAAGGCTATATAATAATAATAATAATAATAAACTTTTATTGTTCAGATAAATGTTACAATATTTACATAGCACTAGCCTCCACACTAGGATTCCCTGTGTCGTGGAGACTAGTCTCTTTCGTCTAGGCACATTATTAGATCGGTTCATACATAGCATCAGTCATTAATTATTGATGTGACAAAGACAAGTTGTTACTCCAAACAAATTTTACTAAAAATATGTATTAACTTATTTATTATGTGTTAATTAGAATTTTGAAATTTTGTGGTGTACCGTGTATTGTGTAGATGTGTAGATGTGTGATGAATGAGTGAGTTAAGGTGGGTTTAGATCAATCGAACAAAGCCTCATAGCACTTCCAAGCCTGCCATTTATATTATGCCTGTGATATAGTCCATTAGAAGAACAGTGTGGGAGAACACTGTTCGAATTGCGGAAATCTGTCAAAGTGGGGACAGAGAGTACTAGTTCGATTGGTCCAAATCATCCTTTATGTGTTTGTGTGATGAATGTGTGCGTGTTGCGTTCATGTATTAAGGAACTTCTCCGTGCTTTCATAGTCCATTCTCGCCAGAAATTTTGAGACATAATTTTTGCATTTATTTCTGGTCATAGGTAGTATGCCCATTTTATTATTCAGCTTACTATAGATAAACGGTCCCATATAAAGAAAGCATCTGCGGCCAAAAAGTAGATTACATCTAGGTTTATGCCATTTAGGTTTATTTGCATTTCTAAGCGAGCGCACTTCGGAGTATCTTACTAGGCTCTGGGCATTTTTGTGGTACCTCAAAGTCACTGCCATAATGTACAGTTGGCGTACACGCAGAGCGCCAGTTTCTTGGTACAATGTGTCAGTCGGGAAGCGCATTGGTTTCTTAAAAGTTACTTTGAGAAGGGCGCGTTGTGCACGTTCAATTTTAATTAAATGTGACTTATGTGCTACACCCCATGTTGTAATGCAATAGTTGAGAACGGATTGACAGAGTGTATGGTATAGCATTTTTAAGATAGTTAGGCTAGCAATCCGCCTCATTTTTTTAAAAATGTGTATGAGCTTTCTGACCCTGCCACTTACATGCTCTATTTGTTTTGACCAATTAAGGTGCTGATCAATGTACACACCGAGATACCTGATGTACATGACTTTCTCAAGGCTTGGGCAGTTACATCTTGAAGGTGCATTATTATCACAGGAGTGTAATGTTACTGAGAGATGATCTGGGCAGGTAGTTCTAATGCTGGGGCAAAAATTTATAACCTTAGTTTTTTCTATATTTAGCGTCAGTAGATTGTGGGTTAGCCAGCTGGAAACCAAATTTACACCCTTGTTAGCAACCTCTTGAACCCCTTCCCAAGTTTTGTCAAAAAAGACTAGGGCGGTATCGTCAGCATAAGCAAATATTTTAGCATGGTCCAATTTCATGGTACAAAGGCTGTTTATGTACAGGATAAAAAGCGTGGGCCCGAGCACAATACCCTGAGGAACTCCGTAATTAAGGTTGGCATAGTTACTGTAGTGTTCTCCCACGCAGACCCTTTGAGTGCGGTCTGTTAGATAAGATTGGAACCATTCCAAAGCTAGACCTCTGATGCCAATGCCCTCTAACTTTTTGAGAAGAATACGCCTGGACACCGTATCAAAGGCCTTCGCGAGGTCAAGGAAGACGCCAGTACATTTATAGCCATTGTCTACCTTATTTACAACAAAGTCAACTAAATTATTGACTGCGTCCTCCGTTGACCTTTGCTTGCAAAAGCCATACTGATTTTCAGATATCCAGCCATTCTTGTCCATGAAATTAAGGAGTCTACTATTCATGATCTTCTCTAGGATTTTGGATAGGGACGTGAGTAGAGATATGGGTCGATAATTCGATGGAACTGTTTTTTCACCTGATTTAAAGATTGGACATACATTCGCGGTTTTCACTATTGAAGGGACCTTACCAGTCGATATGCTTAAATTGCACAAGAAGGTAATTGGTGTGGCAAGAGAATTTTTGCATATCTTAAGGGTTCTGTTTGTAACTCCATCCCATCCAGGTGCTGAATTGTCTTTGAGATTTGTTATGATCTTTTTGACCTCAGCTTCGTCTGTTGGTGCTGCAAAAAAAGATTCGCTGGGTGGGTCTTTATCAAGAAATGTTGACATAGCAGCGAGTTCCGTTTCCGTCTTCTTAATACGGAGCAAAGTCCTTTCAGCAAGCTGTTCTCCTACTTTCGTGAAGTATTGATTCACGTCGTTTAGAGAATCTATGGGATCCGCGTATATCCGTAGTAGTTCTAATCCACTCTGGCTCTTACTTTTAATATTACAGATACTTTTAATAGCCTTCCACGTCTTTTTACTATCTCCGTTTGCATCTTCCAAAAGTTTCCTTTCATTTTCTGTTTTCAAATTTTGCACTAGATTGTTACAAACATTTCTATAGCTTTTATATCGCTGCTGTATGATCAAGTTATCCCTATTATAAGTTTTCTTTGCCTCCATGTGTAACTGGTCCCTTTTTCTAATGCTCTTCAATAAGCCCTCAGTAATCCAAGGTTTTTTAATAGCTTTTGAATTCCGCACAGTCTCTGTTGTTGTAAAGGCGCTTATTTTCTCACTAAGTATTCCTGTGAAATCAGTGAAGGCTTTGGTCACGTCGGTATACCCATAGATGCGGCTCCAATCATATTCTGCGACTGCATTGGACAAGTTTGGGTAGTCTATCTTCACTCTATTATTAATATTAGACAATAAGTAGGAGATAGACCTATCGATTGCAACTATGACTGTATCATGGTCTGTTATTCCTGACTCACATATTACTATTCTAGCTGTTCTTTTGGTTTTCAATAGAGCATGATCTAAGCAAGCACGGTCCCGTGTAGGGAATCGATGGCCAGGATAATAACCATAGTGTCCAGTTATGTCTAAATAGTCGCTCGCACGATTGTCTTTAGATTCACTGCCTATATCGATGTTTATATCGCCCACAATGACACAATTAGCTTTTGTTTCATTTGCTTGCATGACTTTTTCAAGAGAATTACAAAAATTATAAGTATTATACAAAGATGGCGACCTGTAGAGAGCACAAATCGTGAACTCGTTACCCACATGAACGAGCAAGCAGTTTGCGTCTTTGAAGGGCGGTTCCTCGATTATTACTTGCAGACTGCTTTTGAAAAAGACAGCAATGCCATCGTTTTGATTGAGGTAGCGTTTAGAGTAAAAGCATTCATAATTATTAAGATCAAAAATAGGCGTAGCATCACTCAGACGGCACTCAGTCAAAATGATCAAATCAGGCAGAAAGTTCAAACGAGACAAAAATACAGTGAAATTATCGAAATTCTTTTGAATACTCCTTATATTTTGACTGATAATCGTTAGCTGTGAGAACACATCGCCAATGTCATTGGTACATTTTTCTGGGACATTGTGTTTCGAGCTCGCGTACAAGTGGGTCTCATCCAGATCGTTAATTAAATTATAACAATTAGCCATTTATATTATTAATTATACAAGGATACGGTAGTAGCTTTTGATTAGGGTTACCCAAGTGTACTATAGAATCGGGGGCGTGGTATGTGACATAATTTTTAAAGTATTGTGACATTGAGAGCACGGTGAGGTATGTGGTGTTAAGTGAGTAATGAGCTTGTGTGTATGAATGTGCGTTAAATTTAAGTTTTACCAATTTAATTGACTTAAAGACTAATACAAAGATGTGTGATACAAAGAGTGATACAAAACGTTTAATACTATGCTTGTCTTTAATTATTACTGCCATACATTCCTCGTAGTTGCTGGAAAGTATTCTCATTTTTGACAACTGTATACTTTTCTCCTTCCTTTTTACGCAGAAACACGCGTCCATTAGCAATCCAACAGTATTGAAATTGTTCAGTTCTAGCGAAATCACGAGCAAGAAAGTGCAGTCGCTTTGCTTTCGGGGTTAAATGTTCAGAAATAAATAAGGTCATTTCGGGTCCATCAAGACCTAAGTGCCTTGTGTTGAGTTGCCGACCTCGTTGGGTGGAGTTAAATTGTTTAGCACTGCTTAAGAATTTTTCCTTGAAAAAGTTGTTTGAAAATTCAGTGACAATAGTGGAAGTAGTAGCATTCTCCTTTGAAGGTAGTCTATATATGTCTTTGATATCATAGGGGGAGTATTCTATTCCTGTCGTTTTGATTAGACTTGTAACCATACTAAGCAATTCCTCCTTCCTTTCTTTCTTCTTCTTGGGTACTCCTCTTATTTCAATGCTGGTTTTTCTAACAAATCTTTCCAGGCTTTCACTCCTTTCTTCCAGCTCAGCGATTTTTGCACGTGTATTCTTGCGCTCACCCTCCAACATGTCCATCTTTCTATCTAGGTCTTTCATTTGAATCGAGATGTCTTCCAAAGATTTTTCGATTCCGTTGTTGGATGCCTTAATGCCACAGGAATGTTCATTTAATTGAGACAGATTCTTTTCTAGATTGCCTAGCCTTAGATTTTGTTGGCTTATCCAGTCTGAGATCATTTCTTTAATCTCCTCTCTAAACAAGTCGAAACTGTTTCCGTCATCTTCATGTAAGCGGGCACGTTTAGAGTTGCCTCTTGTAGTGACATTGGATTTTATTTTTTTTAAATCATGAAAAAGCCGACGAAAAATTCCACCACTGGGGGGTTCAGAATCATGTACTGGATCCATGGTACTCGTTTGTGCGTCGATGTCAGATACACCCTTTATTATTTAATAAGTTGCCTCTAGTACACAAAGCGCTATCTACTCAAGTTCATTCAAAATTCAACTTAAACGTTTCCTGTTGAATAAGTGTCTTTATGCTGTTGACCATCTGTTACGGAATTCCTATGTATGTGTAAATAATTATGCAATTTTATTTTAATTAACATGTTATTAATGTAATTTAATTTCTTAATTTTATTACTATGTAATTTCAGATATAATCAATGTTAATGAATAAATTACTATTACTCTGCAATAAAGATGAATTCTTAAAATCATCGTTTATAAATAAACCCCTTAGACACTATGATGTTTATTCATAAGCGATGATTAAAGGTAAGTGACATTAAAACGTCAAAAATGGTCACGAATCACTAGTTAACTTTAAACAATTTTTATGAATAGGGGTTAATCTGTTTGGGTCAATAAATGTCATGTCTTAATATTTTTGACTTCAATTTCCCGACTACGTTTTGCTTCGCATCTTAAGTGCTGATGAAAAAATTTTCATACAGAAAGGAAAAGATGAAGCTATAATCATTATTAGCATGACCATGTACCACAATATACCTGTTATCAAAGCAAAATTATAACAACGAAGGCCGAAGTCATATAATACCCAGTATTGAGAATTTCGATACATTTTTAAAGACATGCCCCCAATTATAACCTTTCCTTTTAAATCCAAATACGAGACATGTCGTCAAAAAGATTACATAATTTATCGTGTCCCTTATAAATACCCTCTTTATGTAGATAAAACCTACCCTCATTAAAAATGCACAATCGCGTGTTTCAGGAATTCTGAAAGATCCAACAGAACGTCCACGCAAATAAATAATGTTTGCTCGTTTCAGAGCATTTCATAAGCAAACGTACACAATTACTTTTAGCAGATTTTCTAAAGCGGTTGAGTTAGCGTTTTGAAGTGCGTTTGAAGATTTCCTTGTTTTGTTTTTGTACACCGTTTGTGTTTATGCAATCCTTTTAATGTGCCCTCATTTCATTGTTCTATAGCAGGGATAGCGAGCTTATTTTTTATATCTTTTTTATTATTTTATGGTATTTACTTGTAATGTGTGTTTTATTTGTGGGGAATATATGCTTTATAGGTACTAATATATAAAGCAGAAGAGTTTGTTTGAACGTGCTAATCAGAGGAACTACTGGTCTGATTTGAAAAATTATTTTTGCGTTGGATAGTCCATTAATCCAGGAAGGTTTAAGCTATATAACATCACGCTGCGACCAATAGGAGCGGAGCATAACTAACTCCATGCGAACGAATTCGCTGGCGGCCGCTAGTAAAAAATAATTCTTTCTTCTTTCTATGCGTGGCATTTATCCCAACTAACAATTTTAATGTGGCTATGATGTGATTAGTGATTATTGGAAAAAGCTATAGGTAATTATGCTGGTTATTATTGTTATTTTAAATATCTCTTTAAATTTCTCGGAACCTTGCACTCTCGTACCATTGAAAGGCGATTTAAATTGGAAGCTTATAATGAAATTTCAGAAATTAAGCTGTGCCCAAATTATTTTTCTCGCACGCCACCCCTGTTCTATAGTGAAACGTTACAACAGCTGCACTGGTCGATTGATCAGGTAAAGCTATGCTTGCCGTGGTTGGTCTGTGGTTCGACCGTTTTCACACTTCTGACTTTCATTAGTGGATCTTTGACAGTCGTTACGAGTCGTCAAAAAACCCGAAATTGTGACAACCATTCTTATTGGTAAGAAGAATAATTATATTAGAGAATATCCTATATAGTGGTCAGTTAGGTACTTACCTAGACTGGTGAAAAGAGTTGAGAAAGGAGGGGCAAATGATGAAACGCCCTTCAATATTTTGTCAGGAAATACTACGTACATTTGTAATATTATTTTATCTACGATCTCCATAAAAACTGATGTCGTGTCCAGACAGAACTAATAAAACAATGAAATATGACGACGCACTTTTGTGAAAAGTAGCAAGTGGGAAGGTGATGTCGGCATCAGCACTAATGAAGATGACAAGCCGAGCTTAGATACAGGTCTTAAAATGTTTTTTATGTAAACCATGCACGCGTCGTGAAAGACACGCCAGTGTGGCTACCATGAGTTCTCATTACGAAACTCGATCATCCGCATCGACCGCGTTTAGCGCTCTCATTGGTTGAGAGTTCTTACAACCTTGAAGCGGGCCAATCCATGAGTCAAACGCTCGATATCGATGATCGAGTCTTCGTAATAAAAACTCATGGTTGCCACACTGATATTCATTCGTAATTCAGTCTAAGGTCACAAATGTGACATTTTTGAAGAAAACTTTTTGCATTGAATTCGCCTGAATTTTTACTTGTTGTGTTTTCAAAAATTTAAGTTTTCACTTTTTCCGATCAGTCCCACAACTTCTATTTTTTTTAAACATTATTTAATAGCTACTGCTTGACCACAATCCCGCCTGATGGTAAGCAGTGACGCAGTCGTTGATGGTAAAGCGCACTAGTTTATTAAGAGCCTATTCACTCTAGCCTTGAAGACGCTCAAATTGTAGTCCGACGGAAACACCGTCGCTGGCAAATTGTTCCAATCCCTCGATGTAGGCGGTATAAAAGAGGAAGCGAAACGCTTCGTCCGGATCGCAGTGGTGTCAACAACGTAAGGGTGGAAACTCGCCGTACGACGGGTCGTCCGATGGTGGAACGGAGATGGGGAATTAAATCATGCAATTCCCTTGCACACTCACCAGAATGCATCCTATAGAAGACCGAAAGGCTGGCTACTTCTATTTTTTTTAACACCACGATACAAAAGACAACAACTTTGAATAAAATTATATTATATAACATATCTGTCTTTAGTATAATTTGAGAAATAAAGAAAGAAGAAATTACGTTTACATTTGCGGTAACATACCTTTAGAACCAAAAATCATCATTTCTGCCGAAAGACGTCCACTGCTGGACATAGACCTCCCCCAAGGTTCTCCACGACGACCGGTCCTGCGCCTCCCGCATTCAGCGATTTCCCGCGACCTTCACAAGGCTGTCGGTACGCCTTGTCGGGGCAGAGTACCAATCCTAAAATGTCTGATTTAATCATTTCCAATTTCGACTTGACAGTATATAAACCACGTTTTCAAATTTTGTAATATTACGCGCTATTTGAACAAATTAACTTCGTATTTCTAACTGGAAGCTACTACGTTCGTAAATTTCACTCTTGTGTTATACCTTCAGTATGATTCCGCCTCTTTACAGGCATTAATTTTACAGCTTAATTCTGCATTACATCCGCGTGCAAATTGTTATAGAGATACATACATCGTAAATTTTACTACGACATAAAATTACCTGTTACTTTACTGCCCTTTGAATTTAAGCTTTATGTCTTTGTTTTAGTGTAGAGTATTGTAGCGTCATAACAATTGCAAGTTTATTTGAACATTTCAGCCCGTGAATGACAGTAAGGATCATTTTTAAATGGTTTTGTCTGTTTTTGGTCAATTGAGAAGTCTGAAGTGAACAAGTTTTTTATATTAATTTTATATAATTTGATGATTGATGCAGGAGAATATAATTAGCAATGGCATACAGTTACGGGTTACTGGGTGACTTACTTAATTTGAACTGTTATTTTTTTCAAATGATATAAAGTTATTTTACTTATTGGTAGGTATTTACAAAAAATCTAAAACTAATCTATACTAATATATAAAGCTGAAGAGTTTGTTTGTTTGTTTGTTTGCTTGTTCGCGCTCATCTCTGGAACTACTAGTCCCATTTGAAAAATTCTTTGGGTTGGATAGCCCATTAATCCAGGAAGGTTTTAGGCTACATAACATCACGCTGCGATATAATAGGAGCTGAGCATAACTAATTAAACGCGAACGAAGTCGCTGGCGGCCGCTAGTTAATGGATATAACGGTAGTTATTCATTCAGTTAATGAAGTCAAATCTCTTTATTTTGGCAAATCTCAACAGTTTTAAAATGAAGCTTTAAATCATAATTTTCAGCACATAATAAATATCTATACTTACAGCTCCATTACCTACTCACTTCAGAAAATTAATATATATTAATAAATACAGAAAGCAGAGCATTTGATTGACGAGAGAACTTCAAAGAGATCAACGGTTTGAAATATTACACATCAGCTCGCACGAAGCGTACCTACTTATCATGAGATAATTAGATACTCCAACATATTGTAAATTAACTAAGTAAAGATGTAATAATAAATATAAATTGTACCATTCCATGAACAATCACCTCCTGAAAGCTTAGCAAAGGAAACAAATTAAAAATATCGCGACATAGTACACGAGGTTGTTGATATGTGGAAAGTGAGCTGGGCTGTCATTGTGCCGATTGTCGTATCAGTCAATGGCCTGACAACTGAAAGCCTCGATCAACATCTGTCGAGGCTTCCGTTAGGCGGTTATATTAAGAAATTGATTCACAAGGCAGTGATTCGGCTCTGATCGTGACGAGGTTTCTGTCCTTGGAGCCCTCGTGAATGACGTTTGTTGCATAAATTTCAATATATGTAGTTAATTCCTTATGTACACTAATGACATTTTTTGTAAATCTACATAAATGGGCAGGACTGCTTGAGAATATACGGTGATCTATCTAGACTTTCGCAATATTGTCTTGAGAACAAACATCATTAGAGTTTGCTAAAAACTTAATGTATTTATTTTGCCAAACTTGGCACATCCGTTTAATTATTTTAGAATTATTATCACATATTTCCCGCTTGGTTTATATAAAATCTATTTGGCGGTAGTTTTGTGTATAAAAGTTATTGTAATACGTACAAGGGAGTCATGCTTGATTCGCTGTTCGTGGAATGAACACCCTAAATTTATTGTATTGAGGAGTTTTCTTTATACTCCTTAAAGATTTTCCTGCCATTTCATAAGTTACTGTGTATTTGAGTGATATATTGGTACAAATCTATAATATGTCTAACAAAAACTGCAATCATGCGCCGACATATACGTATATTTTGGCCGTATTGGTGTAAATGTCGCCGCCTGAATTGTTTGTAACGGTAATGCACACTAAGCTGTACATTTTGACGTCCATATTGACTTTAAAGCTCCTCTTTCCCGATTATTAGGATATACAACTCGACAGATTTATCAGAACAAAATTAGAAAAATTAGTAGTCATTTACTTTTTGTTCATCCTTAATCCTTAACTATGTACATATAAATGCTTCTTGCTAAGGTTATGGTGTGACCTGCTTGGCGACAATGGACTAAAGCTAATTGGACGGGGAGCGCTGTTTTGATAACTACGGAATAATGCCAATTTTAAGTGCAATAAGAAAAAGAACTTTTACAGAAAGGGACAGGAAGAAAATAAAAAAGGAACAGCTTTGCGTTACAACAGTTAGCTAGCTATTTATACTACAATGCATGACTGTTGTTGTCCAAAAGAAATTTAAAAAAAATAAGGCTACACGACAGTGTCTAAAGTCAAGTTGGACCATCAATTTAGCATTTAATTTTTCTTAACTCACCTAAAGACATACTTATGGTTATATAATTATTGTATTTAATTAAGTGATTTAATACAATAATATATTTAGGTAGGTACTTAATAACAAAATGTGCTATACATATGATTTGTTTTAACCTCATTACACGAAAAAGTCTTTGTTTCTGCGGATGGATCACCACCCGTGATAATTCACTTGCCTGTACGCCAGGGCCACGGTTTTTTTTCAACCAACCCGTAACCCTAACCCAGGAGGCATCGGTCTTCGCGGGTTCACGAAGAAAAGTAAAGTAAGAACGTAGGTTATGGGGACTTCTTTGAGAAACCGTTGGCAAAACTAGCTGACATAAATACTGACAACATGTGAAATTTTCTTTGAGTATTTCTGCAATTGCTGGCACCAGTTCCAGATGTTTACCTAGCCATCACATCCAGGATTTAATCCCTTACATCATATCACTATTTTAAGCGAAAACTCAATGTAAATAAAACTGATAAATATCTTTCTGGGGTTTCGACATTTTATTAATTACTGCTGTTAAAGTCTGGCTCTGTTGCCGTCACATTGTCAGACATATTCAAGAGGCTGGCAACGTTTTTAAAAAGATTTCGAAATATACATGTAGTTTAGTCTAAGCTATGTTATATTTCTAAGATTTGAGTTATTTACGTAACATTTTAATCTTAAACGTATTTTCAGTGAATGAAAAAGCTGTGTTATTTCCGAACAGATTACTTTTTTTCAATCCTGTTAAAAATCTTTGTGCATCTAGAAGGCTTTGATACATTTTTTATACTTTTGGTACAGTATGCTCTAAGTAAATGGTAACAACCCAGTGTAAGTTGAGCTGTTCTAATACAGAAACTACTACGTACTTCGCTATACTAGCTGAAGGTCAATTGTTAGCATTGATGCATGACTTTCGTTCCTAATGCATTTTTTAAGTTTTTTGGGACATTGGTATATCACAATTCACAAGCGAATATTAAAAAAAAAATACCAAGACCGGTGATGGTGCACGTCATTGCACTTTTTATGATGATAACTCAGGAGCCAATACAAACTTCCCGTTGTAAAAAAGCAGTGAAACGAACAGATTGTTGCAAGTTATGAGCGAAGGCGACTAAATGAAATATTAACACTCCTGAATCACAGGCCTCCTCTTAGTGAGAGAGACTGGGCCGTAGTCTACCATGTAGGATCAATGCGTCAATAGATGTGACTTAACTACGATGCTTTTCTTTTTTTTTTTTTCTTAAATTATAAACTAGCGTTTGACCGCAATCCCGCCTGATGGTAAGCAGTGATGCAATCGATGATGGTAAAGCGCACTAGTTTATTAAGAGCCTATTCACTCTAGCCTTGAAGACACTCAAATTGCAGTCCTCCACCGTTTTGAGAGCAGTGGTGATGAAATTATTTACACAAAGTGAAGCGCCTGGCGGGATTATAACCTACGACCTACAACTTGTAAGTTGCGGCCGATACCACTAAGTCATCACTACTCTAACATAATTATGGTGACACTATTTCAAATGCATAAATCAAAGATAACACATAAATGACGTACGTATCATGATTCAGAGTGTATAATTGCATAAGATTCAAAGTATGAGTGGAATATGGCGGTATCTATTCTACATTACATTCTTATTTGATTTGAAGATAATGTTGATTACTATATAAAAAAAAATACAATTTTAACTATTTACTTTTAATTATCATCTTTAGGTGATACTTAAACATGAATAAGACTAATAAGAGTGTTACTAAAACAGCACTCTTATCTATACTAACATACGAAGCTGAAGAGTTTGTTTATTTGAACGCGCTAATCTCAGGAACTACTATTCCGATTTGAAAAATTAGTTTTGCGTTAGATAGCCCATTAATCCAGGGGGGCTTTAGGCTATACAACATCACGCTGTGACTAATAGGAGCAGAGCATACCAAAAAATCATATCGAAAGCTACGCGGGTAAACCGCGCGGCACAGCTAGTTAGTCATATTCGTGGTCATACTAAGCTATATTCAAAGTATGTATGAAAATAACAGCTGTTTGAATTATCATCACCTACCTAGCCGTATACCATGTACGTTAGGGTCGGCTTCCAGTCTAACCAGATGCAGCGGAATATCAGTATTTTACATTCAGCAGCTGCCTATCTGACTTCCACAACTAAGTTAAATACTGGATAAGACAATATCAGCCGCTAAAGTGAGGTAACTTGTCCTAATGTAAACATCAAACATGGTACCTACATTTTTCCAAGTGAATCAACAAGCATTGCTCAAAGACATCTCGAAGTAAATACGTGCTTTCGTTTAAAAAAAAAAATAACACCGTGTCAGAACATATTGTCGTGCTAATGCCCTATATATAATAGTCGTGGTGGCCTAGTGGTTAAAACACCAGCCTCTCGAGTATGAGTGCGCGGGTTCGATTCCAGGTCAGGCAAGTACCAATGTAACTTTTCTAAAGTTATATGTACTTTCTGAGTATATCTTGGACACCAATTACTGAAGGTGAAGGAAAACATCTTGAGGAAACCTGGACTTTATCTCTGAAATCGCCAACCCGCATTGAGCAAGCGTGGTGATTATGCTCAATCCTTCTCTGTATGAGAGGAGACCTGTGCCCAGTAGTGGGACGATAAAAAGGTCGATGATGACGATGATGATGAATGCCCTATATGCATGTTAGGATTTGAAGAGACAAGGTGATTTCTTACAAGTATATTAACTGTTTATTTATTTTTATTATGTTTAGCTTTCCGCCCGCGGTTTCGTCCGCGTCGATTACGGTTCGGTTATATCGCACATTTTAGATTTCAAATTTTAATAATATCAATTTTTCCGGGATAAAAAGTACAAACCCTATTATTAAATCCGGACTTCTAACTTTACGTCTACAAAATTTCAAAGCCATCGGTTCAGTAGTTACGGCGTGAAAGCGGAACAAACAAACAAACAAACTCACTTTCCCATTTATAATATTAGTATGACACTTTCCCATTTATAATATTAGTATGATTCGGTTATATCGCGCTTTTTAGATTTCCTTCGAGAATATTAAATTTTTCCGGGATAAAAAGCACCCTGTTATTTAATCCGGACTTCTAACTTTACGTCTACAAAATTTCAAAGCAATCGGTTCAGTAGTTACGGCGTGAAAACGGAACAAACAAACGAACAAACAAACAAACTCACTTTCCCATTTATAATATTGCTATGATGAGATAAGAGACAAGACATAACATAAACAGAAACATAGGTCTGTCAAGGTCTGTTGTCGAAATGCTTTTAAGAAACCTTAATGTTATGTTAGAGATGCGAGGAACTGAGTGTAAAGTTCGCTCGTCCTCTACAGAAAAAGGAGGAACCTCCGACTACAGGGGTGATGCGTCTGTCGGGCACTTGCCCAATAGTTGATTTTGGTAAGTTGGTAACGTTATCTTTTTTTTATGCGAAACCTGAATATAGTTTGTTCAAAATAAGGAACTGAATCGATTCCAATCAGTTTTACACCATGACATATTTTTTTCCGAATACATTTAGAGTGAGACCGCAGAGTGGTTACCGAGCGGTTACGATAGATCCAGCTGACGCCAGAGGTCAATGACCGCGCTAGCCCGCCTATACGGATCTTTTACCATATTTTTGTTGGGACAACCAAGCAGAATAGCAAACTCATAACTTCTTGGTTGTTCATTATAACTTTTTGAAATTTCGTACATAGATTTTTTACTTAAAAATACTGGACACGTAGTTCGAGTTTCTCATAAAAAAAAAATGTTGTATACTCTAGTAACTAGAGTCTAGTTGTACGGTAAACTCTGCAATGTGGAAATGCGTTATTTCTGGTTATAAACAATTTGTGTGCCAAATATCATACCAATCCGTTCAGTTTTTTCGTGCAAGAGTAACACACATTCATACGAGTACATATGTAAATCTTCACAAAAATAATATTAGTAGGATAATTTTCATTAACTTTTTTTTTTAATAATTATAAAGTAGTGCTTGACTGCAATCCCGCCTGATGGTAAGCAGTGATGCAATCGTTGATAGTAAAGCGCACTGGTTTATTAAGCCTATTCACTTAAAAAATTAGGAATAGGAAGGATGACGGCAGTTGAGCGAGGTGATGCAATGTTAAACCCAAGACCAACACGACCAAACGATGCTGCGCTAGAGGGAGATTGATCTGGAGACTCTCCGCGACCAAACTACCGACACAACAACATTTGGCGCATCGTACCCGCAACACATCGCAACACAACTGCTCAGACCCGTCCTTCGTACGGCTTCACCAGACATCATGCCGGAATACGACGAATCGCTTGGCGGCAAGACTTTGTCTGGTGGGTGGTAACTTCTGCCGGCAGCCGATGTTATGGCCTACCACCGAGTAAAAACCTGCTACCCTCATAAGTTTGCGAAGAAAATATTTACTCTTTATAACCGCTACCAGTTGTAGCACGGGCCAATCCTCTCATCTTTCGTTAGAGCGGTCTGTTCATATTGCGGACGTAAATAAACGGCCGTAGATCATTACAGGCATTCTTCCAGAAACTATGTTATTCTTAGCACGGCAGGTCGATGAGAAATAATACTGCGACGGATTCACTTCGGGTTAGGTAATAGATTTGGATATGCATAAAAGTTTATTGTTTCCCCGTGTACAGTATTGTCTGATATAGATTATTTTTCGATCAAGCAGCCAAGTGGCGTTTACAGAACTGTAACAGCAAAGATCATACAAAAACGTTAGACTGTTAGGTTCCTGATAATTATTCTCTGTTTATAAACTATACAGTATGTTAAATAACAGAGGGCGTTCCCTTAAACTCGTTAATATATATCATTAATAGATTAAAATAAAAATATCAGCATAGAAAAATAAGCATAAAAAAATCCGAATAATAAAAAATTCTAATTGGAAATAAATTTGAAACCTCCTGTTTTAAATCAAAATAGTAGCGTAGTATCATAAACAAATTGCGACCTTGCCGTCTTTCAAGTTCGCGTGTACAGTGTGTTTCTTTTACATGTCAATTTAAAATTTTTATTGAATATTTTCTTATTGGAAAATTTTTAAAAAAAAATTGTTTTCGAATGGAAATATTTTTTTTAGCATGTATGTATGCTATACTATTTCGGGTTAACGGGAACGCCCTCTGTTAGTTAACATACTGTATATTCAAAGTTTTTTAATTTCTATGAGATTACATTGCTAAAGGCAAATGATAATTTAAAATTTATGAATTATTTATATTTTAAAATTTATTATTGGAAATTTAATTTTTATTTTAAAATGTATTACAGTAATTGTTAGAAATTAACTTGTTTTTATATACTGTTACTAAAATTCAGAGATATGTGACGTTCAGTGTACTCTGAATTTTAGGTTCTAGGACATGTCGGTTTTCTCATGATGTTTTCATTCACCGTTTTAGAGTAATTGTGTAAAAATAAATTTCACAATGTAAAGCGCCTATATGGACGAGAATATCTAGAAGTCGTAAGTCAGGTCCGTTTCCACCGGGCAGCCAAGCTCTGAATGTGTTGAACTATCTATCAACTATAAATAATTATCTATCTACATTATCTATCTTCATCATCATCATCAGCTCCTACTCGTCCACTGCTGGACATAGGCCTCCTTCATGGCACGCCAACAAGCTCATTCCTGAGCAGTTCTCCGCCAGCCACTACCAGCCACCTTTTTGATGTCGTCGCTCCATCTCGCCCAAGGGCGTCCCACGCTACGTTTGCCGAGACGCGGTCTCCACTCGAGGACTCGTTTACCCCAACGGTTGTCGGTCCTGCGGTATATATGACCAGCCCATTGCCACTTCAGCTTGCTAATCCTCTCAGCTATTTCAGTGACTCTAGTCCTCTGTCGGATCACCTCATTTCTGATGCGGTCCTTCAGAGAGACGCCCAACATAGCCCGCTCCATAGCTCACTAAGCGACTTTAAACTTATGGACTAGTCTGACCGTTAGTGTCCACGTCTCGGCTCCGTAGGTCATAACGGGTAGGACCCACTGGTTGAAGATTTTTGTCTTCAAACATTGGCGTATGGGCGACGAAAATACCCGACGAAGTTTACCAAATGCTGCCCACCCCAGCTGGATCCTTCTATTGCCTCCTTCTCGAAGTTGTTTTTCCCTAATTGCTTAAACGTTTGCCCGAGGTATACATATTCTGAAAGAACTTCGAGCGGCATTCCGTTTATGGCGACCATACATCTACATTTCTTGGAATTTCTTAATTGAAATAATAACGTAGAAGTTGTTAATTGTAACTGGCTACAGATACCGATTTCACGAGTGAGGAGACACTGAGACTTAACAACAACTACATATATCGATCTCGCAGGTGAGACCCTAAGACTGAACAACAACTATACCGATCTCACCAGAGAGACACTGAGATTTGACAACCGACCTAGTTGCCTTAGTTTCCATCAATGAATATCAATAGGAAATTTTGATATTAACTACAATGGTCAAACTACAGACAAACTAAATAGTAGATACAAAATTAAAACAGTAAGTCCCAATCTGTTAAAGTTAGCAGTTCGGACCAATTTAAAACTTTTAATTGATACATAGCTATTTTTAACTTTGATTAATGTGGACGCTTGTTTCGTAAGTTTCGAGAGTTTGTTTCTTTACTTTATTTTGTGGCTTATATGTACGTAATTTTACCTACAGGCTGAATTTCAGAAGTAGGCTTGGATGCCAAATTCGCATTAATGAGGAATAGCGAAAAGTACTCAAAGTGACATCCTCTGAATGACAGCTTCTGTGGCGTAGCGGTAGCGAACGCGGCCGTTGCGCAAGGAGGCGCGGGTTCGATCCCCGCACAGTGCAAATATTTCTATGCATGAATATGTATATTTGCACTGGTCTGGTCGTGCCTCGGAAAGCACGTTAAGCCGTTGGTCCCGGCTACCATACGAACATCTAGTGGCAGTCGTTACGGATTGTTGGAGCCCTCAAAAGTCTAACAATTGGTTAACTGCAATGATTAGATATCGCCTTCGGGTTGTGGAGGTCAGACGGCAGTCGCTTCACGGAAAATATCGAAGTTTAGCCAAATTCAGCAGTTAGACTGGTAAAGCGGACCCCAGACTCCAAAGCTGAAAAAGCTGCGGATGCGACTGGGATTAACGCTGAGATGATGATGATGATGATGATGATGAGCGAAATGTACTCAAAGTGTTACGGGCTCGATTTTGAAGAAAAATAAAACTACATTATTGGATTTTTGAAAAACTAATAGTTCTAGCCAGGAAATGAACCCGTTGATTTGGAAAAACAAAACACACTGTATAATATCACAACAATCGATTATGTCCCTAATCGTAATCAGATTCTGAAAATGCATATGCAGCGAATCAAAGAAAACCCATCACATTTAGGTAGTAGAATGTCTTTTTTTTAAATTAGTTATTTTAATTTAAGTATCCATTCCGTAAGTAGCTTCCAAAATATTCTTACACCCTTTAACTATTACTCAGCTTAATTGTTCCTTATTGCTAAATGCGTTTAGTTTTGTTGGTAAAATTCGCCCTCGGTGAATCGAAGAACGGCATCAAACAGCGTCTTTCAGAATTAGTACAGTCCCGTATACTTGGTTTTTTCGGTCGCATGTCAAGTTGAAATAATAACTCCATAGACCGTTTGGTCTATCAGGGCGGAGTAGAAGGGATCAGATCTCGTGGAAGATCACCGATGAGGTGGACCGACCAAATCAAGTCAACAGTGGGGGGACCTGTAAATGAATGCTTCAGACTGTCGTCCAACAGGGATAGATGGAGAGAGATCGTGCGAATTCATAGTGACCACGATCGTCCTGTCAAGAACGAAATGGAGAAGAATCAAAGAAAACAATCATGATAGTCGGCTGTAATTTTTTAAATAATCATTACATTTTTGTCTTTTAGCCCCAAAACTCCTTAGAACATAGTCAAATGCTCACAAGTCACAAATTCGCCACCGAAACATCACAACCAAAAATGTTATTCTGCTAAAAAGTAGTTTCCATTCATGAATATGAAAATTATGGTCCGTATACATTTATTTATTTACTTATCGTGATAGATATAAATACCTTTTTACAATGTCTCACCCTTAAGAGGGGGCTCTATTGGCGCTCTCTCTATACGAACGTATTCCGCTGTTTTCTTCATGGATATAGCTTTTAAAGCAATTTTTGTTTTCTACAATTTTACACCTTGATGATGCGTACCCGTATCATTTGATTTTGTCCAAAACTTAATAAATAAAAAAAATGATATAAAAATCTCGAAAAATAACCCATTATAACCGCGTAGTTCATACGACAGTTAAGCGAATGTGATAAGTTGTTTAAAGGTAAAGAAAACATCTTGAGGAAACTTAGACTTTAAATCTGAAATCGCTAACCCGCATTGAACAAGCATGGTGATTACGTTCAATCCTTCTCTGTATGAGAGGAGACCTGTGCCCAGCAGTGAGACGATAAAAAAGGTTGATGATGATGATGATGATAAGTTTTTGACAAAAAATAAAATAATAGAAGCATAGTCCTACTTTTTTTCTAAATTTTGATATTAAATCTGATCGGATCTGTCGTGTTTTGAAGAAGAAAACAGCGGAATACGAAACGTCTTTTGGTCAACGTTTTTGTAGGTGAAATCAGAGAGGTTGGAAGCGGCGCGATGGCGGTAGTGTCTTCAAATACCTATTTTTTCAAATTCCTTGGCACTAGAATTCCCTCTTGATTAAATGTCAGATAACTAATAATGGTACTTTGCATGTAGCTTTCCTATTTCATTGTCATGAAAATGACAAGGACGGGCTATTTATAGTGCGGATAAATGTCAGGTTTTTGTCAATGAGGGGTTCTATTTAGTATTTTGAACTTCCAAAGAAAAGCAGTCTGGCCTTGAATTCATTCATTCATTAGGTAATCTTTAACTAAAATATCAGCGGATAAATGTGAACTAAACCTTTCTCATTTCCTTTTTCATGCAACCTGTTTTGCTTTTTGCTCTTTTGTTTTGGTTTCCCACTTCTGGGAAACAGCTCTTCTCTCGGTGAGAGGGAGTGGGCCGTAATCTACAATGTGTCAGCCCATTGCGGATGTGTAGAATCATTTAGCAATTGTTTTTATTTACTAAAATTAGTTGATATTTATGAATAACCAACAAAAGTTGTCTTTGAAAGATAAGTTTGGCCTTCTGAAATTTGTTTCGTGTACATATTAATGAGCATTATTGCCCGGTTGCCATAAAAACATCTAATGGCAGTCGTTACAGGTTGTTGGAACCCTCAAATGTCTAACAATTGGTCTCACTGCTATGCTTCGATATCGCCTTCGGGTTGTGGAGGTCAGACGGCAGACGCTTCACGGAAAATATCAAAGTTTAGCCAAAAGTTAAGTTTAAGTTAGACTGGTAAAGCGGATCCCAGATTCCAAAGCTGAAAAAGCTTCACGCTCACGCGAAGATTAACGCTCAGATAGTGATAATTAAAGAGCATTATACATATGTATCTATCTGTCTATGGCCTTTCGGTATTCTATAGGATTCATTTTGGTGAGTGTGCGAAGGAATTGCATGATTTAGTTCCCCCATCTCCGTTCCACCATCGGACGACCCGTCGCACGGCCCGTTTCCACCCTTACGTCGTTAACACCACTACAATTCGGTCGAAGCGTTTCGCCTCTTCTTTCATACCGCGTACATCGAGGGACTGGAACAATTTTGCCGGCGGCAATGTTTCCGTCGGACTACAATTTAAGTGTCTTCAAGGCTAGAGTGAATAAGCTCTTAATTAACTATTGCGCTTTATCATCATCGCTTGCATCACTGCTTACCATCAGGCGGAATTGCGGTCAAGCGCTAGTTTATGATTTATAAAAAAAAAAAATAGAAAATGTCAATCTTAATAAAGGCAAAATTCCTTTCAGCATATTATCACAACAATTTTTTTTCAATGTCTAAATACATCCAAATACTTTAGCCGATGTAATTCTGCTTTTTGAAAATCACTTCTAACGTAACGTTTTCAATCAAGCGATACTAATAATATCAGACATTCTGGCTTTACAGCTGGAAAGCCGGTGTTGAAATAAAGTGCAAAAATAAACATAACTCATTCATGTAGGTGTGTGTGCATGTTTAAAAATACGTACACATCATTGACTTGTGTGTGTTTAAGTAATTGAATCTAGTGTAGCATTGTGTACAGTACTCTCGGGTTTGGATTCTGTAATGCGGTTTTAAAAATCTAGAAATTGTTTAATGAAAACGTATTATACAGCGTGTGTGTCAGAAAGATTCACACCATTATTTCTTTTCATCTTTGATATTCTGAACAGACCATCAACCGGAACCACTTTTTTTATAATTATAAACTAGTGCTTGACCACAATCTCGCCTGATGGTAAGCAGTGATGCAATCGTTGATGGTAAAGCGCGCTAGTTTCTTAAGAACCTACTCACTGAAAAAACTGAGTGAATAGGAAGGAAGACGGCAGTTGAGCGAGGTGATGCAATGTTAAACCTAACAACACGACCAACAATGCTGCGCCAGAGAGAAATTGATCTGGAGACCCTTCACGGCCAAATCCCCGACACAACAACATTTGGCGCAGCGTATCCCGGCACACATCGCAGCAAACTGCTCAGACCCGGCCTCCGTACGGATTCACTAGACATCATGCTGGAACACGACGAATCGTTTAGCGGCAAGACTTTGTCTGGTAGGTGGTAACTTCGGCCGGCAGCCGATGTAATGGCAACTTTCTTCATAGGAACAAAATATTCGAGAAAAAAAAAACCAACTTACGGTGAATTCAATAGCTATACTGTACGATTACTTACTCAAAAATGCATTCACTAACTGGACAGAACCACTCAATGTTTGTGGATAATTGCTCCAAAGTCTATTTCAGATACCAATCTTCATTGGCTTCATATGATCTAACCATTAGGATAATTGCGTAACAGTCTAAAGTAATGGGTGTCATTTTGACGGCTCAACAACATTCATAGCGGTATTTACGTTGTTGACTAGACACATTTTTCGAAGATATGGAGCAATATGCTTAAAAATGATTCCTTTTAATATTAATAATGTGTTACGTAATTATGAGGTAGGATTATGTGAATTAAATGAGAGTGTAAGCGCTGAGTTTGTTTCGGCTTTTTTTTTATAATTATAAACTAGTGCTTGACCGCATTCTAAACAGTGATGCAATCTTTGATGGTAAAGCGAGCTATTTTATTAAGAGCACAACAACATTGGGCGCATCGTACCCGGCACACATCACAACACAACTGCTCGTCCTTCGTTCGGTTTCATCAGACATCACGAAGGAACACGACGAATCGCTTGCCGGTAAGACTTTATCTGTTGTTTAACTTCTTCCGGCAGCCGATGTCATAGCCTAGCACGAGTAGCCCGAAAGGAAATGCCAACCTCTTGTAGTAAAAAAAAAATTGATTGACGTTTAAAAGTGTTTGTAAAAAACCTATTTATAAAGATAAAATCATATAACATTCAACTATCCCATACGAATATTCAATGAGTACTCGACTCAAATGTATGGAACAGCTGATTATTTTTCCCCGATTACAATATTGGTCGTATGGATTAAATTCATCAGACCTGTAGGCACACCTTCCTGATGAATGATGTACCAAGGTAAGAGCACAAGGGATATGTCATGTAACATGCGGGTATTGAGTATGAACCAATCGTATCATTAGGTTTGATTTTGGTTAGTAGACAAATCTAATTTTTATTAAATATCTCGCACATGGACGCAAATAAGAAATAGTTTTAGCAGCCTCACATTTTTTTAAGCCACTCTCCATGGAGTAGATGCCGGAGGAAAAAGCATCCTACTTTACGTGTAAGGGGAAAAATAAAAAAAAACGTATTTTTATTTAAGCATTTTTATTGACGTAGTAAATATACATGTCCATGTAAATTTTCATCTCTGTAGTACTAACCATTTGGAAGGTAAGCCAAGGACGGACGGACGAACCGAGGAACGGATCGATGGACAGGACAAAACTATAACGGTTCCGAGATGTGAAACAATATTATAAACCCCTGTAAAATTACTTGCTGAATTAATTGAAAACGGTAATACTGCACCATTTCGTGGCAAATAGAATGAAATTAATAATTTATTTTAAATTGAAACACAATTTAGTAAATCTTCCAACAAATGAATTACTCAGAAATTCAGCATTTTCAATTAAATATTGAAATTAATGCGAAATGATTTTGATCTATTTACGAATGAAAACACAGATTAAATGGTGTTATTCCACAATTTCTCTAAAGCGTAGTAAATTAATTGGTTGCTGGGTGTAAATCTAGACAAACAGCTGTTTCTGATACAGAATAAAGCATTATATGGTTTTAAATTAGTTTCTATTAAACTATTGTATAAGATGTGTTATCACTACAGATTCATTTACTTTCTACTTTTATTATAATATATCTAAGAACAGTGGTAGTTAAAGTGGAAACGGATCCAATTTATAAGCTTTGACTGTAGGTACGACTCCAGATAGAGGCTTTGTGTGAATAATTTTGACTACCAGCGGCCCTAGCCAATGTAACATCGCTTCGCTATGAAGCGATGTTACATTGGCTACCAGTGCTCTCAAAATGGCGAAGAAAAACATCGTGAGAAATCCTAAGCCATAGAATTGAAAGTTCTAACCGTTTAATAAATTTTGCTCAGCCAACGTGGTAGGTAAAAGCTCAACTCTCAAAGACAGAAGGCCTGTATCCCAACAGTGAGAATTTTATAAGCTGATTATTGTATTTCTTTGATCGAATATGTAAAAAAAGCAAAATATTTCTTTTTTCTTTAAGTCGCTAACAACAAGAGAAGATTTTATTTAGTTAAGACACTGGTGTTCAAAATCTGGGGCCATTTTTTGTGTTGGGATGAGAAATCATCAAATGACTTCTCCCGCTCTAGGCGGAGCTGAATGGCGCGTCAGACTTTTACTAACTAAAACCCACCCGTGTTTCTTTACTTGCCTGTGCGACGGCCAGGGCCACGGTTTCTTTTTAACCAGCCCATAACCCTGACTCAAGAGGCATCGGTCTACGTGGACCCCGTCACGATGTGCTGACATCTCTTTGAGGCGTGCGTGAAACACAACACGCAGTCGACTCGGGCGTGATCCTTACCAGGCGGCGAGCTGAAAAATTTCCCCTAGTTTGCTATTTTTATAACTTTCCCATTCCAACACGATGCCATTGTCGTTGTGCTAAAATTTCGTAATCTGCTATATTCATATTTATCGATCAATGATCGGTCAGTGGTCTCGTAATGGAATGGTAATAGAATGACATTGCCGTATTGCCATTGCAAAAACCCTTGGTAGAAATGATTTTCTAGGAACTACTCTTTTTGACCATTTATTAATATGAAGTGAAATGTCAGTGATTGACCACTGGAAAGTCATAATGGCCCATTTTGTTAATAGATCACGAAACTTGTCAAAATCAACATTACGAAATCACTGATCGACCATTCTGACACTATGACACTAGGGCGCCTGATTACAAAATAAAGTGTATTACTGTGTATCATAATTGTTAAAAGAACAAAGAAGTTGGGAGGAACGAAGGGCTCGCTCCAGACAGCTATATCGGTGGTGTTTTTGATCAGACTAAATCAAATCAAATCATTTATTTCGGAAAATAGCCATAGCTAACAACAAACGAAACTTATAAACAAAACACAAACTTATAAACTAACATACCTGAAAAAAACAAACAAAAACCTCACACGGCAGTAATATGTCTGCCGCAACATTGCTGGATGTAAGGACAATCAGTCGGTTGGCAATAATCGCGAGGACGGTGTTGTCGCTGTCCCGCACTCTGTGCACCAGAGTCGCGCACCGCTTACGCATTGTGGCGTGGAAGCAGTCGGTACGAGCCTCTGCGAACATGCCCGAGGCGCTGCAGTGGCGGGGCAGCCTCAGCACCGCCCTAAACGCATTATTGAACTGGAGGCGGAGGGTGCTATATGTTGTACGAGTATAATCAGCCCACAGGCTGCACGTGTAGAGGGACGGAGCTAATCTCATGCATTCCAGGATTAGAAAAAAATACTTTTGTATTTTATAGCCCCACTCATAAGGAAGCGATACGATGCGATGTGTGTCGGAGCGGGTCAGAGAAATAAGACATTTCATGCTGACAAAGCTTGCGGGCGGGAGCCGGGGCGGAATAGAAAGTATGCTTACATTAAATACAATAAAATAGTCTGTAAATATTATGGTTTGCTTACCAACTCTAGTTGCCACCACAGAAAGGGAGCATTTTATTCCCTCCTGGATTTTATTTCAATTACAAACTGTGGTTTGATCCTTGTATTCGTTTCGTAGAAAAAGGATATTTTCTGGAAATGTTTCAATCACCCTCTGGCTGTTGACACAATTTCCTTTTCGAACAGGAATTTAGTACTATTTTTTCTTTGGTTTTTCTGTGGAGTCCTCCCTCCGCCGCCGTGGGGGTGACAGACGGGTACGCTGGACTCTTACCGACAAAAACCACCTCAGTGTTCCACCTCTACCTGTGACCGGGGGTGCGGGATTCGCATAAACACGCTCCTATTCACGCTCACGCTCCCCCCACAGAACGAATTTACAGAATTAAAAACTATTTATATGTATACAACGTTCATAATTATCATCTTAGCGTTAATCCCAGTCGCATTCGTAGCTTTTTCAGCTTTGGAGTCTGGGGTCCGCTTTACCAGTCTAACTGCTGAATTTGGCTAAACTTCGATATTTTCCGTGAAGCGACTGCCGTCTGACCTCCACAACCCGAAGGCGATATCGAAGCATTGCAGTTAGACCAATTGTTAGACTTTTGAGGGCTCCAACAAATCGTAACGACTGCCATTAGATGTTCCTATGGCAACCGAGACCAACGGCTGAACGTGCTTTCCGAGGCACGACCAGACCAGTGCAAATATTCATATTCATGCATACAAATATTTGCACTGTGCGGGGATCGAACCCGCACCTCCTTGCGCAACGGCCGCGTTCGCTACCGCTACGCCACAGAGGCTGTCAATGTACACAACGTTATTTTTTGTTTATGCGAAACCTGAATATAGTTTGTAGAATAAGCAACTGAATCGATTCTAATAATTTTTAAACCATGTTATATTTTTTCCCAAGTAATTTAAAAAAAATTGCAGTGTGGTTACTGAGCGCGCTACGCAGCTTACGCGTGCGCATGCCCCCGCTCAGCTGACGACACAGGTCAATGTACCCGGCTCGCCCGTACAAACGGAGCGTGGATCATATTTTTGTTGGGACAACCCAGTAGGATAACAAGCTCAAAACTTTTTGGTTTATTTATTTATTTAATTAAGGTTCGCCAACAGTTGCTATTGCTACAGATATTTCACACATTATAAATACATACAAATTATTGACTTAAATCTAACTGCACAACCAATTGCAGGCAAACACCACATGCTAAGTGCTCTTTGTAATTTTACTAATGTAGGTATTTGTTTATATTCTAACCAGACTGGATTCTCAATAGAACTAACACACTAATAACGTCTGACAAATGTGGACATTGAGTCAGCGTGGACGTCAACCAGGTCGCTGCGTTCGTTTAACAGTTTGCACATGCGAGGTACAGGTGAATTAGCACCAGACACTGTATGGCGAAGAGGTGGAATTAAGGGTGTTATGGGTTTACGAGGTGGTCTACGTGGTACTCTAAACTTGAACCTACATACCAACTGTGGGCAGTCAATGGCGTTATTAAGCAGTTTATATACGAATCTCAAATCCAAGACTTCCCTTCGAGCTTCCAGGGTACTCATTTTGTAGCAGCCCAACTTGTCTAGGTAGGGGAGATATTTGAATTGCCTTATCGTGAAATCTTTTTGAAATTTTGTACATAGATTCTTTACTTAAACAATAAATAATGTTGTATATGTCGTGGATGGCGGTATCATTTTGTTGCAAGTTGCTCATTTCATTTATGGAGTAGTGGGTCAAACGCTGTGACGTTACTTTGTAATGGCGGCACGTGAACAGAGTCGTTTTAGAAAGAGGGGATTGTCGAACGGTCACTTCGCATTGAGACGTGGACCAGGGTACTTCTCCGGAGAGAAACTGTCGGTTTGCCTATTTAAATTGTTATTATAATAATTGGAGGATACATTTACATTTTGTGCTTAAATACAAAACTTTATCTACGAAATGGACCACCTTTGCCACCACACCAAGATGGTAACGACTCTATCACTCGGCCCTCGCTGACGTCGTCATACATTTTTTTTTAGATTGAAGCCATTTTTCCGTGTCGGATTTCACCATATGATTTCACAAAAATAAAAACAGGAATTTTGACTCTGGCAGGCCATAAACGAGGTGAACTGCTGAATGCTTAGTGAATCGGAGAAAAAAAGTTGCTGACTAGCCGAGACTTCACTAGTCAGCCGCCTCTTTATTAATAATTATTAATAAAAAGGCGGAGGGCTAATATTAAAAGACTTAATAATTACAAGTTTGTCTATTAGCCCTGAAATTCATAAGAACATAGTCAAACGCTTACGAATCACGAATCTCACGTCGAAACTTTATCAAAATCATAATTTGTACATTTGCGCAATACTGGTTACAGTCTGATTGTATCATTAGGTTCTGTGCGGAAACGCTAGTTCCCACGGTAACTCTTTCGAACGACCAAATAAAATACTTACAAACAACAAAACACCTGGATGATACCCTCCAGGTATTTTGTTATCTTTATCCAGCTTCATACGTACATATTTCTTGTATGTGACTGTCGTTTACATAAATATTACGGTTTATAGGCATGCGGAGAGGCAGATGGGAGACGGAGGATTGCGGACAGCGGATGAGTAATTGGGTTCCTTTAGGTACGGAACCCTTAAAATGAAATTAGAGTTCACTTGAATATTCTAGATCATCCCTAAAAGAGAAACAACAGCTCCAAATATGCGTCTGATTGAAACGGCAAGATTCTCAACAATCCACGAACATTTTCGTTCTATTTTCTATGCCGTATATATTTTGTACTGTTTGTCGGCTCAATATACCCGCACCCTTATACAGAACACAAATAAAGAACGACCGCGGTCGGAAACAGTCCGTAATCGATCGTCATTTGTTGAACGAAACTCGTTCATTGCTAGTTTCGCCCGGCTCCAGTGACGATTGTAAAATAATATCGAGGGAAGCTGTATTGTTGGTGTGAAGAAGAATGGGTAATAATATTGTATTTGATGTCGCAAAGATCCAATTGATATTTTTTTTTTTAATTCTACAATATTATAAATGCGGAAGTTCGTGAGGACTTATGTTATGCATGGGTGTTTGTTACTCTTTTACGCAAAAACTATTAAACGGATTTGGATTAAAATTGGGCACACATATAGTATACGCGTTACTCGGAAAGCGGGTAAAAAACGCCGCTAGTATAATTAATATAAAGGGCTCTGGGAATCTGACATCGAGGCACAAACGAGTACCATGGTTCCAGTACATGATTCTGAACCCCCCAGTGGTGGATATTTGATTAGATAATTGCTATACTTTTATAACCCAATAAGATTAATTAATTCCCTAATTACATAAAAAAGCGCAATCAGAACAAATCTCGAAAAACTCTCCCATCAGCTGATTTAATAGAGTTCACATCAGGGGTCAACGTCACACCCACAAACACGCGCGGCGGCACGCTTGCAACGTCCAAAGATCGAACCGACACTTTTTTTAAAATACTGTGATTTTTGTAACCGCTTATTAACGATATAAATGACTATCATACTTTTCTTAGTGGCATGCGGTCTAGCCTTTTCGCGAAGTTTGCGTTACGATGTCAGATACATACTGTATATAATGTTGAAAGTGGTTGAAGAAATATGGTTATTCTGAAACCGATAAAGCGATTACCCTAATTGTGTTTACCCACCATTAATCACAATCTGAATCATTTTGAAGGACATTGTTTATCCATTACTTCATATTATGCTCGAAAAATGTATCTGCTAAATAGAGCAAGTAACGCAATGATGTTGTTGAACTCTCAAAATGAAACCCATTGCTACTGATAGTTTTTTTAGCAATTAGCCAGAAGCTTTCTACACAATGCTTCTTTCTTCATCGCCACCCAATAAAATTAGTTCAGCTTTCTTCCTCAGCTTAGAGATGTCCACTGCTGGACAAAGGCCTCCCCCAAGGCTTTCCACGCCGACCGGTCTTGTGCTGCCCGCATCCATCGGCTTCCCGCGACCTTCACCAGGTCATCGGTCCACCTTGTTGGAGGCCTCCCTTCGCTGCGTCTTCCAGTACGTGGCCGCCACTCCAGAACCTTACTGCCCCATCGGCCATCAGTTCTACGAGCAATGTGCCCTGCCCACTGCCACTTAAGTTTAGCGACTCGCAGAGCTATGTCGGTGACTTTGGTTCTTCTGCGGATCTCCTCATTTCTGATTCGATCACGCAGAGAAACTCCTAGCATAGCTCTTTCCATTGCCCTTTGTGTGACTCTGAGCTTTCGTATGAGGCCCATTGCTTCAGCATTGTTCAGCTTTAGATCTTCCCAAATTATATAATCAATGAACAAAATATTCTCAAACCTATCTAATTCCCCATTAAAAGTTACAAGCCTAATACTATTAAATAAAGCTTCGAGTACACTAACAACGCTTGTTGCAAATGAAGCATTAAAATATTCCGCGCCTAGCCTCACAAATGGGTTACCTGCCGATAAGTGGTTCCGCAGTAATGGCCGCCCGAAGCTCGGCGAGAACATGAATAAACTGGAGTAAAAGGGTACAAGATTTACGCCTGGCTTTTATTATTGAGCGGGAAATCTTGAAGCTGTTTATTATTATTTGCTGTCGGTACTAATTTATGAATAATGGTGGGTACAGATTTTTGGTTGGAGGTAGGCAATTGATTTACCTTAGGTATTTCCTTGACATCGTATGTGACGTAGTCAAGATAGAATAAATAATAATCATCATCATCATCTCAGCGTTAATCCCAGTTGCATCCAAGGCTTTTTCAGCTTCTGGAGTCTGGGGTCCGCTTTACCAATCTAACTGCTAATTTTTTTGGCTAACCGTCGATATTTTCTGTGAAGCGACTGCCGTCTGACCTCCACAATCCGAAGGCAATATCGATGCATTGCATTTAGACCAATTGTTAGACTTTTGAGGGCTCCTATAACCTGTAATGACTACCATTAGATGCTCGTATGGCAACCGGGACCAACGGCTTAACGTGCTTACCGAGGCACGTCCAG
Source organism: Sesamia nonagrioides (assembly GCA_017933935.1). NCBI lineage: Eukaryota > Metazoa > Arthropoda > Insecta > Lepidoptera > Noctuidae > Sesamia > Sesamia nonagrioides. Next base: position 275,266 of record JADWQK010001917.1, read on the forward strand.
ACCAGTGCAAATACTCATATTTATGCATACAAATATTTTCGCTGCGCGGCGAACAAACCCGCGCCTCCTTGCGCAGTGGCCGCATTCGGTACCGCTACGCCACGGAGGCTGTCCGATCAAGATATAATAAATAAGTTCGTAACAAATTAATAGTTGTAACTCGCACACTTTCAACAAATTTCCATAAAACTCTGTATAAAGCCCTTACGTTTACTGCTATAACATTGGTTTCAAATGGTCGGAATGGAGCCGAGATTTGTCAGATTCTATCTTTTAGTTCGAAAATCGGGGTTGGCTTAACATTGAAAGTTTTCGAAGAGAAAAGTACGATCCTGTACCTCGATAAAAGATTATCTTTGTACTATCCCAAAAAAATGTTTTCATTGTAGAAAGAATTTCCTCAAATAATTAGGAAATCCTGCCCGATTTGTTCCTTACATCAACAGGTTTTACTAATGAAAATTACAATAGCAACTCAACTAAAAAGCTATTATTACCTCACTACTACTATACCCAATAATTCTCCTCTCATTCAAAAAGCCAATGAAAACAAAGCGTAACTAATAATAGCAGACGTCTAAACAACTATGTGGCCAATACAAACAAACATTTCAGCTTCTATAGACAGTTTAAAAATGTATTCGAACCGTCGGCGACGACGTGGTACTAGATAGATGTCCAATAGAGACCAAGCTTTATTTGATCCAGCTATGACATTTTGGTATACTCACAGCCGACATACCTACATTAGTTTTTGCCTGATCACTGCACGGTAAAATCGGCTTTACTGACTCAGCACTAAATAGTGCGTCGTAATGTCACAATCAGCCTGTAATGTATCTACTGCTAAAACAGGCCACCACACACAGTACTGTGAATGCAGAAGAATTACATTCAGATATCTTCTTTACATTCAGAACGATTTATGAATGTGACACTGACAGGCATTGACAAATATATCTACAAAAGTAGTCTTTGAAATGGTGATGTTAGCATTTTAGTGTAAATAGTTTTTTATTTCTTTAAAGCACCTACCATCTAATCTCTTCACCAACTGTGGTTTACTGGTAGAGAATTCCTAAGGCATTAAGTCCGCCTCAGTATAATTCATGTGCGAAAGAATAAATAAATTAATATTAGTCAAAAGTGTGTGCTATTTAGATCTCTGTAAACAAGTTGTTAAATAATTAATACAGTTTTGTATAGGTCCGCTTAAAGGCAAACGACATCATGGCAAGTGCGCTAGTTTCCTAAAAGTTCGTAATCTGCTAAATTAATAAAGATCGATCAAAATTATCGGTCAGTGATTTCGTAAGGAATGGTGATAGAATGACATTTCCGTATTGTCATTAAAAAACTCGTTTGTAGAAATAATTTTCAACAAATTACTAATCAATTTGAACATTTGTTAATATGGAGTGGAGTGTTAGTGATGAACTCCTGGAAAGTCATAATGACACCATTTTGTTAGTAGATCTTTATGAAACTTGTTAAAAGCGATCATTATGAGATGACTTATCGACCATTCTGACACTAGTGTAACAGCTGATTAGAGCCCCTGGTCTAGAAGATACTAATCCTTACCGATGGTAAAATACAGCTGGGGTTGATATTGAGTAAGAGTTCTTTCACACCCACATGAAAGATGTTAAATGCATCGTTTCTAAATCGGAATTATCAATGATTGTTGACTAATATTGTTCTTGAGGTCAACAGGTCGTATAAGAATAATTTTGAGCCCAAAGCATACCTGCAATGTTTTAACAGTAGCAATCTAACATCAAGCTTATCATCACAACAATTAACAATGGCTTTGGCGGACCGATAGCAACCTAACAACGGATTTTTTTTAGGCCATTGAGTCGATTTCAACTATTCTGCCTGTGTTAACAACAATCTAATTGTGCCGAAAATAAAAATGACTGTGATTTCAAAATTACTAGTCATCACAAGGCGAGTGGCGAGGCCTATCTGGCCGTCATATACCCCGGTCACCAAGGAACCGGCGAGAGATGTCGTGCGGTGTTCCACAGGGATCGGTCCTGGGGCCGCATCTGTAGAACATCGGGTACGACTGGGTGCTGCGCGCCAACCTCCCTATCGGTGTTAGCGTAGTTTGTTACGCTGACGCCAAGCTAGTTCTGGCACAAGGGTGGTCGCACCAGGCTGCGTCCGATGCTGCGACATTTCAGTGTTGACACTGATGCGAAATCCAGAGGTAAAGTGCAGATGTTGTTTATTGATAGATGTCAGTAGTGTAAGGTTAAAAAGATAATTATGTAGATCAAGATCGTTTATTTGAAAGTGAATATAGGTACCTATCATTCGCGGTGCGCGATCCAGTTGTAAACCATATGTACCAGTAGGTACTTATTGCATTATGAATGAAACTTGGTTTTAGCTCCACATTGGTTCTACATATTTACTATACTCTGTCTATTAGGTTAACCTTTTTTTGACAGCTGTCTTAGAATGTTAACTTAACTTAGGATAGAATTCTTCTCCCGCGTAAGCGGTAGTAACATAAAAAATAGATAAGAACCTATTCTCAAGCCTAGCGATTGTATATATGTATACGAAACTTCATTACAATCGGTTCAGGCGTTTTAAGAGCAATTCGAGGACAAACACTGTGACATGAGAATTTTATATAATAGATCTTAATTATGGCTTCTTACGGCCATTATAGTAGTAATGAATTCAATTGTGTAATACTGAAATTACTAGTTTCATCCGTCACAAAACCAAAATATGTCGGTTTATCTAATGGACAAGGTATAGGGAACTTTCAATTTGATTCCTGTGATCTATTTTCCATTGTTATGCTTTACGAATGGAGGTTGAAACAATTAGGAGCTCCGCGGTGGGTACAATACAACACGAGTAAGCAATCTGATAGCTCAGGAAAAGCTTCTATTTTTAACTTTCTATTTTTAGATTTACTCCTGTATTATGGATGTGTTTATAAACATTGAAACTTACATACACAAACAGACCAGGACCCGAAACTATTACATTATATTATACTAGCGGCCGCCAGCGACTTCGTTAGCCTGGAGTTAGTTATGCTCCGCTCCTTTTGGTCACAGGGTGATGTTATATAGCTTAATGCCTTCCTGAATTAAGGCGGCTCCAGAGGAAAAACACACCGCAGGCCGTTTTTATGTAGTTTTTCGGAGCTATCTACTCTTTATCCAAAAGAAATATCAACTTATTAAAAATACATAAATTTTCTCCATAATCTTGGCTCCAAAATTGTAGATTTGTTTTTTTTTTTAATAAGCATAATGTTTAAATAATTCCTTCACAACGAAACCTCTGACAAGAGAAATAATTATCAAAAACGTGCATCTCCTCGAAAAGTAAGCATTATTTAGATTTCGTTCTTACACTAATGGATAGGAAATTTCATGACGAACATTATTGTAGAAATATTTTTTTAAAACGACCAAAAAAAAATTTTTTTTCAACAATCTGAGCGTATTCCCCATCATTTCTCTTGCCCGAGCTATTGAGATTCAGTATGCCACAAGCTCTCGAAGGGGGAACCCGTGTCGTTCGTCATCGCGCGGTCCGCTAGCATAGCGGGCGGCGCGTGAGCGAGAAAGCATCTGCTTGCTCGCTCACGCACCGCATGTCGCATAGAGTATAATACTATCATAAAGTTTCTCTGTTATTGATGTTCATTTTGGTGTTCGTTTTTTTAACCGATTTCAAAAAGGAGGAGGTTATATGTTTTTTTATGTTTGTTTGCGGATAACTTTACTATAATATAAATAATAGGGTATTTGACTAAAAAAACTAATTAGTCCGTCATTCAGATTATAGAAAAATATTGGATAGGTGTATTATATACGTTTTACATTTCGTATATTTTGTTTTATCAAATCAATACAAATTGACAACTATAATAGGCATCAAAGATCAGGAGTGATGGCTGGTGACGTCACTGGCCGCTAAAAAGTGTAGCGTGCAGTGACGTCACACGAGTTTTCAAAGCACTGTGTCGTATTCATTTTATGTTTATATGAAAAAAAAAATATGTGTCTAGTATTTTTTGGGTAGGCCCCCGACAAGGGGGACCGACGACCTGGTGAAGGTCGCGGGAAACCGCTGGATGCGGGAGGCGCAGGACCGGTCGTCGTGGAGAACCTTGGGGGAGGCCTATATCCAGCAGTGGACGTCTTTCGGCTGAAATGATGATGATGAGTATTTTTTGGAAATCTGACTGACGGACTAATTAGGTTTTTTTAGTCAAATACTCTATTGCATAAGTTGATAAAAAATGCTATGCAATAGCTTTACCGCGGCAGTTCCCGAGTGCCACATATGTTTTTTTTAATTAGAATGATTATATCTTCAAGGTAGTCTCATGTTAAGGAAATCAGGGTCTGATGATGGAAGACTAAGGAAACCTAGGAGAAATTTAAAAAATCATAGGGGCGCCTACGGCATTTCTATGTTTTTTTCATTAAGTGTTTTAACGCACTACAATTTAGTAAAGTTCGGACTTGATGATGGAGCCGGGAGACAGCCGAGGGATCTCCTTAACGATTCACATCAGCTGCCTCGTGTTTGTGCTTAATAAGTTTATATTGATAAGAACTTTACACCTAAATGAGTTGTGATTGTCATTAAAGCTCTGATGATGAAGCCAAATCCAGTTAAGGGAACTCCTCAAAGGTTTACAATAGTTACCTTGTGTTTGGACTTAATTCATTTATATTGATGAAAACTTTACACACATATAGGTTTAAATGAAGGTCTGCAATAGATCTGATGATGAAGCCCATAGACAGTCGAGGGAATTCCTCAACAATTTACAACACTGTACTTTAACATAGTACAAACACTACCTACTCGTCATGCTTATGCAAAAATCAATTAAAATCAAGAGACTGAATTTAAGTTGTGTTATTTCATTGCGTTATTTCTAGAAATGCTCATACTTTCATTGTGGTCTTATAGGAATTAAAGCAAACGAAATACGTCGTTTGCTTGCAGGCCTTTTCCAAATATGCTGCCGTCAGCGTCCGGTCTGACCGGATATTGTATTAGTCAGATGTTTATTATTTTTCTGCAAAAGGAAGCTTTGTGTAAATAATATTATAGTATATGTATTTGTTTTTTTTTATACGATAGTTTTGTTTTTTACAATTTACGTATTTGTTTTATTAAACGAGAATAATAATACAATATCAGTCTTGCCTGAGCCCAAAAAAAAAACATCAAATCTTTTTTTTATGTAGGTTTCCTGTCTGCAGAAATTTATATGACCCTGATTACGTTTTCCCTTAAAATAATAAATAATGACAAATTAACCTTTATTATATTATTTTTCTATCCCTTTGACCATCTGACTTAGCTAACTTTCAATCTACAAAACTAACTTCCAACCCTGAAGTTACAGTCATAACATATTTAGTTGTAAAGCTCTAATCAATACAAATTAAGTAAGCCCAAACACATTACAGTCGCTTCCGATATGGATTCCCTTGATTCTCTGTCATCTCCATCATCAGGTCAGGCCCAAATCTTCACGGTTTTATGGTATCATCCGATATAAATACGAGTATCAAGTTTTCACCCGAAGCATGGCTACAATTTTCGATAATTGGCCTAAATTTCTTAGAATTTCCATTATCGACACTGACGTGGTAACAATGAGATTACGTAGGCAGCATACTCTTTCATATAAAAAAAGAATGGTCAAAATCGGTTCATTAACGATAAAGTTATCAGCGAGCACACATAAATCGAATTGAGAATCACACTTTTGAGAAGTCGGTTAAAAAATAAAATACGCAAATTTTTTATTATGAAGTATCGTCAACATTTGTTTCAGTCTAACCAAAAGTATTTGGGCGCCTCAATAAACAAAAATAAAAGTGCCATGTCTGTTACTTCTGTGGTCTACGAATTTAACTTGTATTTGTAAGTACTTCGTCCGCCAGACGGCGCTAGTAATATTTTGCGAAGTATTGTAGAGGTGGGGCGCGGTGAAGAGGGAGCAAATGCTCGAGGTCATTTGGTGAGGGTACGACCTTAATGGGCTATCCAACGCAAAAAGAATTTTTCAAATCGGACCAGTAGTTACTGAGATTAGCGCGTTCAAATAAACAAACAATCAAACAAACTCTTCAGCTTTAATATATAAAGCTGAAGAGTTTGTTTTATTGTTTATAGTATAGGTAATATAGTATAGATAACTATTACCATACACATATTTGTACCGAGCAGTAATCGAACCCACGATCCGCAGCACAGCAGTCGACCGCTCAACCACTGCGTCAACCGTGTCGTTATGTCGTCCTTTACATGTATTTATGTCCGGAAATATGAATGTTATAAGTAGGTACCACTGGGATCCCGTGATTTAATCTCACGAAGCAATGCGTGTTTTACTTGCGATTACTAAATGTACAGACGACAACACATCAAGCTACTACAATATGTCAAATTCCTTTATTAAAATTTATACTTCATCCGTTAAGCATTAAGGCTCAAGGTTAATTGGAAATTTTTGACAGTATTGGGTAGGTTGACCTGCTGTGGCCCGTACCGTTACGTTGTGAATACGTAATTATCAGTGATCGGAATAGGTAGATTGATTTTTGGCACTTGTATCATAAATGTTCACAGAAAGAATAACGTGGATAAGCTATTTTTCCGGTATGTAATTCCGGATCCAAGTAAATATTGCTAATGTTGGTAGTGACATTATTACTACTCAATTCATTTAAAGGAAGGTCATCATCATCATCTCAGCGTTAATCCCAGTCGCATCCGTAACTTTTCAGCTTTGGAGTCTGGGGTCCGCTATACCAGTTTAACTACTGATTTTGGCTAAACTTGATATTTTCCGTGAAGCGACTGCCGTCTGACCTCCACAACCCGAAGGCGATATCTAAGCATTGCAGTTAGACCAATTGTTAGACTTTTGAGGGCTCCAACAACCCGTAACAACTGCCACTAGATGTTCATATGGCGACCGGGACCAACGGCTTAACGTGCTTTCCGAGGCACGACCAGACCAGTGCAAATATTCATATTCATGCATACAAATATTTGCACTGTGCGGGGATCGATCCCCGCACAGTGCACCCGCGCCACCTTGAGCAACGGCCGCGTTCGCTACCGCTACGCCACGGAGGCTGTAACGTGTGTTTAAAGGAAGGTAACAAAACTAATTTATTATTTACTTGTTTAAAAATAAAAACAATCAAATGAGAAATGTCAATGAGGAATGTCCATATTAATATTTACGTTTCCGATCAATTACCCCAATTCTATCTACCTATTCCGATCACTGGTAATTATGTAAGCACAGAAAGTGAATTCGCTATTATCTCGGATGGTACCGAAAGCTGAGAGCGTGTCTGAAAAGCTTATTATAACGTACTTGCAAAGCAAAACCATCCAATCCATACGAAATTGCGTAGTATCTACAAAAGAATCAAAGAAAACCTCACAAATAAAAAGATGTATCATATTCCAACTTCCTCGCTCCTCGCTTTCATATAAAAGAACATCAAATGTAAAGGATTTTGCTCATTAAAGAACTCTAAAGCCATTTAGGAAGGAAGTATAAATATGTAAATATGGAGAAAACGTCTGTTATGATTACCGTGGTCATTAAGGTGTCTTCTTCGGATACAGAGTGATGTAATCGCGAAAAAATGATCAGCTTCTATGAAAACTTGAATACCCACTCGACCCAAATGAATTCAGTCACGGCACCACATCCCGCGCTTTCGTCGCTATTCTAGAGTGACTGTAGGTAATCAGCCAATGTTGTTCTTATCCGACCTCTTTTGTGGTTCCAGTAATTAATAGCAATATGAGACAACGCCATTTTGCTAACTAGTGGACATTCTCCCTTGTACCTTTTTTTATATAATTATAATATAGTGCTTGACCGCAATCCCGCCTGATGGTAAGCAGTGAGGCAATCGTTGATGGTAAAGCGTGCTAGGTTATTGAGCCTATTCACTAAAAAAAAAAAGTGATTAAGAAGGAAGACGGCAGTAGAGTAAGGTGATGTAATGTTAAACCCAACAATACGACCAACGATTCTGCGCCTGAGGGATCTCCGTGTTGTGTCGGGAGTTTGGTCGTAGAGGGTCTCCAGAATTTTTTTTAAACTTTTTTTTTACTCTTTATTTGGTTTTTTATTTTATTTAATTACTTATTTGTTTTATGTTTTTTTATTATTATTTTTTTGTTGCTACCCGATGTGTTATTGTTGTTACCCGATTCTAGATGTATTGTATTGTGTGTCAAGTCTGTGTTAAATAAATGTATATTCTTTTCTTTTCTTTTCTTCTTTTCAAAAAAAAACTCCTGACATAACAACATTTGGCGCATCGTACCTGGCACACATCGCAACACAACTGCTCAGAACCGTCCTCCGTACGGCTTCAAAAAACAGCCCAAACAAACCCGCGCAGCAATTCTTTTCGTTTGCAGAGATATCTCAATCTGTCAAAAATATCTTTAAACTACCCACATTTTTCACAACTTTTTAATATTGCCCCAACTCCCTCAAAATTTAGTTTACTTCACAAACGAAACTAAATGTAAGGTTAGTGTATTTGATCAAACAAACCGGTGCAGCAATTCGTTTCGTTTGCAGAGATATGTCCATCTGTCAAAATATCTCTAAACTACTCACATTTTTCACAACTTTTTAATATTGCCCCAACTCCCTCAAAATTTAGTTTACTTCACAAATGAAACTAAATTTAAGGTTAGTGTATTTGATCAAACAAACCGGCGCAGCAATTCGTTTCGTTTGCAGAGATATCTCCATCTGTCAAAATATCTCTAAACTACCCACATTTTTCACAACTTTTTAATATTGCCCCAACTCCCTCAAAATTTAGTTTACTTCACAAACTAAACTAAATTTAAGGTTAGTGTATTTGATCAAACAAACCGGCGCAGCAATTCGTTTCGTTTGCAGAGAGATCTCAATCTGTCAAAAATATCTCTAAACTACCCACATTTTTCACAACTTTTTAATATTGCCCCAACTCCCTCAAAATTTAGTTTAATTCACAAACTAAACTAAATTTATGTTTAGTGTATCTTTTTATTTCTAAGATAAAATATTAGCTTAGTCTGGTCAAATTACGATTGGAAAACCGTAATTTAAAAGTATATACAGTTTTGACGCGATTAAAAATATGGTGCCTAAAAATAATTCAATTTCCGGACTTATTTATGTTTTCTGTCCTCCTTGTTCTTCTAAATTTAGTTTAGTTTGTGAAAAAGGGAATCGGAACCATTGAAGCGGTTTTTTTTTTTTTAATAATTGTAAACCGGCCCGCCTGATGGTAAGCAGTTATGCAATCGTTGATAGTAAAGCGCGCTAGTTTATTAAGCACATTCACTTAAAAAAAATATTTAGAACATTTTTAATAACGAGAATTGGCCTTTTGACATAACTATACTACGCCCGTTGAGAATGCGTGGAAGTGACAGAAAAAGTGACGAGGCGGACAATTAGTGGCCTCAGCCAGCTCGCTGGGTAAACTTGTATCCATACTTCGGTTTAAAAGTACGTGTAAAGGAATTCATAATTCAAAGACATATTTTGATTAAAATATGGAAGATTTAGTTATGCGCACAGCGAATTCAAATAAGGTTTTCAATTTGCCGACACAAGCTTGATTTGAGTTGCACTATTACAACGGTTTTCAAAATATGCTTGTACTAACGTTTCATATGACGCAGTATTCTGTAATCTGTGATATGACTAGGAGCTGACTTTTCAATTAACAAAATAAAAATTTAATCTTTTCCAACCTTTATGTTTACTAATATTTGTGTCGTCTTGTGTTTGTTTTAGCCCAAAGAAGAACCATCGCTAATACTACCGATCAACAGTCGATATTCACTATGTATAATATTATATTACTTTATTTCTCTCCACCTTGACGTTGGCAGAATCATCGGTCGTCGACGGAGCCACATTACTAAAAAAAAAAAATCACCATTAATTTGAGCAATAATTTTGAAAAGTTGACAGTTATTTTGTATAAATTATTGTCAAACATCAATTTTATGCCTCTGATTAAAGTCGTACAAAAATGTTTAAAATTGATATTTATAAAAAAAAAAACCTTATTTAAATATAAACTTTAGAGAGTTTTGTATGATACTATAATTAATTATTTCTGGCAGGGGTGAGTTTTCCATCGCCAGATAACTTTTATACACGTTGCCAACTTCGTGTCTATTTTCTATAGGTAATAGACACATTACGTACCTAATGTCATTCGTTAACCTCTGCATATGACATTTTTCAAACTAAATTAACTACTCAATCTATACTAATATATGAAGCTGAAGAGTTTGTTTGTTTGTTTGTGCGCGCTAATCTCGGGAACTACTGTTCCGATTTGAAAAATTCTTTTTGCGTTGTATAGCCCATTTATCCAGGAAGGCTTTAGGCTATATAACATCACGCTGCGGCCAATAGGAGCGGAGCATAACTAAACCACGCGAACGAAGTTGCTAGCGGCCGCTAGTTTATGAATATATTGATGAGCCTCACATTCAAAACTAATGTATTAATTGCTTAAAATTAGATCAGTATCATCATCATCATCATCAACCTTTTTATCGTCCCACTGTTGAGCACAGGTTTCTTCTCATACAGAGAAGGATCAGACCAGTATAGTATGATGTCAATATTTTTTTTAATTCTGAATATTCTACCACAACACACTGTACATATTCAAATATCATTAAAACGATACGTTAGTTAAAGAAGCCCAATCTATGTTGAAAGGCATAGTGCCAGAAAATATGTAGGTACCTTTATTTTACGGTGTTACAGTTTCCGATATCCTAGTTATTTTCGCTTCACCTCGTATACCAAATACTCTCAAAGCCAGACCAAAACCCAGCTCCGTGCAGTGTCAACTTGCCGATACGGAGAGATTTACGAGTATCGAATAGCAAAGCGTAGGACATAGCCTGAGATCGATTCTAGGATAGAATTTATACGTGACAGAATTTTGCGACGAATAACGTATGGCGTTAATTAAATTTTATTTATCACCAATCTCATGAGAGGAAAAGCAATTTAGTGGACGCGCGGAAGTTCGTGCGGTCGTGAAGGAGTGCGGTCGGGACACTTTAACATCATACCTTCTCAAGCAGTGTGTTCAGCAAAATTTATATAAATGAGGCAGTAAACTTTGCAATATTTTTCACTACCGTACTTATACCCGCCTTGTAATGGAAAGTGATAAAAACTTCAATATTGCATCATTATCAAGTTATAGAATAAAAAACCGGCCAAGTGCGTGTCGGACTCACGCACAAAGGGTTCCGTACCATTGATTTATGAAATTAAAGAATTTATTTGTATGAAAGATTACCCGGTAGGTAATAACCCGTTTACGATTTAAGAGCTATTAAAAAAAACTACTTACTAGATCTCTTTCAAAACAGTTTTCGTTGGTAGTTTTTATAGTAATGTACATGATATGTTTTTTTTAGATTTTTCATTTTCTTATTTTTGAAGTTAGAGGGGGGAACCAACTTTTTTCCACTTTGGAAGCATCCGTCACGCAAACTATACGGTTTAGAAAAAAAATATTTTAGAAACCTCGATATCATTTTTGAAGACCTATCCTAGTTCTACTTCTAAGTATGGGGAGCCCTAAATATTTATTATTATTTTTTATTTTTGCATCAAAGTCTTAATGCGATTCACAGAATACATCTATCTACAAAGTTTCAACAGTATAGCTCTTATAGTTTCGGAAAAAAATGGCTGTGACATACGGACGGACAGACGAACATACAGACATGACGAATCTATAAGGGTTCGGTTTTTTGCCATTTGGCTACGGAACCCTAAAAATGCAAATTTACGCATTGAAATGGCCACCTACAACACCTTTTACGCAATAAGTACTTATATATTCTGTGTAGAACAGGTATAGTAAACAAAATAAATCATGAATCCATAAAACTTTGCATCGTCGGAATCAGGCCAGACCTACCAAAAATGTTATTGTATACCTAATGAAGTGGATCTAATCTATACTAATATATAAAGCTGAAGAGTTTGTTTGTATGTTTGTTTGTTCGCGCTAATCTCGGGAACTACGGGTCCGATTTGAAATATTATTTTTGCGTTGGAGGCCCATTAATCCAGGAAGGCTTTAGGTTATATAACATCACGCTGCGACTAATAGGAGCGGAGCATAACTAACTCCACGCGAACGAAGTCGCTGGCGGTTCGATCATTTAAATGTTCTAATGTCCACTTTGCTCTCTTCCTTTCTCCTATTGTTTTCAGTGCCCGACAAGACACCAATTGATCTTTTTATCTTGTAATACCATCTACATACGTAACATATATGGAATGCCGTAAGGATTTTAGAGTTGTTATGGTATCTACAACGGCGCATGCGAACAACGCGTCATACTGACTTCCGATCCTGCGTCTCGTAAGCAGAATTTACCGTGCAACTATCTTGTATACAGAGTGGTGCTGATAATACGACAATAAATGAAAACACGGACAATGCAGCTGGTTCATAGGAATAATCCTAAAACATAGAAAAAAAAAAATATGTAAATTTCAAACAAACTAAATCGCATTAAATTGGAAACGGAATAGAGCATCCTTTAAAATATTGACTTGCTTTTTTCGCGCCATTAATATTTTTAAAGTTTAGTACCGCTGTAACCGTTAGATGCGGCGATCATCAACCTGTGAGAGCTTCCTTATCAACATGTACATCTTGTAGAAAATGTGAAAAATTATAAATAATTTCATGTGCCTAAACTAATGGACATATTTCTATGATTTTTTATGCCTAGACTGAGAATGTGTTGAAGTGCACGATGTTTAATTTATTGTCGTATTGTCATCACCACTTTGTATACAATACACACAGTACGGTTAGCGTAGTGGTTAAGCTATTGACTGCTGCGCTACGTGTTGCGGCGTTCGATTCTCGCACGGAACAAATATTTGTATGACCTACAAGTAGTTGTTCCGTGTCTGGCTGTTTGTGTATGTGAATTTATATGTTTATAAACGCACTCACGATACAGGAGAAATTCCTAGTGTGGGGCAACTTAAAAAAAAAAAACAAAAGCAATATAACTTCCCATAATCAACCGGCGGGCAAGTGCTTACCAGACAGAATACCCGTCTGGTCGAAGGATCTTCTCATTTCTATGGAAGATGAGTGAACTTTACACCCTGTTCATGAAATCTTCATACAGTACTAAATATCAAAACTCTTCGACATCAAAAGAAATGAAACGATTAGCAATATTAACAAGGCCTCTAATGTCTATCAAGGACAAATCGATACATCGGTGCGTTTAAAACAATGTAATCGATATTGTGACGTCTTGACCTTATTACCATACGACACCAAGGTCTACATTAAACGTATCCACTGTCATTTCTTTAATCAATCTAAAAGGTTTTTGATTTTGTATGTAAGTAATTTGTGTGTCTTATAATTAGTCACCGCGTCTATCAACCTCTTTTGGGTCTAAAAGATAATAGAAACAAAAATTATCTAAATGATAATAAAATATAAGGTTTGCCGGTGTGGTACCGGGCTTACAATAGTACGTCCCGTGGGCGCCGTAAGAGGCGACTAAGGAACTCCTACCGGGAAAGCGGGCAGCAGCGCTTCTCCCGTGGAATATCAAATTACTGCGATCCCCAACCAGACTGCCAAGCGTGGGGATTATGGCAAACCATTCCAAAGTAATGAAAACCTTGGTGGAGACCTTTGGTCAGCAGTCATCGACCTCTATAGGCTGAAGATGAAGAAGAATAAAATATATTATGGTACCTACATTAAGACTAAAAGGGCTGAAAATCTAAATATCTTCTACTTTCAGGAAAGAATTTTCAATCAACTGATAAATTTCATTCTTAGAATAAATATTGACTTCTGACAGATTTTGTATAGAAGAACTGTCAAAAATTCAAAACTATTCCTCCGATAAAATTCAAAATACCATCTCTTAATAATAGAGACTTAAAAACATAATATATATGTATGCAAGCCACCCATCAGTATATACATAGTTTAACTGTGTATATTATCGTTTTTTTTTTTTTTCCATAAAAACCGAACTTAATCAAGTTGATGACGACCCAACGTTGTTTACTGAAACTGAGTTTAAAAAAAACAGACGAACAACCTTATTCCAAGTGGTTATTCAAAACCAGCCCAGTGATAGATTCTATCTGCCATGTAAATGTCTGTGACCTACCCAAAAGTACTCCACCTTAAGATTCAAAGAGTGTATGCAATTTTCATCTTAAATCATAATGGAAATGAAAGCAAAGAGAATGTTACAAATATAAAAACATCTAAACTTATACACAGCCCTTACACTGAACAAGGTCATGCTAAATGTAGCTTTTTATGTAAGTACATGTGTACATGTTTGGAGAAATTGGTTTGAGAGAACCACAAGAGCTAATTCGTACCAAATTACTGGCTTCTTGTTAGCCAAATTTTGGCGCAATATTTGCATGTGGGTTGATGATAAATACTGGTGACATAAAACATTTAATAGCGAAACCCTTAAGTACAGGCAATTTAACAGCAATTTAATTGAAAATGAACAAAAACGCAGTGTATGAATACATCTACGTTATTTTAGTCAGGAGCTCTCTCACCACGAGTTGATCATTTATCATAGTTTTGCGTGTCTGTACTTGAGCTGTCAATAACCGCTCTGAGAGCTGTCAATGTCATCGTGGTTGTTACAACGCTTGTTACAACGATGGCATTGACAGCTCTCAAACACAGTCTGGTTCTAATGATCGTGTTCAGTTTCATTGTTAAAATTCACCCTTAATTTCTTCTTCTTCTTCAGCCTATAGATGTCCACTGCTGGACAAAGGCCTCCCCCAAGGCTTTCCACGCTGAACGGTCTTGTGCTGCCCGCATCCATCGCCTTCCCGCGACCTTCACCAGGTCATCGGTCCACCTTGTAGGGGGCCTCCCTACGCTGCGTCTTCCAGTACGTGGACGCCACTCCAGAACCTTACTGCCCCTTCGGCCATCGGTTCTACGAGTAATGTGCCCTGATCACTCGTCGTCCAAGATACCACAGTGTCTCAAGACTAAAGTTTTTGACCAGTGTGTGTTGCCAGTGATGACTTACGGAACTGAAATGTGGTCGCTCACAGTGGGCCTCATACGAAGGCTCAGAGTCATACAAGGGGCAATGGAAAGAGCTATGTTCGGAGTTTCTCTGCGTGACCGAATCAGAAATGAGGAGATCCGCAGAAGAACCAAAGTCACTGACATAGCTCTGCGAGTCGCTAACCGTTAATTTATAAGTAAATAAATGTTATGAATATTTACATATAACAATCGTAGCATGTAAGACAAATGTAACATTTTTAAACCAAATTTGAAACATAGAAATTTGATTACATTATCGCCTAAATTTAAATTAGAATCCTAACTTCAGCAAGTCAACTATAAGTTTAGATCCGATGAAGTTTGTAGACTTAACCGCTCGCATACATAAGGTCGAGTTGTCACGGGTCGTAGGGTTTGATTGAGCACGTCTTCTTGATGACATCTCAACTATATTGGTGGGACATGTTCCACCTGGAACGAATTTATGTATTTGGAATGACTTTAGGATACGTGTAGGTATCTATTTCAAATGTAAGGGTTAATCGTAAAACCTTCATTTTAAATGTAGGAAGCAATAAATACAACCAAAGCTATTAGGTGTGATTGCATCAGTACACAGCCTGAAAATAACTAGTCAAGGTGTCCCTTGTCTTGTGCATTAAGTGAATCGTAGCTTATCTTAAAATCTATGTGAAGATTCGTACTGAACAATATTAATAAATGTATACAATTTTTGTGAAGGGGTAATTTTTATATGTTCTTTACCTTATAATATCCTGTAATTGTGGTGTTGATGTTACCTGTAACAGAAGAGAATCGCAATGTATTAAATTGTCATAAGAAAGATTATTCTTTTATTTTGATTTGGAATGTATCAGACTTGTTGAATCTAAATAATGGAAATAACTTGTTGCCAGGCTATTTCATAATGTACCGTAGAATTGGGAGGACCTGGTACCCCGGAAAGGCAGATGACGAACGCTTAGGGGGTTTTTTAGCCGGTAAGAGTCCGGCACACCCCTCCGCGTCCCTGAGCGGAGGATAGTCCATGAGGATTTTTCCAAATTAGAAAAAAAAGGATATTTCATACTGTATCTAAGATTGTACAAGTTATGATAAAATATAGTAGTATTATTGACAAAATATAATACATTAAAAAAAACATACAGTACTTTAGGTAAGAATGTTTTTCTTTTTATTGAATCTTATATATAAACTTATATTTTATTTCATAAGGACACTGTACTTCGACACCAAAAAGTCTTTTGTTTTTTTTTTGTTCACTTAGTTCATACGGCGGGAGAGAAAGCAGATCTGTTTGCATCTTCCTTTGCCCATAATTCACGTCTCGATTCTAGCAGTGCTCCACCGAATATTGCGACACGTTGATGGGCGAAATTTGCATTGTAACAACTGCGGCATAACTACCTACGTGGTGACGTAATCTATACTAATATATAAAGCTAAAGAGTTTGTTTGTATGTTTGTTTGTTCGCGCTAATCTCGAGAACTACTGGTCCGATTTGAAAAATTATTTTTCTGTTGGATAGCCCATTAATCCTACATTTACATTTAGGCTACATAACATCACGCTGCGACCAATAGGAGCTGAGCATAACTGATTCCACGCGAACGAAGTGGCGGCCGCTAGTCTATTATATAATACTAGCTTTCCGCCCGCGGCTTCGCCCGCGTGGAATTCGGTTATATCGCGCTTTTTAGATTTCCCTCGGGAATATCAAATTTATCCGGGATAAAAAGGTAGCATATGTTCTTTCTCAGGGTCTAAAGATTGTCTGTGCCGAATTTCATCAAAATCGGTTGAGAGGTTTAAGCGGGAAAGCGTAACAGACAGACAGACAGAGTTACTTTTGCATTTATAATATTAGTATGGATTATCGTGTCACAGTGTTTGTCGTCGAACTCTTCTTGCATGAGAATAGATTTTTATCTATTTATTGTAATTGTGAAATTGTAACGCAGCGTTCTATAAGATTAAATACATTAAATTGATGACCAAAGCTTATTTCTGGTACACGGCAATGGATTGTACCTCATTACATAACATCCTATATTATTATCTACCATGGAACAGTCATTCATATACATATTATATTTTTTATTGCTTTTCGCTCTTTTTCAATGTATTGTTAAAATAAAATAATACAGTAATTACTACTGTAATGTTAGCAGAGTAATTGCGTAATGCACGATCGGTGACATTGGGTTTCATTTTGACAGTTCAACAACATTCATTGGGTTATGTAGGTTGTTTAGCAGACACACTTTTAGAATCATCATCATCCCAGTCGCATCCGAAGCCTTTTTCAGCCTTTGGAGTCTGGGGTCCGCTATAACAGTCCAACTGCTGATATGGCTAAACTTCGACATTTTCCGTGAAGCGACTGCCGTCTAACCTCCACAACCCGAAGGCGACATCGAAGCATTACAGTTAGACCAATTGTTGGACTTTTGAGGGCTCCAACAACCCGTAACGACTGCCACTAGATGTTCGTATGGCAACCGGGACCAACGGCTTAACGTGCATTCCGAGGCACAACCAGACCAGTGCAAATATTCATATTCATGCATACAAATACTTGCACTGTGCGGGGATCGAACCCGCGCCACCTTGCGCAGCGGCCGCGTCTGCTACCGCTACGCCACGGAGGCTGTCAGACACACTATTAGAATATATATATATTAGCCTATGTTCTTTCTCAGGGTCTAAAGATTGTCTGTGCCAAATTTCATCAAAATCGGTTGAGAGATTTAAGCGGGAAAGCGTAACAGACAGACAGACAGACAGACAGACCGACAGACAGACAGAGTTACTTTCGCATTTATAATATTAGTATGGATATATATATATCTTTGGCCTTTGTGACCTATTGATAAAAACTATTGAACTACTAAAAGAGGTCCATTGGAAAAAAATCTCGAGAGTCGAGTTATTATTGATAAATAATAATGAATGGAGTTATAAAATGACCGTTATTAACATGCTAAAACGGTTTAGCTATAGGCTGATATAATACGAAACATGTCGCACTATTGAAGAATATACAATATGTAAAGAAAACCCTGTCCGATCCGTGAAGGTATTGTTAGGTATCGTTAACTGATTCTAATAATGCCTACAAAGCTGGGCTAAACTTAAAAAAAAATCCCCCAAAAAAAAAAAATATTATTTCGAAAAAGCGAGGTAACTTAATGCATATGCGGTAGACAACCCGATAGCCCCGCCCCCCTTCACCCGCGCGGGTGAAGGGGGGCGGGGCATGCGGCACGTGGTCGCATCGCTATTCGCTCGGTCACAAATGGTGTTGTCAGTTTTTTAAAAATGACCAAATTTGGGGAAATTGGAATTAATAGCCGGGAAAAAAAGATTATTTCAAAATTCATTATTATTGTTACTGTGATGATTATGTAAAATTTTATATTATATTTGGTCAAGTGTTTACCTAACCTTTATTATCCTTATGGGTCGGACAGGGTTTTCTTTACATATTGTATAAAATATATTACACAGTGAATCCCACATGCCACTGACATTTTTATCAAGTTGATACCACCATGACTTCTAACACTCACCCTCCCTATAGAGGTGACGCACTGATATCGGACAGATTATTTATCAAGACATAGTAAGTTTTTTATCTGTTACTATGTTCTATTTCACCTCGAAAGTGATGTATGATAACTAAGCAATATTCATCAAAGGGCGTAAGTATAATACCTTATCAGTAATTATATTTTCAAGTCCTAAAAATGCTCTGGCTTTAAAGGCCGAGTGCCCTCCGTGGTCCATGACCAAAACACTTCTTCTTATTCTTTTTTCAAGGTGAGATTCAACCTCAACTCTTGATCAATGGCCTCTGTGGATTGTATACAACAATTTTGCCAATAATACGTGTAACAAATTATAGCTATTCTTTGAGAATTTTATTTCACAATAATGGCGGATGTCGCCAATGACAGTTGAAAAAGACGGTCGCGTGAACCGTCTATGAGAAAGCGATAAAATGCTGCGATATTTCAATTTTCTTTATGAATTATTTACTGAATGCACTTTTTACTACATAAATCACGCGCTTTTATTTAGTAAACGACACTATACATAATTTTAAAACTCCAATAAAAATGCGCTTGCATTCATCTTAGCTTTCCCGTCAAAACTCCCATGACCAAAACACGTTTCGAGATTTTGTGGAGTAGCCATGACATTGCCACTGGTTGACATCCCACGACTCCCGCGGCGTAATAAAAACAAAAACCCAACACAAAAATAACAACCTTTTTAGAGACCAAACATTGAAATATTATTGAAGAGAACTGGAGTTACTGACATAGCTTGTAGAGTAAGCAAACTTGTATTAAGCTCTAGCATGGCTGGCCATGTCTATCGAAAGATTGATGACCGGTGGAACAGATAAGTCCTAGAGTGATGACCTCTTATGGGTAGGTAAGAGAAGTGTGCCCAGCTAAATGGAAAGATGCTCCAGAGAAGGTGGCAGGGAGGCCTATGTGGAGCAGTGGATTACAATAGGCTGAGTTGAATGATTGAGAGCTTAGACTCTCAACTGATTCACTGACTCACTGCCATGTTGGCAGTTTCTTGGGCACATTTCCAGTCGACAATGAAAGGGATGAATTTTCGACAAATTATGATTTTGTAGAGAAATGCTAATTAATGTTTAGCTAATTTAACTTCTAAGGTAAATTTCAGTAATCACGATGTCTAAACCGCAAGTATATAGTTTTAAAGTTTGTTAAATTAATAAAGTTAATTATATTTTATCTTAGTTTCAAAATAATTACATATATTTTAAATGAAGTCTACCATTCTCTATGCAATCCTTACAATTTGATTTTCGTTTGAAGTTGTGACACTATATCGAATGTCTTCACAAAACGTCAATTTAATGTCGGACTCTAGTGAAAGTTATCAATTTTCATGAAACTCTGATAATTTGACAGCTACCAGTTTTCCATAATTTTCTGCGTTAAAATTTTTGTTTAGCAGTATGCTGGCTGTCTTGACCCGCTCAATCCTATCTGAAAGTTATTTTGTTTTCCTACAAAATAGCAGTCAAATGCGAACCGCTCGAAGAGTACCCATTCAGCAGCTTTCTTGCTTAAGTTACAAATCTAAGTTTTGGAGTGCAATTTTATGATCGAAAGCTGAAAGCGAATTCCCGTAACAGAAAACGTGACAAACAAATGCAAGAAACTTGAATTTTTTGTCATATTTAGACAAAATAAGACTGTGAACGTTCTTGCAATTATGGGAAATAACCTCTGTTCATTTTATCACCAGATTCCACAGCTCTTTGACAAGCTCTAAAGTCTTACTTGTCTTTTGCGATTCGCTGAGCTACATATTTTCCTCAAACGTTGTGCTAAATCTCATAATTAATAACACTTAAGCATTCCGAAATTGCACTCTAAACGATTCTGAACTCCTATCAACCTTGTAATCCAGCGTAATTCCGGCCAGGTGATTATATTATATTGGAATATTAAACCAAGATAAATATTCTGGTACGTATTCATCAAAACACATTCCTTAAGCAATTAATGAAAAGTAATTTATTGACTCCTACCTGCAAATTGAATATATTTGATCTAAAACTGGCGACGTATGTACATTCTGATAATTGTATTTCAATGAATTTATTATTTTCCATTATAAATTAAAACTAATTTACTTCGAAACTGAAATAGGTGACGTATAGTGTTTACGTGTGTACATATAATCGTCGTTAATATTAAAATTAGTAATGAATAGGAAAGCAATTTTAAAATAAAAAAAAAAGTAAATATCAACTAACACCCACCGAGCAAACACGGATCTGAAGTGAAATTAAATTAGATTAGAGTTACTAAAGGTATATGTACTTTCTGGGTATATCTTGGATACCAATGACTGATTACAAGGTAAAGGAAAACATCTTGAGGAAACCTGGACTTTAAGTCTGAAATCCCGGCCTTCCATGTCCAATCCATTGCCCGGGTCGACGGCGCGTTGTGTTTCACGCGCGCCTCAAAGAGATGACTGATTCCTCCTGGGTCAGGGTTTCGGGTTGGTTAAAAAAGAAACCGTGGCCCTGGCGCACAGTCAAGTGAAATAATACGGTTGGGTTTTAGTCAGTAAAAGTCTGACACGCCCCTACGCTCCACCCAGAGCAGCATTTGATGACTTCCCATTGGAAAAAAAGGCTGGAAACCTACCTTGGTTTGTTACCATAACAAATATGACATTTATTGGTTTCCATATATACTGCAGGGCTCCCTTTTTAAAGAAGGAAAGGAAGGAACTATCGATTCCTATGATTAAATAGGGTAGGTCAGCAAAAAGAAGTGATAGATAATGATAGACTTTTAACCGGACATTTCTTGTAAAATCTCTCACGACATTCCCAAACAAACAAGACATCAAGAGATCCATAATTGAGCCATAATTTAAAGCTATTTCAGTTAAGATGAGCGTGAACATTGGAGCTTACGTCATTAATGAGATATAATACCAACAGAACTGACCTTGTCCTTCAATGTTCTTGTTGAAATGTGTACTGAAATAATGTTACCATCAATCAACTCCTACTTTATCAAGTTCTATCGATTAGGAGAAGCTTTCAAAAAGTCTCGAAAGTTTTTTATTTGTTAACTAGCTGTTACCCGCGACTTCGTTCGCGTGGACATCAGTTTACAGCGCGCGGTGGTTCCCATAAATTAAAAAGAACTCAGTTGATATTAAATAAGCGCATGTTAAAATAATGGGAGCAATATGTACGTCCGCGTTAGCTCCTGTTTTCGCAACATTTTTTGTTATTGCTCTTCCCCTATTGGTCATAGCGGGATTTTATATAGCCTATGTCCTTTCTGAGGCTCTAGACTATGTGTGTACCAAATTTCATTATAATCGGTTAAGTAGTTTTGCCATGAAAGCCGGACAGACAGACAGAGATACCTTCGCATTTATAACATTAGTATGGATTTATAATATTAGTATGAATTATTTTAAAGGCAGTCGATAAACCAAACTCTTATTAGTGCAGATGTTCGCGGAAGCGAAGCATGTTGATGAGTTTCATGCCATAATGAGGAAGAGGGTGGCATTAATAAAATTAATCAGCACCTAACGTAGATTGACGGATTTTTAGTAGCTATCTTTTTAATGACGCCTAATTTATCTCTGTAGTGGCTTAATTTGATAATTAAGACTGAAATAATATTTATCTTATGTCATTTTCTAAATAAAATAGAAAGAAAGAGATTCACTGAATTTAAACTTAGTTTATTGTGTGAACCAATGAATCAGCGCCAGTGTTTGTTAATGTGGACAGCCCCTTAGTTTTTTACACACTATAATCCAGCGCTTGACCGCAATCCTGCCTGATGGTAAGCAGTGACGCAATCGTTGATGGTAAAGCGCACTAGTTTATTAAGAGCCTATTCACTCTAGCCTTGAAGATACTCAAATTGTAGTCCGACGGAAACACCGCCGCTGGCAAATTGTTCCAGTCCCTCGATGTACGCGGTATAAAGGAGGAGGCGAAACGCTTCGTCCGGATCGTAGTGGTGTTAACAACGTTAGTTGCCGCTAGATTAGTATTAAGATACTATACTGACACAAGTTTTAAGTGACTCTTACTAAAACGGTAAGAATTTGTGTATTTTTATGTTTAGTCTTCAATAAATTATACATATTATAAATGAAGTCGTGGTGGCCTAGTGGTTAAAACACCAGCCTCTCAAGTGCGCAGGTTCGGTTTCAGGTCAGGCAAGTACCAATGTAACTTTTCTAAAGTTATATGTACTTTCTAAGTATATCTTGGACACCAATGACTGAAGGTGAAGGAAAACATATTGAGGAAACCTGGACTTTGGGTCTGAAATCGCCAACCCGCATTGAGCAAGCGTGGTGATTACGCTCAATCCTTCTCTGTATGAGAGGAGACCTGTGCCCAGCAGTGGGACGATAAAAGGGTTGATGATGATTGATTGATGATGATTATAAAATTAATCCATACTAATATTATAAATGCGAAAGTAGCTCTGTCTGTCTGTTACGCTTTCCCGCTTAAACCTCTCAACCGATTTTGATGAAATTTGGCACAGGCAGTTTTTAGACCCTGAGAAAGGACATAGGCTACCTTTTATTTTGATATTCCCGAGGGAAATCTAAAAGCGCGACATAACCGAATTCAAGCCGCGGGCGGAAAGCTAGTCCTCAATAAACTTTGTGCCATTTTTTAACATGATATATATTAATGATATTAAAGTACAAATGTGGGTGTCCACCCTTGAAAGTAAATAACATTTTCCAACCTTTTCCTTCCAGACATGTTATATTCAAACGTCCTACTTCTACATAAAATATATTATTTATTCTGTACGTTACAAAATAAATATTTACCCACGCCTTTGTAGCGACGTACGAATGTCAAATTGTTCCCAATAGGCAGGACATTTTTTACTAAATCTTCTTCATGAAAAAACCATCCATAGAATGGACTAAAAAAAAAACTGCCTACCAACAAGAGCACCCGGTAAATCAATATGTTTTCTTACCACGACATTTTCCTACGGAATTGCTTGGAATCCCTGAATTAAGTTACGATAAATCTTTTCCTTCAATTGACTTTATCGAATCGTAACAATTGTACTCAGTATTCTCTGTTTTCTTTCCATTTTAAACCTTAATTGATTCAAACCTTTATATTTAAATAGCATTCTGTAAATAATTTCTACATTTTAATTAAATCCAATTAAGTTCTTATGCTTACATATGAGAGATAAATTCACGAGTCCTTGATAAAAATGAGGATCAAAAGGGTCTTCAAAAACTATTTTATTACAAATGCTGAGGTTAGGATATATTTAGGTAAGGAGTGTGGGTAGTTGGCGATAGTGCTTGTGTTTAATTCATAATTAACAAGATGATTTTATATTCATCGTCCTCTTCTTCAGCCTATTGTTAAAGGATCAGCAGTGGTGTTTATTAAAAGAAACCATTCCAGAGGTAGGTGTTTCAATGTTCGTGTATTATTCATTTGAATTACAATTACAACCAGAACTTATTACTATAGATAGGAACAGAATAACAATCACTCAGTACACAATAAAATGTCAAACTATTGCAATCAGCTATTAATTAATATGGAAAATATAGGTCCACAGAGTTCGCACGACGTTACCGCTCCGAGTGATGCTTGTCGAACAACTGCCAGAGTGCGGGTATACCGTGCCTTTTATAGTAAACTTGAGGTGAGGTACCGGTCTTCGCTAACACTATAAAGGTCCACAGCTGAGCAAAGGCCTCCCACAAGGCTTTCATTGCTTTGGGTTGGGGGTTGCCATATTCCCCACGCTTGGCAGGCAGGTTAGGGATTGCAGCAATTTCATATTCCATTGAAATTACTGCAATCCCTGCGAAGCACTGGGACCCGCTTCCCTGGTGAGAGTTCCCTTAGTCGCCTCTTACGACATCCACGGGAGGATATAGGTTGGTACTTACTATTCTAAGCCCGGTATAATATTTGAATAGTCCGGTGTTATAATAGCCGAATAATATTCGAATTAAAATGGATACAGACCTTCTTATAAAGAAAGGGTTAGAACTTAGAAGTATTAACAACCGAATAGATCGATCAATCAGGAAAAGTTACGCTCGCTGTTGCTGTTGCTTGGATGAGTGAACATATTAAGACCTTTCGACTGACCGATCACATTACCCAGTAATTGAGTTGTGGAGGTCAGGTAGGTGGTCGCTCCATGTAAAATAGTGATATTTAACTGGCTAGGTTGATGATGTAAGTAAGCAGGGGGTCAGTCGCCTCAAGGGTAGCCAGTAGAGGCCAAGCTGGGGTAAATTAGCATCAATTCAGATGTATCACACCCGTCAGGGGGATAAAGTTATACGGGTTCGATGTAAGTAAGCTAAAGAATGTGCATAACATTTATTTATTTATACTTTCGCACAAAGAAAATGTACAGAGGCGGACTTAATGCCGTAGGCATTCTCTACCCGTCAACCACGGGTGGTGAAGAGATTAGATGGCAGGTGATTTAGTTACAGAAACAATGAAAAGGAAAAGAAAAGACTCATAATACTATATAAACAAATACTTAACTGCGCTATATACATATAGGTAGATACTATTACAATAATAAGTATATACTTAATACTAGCGGCCCGCCCGGGTTCGCAAGGGTGCAATGCATATACCAAATACATTACAAAAAAACTGTAAACGTTATATAAAAAGCATAGCGGCCCGCCGTCCAAAAATGCGACGCCCCACAATTTTTAAATTTGTAGTATCTTCGAAACTATTATTTTATTTAAATCATGTGCTGTAAAGGGCGATATAGATCTATATTTAAAAAAAATAGGGGTGGATTACCCTTAATATTTAGGGGGATAAAAAAGAAATGTTGTCCGATTCTCAGACCTACCCAATATGCACACAAAATATCATGAGAATTGGGAAAGCCGTTACGGAGGAGTTTAACCACAAACACCGCGACACGAGAATTTTATATATTAGACTGATAATATATACAAAAATAAAACTTGTGAGAAAGGTCTCCACAAAATCTCAATCCTTTTAAATTAGACACAATATCATCTGTACCAAAATCAGGCCAATTAGGTTTTCCCAAAAACAATAAATACAGCCTTTTTAGCTATCTAAATAGAATTTAAATGGCAAACTTCTAATTAGACTCAGCCAAGTTTTTACCAAGTCGGCTCACCAATTTTAGGTTACATCTGGCTCTAATGTGACAAAAAGAGCTTCGTAATGGCTATGTTGACACAAAACCTATTGGCCTGCAGAGAATGAGAATTGTTTAGGCCAAAACTTTTCTTTTGTTGGTGTGTCGCCGTCTTAAAAATATACATACATATACCTTGGAATTTACCATTTCTATTTGCCCGTCTCGCGTGTATCATTTTTATGAGAGCAAAGGTGACCCCGGGGTAATACATATGTAGACTTTCCAGTTGTAGATAGTGACTTCGAACCAAAACAACAGGAACGTTTTTATTTAATAATTATAAACTAGTGTTTGACCGCGATCCCGCCTGATGGTAAGCAGTGACGCAATCATCGTTGGTAAAGCGCGCTATTTTATTAAGTGCCTATTCACTCTAGCCTTGAAGACACTTACATTTTAGTCCGACGGAAACACCGCCGCTGGCAAATTGTTCCAGTCCCTCGTTGTAAGCGGTATGAAAGACGAGGCAAAACGCTTCGTCCGGATCGTAAGGGTCTCGTAAGGGTGGATACCTACTCGCCGTACGACGGATCGTCCGATGATGGAACGGAGATGGAGAAATTAAGTCATGCAATTCCCACTCACACTCTCCAAAATGCACCCTATAGTAGAACACTGACTGGCTTCCTCTTCGCCTATTGTTTTGTGTTAATAATTTCGTCACCACTGGTTCCACCGAGGAAACCTGAAGCCAAAATTTGGAAGACGTGATATCTACCATATCTCATTGGGCCTGCGTATTGGACTTCTACTTACTTACTTCTACAAATACTCGCCATTGTTTTGTATTCAAATGTTTCATTCATAAATATGAAGAATTACAACTTTTCTTCTTAGTGGCCCCTTATTGTCCCCAGGCAGGGAAAAGACCTCTTCTCATACAGAGAAAGTAAAGTGACGACAACGCTTGCTCAAGACGGGTTGGAATGGATTTCAGTAATATTTTAACTAACAGTCCGGCTGTCACTCGTAGATCACTCAAAGTCGTTACGGGTCATCAGAAGCCCGAACGTCTGATCTCCAGTCTTAGAAGAGTTATTGTGTTAATTATTAACTGGTTTGTGAAGGCCTGAAAGGCAGTCGCTCCATTTATTTTTTATAAATTATAAACAAGTGCTTTACCGCAATCCCGCCTGAGGGTAAGCAGTGATGCAATCGTTGATAGTGAAGGGCGCTAGTTTATTAAGAGCCTATTCTAGCCTTGATGACACTCAAATTGTAGCCCGACGGAAACACCGCCGCTGGCAAATTGTTCCAGTCCCTCGATGTATGCGGTATAAAAGAGGAGGCAAAGTGGTGTTAACAACGTAAATGTGGAAACTCGCCGTACGACGGGTCGTCCGATGCTGGAACGGAGATGGGGGAATTAAATCATGCAATTCCCCCGAACACTCATTAAAATGCATCCTATAGAACACCGAAACCCTGGCATTTAATATATTATTGTGTTTAGTAGGAAAAAGTAATCCAGCGTAGGTGCAGCTTCCTACGCTAAGATGTTACAAGTCGTCGAAACTTAGGGTTAAAGTTAAAGGCTGTGTCTGTGAGCCGAGTAATGAGTCCTGGGGCCCTAGTCTGCTATTACAATAGTCTCAGTAGATCTCATAATAATCGATTTTCACAAGCTTCGTAATCTACTAACAAAATGGCGTCATTATGACTTTCCAGTGGTTAATCACTGACAATGTACTCCACACTAAGAAATGTTCAAAATGAATATTAGTTTCTGGAAAATCATTTCTATTAACGGGTTTTATAATAATGACAATACTTTATTGTAATTCTATCACCATTCCATTACGAGACGACTGAGATAACTGATCGATCATTATGAATTTAGCAGATTATGAACTTTTAAGCACAATAACAATGAAATGACAACGGAAGTGTGCTGGAATGTCAAATTTATAAAAATAGCATCTGGTGTAGTGGAAAATGATCAGAACAGCGCCTCGTAGTACTGGAATGTGTACCATGACATATAAGTACGAATTCAAATAATAAGTATAAGTATATGTATATATGGACATAACCATACGATATTAGTACCACAAATATTGGTCCCCAATATATATGTCCAAGTTTTCTCGCGTTGTTTGCTTTCGTCGATGTCCAAGATTAACGTGAAAGTACTTCACTTAAATTACTATGAAAAAACACATCAATTTACATTACTTTATTGGACACGATATTAATAAATAATAACGTTGGACGACACTCGTTACATTGTGTGGACATGACATTTATGGTTTGAAATATAGAGGCGTCCCCTTAATGGGTGGACGCCTGGAATAATCGAAATATTTATTATTCATTTTCTATTTTTGGGAACGACCCTTGACGTGTTATGAAGTTGAACCTTATCAAGAAATATGGGCGCCTACAGGGTTAGATATAGGTAAAAGCGGTGGAATAGATAAGAGCATTTTTTGGTTGCTCTTGACGTTTTGCATGGTTGTGACGCTTTCCTCCAAGTTGTTCATTGTGTTCTTTGCGTCACGTTCCATCACAAATGAACGTAAATAGTTACTTATTTAATTGTCCACGTCAGTGACAGTCATACCATTACCCTTAAAATGATATTGTTAAGTTCATCAGAACCGTTTTTTTTTTTATAAGTTACTAGCTTTCCGTCCGCGGCTTCGCTAGCGTGCAGTTCGGTTATTTCGCGCTCTTTAGATTTCCCTCGAGAATATCAAATTTTTCCGGGTTAATGCGTACCCTATTATTTAAACCGGACTTCTAACTTTACGTCTGCAAAATTTCAATACAATCGGTTCAGTAGTTACGGCGTGAAAGCGGAACAAATAAACTCACTTTCCCATTTATAATATTAGTAAGGATAAACTATTGCTTAACCGGAATCCCGCCTGATGTTTGTTTCCTATGTCTGTTTGTTATGTGTGATGCGGTGTTTCCGTCGGACTACATTTTGAGTCCCCTTAAGGGAGAGTCAATAGGCTCTTAATAAACTAGCGCTCTTTACCATCAACGATTGTATCACAGCTTACCATTAGGCGGGATTGCGGTCAAGCACTAGTTTATAATCCGTACTAATATTATAAATGCGAAAGTAACTCTGTCTGTCTGTCTGTCTCTCTGTCTATCTGTCTGTCTGTCTGTCTGTCAACAGACAACCTAACAACGCTTTCCCGCTTAAACCTCTCAACCGATTTTGATGAAATTTGGCACAGACAATCTTTAGACCCTGAGAAAGACCATAGGCTACCTTTTATCCCGGAAAAAATTGATGTTCCCGAGGGAAATCTAAAAAGCGCGATATAACCGAACTCCACGCGGGCGAAGCCGCGGGCGGAAAGCTAGTTTATTATATAAAAACAAAAACACTGATTTCATATAATCTGTGACGAGCGCAAGAAAATGACGACCATGTTCCAACAAGACTAATATTTTAACTTCTAACTTCTATAATATTTGTCCACTCTAAAATCCAATAACTTTGTATGACTGTGGAAATATGTTGTAGGTTGTTGAGGTACTTTACCTGGCACTTTAAACGTCAATTCTTTAGTACCAACTTGCAAGAAAAAGTGTTTATATAGTGAACATCCGTGTTTATTCAGTTGACATCATGGGATCAAAACTTTACACGTGTACATGGTAACTTGTCACGCTGGTTAAGCAGAAACTACAGAACGCAAGTGGCTTTCTGTAGTGACTTCGTACGCACGCACTCTCCTCAGATCATGTTCCTACTTATTTGTTACACATAATTTTAACTTATTTTTTCTTACGTATTTTTTTTTTAATGTTTCGCCACACTAAGACTTTTTCCTGTATTGTTGGTGCGTTTACAAACATTTAAACTCACATATACAAACATATGTACCTACATAGTAACATTACTAGAAAGCCTCCGTGGCGTAGCGGTAGCGGACGCAGCCGCTGCGGAAGGTGGCGCGGGTTCGATCCCCGCACAGTGCAACTATTTATATGCATGAATATGAATATTTGCACTGGTCTGGTCGTGCCTCGGAAAGCACGTTAAGCCGTTGGTCCCGGTTGCCATACGAACATCTAATGGCAGTCGTTACGGGTTGTTGGATTTGTTGGATTGTTGCCTTCGGGTTGTGGAGGTCAGACGGCAGTCGCTTCACGGAAAATGTCGAAGTTTAGCCATATCAGCAGTTGGACTGGTAAATCGAACCCCAGACTCCAAAGCTGAAAAGGCTTCGGATGCGACTGGGATTAACGCTGGGATGATGATGATGATGAGTAACATTACTAGAAAGAATCCCAAAAAAACGACGTATGTCCTTTAGAAAACAACATTACGGTGAAAAGTACGAAACCATTTTCGTGACTCAACTCAAGCTCATCTACCTACTTACTTACCTTTACTCCATCATCCTCTAGCCTTTTTCCCAAAATCATCTTAGTCTTTTCCAAAATACTTTCTGCGACTAACCTTTTCTCCCTATCGACTCGGTAAAATCTCATCGTGAAAAGGTATTGGTTGTAACTCAACACTCCACTTGTTTATCTGTTTCTATTGTAGACAAATTATAACTTTACCTGAACTTGGTACAATTTTTATTTCTTTTTATATCTTCTCGTTTGGCATATTACAAACTAGCGCTTGACTGCAATCCCGCCTGATGGTAAGCAGTGATGCAATCGATGATGGTAAAGCGCGCTAGTTTATTAAGCCTACTCACTCAAAAGAACTGAGTAAATAGGAAGGAAGACGGCAGTTGAGCGCGGTGATGCAATGTTAAACCCAACAACAACGATGCTGCGCCAGAGGGATATTGATCTGGAGGCCCTCCACAACCAAACTCCCGACACAACAACATTTCGCGCATCGTACCCGGCATGTACATCGCAACACAACTGCTCAGACCCGTCCTCCGTACGGCTTCACCAGACATCATGCCGGAACACGATGAATCGCTTGGCGGCATGACTTTGTCTGCGGCATGCCTGCATGCATGCGGCGGCATGGCTTTCCGCCATAGTCTATTTTTTACGCTATAAGATTTCGATTATTGTTTATGTTGGCTGGATATGGTAAAATATGAATGATGCAGGTACGACAGCAAAAGCTGCATTAGTTTTTTTACATGCTTTTTATTAGCTTCACTTGTATGTTTGCTTGCTTGTTTGTTTGTTTGTCTGTCTCTCTTTGGACTACGAGTGAGCGGCTTATTACTGTAAAATTTCCCACTGTTATCAATACGTTCGTTCATTTAAAAAAAAAAGAATATTGAACTAAAAAGTTCAAAATAAATATAGTTTAAAAAACTAAAAAAACATGCTTTTAAAAAATATCAAACTAAAAGGTTAAAAATATTTTTTTTAAAAAGCGTGAGGCGCTTAATATACAAAAATTATAGCACAAAGCGCCTCACGCTTTTTTTTAAATTATTTTTAACCTTTTAGTTTGATATTTCTTAAAAGTATGTTCTTTTTTTAGTTTTTTAAACTATATTTATCTATTTAATATTTTTATTCACTGAAAAACAAGAAAAATCTGAACAGATGTAAAATTAAAAAAAAAACTATTAGTTTATACACGAAATTGCATCAATTTATAAGATAACGTGAAAGTAGAATAATTGTATCGACACAAGATCTTTGCTTTTGTTTAAATTCGCCTCCACCCTTAATCTGACCGCTGCAAGCGCACCTTAACCACTCGAAGGTATATAAAATATACTAGATTGTAGCAACTACAAAATTATGTATCTACTATAACTACATTGTTTAGCATAATATTACGCCTGTAATTCACTGAAGTTGACGGAGAAGTATAAGAAGGGACGAGCCTGAACTCACCAACGAAGCACAAAACCAGATTCCAAGCTGATACAGAGAAGTTCCAGAATTAATACTCTAAAATCACTTTGCTACATCTAGGAATCTATTTACCTGCTCAGCAATATTGCTTGAATAAAGCAAACACTATAATAATTAATGCAAATTTATTGATGAAATATCAGTAGTGATATGGCCAAAGTTATGGATTCAATATTCTGTAATTACGATAACAAGTAGTTTGCCGTCATTGCTTAAATTAGCTTTGTACGTCACATCACCGCAATATTGGCGCTTAACAAATACACGCATGAATGAGTATTCAATCATGTTGCATTAATAAGCGATTTGCGGGTTTGTGAGTAATATAAAGTGCTTGGCTAGATTAAAAATCTTACCGTGAAAAATTGGGTGTAGTGAGTTTAAAATGAGTTTAAACTGTCCTGTCAGTAGTTCAACTTTTTAGCTTTAGTTGGAATCACAGCTAATATAATTACTTTACCTAAGTATGCGTGGTTCTATTGTAGCGGTATCTACAAACCGCCACATGCGAATACTGACGTTACACGAATTCTACATCTCGCAATCAGAGTTTACCGTGCAACTAACATATA
The DNA here is from genome assembly GCA_017933935.1 of Sesamia nonagrioides. Classification (NCBI taxonomy): domain Eukaryota; kingdom Metazoa; phylum Arthropoda; class Insecta; order Lepidoptera; family Noctuidae; genus Sesamia; species Sesamia nonagrioides. Next base: position 307,607 of record JADWQK010001917.1, read on the forward strand.
TACAACTTCCCACTTTCAAGCATTGGGCAAGTGCAAGTGCAAAAGCAAGTGGCCAGACATAACACCCGTCTGGTCGGAGGATCCTCTCTTCTCTATGGAGAATGAGTGAACTTTACTCCCTGTTCCTCACACCCCCACACTATCTTCAAAAGACCATTTCAGACATTGATCGATATAGTCCCCAATTATATCTGGATTCTATAAAAGATATTTTGCCTCCTGTGTTTATTTTGTTGTTTCTTCTAAGGTCAGATAAAATCAAAAAAATCAAAAGCGAAGCATTTATTTTAAATAAACCAGTTACAGGCACTTTTGAATTGTCAGAAGGTCCGTCAGTCAATAAGATGAAGCTAGTCGCCCATTCCAGAGAGTAGGTACGTATGGAGAAGAATGGGCAAGAAACTCCATGTACACTCTTTTAAATTTTCAAGCTATTGTTACAAATATAGATTGAGAATGTAGACGCCGCCTTGCTTGTTTGTTTATTTTTTTGTAAAATTGATTCCTACTTAAAGAAATACTTATTCAATTTCCTTACAGAAATTTTCGTAGTCTGTCATCCTTATCTGTTTAAAATACCATTCTAAATTACCATTGCAAATTTCTGTCAACTTATTATTGTAACAAGTCCTTTAATAGGAAACCTATTAACAAACCATCAGTAATAAAAGTTGTCATGGTGCCGAAATAAATAGCGGTATCAAAAGCAGTCATAATGTTGTAAATGTTGTTATTACAATATAATCATAAGTTATATTATATTAAGGAGTAATACCATCCAGCGTGGGTACACTTACCAACGCTGAGATGTCACTAAGTCGTCAAAACTTAGCGTTTAAGTTAAGGGCTGTGTCTGTGAGGTATTGTGGATGTATTTCGTGGAAAATCAGAACAGCGCCTAACAGTGTTGGAATTTCTATTCTAACTGAGGAGGTAATGGAAATTAGTGTGACTATACACATTATAATCTTTCTTTGACGCATTAATGAAAGACACACAGAAATCCTCCTTTTTCACACACATTCCTAGCACTTCTACGGTCACTTTTGTTACGTACGGATCGTCCTGTATTGCAGGGTGCGGAGTGCGGACGAAGCTACCTGAGCTATTGTCTTCTTTATATGTTGCTCCACTGTAGTCTATTGTACTGAAATCTTTTCTCCATTAAGACCACTCTTTATAGACGTCATTAAACGACCTCTTTGAAGACCAGTTCTTGAGGGTAGAAATGGCTACAATACTTTTAGCTATGAAATGTATATATAGCTAAAAGTACTGTAGCCATTTCTAGCTACATTGTTTTAGTATACACATAACATCTCGCTTGTTTATCCCGGAGGATTACGCAGAGGTCTAAATATAGTACCTACACGGAAATTTCGTTATATTTAAAGTCCTAAGTAAAAAGGGCCGCAAGACGAGCCTTTAGATTATTAATTTTGCCTTTTACTAAAAATCAAATATATCTTCTAAACGTTGCCCGCACCTTTTTTTTACAATCAATTTAAAATAAGCACATATCTTTCACTCAATCTCATTATTGAGTTCTAATAACCAGGTAAACTTGGTGCATGAATCTTTTTTAGTATTCTTCATGGATTAGTACTGACACTGTGTTTGTGGTACGTACTTGAAAAAGTTATCCTTCTATATCCAGTTGGATGCCAGTTCGAAGGGAAGCCGAGCCCCTCATAACTGGGAAAAGGGAATTTTTTCATATCACCATCATTGTCATTATCTGGATAATTATAATGACCTGAATAAGTACGAGAAAATGCCTCGTAAGAAGTGACTAAAATCCGCTGGTTTATTGAGCAATGAACGTGAGGATACCAATCGATCATCGGGTGAAGTCTCATTAAGTTTTTCTACCTGAAATTTCTCAGTAATATCCAAATATTTAGAGCAAATATCAGGAGTTCAAATATTTGCTCAATCAATACTAATAGGCTCGCCCCCTAGTTCTTTAAAAATATTGCCGAAAAGTGGGCGAATTGTTGATACATCTCACCTCACCTTTCAATTAATACAAGCTTGATGTTATGTTACGCATACTAATCAGGCAGAGGTGTGTCTAAATAATGAGGTCATTAGACGAGTGACTGAAACAACAAACGATAGACGTAGTGATATCTATGTAGTTATTAGCATAATCAATTTCAGGTATAATGACGAACACAGCACTCCGATTTTAGCACCAATCCCAAACGACATGATACAGAGATAAGTAATAACAGTATATTAATACCACATTTGAGAATTTGCTAGCACCACTCAAATTACACACATTAAAAGTGATTTATTTATTTATTTATTCATGTTAATACGGCTTCCAAAAGCCAATTACATTAACATACATACAAAATTAAATAACACAAATAGGTACAGAATGAAATTCAAATAATAATATAAATCAAAATATAAACAGAAAAAAAAAAAGACAAATCAGAGGAACAATAAAAACGGGAATAAAATAAAATCTAAAAAATTAAAACAGTAAACGAACTAATTATTTTCTTTTTCGCAGAACGCTAAGCAAGCGCGCATTAAAATTTTAAATTCATCCGCGAATATATCACAGTTCGGGTTAGCTTCCACGAGGCTATTCAGCGCGGAAAGAACGCGAGGTATAGGAGATGACGCACGGGCTACCGTGCGACATGTAGGCACAGCTAGCAGACGGTGTCTGCGGCCACGGAGATAGTTACCAGGAACGTGAAGACGAATCAGCTCATTGAGGAGATCACTGGCATCTGTTGTCCCTCTACATATTTTTAACATTGTTTTCATTTGGTCATACGCTCTCCTCGTTTCTAACATATTATACCCTAAGCATCCTGAGATAAATTTAGTTGGGTATAAAAATGGATAATATCCAAAACTGATTTTATATAAGAATCGCAAAAATGCCTTTTGAACTTTTTCAAGTAATAGTGCGTAAGTAGGCTCATGTGGATTCCAGACGCAGGAGCTCGCCTCCAACTTGCTTCTGACAAGAGTGCTGTACAAGAGTCGTACGACATGTCCGTTCCGAAAATCGCGCGAGTTTCTGAGGACAAATCCAAGTCTTTTAAAGGACTCTTTAGCAACGGTGACAATATGATCGTGAAATGTCATCTTCTGGTCAAATACGACACCCAGGTCTTTTATAGTTGTTGCCTTTGTTATAATAGTGCCATTTATTTTATATTCAAAGTTAATTGGATGTCGAATTCGGCCAAAAGTCATGACATAACACTTAGAAGAATTGTATGTCAACTTATTAGATACTCCCCAATCGTAAACTGCATCTATGTCTCTCTGTATAGCCTCACAATCCGATATAGTGTTGACAGACGCGTACAATTTAAGGTCATCCGCATACAGAAGACATTTGGCATGTTTGGGAATAGTCGGCAAATCATTAACCATCAGAAGAAACAATAACGGCCCGAGGATTGATCCCTGACTTACTCCTGAACGAGTGTGGTAGGCACTGGACTCATAAATTCCTAACCTAACAAACTGCTGGCGATCGCGAAGATAATCAGCCAGCAGGTGCAGAAGGCCAGGACAAAATCCTATGGTACTGAGCTTTGCAAGCAAGATGTCATTATTTACTCGGTCAAACGCTTTTTGAAAATCAAAGTACAACACATCCACTTGGCGTCGCTCGTCAAGCTGCACAGTAATATATTCAGTTAAAGTCAGCAAGTTAGTCTCTACAGATCTCCCGCGTCTAAACCCATGTTGAGCTTCACTTAGATGTTTTTCTACTTGAGCGTATGTTAATTTGTGGAGGACATTTTCAAATACTTTTGCTGGTGAGGATAATATTGCAATGGGCCGGTATTCTTCAACTTTCACTTTATTGGAAGTTTTAGGTATCGGCGTTACCCTTGAGATTTTCCATTGATGTGGATATAAACCTGTTTTTAACGATAAGTTAAATATATAACATAAAGGAGAAGCGAACGATAATTTCAGATGTTTTAAAACTACTGGAGGTATACTGTCCGGACCTATCGAAGTACTAGATTTTAATTTATTTATTCCATATACAACGTCCTCAGAAGTAAAGTGAAAAATGTTTATGTAATTGCTATTATAACCACTGTCACTACTGTAAGAACTTGCGGCATTCAACTGTGGTGGATCCATCAGAAACACACTCGCGAAAAACTCAGCAAAAACCTCAGCCGCTGCAGTCCCCTTGTAACTTTCACCACGGTAGTTCACACACGATTCAAACCCTCCCTTAGATCTTAAATTGCAGATGTGACGCCAGAATTCACGAGGATTGGTTTTAATACTATTTCCTACGCGCTTAATATATGTTTGGTAAGCTTCCGCGACACGATGCTTCAAGGAAGCCCTGAGAGCAGCGAAGACCTTGTAGTCCTCGCGGCAACCAGAGCGCTTCCAAGTTGCATGCAATTTAAGTTTGAGTTTGATGTCATTAGTTATCTCAGGAGTAAACCATACCGGGTACCGTTTAGTGACAGTTTTTGAACGATGTTTTTTTGGCACACAACTATCAAAAATGCCATAAACTATTCTATAAAAGGCATCGACAGCGTCCGAAACATTATCAGCATGCAATACAGGATCCCAGGAGGCCTTTGTTAGTAGGAGATACAACTGCTCATAATCACATTTGCTGAAATTCCAGTCTTTCGTAGGGCTTATGTTACTTGGATCCATTGTATTTGCGCAATGAGCTGATTCAATACTTACCTCTATTTCCAGCGGAGGATGATATGGGTCAGGTTGAACCATGCCATTTGTACTAGTAACAGATACCTCATGAAAGCCTTCCCGAACTAGTACAACATCCAACATACCTCCGCGATGATTCACAATAACATTTTTATTGAAGAGTGAACAAAATGACAAGAAGTAATAATAATAATTCGTGACATTTGTTGACGCGCTATTTAAGTTAAGATCACCCATTATAATTACAAAACCTTTAAAATTGTGGACAAAACTTTCAATTTTGTAGAACCATTGCATGTACTCCTCATCACGAGCACTGGGTTTTATATACACAACACAAACAATAAAGGCACGACCATGCCACGTGAAGGAAGCCCAAAGATCTTCACCATTGTCCGTTTCATACTCGCGGCTTCTACGCAACAAAAGAGGGGCTCGAGCAGCCAACAAGACGCCGCCACACGGCGTATTTCTGTCTCGACGCAGAACATTCCAGTCGCCACTTTCGAGTTCTGAATCTGCTACAGACGAGTCAAGAAATGTTTCAGTAACCGCGACCAGGTTGTGTTCCCATAACAAAAGGTTATTGCGCCATGTAGAAAGCTTGGTTTTCAGACCGCGAACGTTTTGATAGAATGCATAGACATTGGTAGATTTAATAGTTTTATTGCTGTTGCGTAGATGCGGGTCTACGAAAGGGCATGTGGGCTGATGAGATAGTGACATCGTTAGTCTTGGAGTTAGGACCTACTTTCCTATAGTTTATCCATGGTTTGAACCTTGCATTTATAGGCCATACATCCGCAGAATACAACTCGTCATAAAACGTGGCAGCAACACCAATTTTATACGACTTATAGTCTCCACGGGCTGTTAACTCTTCCACTGAACAACTGGCTTCTGGACATAAGCTGGTAACATATTGACGAACTTCATCGACACCTGATGCCATGTTCCATAGATGGAAATATTTACGTATTTCAATGGCCTTTAGGTTGACGGATACAGGATCAGCAGTTCCGTGCAGTGGTTTTATGGGTGGTCTGCTACTGCGCTTCTTGACTGTAGTCCATTTCCCGTCATAGTTATTGACTTCTGCGGCCAATTTAGATTCTTGAGTGACGAGGTGTCCTGAATCATTCGGTGTTTGCTTTTCAGCAGTCACAATATCAGTGTTAGTCTGTTCGTAATTCTGGGAAGATTCCCGGATTCTACTTACCACTTGCGCGTACTGTTTACTTGGCTGCTGTTTTCTTGTCTGTTTCACTACTACATCCGATAAACAAGGTGGAGGTTTAGGCTTACTCTGCGCACAGGCAATATTACTGAGCTGTACGTCTTCTTTTTCGTATTTCTCGAGGCGTCCATTCAGTTGATCTACTAGCAAAGCGTATTTTGTTATCTTTTCTTCGTGACTGCTCATTAATGATAATGCCTTTGTTAGCAAATCTTTAAGTGTAGACATCTCGGAGCGCAGGGCCTGAATTTCAAAAGAAAGATCAACATCCCTCACAACAGAGTTGGCACTCATCGTCGGAGTCGCAGTTAAGGTTTTCTTCCTCAGCGTTACGTTAGGGTTTTGTTTTGAGCCAACTGGGGTGAAAGAATTATCTCCTCCCTTCTTAATAGCGCAGCGACACTCAGGACATATCCACAAGTCAACATCAACTTCTACCAGAAACTTTATGCCCACGCATGTGGGGTGGTATAGTTTGCCACAGTTTCCACGCGAGCAACAGATACTACCGTCAACTTCATCTATGACCGCAGAGCAAGCAGAGCAAACCATATTTTTGCTTAAGCAGGTTTATATATGTTTATAAGGCGGTATAGCAGAAAGGAACAGGATATTACTGTGGTTGGGGTGGCGCCACTAGTCACAATCTAGGCAATCATTTGTGTAGCTGGAACGCACCGTTTTTGTTGCTTGAAACGGAACGTGTGTGCCAAGTGCGTTGTCAGTATGTTGGTAGCACTGACAGTACAGCGAGGAATGCGCGCATAGGATTTTGCTGTTTATGTTGTACAATTAATAGCGAGAATTCCGTGCACTTGTAAACAGTCACTGTGATCCGGCACTTTTAAACAATATTACTATTGCTGGTAATTTGTCTTTAAAACACTGGATAACTCTTCGCTCACTGCACCAAATGATTGTCGCTTATAAAACTTGGGTTTTTACAAAAACAACAAGGGGATAATCCACTGATATCTAATTTTGAAGATATAAAAAATTTATGCCGGTACTTAACAGCTACGGAGCGCGTTCCGTTATATATGTGATGTGTATATCACTGTAATTCGTATACTAAATGCCAGTGTTCAAATAGTAAAAGGATATTATTGTATATTTAAGGCATGATTAGAAGCAAATGATTGGGTGATTGACAATAGCGCACCGCAGTAACATCAAACAGACGTGTTTGATGTTAGCCGAATCGATAGAACACCAAAACAAATGTTGAAGTTTTGAGATTGTTTTCTCGTGATACTATTTTATTTTATAAAAGTGTAGGTAGGGAAAGACCGAAGAAACTATAGCAGGAACGTGTGAATAATGATAGGTATTATGGTTAGAAAGTCAGTGAGTATCCTCCCGTGGGTGACGTAAGAAGCAACTAAGAGAACTCTCACCAGGGAAGCGGGTAGCAGCGCTTTTCCTGTGGAATAACAAATTACTGCGATTGCTGACCCGCCAGCCAAGCGTGGAGATTATGGAAATATCAATAAATATAATAAAATATAATATATGAATAAATAAATAAATAAATAAATATACCCGAAAGTAGTGAAAGTCTTTGGGGGTCTTTGTCCAGCAATGGACCTCTATAGGCTGAAGAAGAAAAAGATCGTGATGGCGACTAATAGAAAAGTATGTAAGATAAAGAAATTGGGATGCGGACAAAAAATGACGATGACTATTATTTATTATTTTTATAAAATATTTTTGAATAAGTTTCTCATTTCAGAATTTGAAAACGATATAGGTTTTTTTTCTGGTTGGTAAAAAATGAGCGGTTTACTGTGTCATATGTTTGGACAGCGCTTTAAACCTACTTAATGCAAATAGGGATAAACAAGATATATTCATAAAAGTGCAAGCCTTTAAAGATCAGCCATTTATTTTTGATAAAACAAAAGCGAAGGAGTATATTAACATTGTTGTGGATCTTCTGGAGCGTGACGTAGTAACATTAATAACACTGACTAGATAAATGGAAAGAACATTCAGAAAAGGTTTTATTGCGTAGCCTATTTCATTTGGGTCTGTTGAGTTTTGACTCTAATCCACACAAAGGGTTATTTGATCAAACAGAAAATTTATTGTGTGTTTGATCAAATGATTTCGGAGAGAGGTTTAAATTTGATATCATAAACTTTTTGGAGAGTTTAACTTACAAATATTTGTCCCCCAGTGTTTCAATAAAAATGAAAAATTATCTATCTATCCTTTATATTTATACGTATTCCATGTTACCTTTGTATTCCACATTTTTTATTTCATAATAACCAAAATTTAAGACTGTTATCTGGCTGCAGTCATCATCATCATCCCAGTGTTAATCCCAGTCGCATCCGAAGCCTTTTCAGCTTTGGAGTCTGGGGTTCGCTTTACCAGTCCAACTGCTGATATGGCTAAACTTCGACATTTTCCATGAAGCGACTGCCGTCTGACCTCCATAACCCGAAGGCGACATCGAAGCATTGCAGTTTGACCAATTGTAGGACTTTTGAGGGCTCCAACAACCCATAACGACTGCCACTAGATGTTCGTAGGGCAACCGGGACCAACGGCTTAACGTGCTTTCCGAGGCATGACCAGACCAGTACAAATATTCATATTCATGCATACAAATACTTGCACTGTGCGGGGATCGAAACCGCGCCACCTTGCGCAGCGGCCGCGTCCGCTACCGCTACGCCACGGAGGCTGTCAGTTATCGGGCTGCAGTGATCTGCTTAATTGGCTTATAATAAAGAGAAAATGAATAAATCACAACCAAAGAAATCCATTGCAAGATAACTTAAATTTGGTGATGGTATACTATTACTGAAATGCAGTATACCTAACCATTGTTTCTAAGTGAAATGGATTGAAATGGCAGACCAAAATAATAGCTTGCATTGAGGCTGATAAGACCGTTGTGCATGTGCTCTTGAAGTGTACAGGCTATCACCGATTAGAGTGGCACCATGATCTTATAGAAATATTCTTAACAAGCCAGGATACTATTGCTAGGCTTCTAGATAGGCTGATCGAAACAACCACCAACGGCCACCATGGCCCACGTACAATGGTCCACTGGAAGGATTAAGTGCGGAAATTAAACCCGTGACATAGAACATATACATGAAGCTAATTCGACCGAAGGCAAACCAATATCACCTCCTTCTGTGAAGGGAGGTGGACTACGTAAGGAAGTGGAAATCTATGCCCCCTCGCGCCCTAATCACCGCAGGAGATGCCCTGATGGTCGGGTGACAGCATCCAACCCGGCCGCCGTAGACGCGAGCTAAAGAGCGGCGATCAGTTTGCAGCTCGCATGCCGTAAGTCTAGGGCTGATTCGACGGCGCATTGTGTTCCACGTGCACCTCAAAGAGATGTCAGCAAGCATAACATACGAGTTCCACAAGCACTGGTGCCTGCCAGGGCCGCGGGTTGTTCAAAAGAGATACCATTTCCCTGACGCACAAGCAAATGAAGGAACACAGGAGGGTTACAGTCAGTATAAGAGTATAGTATTTTATCAGAATACGCGTAAGAGGTCATTTGATGATTTCCCAGCCAAAAAAGGCATACCTAAATACTGTTAGCTACCAAAGTGATACAAAAAAATGTTTTTAAACAAAATTGGGTAGCGGGTTGCCAATGTGATTCAAATAAAGTGTTTTTTAAACGAAACTGGTTACTATTTGGTAGCCAATGTTGTTTAATTGGTAGCCAACAATGTTTAAAATACACCTCGCCGTACGGCTCAGCGAGTTCCGGTATGATGTCTGGTGAAGCCGTACGTGGGACGGGTCCGAGCAGTTGTGTTGCGACGTGTGTCGGGTACGATGCGCCAAATGTTTTTGTGTCGGAAGTTTAGTCGTGGAGGATCTCCAGATCAATCTTCCTCTGGAGCAACATAATTGGTCGTGCTGTTGGGTTTAAAATTGCATCACCTCGCTCAACTGGCGTATTCTTTCCTATTCACTCGTATTTTATTTTTTGAAGTGAATAAGCTCTTTATAAATCAACGCAATTTACCATCAACGGGGCGGGATTGCGTTCAAGCACTATTTTCATCATCATCATCATCTCAGCGTTAATCCCAGTCGCATCCGTAGCTTTTCAGCTTTGCAGTCTGGGGTCCGCTTTACCAGTCTAACTGCTGATTTTGGCTTAACTTCGATATTTTCCGTGAAGCGACTGCCGACTGACCTCCACAACCCGAAGGCGATATCTAAGCATTGCAGTTAGAGCAATTATTAGACTTTTGAGTGTCAAGCACTAGTTTATAATTATTAAAAAAACTCCTTTTTAGAAAGCCCCCCAAATTCACACATCCTCACAATTTAATCGAATAACCAAACATACGAAGAGCTTACTCCACAAAACGCTGCCGACCTTACACCCCATTAACTTTACCTAAATGTCGTGTAGTCGTAACAGCTACTAGTAATATTTAGGTCAGATCCATCAGCTCGAACCAGCTACCATGTCACAAGATTTTGATTGATAACGTACCATGATTCAGCCGGATTTTTCGACGAATTTTTTTTATGAATAAAGGTGCAGCGATTATGATGGTATGAAAGTGAGGATGAATGGAACGATTTTGATCAATTATCTGGATTGCTGGTTGACGTCATTAATCTGATGAGTGAGCTTATTTTAAAAATTTTGGGATCGTTTGAAACATAAAAAGTACTATACTGTAAAAAATAAGTTTAATTTCATTTTTGGCATTACCTTTTATCAAAATTAAAGTTTTTATTTTATAAATCGCTAGTTTTTTTTTTAATATGTATTTGTTTCTTATAATGCTTGTTGTTTTTCACTTTTTAACTGTGGTATTTCATCATCATCATCAGCCTCAACTCGTCCACTGCTGGACATAGGCCTCCTTCATGGCATGCCAACAAGCTCGATCCTGAGAAGTTCTCCGCCAGCCACTACCAGCCACCTTTATGATGTCGTCGCTCCGTCTCGCCCAAGGGCGTCCTACGCTACGTTTGCCGAGACGCGGTCTCCACTCGAGGACTCGTTTACCCCAACGGTTGTCGGTCCTGTGGCATATGTGACCAGCCCATTGCCACTTCAGCTTGCTAATCCTCTCAGCTATGTCGGTGACTCAGGTCCTCTGTCGGATCACCTCATTTCTGATGCGGTATTTACTTTGAAGAAATTCGTATACCTTCTCTTGCTAGCAAGAGGGATAGGAAGTTATTATAACGTCGCCAACATACACTAGGTGGAAAAAAATATGTTATTGAAGGTCACTCTAGAACCACTCATCAGAACTTGAATAAATTGATATAGGACAACTCTATACACTTTTAAACAAAATTATGTTACAAATGGATTAGGTACTTAAAAAGTTGGTAAATGAAGAGGTGTGGTAAGAAATAACTGAATTAAGGACCTCTTTTTAAGTGTTTTATAATAACTATAAAATTAGATGTACATATGTACATCATAAACTTTTTGAAGACTTTTATTAATTTATCATCTGTCTCCGCAATATAAAGAAGAATTAATGAAACTAAATCCAAAAAAGCAAACCAACATTGGCAATTATTAAACGTCACAAGCTAGGTACAGATGACAGCACATCAAGATACTACAATATGTCAGATTTCTTTAATAGATTTTCAACTTTACCTCTAAAGAATTAAGGCTCAAAATTCATTAGAAATATTTGACAGTTTCGGGTAGCTTGACCTGCTGTCGCTCGTACAAGGTTCCAATTGGTCGTTTTTATGGAGAAGAGCATTAAGAAAAACCACGGTTATTTGCTTTTTTAAATGATTGGCATTCATAAAATTTCTCTCGCCTTCTCATCCCTTTAAAATTTAGAACGCCTTATTTTCATCAATATTATTTACTAGCTATCCGACCGCGGCTTCGCGTGGAGTGATTTCTCTCGGGAATATCATTTTTTCCGGGATAAAAGGTAGCCTATGTTCTTCCTCAGGGTCTAAAGATTGTCTGTGCCAAATTTCAACAAAATCGATTGAGAGGTTTAAGCGGGAAAGCGTAACAGACAGACAGACAGAGTTACTTCGCATTTATAATATTAGTATGGATTTAATTTTATCATATACTGCAGGGGCGTGGTGGCCTAGTGGTTAAAACACCAGCCTCTCAAGTATGAGTGCGCGGGTTCGATTCCAGGTCAGACAAATACCAATGTAACTTTTCTAAAGTTATATGTACTTTCTAAGTATATCTTGGACACCGATGACTGAAGGTGAAGGAAAACATCTTGAGAAAACCTGGACTTGTAAGTCTGAAATCGCCAACCCGCATTGCGCAAGCGTGGTGATTACGCTCAATCCTTCTCTGTATGAGAGGAGATCTGTGTCCAGCAGTGGGACGATAAAAAAGGTTGATGATGATGATCATATACTGCATTGGTTGACTTCACCAAGTCAACGTTGGTAAATATACGCTTTTGAATCGTTCTATACTATAGTCATTTTATCTTACCAGACAGTGATATAGGTAATGTAAATATAACATAACGCATACATAATAATAATTATTAAAACATCATTAGATCCAATTTGGGACAAGTGTTATTTTGGCACGCTAGCGGAACGACTGCGTATATGATGAATAAAAATGAGAGTTTAATGGCTGTCAACCTCAGGCCAGCCTTTTGTTGTTATGATCTATGATGACAGAGGTGATCCTGTGGTCACGAGATTTTGTGAAGAAGAATTGTTAAAATCGTCAGGGAGTATCGCGTTACGGGAAGCTGATAACTGTGTAGACAGGCAGTCGCTTTAAATAAAATACTGGTATTGTTAAAGCATGAAATCATTTTAAAGTCAAGCATATTTTAATTTCCCGATTCCCTCCTATGTACTCCCTACTTCCATACACATCTGGCTTAAAGGGCTAGATCCCGTGCCATTTAGGACTTACTAAAAACACAACCAGCAATTTGTCTCTGGTTCAAGACCGGATAAATAGTCCATAGACAGCAAGCAATCTCTTTGACAGGAGGTTTGGCGAGAATGTCAAGATGAGTGTCACGCTCATTTTTCATTGGACTTTTAAAATTATTTATAGTGTCGTTTACTAAATAAAAACGCGTGATTTATGTAGTAAAAAGTGCATTCAGTGAATAATTCAAAAGAACAGTGAAATATTGTAGCATAGTGGCCTCATCATGTCTTTACGCTAAACCGCTCCTTATCGTCCAAACGCGTAAAACGAAAGGAGTTAGTTTAGGTTAAGTTATGCTAGGATAAGTTAGGATAAATTAGGATAAGTTAGGATAAGTTAGGATAAGTTAGGATAGATATTTAATGAAGAAAAAAAATTACTGAAGACTTGGCTGTATGGCGTACTATGCCTTTGCCTTTTCCATTCGCACGAACGGAAAGAAATGAACCAAAAAAAAAGTCTATGGACAACAAGCAATCTCTTTGCCATTCATCATTAAATCATCGATCAAGCATCGGACAAACATGGGATAAATCAGCAATTAGCGAGCGCATCTTTAAACCAAGGTGATGTGTGTTCAACGTGGGGGCCCCTACGCAACAGGATGAGCGAGAAAACCTGGATATTCCGGTGAGTTCCATTCGATCCTTCTATCCATCTTCTGTAATATGCTTGAATTAAGAATTTCTCAGTAAGACGCGTCTCGTGACGCAGTTCCATTTATCGAAGGAATTTATCAAACCACCAAATTATCACAATACAGAAACAGGTATTTAGCCGCACCAACAGGGTAATTGCGTAACACACTATCAGTAGCAATGGGTTTCATTTTGACAGTTCAACAACATTTATTGCGTTATTGATGTTGTGGAACAGACACATTTTAGAACATATGGAGCAATGGCAATAAGCTTCAAAGCTTCAAAATTATTTCAACTGATAGTAATAGTGTGTTACGTAGTTAGGGTGCCGACCAAACTGTAAGCCAACCCCGATCTAGTTGGACAAGCACTTGGCCCATAGATTGGAATTAAAACTGTAGGGTAATAGCGTGACGCACTATCAGCGCAAATTTGTTTCAATAGTTCAACACCATTCATTGCGTTATTTACGTTGTCAAACAGAGACATGTTCGAACATATGGAGCAATGGAATAGCAATAAGCTTCAAAATGATTCCAACTGATAGTAATAGTGTGTTACGTAATTAGGGTGCCGGTCAAACTGTAAGCCAACCCCAATTTAGTTGGACAAACACTTGACCCATAGATGAGAATTAAAATTGTAGGGTAATTGAGTGACACACTATCAGCGCAAATTTGTTTCAATAGTTCAACAACATTCATTGCGTTATTTACGTTGTCGACCAGACACATTTTAGAACATATGGAGCAATGGAATAGCAACACGCTTCAAAAAGATTCCAACTGATTGATAGTAATAGTGTGTTACGTAATTAGGGTGCCGGTCAAAATGTAAGTCAAACCCAATCTAGTTGGACAAACACTTGGCCCATAGATTGGAATTAGAACTATAGGGTAATTGCGCAACACACAGGTATAAGTAGAAATGGGTTTCAATTTGACAGTTCAACAGCATTCATTGCGTGATTTACCTTTTTTTAACATATAGAACAATGGATTAGCAATATGGATCAAAATTATTCCAATTTATAGAAATAGTGTGTTACGTAATTAGGGTGCCGGTCAAAATGTAAGCCAAACCCAATCTAGTTGGACAAACACTTGGCCCATAGATTGGAATTAGAACTATAGGGTAATTGCGCAACATACAGGTATAAGTAGAAATAGGTTTCAATTTGACAGTTCAACAGCATTCATTGCGTGATTTACCTTTTTCGAACATATAGAACAATGGATTAGCACTAAGGATCAAAATGATTCCAATTTATAGAAATAGTATGTTACGTAATTAAACTGCTGGTATGACATCAAAGTAGACATTTCATGTAGAAATAATTAAACGAATTTTTAATTTGTTTATTATATTGTACAATGCAGATCTTGTAATGAAGTTTACTTAAAAACTTGATTTCATCATCATCATCAACAACCTTTTTTATCGTCCCACTGCTGGGCACAGGTCTCCTCTCATACAGAGAAGGATGGAGCGTAATCAAAAACTTGATTTAAATTGAATTTATTATTTAGAACGATCAAAATAACAGAAAAATGATTTAGAAAAGAATTATATATCTAGAACTGCTATAAAACATGTCACCTCTGGTAAGAATTTTGTAATATTCCTAGGAATCAACTTGCCATAACGAGTCTTTCAGTTTTAGTGATAAGACCGCCCATTATGTCACTCTGTGTTTATAAATAATTTCTACATTCCAATTTTAATTTATATGTATAAAATAAAGTATATTCTACTTAATTATTTCATTATTTCTTTTAATCTTCACATGACCATAGGGCTGTCCTACTTGCTAATTTCCCATATACATATATGTATATCTTGAAAAAAATAATGAATCAGTGTCTAAAAACCAAGTGAGTATTATAAACAAATAATTTATAATTAAAACAGTGATCAGAAGAGAAGAAACAAACTACATATTTATGTATTTGTGATAGGTAATTCTCAGAGAAAGTACGCAAAAAGTAACAAGTAGGGAGAAAATATGCCCATTCGCACATAACAACATAACCACAGATTAATCACAAGTGTCATAGACACACATCCAGAGCAGAAATCATACCCCCAAGAGGTTAATGCGTGAGTGCGTGTTCAGAACAATGACGCGCTCAGGACGCCTTCGTATGACTGTATGAGGCCCATTGTGAGCGAACACGTTTCAGTTCCGTATGTCATCACTGGTAACACACACTGGTCAAAGACTTTAGCCTTGAGACACTGTGGTATCATGGACAACGAGAAGATGTAGCGTAGCTTCCCGAACGCTGCCTAGCCGAGCTGGATGCGACGAGACACCTCTTTCCCAACTTAGTTTTACTATTGTGGAATTTGTTTTGTTGCCTAACAAAATACCAACACCTTCTGTATACGTTTTTTTTTTTATATTAGGTGATTTTTACTAACATGTAACGTTTTTCCTTTATAAGTATGTGGACGCCATCGTGGTAATGAGTGTTATTATAACTGTGTAGCATCGATCACTTATACACTAGATACATAATCTCGAACAAGTTGTGATTTATTCATTTTCTCTTTATTATAAGCCAATTAAGCAGATCACTGCAGCCCGATAAGTGACAGCCTCCGTGGCGTAGCGGTAACGGACGCGGCCGCTGCGCAAGGTGGCGCGGGTTCGATCCCCGCACAGTGCAAGTATTTGTATGCATGAATATTTGTACTGGTCTGGTCGTGCCTCGGAAAGCACGTTAAGCCGTTGGTCCCGGTTGCCCTACGAACATCTAGTGGCAGTC
This sequence comes from Sesamia nonagrioides, assembly GCA_017933935.1. NCBI lineage: Eukaryota > Metazoa > Arthropoda > Insecta > Lepidoptera > Noctuidae > Sesamia > Sesamia nonagrioides. The sequence goes on from JADWQK010001917.1 coordinate 323,879, forward strand.
GTTACAGGTTGTCGGAGCCCTCAAAAGTCCTACAATTGGTTTAACTGCAATGCTTCGATGTCGCCTTCGGGTTGTGGAGGTCGGCAGTCGCTTCATGGAAAATGTCGAAGTTTAGCCATATCAGCAGTTGGACTGGTAAAGCGGATCCCAGACTCCAAAGCTGAAAAGGCTTCGGATGCGACTGGGAATTAACACTGGGATGATGATGATGACACAATCTCGAACAAAACTCTTATCAAAAATGGCGACAAGTATTAAGCAGTCGTAAAGTAGTAAAAAAAAAACATTAATATAAAATCAGCCTTAAGTGCAGTGTATTAAGTTGTTATCACAAAGCAGTGTACAAAAAGTCATTAATTTTTACGACCGAGTCTGGTATATCAAACCAAATTCAACCTTACACGCATGCATTAAAGTCAGAATTATAAAGTAAGTAGTAAATGAAAGAAGCACCCAAGTGCTGTGTTGTGCGCTTGTTTAGTTCAACCATCTTTTTACGCTGATTGTGAATCTAGTGTATAAGTGATCGATGCTATGTAGTTACATAATGTTCATATATTGATTAGGATACTGGCAAATACTAAAGTAGAGAACTATGGTTCTCGGTACTCAAATTAATCCTATTATTTGCACAATTACCTCTTGAAAATAAATCAAACTTTAACGAGACACATACATAACCATTTTCCTATGACGTGGCGCATTTCAAGGCAAATTTTATGAGCGTACATAAATCATAGTGAGCCAGAAAGGTCACAAGGTCGTTGAACTCTTTTATGAATATAATTCGGAAGCTTTTAGCAAAAATGGAGGGGTTAACTCGAAGAAACTTGATGAGTGTGACGTCATTTAATTATCATATTGTAACATTTTGCGAAGAGTTATGCATAAGGCATACAAGGGTTAAGATATCTATAGTGCACAAATTTTTTTCATTTAATTATAAACTAGTGCTTGGCCGTAATTCCGCCTGATGGTAAGCAGTGATGCAATCGTTCATGGTAAAGCACTAGATTATTACGAACCTTGAAGACACTTAAATTGTAATCAGAGTCGTCGCTGGCAAATTGTTTCAGTCTCTTGATATAGGTACGCGGTATAAAACCCGTCATACGGCGAGTATCCACCCTTACGTTGTTGACAAACTGCGATCCGGACGAAGCGTTTCGCCTCGTCTTTTTGTAGAATGAAATAGAATACTCTTTACTGTGTACATAAAAAAGAGTATTCTATTCTATTCTATAAAGATTTTACAAAGGGAATGTATTCCCTTTGTAAAATCTTAAAAGAGTATTCTATTTCATTCTACAAAAATTATTCTATTCTATAAAGATTTTACAAAGGGAATGTGTCCCTTTGTAAAATCTTTATAGAATAGAATACTTTTTTAAAATACTTTTTGTAGAATGAAATAGAATGAAATAGATTACTCTTTACTGTGTACATATAAAAGAGTATTCTATTCTATTCTATAAAAGAGTATTCTATTTCATTCTACGAAAAGTATTCTAAAAAAGTATTCTATTCTATAAAGATTTTACAAAGGGAATGTGTCCCTTTGTAAAATCTTTATAAAATAGAATACTCTTTATTATGTACACAATAAAGAGTATTCTATTTCATTCTACAAAAGACAAGGCGAAACGCTTCGTCCGGATCGCAGTGTTGTCAACAACGTAAGGGTGGTTACTCGCCGTATGACAGGTCGTCCGATGATAGAACGAACATGGGGGAATCAAGTCATGACATTCCCTGACACACTCTCCAAAATGCGTCCCATAGAACACCGATAGGGACAGTGATGTTAGGACCCTGTTAAATGGGGTGAGATGGAAAACCCAATAGAACTTTTCCAGACCCGTGTTTGATACACCCAAAAACTGATCCATATTATTATACAACGTGTAACAAAAAGGGTATATACATACCAAGGGCATGGCATCTTTAGATGATATGAAACGATATCGGAAGGGTTTCAACTCAAAATAAAATACTCAAAATATTGGTACCAAATTTCGGTTGCGTGTTGTTGTGGTTGTTGTCTTAAAATCAAATCATACCAAACGTGGCAGCACACTACATACGTTAATAACTACTCGTTACCCGTCACGTTACTTGCCAAAATCCGATAAATGTCTTCAATATCTCTGTGCGACTAGTATGACAGTAGCCTATCACAGGCGGTGTTTTTCCTCATAACTTCCTAACATAAAGAGATAGGATTAAAAAACCCTTCCAATATCGTTTAATATAATGTAAAGATGCCATGCCTTTGTTATGTATATACCCTTTATGTTACAAGTTGTTTTTTTTTTACATATTATAAACCAGCGCTTGACCGCAATCCTAACTGATGGTAAGCAGTGACGCAATCGTTGATGGTAAAGCGCACTAGTTTATTAAGAGCCTATTCACTCTAGCCTTGAAGACACTCAAATTGTAGTCCGACGGAAACACCGCCGCTGGCAAATTGTTCCAGTCCCTCGATGTCCGCGGTATAAAGGAGGAGGCGAACGCTTCGTCCGGATCGTAGTGGTGTTAACAACGTAAGGGTGGAAACCAGCCGTACGACGGGTCGTCCACTGGTGGAACGGAGATAGGGGAATTAAATCATGCAATTCCCTCGCACACTCCCCGAAATGCATCCTATAGAACACCGAAAGGCTGGCTACTCTACGCCTGTGCTCTAGGCTTTGGAGACCAACTCGAGTTAGATCAGGGTCACCAATCAGCCTCTTTACACGTCTCTCCACTGAATCCAAAGTGGCCAGGTGACACTTGGCAGCACCAGCCCAAATGTGGCTGCAGTACTCCACACAAGAACGGACCTGTGCTTTGTATAACATTAGAAGCTGCCCAGGTGTGAAGTACTGCCGGACCTTTGCGATAACGCCAAGTTTCCTAGCAGCCACCCTGGCTTTGGACTCAATGAACTGCCCAAAGTTAAGGTTCGAGGAAATCTCAACTCCCAAAAGCTGAAGGCGGTCGGAACACTCCAAGGACACATTCCGAAAAGTAGGGGCCAAGGTGAACGGGCTCCTTTTGGCGGTGAAAAGACACGCCTGTGTTTTGGCGGCATTGAATGCTACAAGATTGGCATTGCCCCATTCGGAGACCGCCTGTATATTGACGTTGTATATTATAAACGCTTCCCCACTTAAACCTCTCAACCAATTTTGATGAAATTTGGCACAGACAATCTTTAGACCCTGAAAAAGGACATAGGCTACCTCTTATTGAAAAATTTGATATTCCCGGGGGAAATCTAAAAAGCGCGATATAACCGAATTTCACGCGGGCGAAGCCGCGGGCGGAAAGCTAGTAACATAATATCGATATTTATTAACATGGAAAAAAATAATTACATAGAATATCTTCGAATCGAAAGTATCAGTACCTAAGTTGATGCTCATAATTCCACAAATCAAGATTAATACGAATAGCTAGCATTCATTCAAGAGTTTTAATAGCCTGTCTATTGGAAGTCTTGAATCAGTTGAATTCGAATTTAAATATTTAAATATAAATAAATATGTACATTTCTACTAATACTTCACCACCACGACGCTACCTCTATTAAACTTACAAATAAGGTCAGGGGTACATAAAGAAATCAATACAAAAAACAGACGGAGGAATGCTACAGCTATCGAGTAACGTAAAACATTGTATGTATAGGTATTACATGTAATTTTTTAATGGATTTAATGTGACGGTTTCAAACTTTTCTATCTCTTTTTCTCTTTGCCTGCCAGTAAAAGACACAGGAAGAAAGGAAAATATTAATAAAGATAAAAATAAAAACAAAAAGAATTTTTTGTTAGTTTAAGAGCTCATCATATATTATTTACTAGCGGCCGCCAGCGACTTCGTTCGCGTGGTTTAGTTATGCTCCGCTGCTATTGGTCAAAGCGTGATATTATATAGCCTAAAGCCTTCCTGGATTAATGAACTACCCAACGCAAAAAGATTTTTTCAAAACGGTCCAATAGTTCCTGAGATTAGCGCATTCAAACAAACAAACAAACAAACTCTTCAGCTTTATATAAGTATACTAGCGGCCGCCAGCGACTTCGTTCGCGTGGAGTTAGTTATGTATGCCCCGCTCCTATTGGTCGCAGCGTGATGTTATATAGCCTAAAGCCTTCCTGGATTAATGGCTTATCCAACGCAAAAATAATTTTTCAAATCGGACTAGAGGTTCCCGAGATTAACGCGAACAAACAAACATACAAACAACCTCTTCAGCCTTATATATTAGTATAGATTAGTATTAGTATGGATTTTTTGTAAGTAGGTTTTTACAAACACGTCAATCATTTATTTAACTATGGAGATGAGTTTCGTGTTCATCTTCATTATCATCATCAGCTTATAGCAGTTCACTGCTGGACATAGGCTTCCCCTATTTCACGCCATCCAACTCGATTTTTGGTAACTCTCACCCAGTTACTACCAGCCATGCAGGGAAAATCGTCGCTCCACCTAGCCTGAAGGCGTTCCACCTTACGTTTACTGATTCGCGGTCTCCTCTCAAGAACACGTCTGATCCAACGGTCATCGCTTCCACAGCTAATATGGCCAGCCCATTGCTTATTATAAGCTATATCGACAACTTAGATTTTCTACCGGATTACCTCATTGCGGATTCGATCCAGAGAGATTCCAAGTCCATTCTCTTTCCTTAGAACGCTGACTGACCTTGAATTCATGGCATTAAAACATAACAATAATCAGCAAGCAATCAAAACGTATAAGACGTGGTGGCCTAGTGGTTAACCACCAGCCTCTCAAATATGATCCCAGGTCAGACAAGTAACAGTGTAATTTTTCAGTGTAAGTTATATGTACTTTCTAAGTATATCTTGGACACCAATGACTGAATGAAAACATCTTGAGGAAACCTGGAGAAGTCTGAAATCTTCAACCCGCATTGAGTAAGCGTAATGAATACGCTCAATCCTTCTCTGTATGAGAGGAGGCCTGTGCCCACCAGTGGGAAGATAAAAAAAAGGTTGATAATGATGATGAATCAAAATGTGGGATCCGATCGGAACTACGGGCCCCTCCGGGCGTATCCACTTCCATCCTAGTAGGCCTTAATTACAGTGACCTTATTTTCGATGTCCTTCAGAAGGGTCAGCTGCGTTGTACACGCAAGCGGCGTGTGTGAATGACAAGATGTATGAACGTAACCAAAGACTATGTCAGGATTGTAGCCCAAGAGAATGAAGACGAGCATTAGTGTATACAACGTTATTTTTGTTAATGGAAACCTGAATATAGTTTGTTCACGACATGCAAATGAATCGATTGCAATCATTTTTACACCATAATATATATTTTTTTTCCTAATACATTTAGAAATTGTTACAGAGTGCTTACCGAGCGGTTGCGATAGATACATAGTACATGCTCGCGGGCCAGCGCGGTGCGTTGACTCGCGTGCAGGTCAACGCACAGCGCTCGCCCGCCCGATCGGAGCTTTGACCATATTTCTGTTGGGACAACCAAGTAGAATAGCAAGCTTATAACTTTGTGGTTTTTCATTACTTAAAGATACTGGAAACGTGCTACAGATTTCGCATAAACAAAAAATATTGTTTTATATGTATATGTGTAATATTGTTGTATATTCTCATCTCAGCGTTAATCCCAGTCGCATCCGCAGCCTTTTCAGCTTTGGAGTTTGGGGTCCGCTTTACCAGTCTAACTGCTGATTTTGGCTAAACTTCGATATTTTCCGTGAAGCGACTGCCGTCTGACCTTCACAACCCAAAGGCGATATCTAAGCATTGCAGTTACACCAATTGTTAGACTTTTGAGGGCTGCAACAACCAGTAACGACTGCCACTAGATGTTCGTATGGCAACCGGGACCAACGGCTTAACGTGCTTTCCGAGGCACGACCAGACCAGTGCAAATATTCATATTCATGCATACAAACATTTGCACTGTGCGGGGATCGAACCCGCGCCTCCTTGCGCAACGGCCGCGTTCGCTACCGCTACGCCACGCAGGCTGTCGTAATATTGCTGTATAGTGATTGATATTAAATCACTCTATCAACATTCTTTTTCCCTAACTCCCACCAAATTCCAAGAATTTGGTCTTTGTTCGGTTTACATCAGCAATTTTAGTGCCTTTTCACATGGTTAACGTTATGGGTCAAAAGAAATGGAGGATACGGTAGAATTTCAATAGCAAATCACTACAAAGGTTGGATGTGCCCGACCGTGAACATTCAACACCTACGTCCCATATATCCAGCTTTTTTCGGTTAGCCAAGATGTTTAAAAGACATTCTTTGAAATAAATCTGTTTAATTTCTAAGTTCAAAGTGAAGGTAATTTTATTAACACTGAGTAACATTACTTTTTTTCGTTGCTTTAATTTTTGTTCTTGATTCTTTGTCCTGTTGTTAGAGTTTTTTTTTTGGGACAAACCCGCCCCACATTATCCCACCCACTGCAACTCCTGAAAGCCAGAATCAACAGTGGAAAAAGGCAGAAAAACGCCGAGAAATGCAACGCACAGAAACGCAACGATATTAATCAGAAAAGAATAGCGGAGGAGTAAGTAAGAAAAAATATATTTTTTCCACTTCCCTCTACAACAAGCAGGAGACAGAACAGAACTAGGCCAATCGGCACAAAGAGACATTTCTGCAACTGGGAGAAGCCCAGATTACTAAGCACCACGGAATAAAATTTGATTAAGTTAATGGGTCCTAAGTAGGTATGTTCTGTTACAATTGATTCCATATAGGTATGGCAAAAGCGCCTGAACGCACGGAAATTGGTTCAAGTTTCCACAAGGTCCGTAGAATAATCGACTCCGGATGTAACTTGTAGACTATCCAACATAATTTTGCGTTCATTCTGCCGAAGAATACACTCCCACAAGATGTGATGTGCGGACTGTTCAATTTCACAGTTCGATGTAGAACACTGACACAAAGGCGAAGGAACAAGTTTAATAGAATACAGTTTACTTTTAAAGTTGCCATGACCTGTGAGAAATTGGGCAACGCAGTGGTCAACCTCCAGCCATGTCTAAGCCAGCCGATCACCAACGGATGGAAAGAATAGATAGAGGTGCCGGCCCTTGATGGAATTATCCCACCTACTTTGCCAATCGGATAAGAGGTCCTCCCAGACGTCAGTTTGAGGTTTAAGTAATCTATAAATTCTATTAAGGTCGCTTGTGTAACAAAGTTAGTGTCCATGGCCTCCACTCTCGCGGATTAGTACATTGAAGCACGTCGCTGTACTTCAAGATCGACTGCACTGGAAGTACACCTGCCAGTACGGGTAAGGCTTCAATACTGACTATTATATACGCCTTGCATAAAAATATCACTGCCAAACGTTAGATTTGAAGCAGTTTACGTCGTGCTGCCCCTATGCTGGCCTTATCGGCCCAAACAGGTGCACCGTAGCACACACATCCTAAGTAGGTATATAGTTTTTAAAGTTAGGAATGATAGAACCAGGTTGCTATGGATATTCTAGTTAGGGCATAAAAGTTCCATTTAGTTTTTTCGCCAACTATTTTCATATGTTCAATAAATGAAAAAAATCCTTTCTAAGCCCTAACCATACCAAGCCCTATTAACTGTTTTGTTTTAGAAGTTTCAATTAATAATAAAACTTACTAATCCATTTAATTTAATTGCGTTTTGGTAAATAAGGAAAATTACTTTTTTCACCTCAACAATAGTGGCAGCCATAACCCATGTTAGAATAAATTCTCATCATTACGAAAAAAATCCCTATCTCAAAAACTACTAAACCGATTTTGATGAAACTTATAATATTCCCTAAGTTGATCAATACATACAAGAGCAAAAAAGAATTACTTAAATCGGATTTGTAGTTCCGGAAATATCCGCGCACAAACATAAAAACATACATACATACACACTTGATTTTTTTTTTAATACGGGTCGAATTGATAACCTCCTTTTTTTGAAGTCGATTAAAACGGTCAGGTTGTACCTACCATCTTTGTAACCCCTGAAGTATGGCCTACTGTACCTTAACCGTTGACAAAATAAATGGTGACAAAGATAACGACTATTTTAATTAAAATCAAATTACGCAAGACCCTTAAAACAATTTATAGGTGCTGTTTTCCTGCTAAAAAAGAGAGCTCAAGACATGCTGGAATTTTACGGTAAATATACCAAGGCCTTATATAATTTAGTCCTTAGATACTGGCCGATGGTTATCACAAAGCTTTGTGGGAATCCCTCTAAATAGATAATCTTTTACGTTTTTATTGTAGCTACTATTTCGACTATTATTAAACAAGTTACTAAACGTTGAATTCTTTTTGATAACTGTGACGATAATGCCTTATTTGTTTTGATGAGATATACGCTGATACGCAATTTAGTTCATTGAAGAATTCCTTATATGGCGAGTATCCCTCCTTATGTTGTTGATACCGCTACGATCCGGACGAAGCGTTTCGCCTCGTCTTTTACACCATATACATCGAAGGACTGGAACAATTTGCCTGAGACGGTCTTCCCATGTGATTAAAATGTCGATAAAGACTTCAAGGCTAGAGTGAATAGGCTTTTAATAATTAGTGCGCAACAATAAATGTCGCGGTGGCCTAGTGGTTAAAACATCAGCCTCTCAAGTATGAGTGCGCGGGTTCGATTCCAGGTCAGGCAAGTACTAATGTAACTTATCTAAAGTTATATGTACTTTCTAAGTATATCTTGGACACCAATAACTGAAGGTGAAGGAAAACATCTTGAGGAAACCTTGGGCCTGTAGCCAATGTAACATCGCTTCATAGCGAAGCGAAATCGAATACCAAACCAACCAATGGCGGGAACGATTAACAACGTGATTTATCGCGTCGCGTGGTCAATTGTTCCCGCTATTGGTTAGTTTGGTATTCGATTTCGCTTCGCTATGAAGCGATGTTACATTGGCTACAGGCCCTGGACTTTAAGTCTGAAATCGCCAACCCGCATTAAGCAAGCGTAATGATTACTCTCAATCCTTCTCTGTATGAGAGGAGACCTGTGCCCAGCAGTGGGACGATAAAAAGGTTGATGATGACCATCAACAATTGCATCACTGCTAGTCAGCCTCAGTGACGTAGCGGTAGCGAACGCATTCGCTGCGCAAGGAGTGCAAATATTTGTATGCACGGTCAACACCCAGCTAATAAAGTAAATAGATAATTAACTCGATATGTAAAACGTAATTAATTGTCAAAATTAAAGAATTAAATATTTATTTTTTGTATTTTATATCCCTAAGTTAATTTTATTCATAAAATGTTGACCACTTTTATAACATAACTAGCGACCGCCAGCGACTTCGTTCGCGTAGAGTTAGTTATGCTCCGCACTTATTAGCCGCAGCGTGATGTTATATAGCCTAAAGCCTTCCTGGATTAATGGGCTATCCAATGCAAAAAGAATTTTTCAAATCGGACCAGTAGTTCCCGAGATTAGCGCGAACAAACAAACTCTTTAGCTTTATATATTAGTAAGTATTAGTAAGTATAGATAACTCTATGCTAAGATTTAAAATACATAGTATGTATTTACCGTTCGTTTTAGACGGCGCATCTTGATAAACCATGTGTTTCAATTTATAATAACGCACAAGAGCGTAATAAGATAAATTACTATACCTATTGAAATTGGTGAATTATGAGATGTTTTACGAGCAATTTCTGTGTTTCAAAATAAATTGAACTTATAGAGCCTGTTTCAGACATTAGTTATCTGGCATTTTCATTGAACTTCGCCTTTTTGCAGTAGCCGCTTTCTTGCTATTTTCTTACATTGGCTTTACATTTTCTATTTGATTTTATTTTTTGCCATCTGATGCATGTAGCTGGTGTTTGGTGTGCCTTTTAGTCTGTACATAAATCCGCCCTTGTACGTTTATGTACCTGAAGTATTTAAATAAATAAAAATAATATACATTTAAATATATATATTCTATATATAGAGTGGTGCTGACAATACGACAATAAATTAAACATCGTGTACCTCAACACATTCTCAGTCTACCCATTAAACAATTATATAAATATACAATATGTAAAGAAAACCCTGTCCGACCCGTAAGGATAATAAAGGTTAGGTAAACACTTGACCAAATATAATATAAAATTTTACATAATCATCATAGTAACAATACTAATGAATTTTGAAAAAATCCTTTTTTCCCGGGAATTAATTCCAATTTCCCCGAAATTTGGTAATTTTTACAAAAGTGACAACACCGGTATTATTATAAGCGAATAGCGACGCGGCCACGTCACAGGTGCCGCGTGCCCTGCGCCCCGGCCGCCCGCGGAAAGGGATGCTTATCGCACATGTATTAAGTTACCTTTTTTTGCGAAATAATATTTATTTTTTTAGGGGGATTTTTTTTTTTAAGTTTAGCCTGTCTTTGTGAGCATTAGTAGAATCAGTTATCGATACCTAACAATACCTTCACGGATCGGACAGGGTTTTCTTTACATATTGTATATAAATATATCCATTAGATTAGTCACAGGAAATTATTTTTAATTTTTCTCATTTTCTACATGATGTACATGTTGAAAAGGAAGCGCTTAAAGGTTGATGGCCGCCACAACCAGCGGTACTAAACTTTAAAATAATAATGGCACGAAAAAGCAAGTCGATACAGGAACGCGCTGTCGCCCGCTGATCGGAGGTCATTGAACCAATATTTTAAAGGATGTTTTATTCCGTTTGCAATTTTATGCGATTTAGTTTGTTTGATATTTTATTTTATTTTTTTTATTTTTGATGCTAGGTTTTTTTCTATGGCTCAGGATTATTCCTATGAAGCAGCATGGTCTGTGTTTTCATTTATTGTCGTATTGTCAGCACTACTTTGTATATACCCATACCTGCGTAGTAATTTCAAAGATTACATACAAAACTAATAAATTTTATCTCTTCATAGTATTAGTGTGTAGATTAGAAAATAAACAACTACCTATTATTACAGATTATTCTGTTTAATTTGAGATAAGATTATGTTAACCAAATACGTACATTGCGCTTGTTACCGAATATTAGCAGGAACATAATTATTCTCTCTCAGATACAAAATATCGGAAATTCAAAGAAAATTATTAGTTGTTCATGTTTTATCATACTTTGGCTGTGTGTTACATTAACTCATCATTTTCATAAACTGCACACGTCATGTAGTATTTATTAGAGTTTTTTTTATAAACTAGTACTTGACTGCAATCCCGCCTGATGGTAAGCAGTAATGCAATCGTTAATGGTAAAGCGCGCCAGTTCATTAAGCCTTTTCACTTAAAAACTTAGTGATTAGGAAGGAAGACTGCAGTTGAGCGAGGTGATGGAGGATGCATGTTTAACCCAACAACACGACCAAGGATGCTGCGCCAGAGGGAGATTGATCTGGAGAACCTCCACGGCCAAACTCCCGACACAGCAACATTTGGCGCACCATACTTAGCACACATCGCAACACAACTGCGCAGATCCGTCCTCCGTACGGCTTCACCAGACATCATGCCGGAACATGGAATCGTTTGGCGGCAAAACTTTGTCTAGTGGGTGGTAACTTCTGCCGGCAGCCGATATTATGGCCTACCACCGTGTAAAGAAATCCTAGTTATATTAGTAAACCATCACGTCTCCGTTCTTAGAAGGGTTGGGCAGAGGTGTAATAAGTATAGCCTTATAAGTACGGGTAACCATGCGTCTGTATATCAGCACCAGCTACTTTTAAGCCCCCTTTAATAAGAACCTTCTTGCGTTTTAAAAGCCTTATTGCGCTGCTGGATGCGGGAAACACAGAACCGGATAAAGTGATGATTATGTGGAGGAGGCCTATGTCCAGAAGTGGGCGGTGTTTTACTGAAACGATGAAGTTGATAAATAAAGTTGCATCAACCGGGCACATATCCAGACTACGGGATATTTCTTCTTCTTCTCCGTTTCGTTCTTGACAGAACGGTCGTGGTCACTATGACTGAATCCGAGACTGTGATGTCACACGCCGCTCGATCTCTCTCCATCTATCCCCATTGAACGACATGGGATATTTAATAGCATTTTAGTTTCCAAAAGCTACCGCTGTGACCTCGAAACATTTCTTTATTCATTACCTCGACTATGTTAAAACATTATTATTATACACTTTATGTAACTTATTTAACGGTACGGTCTCCTATTGTTAGTCACGAAATATATGGAAATATGCCCTGATTTGCATGGAGATTAAGGACCATTTTTTTTTTTTGGTAAATATAGAGAAGAAAAAATATAAAAATCCTTTATTTATTACAGCTTTAGAGTTCTTTTTTTTGAAGCATCATCATAAGCGTCTACCCGAAATACAGCCGACCGTTATACTAGATACAAATTTAAGTGACACTGTGCTCTCAGAACAAATCGCCGATGAGGTCGAAAGGTTCTTGAGGGGCGACCTTGGGGGAAAGACGTGGCGTTAGCAGGCTTCCTACAAGGAGAAATGATAACCTTGTGAAGGCCGGAGTAATAATATAGATAACAGAAACAACGATACGAACTTTTTTCTGTGTTGTTCAGTTTTAGTTAAACAATTGTTTTTGTGAACATTAATTGATCGTGTTTTTCTGAAAATAAACAACAGTCATATTATGTAGTGATTAGCCTCCGTGGCGTAGCGGTAGCGAACGTGGCCGCTGTGCAAGGAGGCGCGGATTCGATCCCCGCGCCGGGCAAGTGTTTGTATGCACGAATATGAATATTTGCACTGGTCTGGTCGTGCCTCGGAAAGCACGTTAAACCGTTGGTCCGGGTTGCTATACGAACATCTAGTGGCAGTCGTTACGGGTTGTTGGAGCCCTTAAAAGTCCAACAATCGACCTAACTGCAAAGCTTCGATATCGCCTTCAGGTTGTGGAGGTCAGATGGCAGTCGCTTCACGGAAAATATCGAAGTTTAGCCAAAATCAGCAGTTAGATTACAAAGCTGAAAAAGCTTCAGATGCGACTGGGATTAACGCTGAAATGATGAGTCATATGTAGCGATTCTCTGGATGAGGAGAGCACGGAACTGGTCGAAGTGTTAAAAGTAATTTGAATTTGCAGCCTTCTTGGTAGTTTGTATTCTTTTTGTTATAATGTTATCTGTGGTGCTTGCTCTCATATATACTTCCCCTTTTGTTTTTATCCATCACGCAACCACGCTCTGCTAATATATTACATTATTCTAAATCCATAATATATTTTATTTCAACACGAAGTGACAGTGCTTGGGGAGGCCTATTAGCAGCAGTGGATGTCTTTCGGCTGAAAAGAAGATGATGATGATCTGTGATGATTTAGTAGCAGTTTGTTTTATTTTTGAAAGCTTTCAACAGTAGAAGAAAGAAAGAGAAGTATTTATTAAATATCATAAAACTAAACAAAACACAACCTAACAGTAAAAAATAAAATAAATTATGAAGAGTTTCAGAAATGAGAAAAAAGTAATCAGAAATTCCTGTTCGAGGCCAAAAGGCTCGAAGCTCGTACATTAAAAAAAAAGTTGCAGCTCTGGTATTCTGACAGGGCCCGCAAAACATGTACCTATGGTGATCTTTCAGTAGAAGTCAGCATTTTTTAACAAAACGACAAGGTCAACCTTTCACTTCTGTCTTCGTACAAGGTATCTGAAAAGCCTAAATTATAAATGAAGAGTACAGCTAAGCCAAAATAAAGGTACGGTATTCTGCAAATCAACTACAAAACAAACTATTGTATCAATTATAATCCAAATCATTTTGAAGGGTATTGCTGGCATATGCTAATCCCCTGATGTATACATGTCGGAGACAGGGACGGCAGAGCGGTAGGGTCGACAGCATCTTGGTATGGTGGTACGGGTTCCATTTCGTAGGTGAGTTTTGAATTAAAGCACGACGTGTAGATATACTCTCCAGTCTTGACAATCACAATTTAAATAGGCAAACCGACAGTTTCGGTTCGGAGAAGTGCCTTGGTCCGCTTCTAGATGCAAAATGACCGTTCGACGAACCCCACTTTCCAAAGCGATTCTGTCCATGTGCCGCCATCACAAAATGACGTCACAAGCGTTTACCCCTGTACTACGTAAATCAAATTAGCAACTTTTCTTCAAATAATTTCGACGATCTCCGACATACTTATCAATGTTCGAAACATTTGTGTGCTCACGTAACTTATTTATTTTTAGTAAATAATAATTATTATATATAAATTATTTATCTTTAAAAAAGATTCCAGACAGAATTCAGATTCAGATCAAATGACGCATTGAATGTTAATGAACTGTCAAAATGTACTAAAGCTAATTCTATTGATAGGTATTACGTAATTGCACTGCCGTTGCTATGCATAAAAATATTTATATGTGAATACCAAGTTAAAAATAAATTAAAAAAAAAGACTGGATTCCTAACTGGCATGACCCGAATACTATTTTTTACATACGACTCAATTAACGCAACCATTATTTCAGGTCACCTGTCGAGGCGTTTTCGGATCACAGCCAAAATATTCCTTAACTAATGAAATTCTGAGCTAACTAACGATGCTTTTAAATAGCTTTCTTTGAAGCTGTGTGTGCGCTTTTCACTAAATACATTCATGACTTGCAACTGTTGGTATTCAAGTCTTTTAAATCAACGATTGAATTGTAGGTCTATTATGTAAATCATTGCTATATTTTTTAGGCCATGATTCACATCACAATCAGGTTAAGCCTGCAAGATGATAAACAGATAAGAAAATATGTATGTTAATAACGGTACTTTTTTAAACAAAACGGATTATTAAAATCCTCGTGATATTAAATTAATCAGTATTATAATCAGCTGTTTGACAGATTACAAGAAAAAAAAAAATAAAGGTGAAGGGCGATATGGACGCGCGCGCAGAGATTTCAACATAAATTTGTAGGTACGCTCTGAACATATAGTAGTTTTCACATAGTTTCTTTATATGTGCTACTTGACAGTGCTTTGTGTCAAATTTCATGATTCTGGATCAACTGAAAGGCGTAGTCACACGTTATATATACCTACCGTAGCACCTTGACAACGTGTGACTACGCCTTTCCAAACATGAAAATTTATCTCTACATAGTGAATATTGCATACTTCAGAATAGTATTGTATGACATTATTGTCAATTTACAACGAAGGCATCTTGACTGTGTCCATTTACTTGCAACTACATTTGCAACTTTATTCAGTTCAGTATTCTGAAAATCTTGTTTTATACTTTTTCAGCGTCGTTTTTTGTCGTAGTTGGGTTTTAGTTTTTTTACTTTTTATTATTTGGACTATTTTGGTGTTAAAGTGTACTTATGGCGCATAATATTAACAAAAGTTAAATTGATGAACTAAAAACTAGGTATTTGACATATTACATCTACACGCACATATAACAACATAAGCCCGAAGGTATATAGTGCAGAGGACATTTTTATGGGGGTTTTAGCCAGTTATCAAACTGTTTCCGCCTTCACCGCGTGGAGTTACTCTCAGCTTATGTCGTTTTCATTAGTGCATTACATATTCTATTAGTGTTCACACTGCTCTACATTGCATAAAGCGATTCACAGTTCCCGTGATCTGCGCTTTACTCTTATCGCTCATATTTAACATCATTAAAGCATTCTTGTAATTATGTATGTACAAGCATAAAGTACTCGTGAAGCTCTTTCACGAGATACCAAACACGGTATATTTATTTTAATTTTATATTAACATAGTACTTTTTGTACGCTAGAGGGCGCAATACTAAATTTGGTGACAAGCTTTATAGCTCATAACTAACAGAATATCAAGGCCCTTCTAATGGTACTGCCAGCAGTGGTCTTATTTTGATAAGTAGTAAAGAAACTATGAACGAAAAGACGTGAATTATATGCAACCAGCCCATGAATACAGGTAAAGTCACAAGAAGATGCTAGCAATATATATATATTCAAAATGTACAAGTAAAGCGCTTTCAAATGATATCAAACACGGCATATTTATCTTAACTTTATTTTTTTGCTCTGTATGTTTTGTCCGCTAGAGGGCGCCACATTCGTTTTTGTGAAACTTCATATAGCCTATAACCAGCGGACAATTAAGACTCTTCTAATGATATGTCATTTGTCAAATTCTGATAAGTAGTTTAGAAGTTACGAGGGAACAGATGAACATACATACATACATACATACATACATAGCCTGTCAAAATCATAACCCTCCTTTTGCTTTGCCGTAGTCGGGTAATAACTTACTCCACGCGAACGAAGTCGCAAGCGGCCGCTAGTGTAATATAAACGCAAGAATATTTCGATTGCGTTGACTTAGAAGTTTGATTTATTCATCGCTTCAATGGATTGTAGCTCTCTTTATTTGACAATTTTTTTGGGTGACTGATAGAGAATGCCTAAGGCATTAAGTCCGCCTCTGTACAATTCATGTGCGAAAGATTAAATAAATGAATTTCAAGTTGGTAACTCTATGTGTTCTTGAGAGGTTTAGACAGACGGGCAACGAAGTGTTCTTATTAAAGTCCCGTTTTTGCTTTTGAGCTGTGGAACCCTAACAATTAAATTCATTAATGCTAATTTATTCACTGTTTTTTACTAAGCCACTTAGAAATACGAGTTAGTCATTTAACTAATATTATTATTACGTCTATTCTTGGTTGATTATAAAAACAAACAACGATGGGTATTAATTTTTTGTAAAGAGTAGGTAGATTTTATTTGACCGTGTTTTTAAGAGCGATAAAATGCTGATTAATTTAAAAATTATGATTGATGAGTGACTTGTGAGTTCCTTTTAATTGAGAATATGCTTAGAATAGGTGGCACGTGTCACGATCCCTAATAGTAGGTATCTATTGTGGGGGCCTACTGATTAAAACACCAGCCTCTCAAGCATGAGTGTGCGGGTTAGATTCCAGGTCAGGCAAGTACCAATGTAACTTTTCTAAGTTATATGTACTTTCTAAGTATACCTTGCACACCAATGACTGAATACAAGGTGAAGGAAAACATCTTGAGGAAACCTGGACTTTAAGTCTGAAATCGCCAACCCGCATTGAGCAAGCGTGGTGATTACGCTCCATCTTTCTCTGTATGAGAGGAGAACTGTGCCCAGCAGTGGGACGATTAAAAGGCTGATGTTGATGATGATTGTAGAAATTTAAGCTTACTGGGTGGATAAAACTATAATTAGATTCCTTTTACAATTACCTTATTCTTCTTCAGTCTATAAAGGTCCACTGCTGGTCAAAGGGGCCTCCCTCGAAGTTTTCCATTACAATGGGGGGGTTTGCCATAATCCCCAGAATTGGCAGACGGGATGGAGATAACAGTAATTTGATACCCTACAGGAGAAGCGCTGTTATCCGCTCCCTGGTGACAGTTCACTTAGTCGTCTCTTATGACACCTAAGGGAGGATCTGGGATGGGAGTATACAATTACCTCTCGGTTGTCTAGCAGTGGACCTCTATAGATTGAAAAAGAAGACAAAGAAGGTAAGGCATAATATCGGCTGCCGGCAGAAGTAACTACCCACGTCTGAGCAGTTGTGTTGCGATGTTTGCCGGGTACGATGCGCCAAATGTTGTTGTGTCGGGAGTTTGGCCGTGGAGGGTTTCCAGATTAATCTCCCTCTGGCGCAGCATCGTTGGTCGTGTTGTTGGGTTTAACATTGCATCACCTCGCTCAACTGCCATCTTTCTTCCTATTCACTCAGTTTTTTAAGTGAATAGGCTCCTAATAAACTAGCGCGCTTTACCATCAACGATTGTAACACTGCTTATCATCAGGCGGTATTGCGGTGGAGCACTAGTTTATACTTAACTAGCTTTCCGCCCGCAGCTTCACCCGCGAGGAGTTCGGTTATATCGCGCTTTTTAGATTTCCCTCGGGAAATTCAAATTTTTCCGGGATAAAAGGTAGCCTATGTTCTTTCTCAGGGTCTAAAGGTTGTCTGTGCCAAATTTAATCAAAATCGGTTGAGAGGTTTAAGCAGGAAAGCGTAACAGACAGACAGACAGACAGAGTTACTTTCGCATTTATAATATTAGTATGGATTATAAAAAACCTACATTATTTAAATGCTTCAAAATGACTCACATTGACATTGGAAGTACATAGTTACGCAAGTGTCGTTATGTTGTTTGATTTCTTAGAAGAGCACATCATATCCTCGCGGTAACTATAAGGATGTAGATAATTATAAGATCATGTCATAAAAAGTAGGTAGGTGTGAGATTAAATTGCGCAAACATTTGTACTAAGGTCGATCTAGTTACTGCGGATAACAATGAACAATGATTACCGTCTACCTCCATTGTCAATAGCGTGAAGGATGACATCATAGTTTTATAGTTTTATTGCTAAATCGCAATACAAATATTCATTCTATCCAGTGTTTTACTAACAATCTTCTTCTTCCTCAGCCTATAGATGTCCACTGCTGGACAAAGGCCTCCCCCAAGGCTTTCCACGATGACCGGTCTAATAATAATAAAGTTAAATCATTACAAGCAAAAATGCAATGTGACGGATTCGGCGAGCCACAAACTAAGCATCCCTTTTCCCATTCCCATTTCCCTAATCTTAAAACTCTAGCTTTAAGGTCAAGGTTATCACTACATATTAGGTATAAAACAAAGTCACTTTTACTTTCCCTATGTCGCTTTGTATGATTAAATCTTTAAAACTGCGCAACAGATTTTGATAGTTTTTTTTAATAGATAGAGTGATTCAACAGGACGGTTTTTATGTATATAACATTCATAATAAGAGAAACATTGATAATTTTTGAGGTTTCTAACACACTTCGCAAAATAAACCCAGTTTTTTGATCTTACGTTACAAACGCTGTCTGAACCCTATGAGATAGATCAAAATAATGTACTACAGTATTGTAGACCCTAAAAATGCGTACAAAAAAGTCTCCAACACTATATGTTTGCGTACTATAGTTTCTCTATTATGACTTTTTTATGTTTGAAAAGTTAATTATAATGCCAATCGAAATCAGAGTCCACTATTTGTTCCTTATTATTAATCTTTATCCAAATAAATTACGTCATATCAAAGGTTATTTCAGTAGTAGCAGGTCTCTTTTTAGTTATTGGAATTGGTTGTTTCATTCAGGAGATTTCACGCTTTGTTCAAAACTAAACACCAGAAAAAATCCGCGTGCCGCTCGCGCCCGTACCGGCCGCCTGCTACTTGAGTATTTCTCTACATAAACCGCGGAGGGAGTAGGCCGGAGCGGGGACCATTATTTCGAACAAACTTGCTACCCCCGGTAGGCTTTCATTCTGTTTGAAAATTGTGGAACTGGCTTGACTGCATGGACAATAAGGTAGTTGCATCGTGCAGAGTCAGATATTGGCTGATGGGCGGCACAGTAGACATTATTTTTAATGAAGGGCCACCGTTTCTTAAGGAAGGCTTACCTAAGCCGCTCCGGCTTCGCACGTGGACAAATGATATAAATATCTACTTATATCATTTGTCCACTTGCGAAGCCGGGGCGGGTCGCTAGTTATTACTATATTAGAATCCTCTTTCTGGAAAAAGTTATTCATAAAATAGTGCGATGTACTGTAATAATCTTTTTTTTTGCCATGAGTCTCGTATAAAACAAGGTAAGTAAACATTAAACAATCATTAATCTTGATTACCATTAAAAACGACGCACCGCACTAGGAATTACACTTGCATCGTTGGTGCGTTCACAAACATTTAAACTCAAAGACACAAACAGCTAAACCCGAAACATATTAATGTAGGCCATACAAATACGTATTTGTTCCGTGCGGGAATCGCACCAGCGATACTCAGCGCAGCAGTCTAGTAAACTTTTAACTTATATACTTATCTTTTACTTTTATTCTGGCAATTTTAAGCCAGTATTATCCCATATGATTCTGTTACAATTAAAAGAAAAAACGACTGATCAGAAATGACTGATCAGAAAATAAGTGATCAGTCTTTTCCCAACAATGTTGGACTCCGCTTCTCTGTAGCAACAGTAACAGACTCCAGTGTAACGGAAAGCTGCTGAATACCATTACAGTACTGAACAACAGTTATTACTAATCATCATAATCTCAGCGTTTATCCCGGTTGCATCCGCGGCTTTCGCGTTGGAGCCCGGGGTCCGCTTTACTGCACATTCTCCTCCATTTAGCGCGGGCTTTAGCATCCTGTGGTAAGAGATTGTTGGCACGCATGTCATCTCTTACAACGTCAAGCCAGCTCTTCTTTCGACCCGGCGGAGGCGCCACGGCAAGAGATTTGTTACCCACGTAACATTTGCGTAAGACGTGGCCGTACCAGCGTAGGTGACCCTTCTGCAGTTTGTCAGCAAGACGCGGAGACCGCCACGGATGTGAGAGTTCCTGATGCGGTCTTTCCGCGTAACTCCACACATCCACCGCAGCAAAATCATCCCCGTGACACGCAGCTCCTGCTTGTGTCGCTCAAGCACAGGCCAGGCCTCACTGCCATAAAGAAGAATAGGTCTCATGATGATCTTATAGATCTGTCCCTTAATTTTAACAACAGCACAACACAACAACAGTTATAACTATTACAATAAAAAGATAAATACCAACATATTTATGTCCAAACTTATCTATTATTCAAGGCTCGTTGGTTAGCTGATAGGTAAAGTAATGTAGCGAAGCGCTTTCAGAGAGACATGATGACAGGCCGAAATAAGACAACCGTTTTACTAATCAATTATTATCATGACATCTAAAAGACCAATAATATTGCTACATTGTATGTTATGGCGCAATTACACTTGATCGTTCTCCGAATTTGGGCAGGCGCCCAAGAATAAACTAACGGAGCCGAATATTCCCATCTTCGAATTCGAATAATCTACACCAGCATCATGTTCCATTACAATTATCAGTTTAAATAATGTAAATAGCTTCAATCACCAGAATATAAGCTAACGCTTAAGCATAATTGAGCTTTGTATGATAATCAAACTGACATTAGTATATATAAAAATTATAATAGGCACATAAGTCGGGGTTTCCCAGAAGAAAAGCTGGTATATCCCGCCTAATAGGTACTGTCTGATTCTTTCTAAGCAGGTGCTATTTTCATAATTATAGTAATATGAGACAATAGATAAAGTTGCCATGAAACTATAAAACAAAAACGCGCTGGGCCTATATACCTGGATGATGGTCCGGTTAGCGCAGTGGTTAAGAGGTTGGCTGCTGTGCTGCGTGGCGCGCATATAGAGAAGAAGACAAGAATGCAAGGAATAAATTTTAAGAAAAATATATTATGAAATATATTTTCATACATTCATGTAAAGTTGCCAACATACAAAAAACAAAATATAAATAAAATGACGCTTTGAGGTACTTTAACTCAGAAAATGTGTGTAGTAAATAAGATGTGTGTCTCACTATATTGTCATAACATACCTGAGTACGCTTTCTAAAAGTACAGAAAATTTAAATAAAAACAAATGACTCTTACCCCACATCAAACACACCAAAAACTTTCAGCAACTTTTTGTATCAAATTAATCGTAACAGAAAGTTGTGCCTCTAAAATGGCTAGCTACATTCTCGGTCAGCCTTTGTTGCCAACTTTTGAAACGGGATCTAAATTATTCATATTTGTTTCACAAGAATCCTTGTAAAAAACTTTCTTTTTCGACACCTAATTTATCGTTCATCCCAACTTTTGTTTGGTCAAAATGTAATCTGAAGTTTTGTGGACCTTGCAGTCAAAGTTAATCCTTTATTTTTCTATTAACATAATTGTTGTTCGGCTTAAAATGTGACAAAAGTTTGTCAAAATTTGTATGTTTTTAAAGCTTCTTGAAGTGAAAAAATTAAACGTTACATTAGAATTTTAAAACCATAGGTAGACAGATTTCAAGTCATACATCACAATATTATAATAATGTATAACGCATGAGAATAAAAACTAGCTGTTCAGGGTCAAATAACAAAAGAAATAAGGTGACAAACACATACAAACATGAAATCTCTTCCAAATTTGCAAACAGACAAACGCTAAAATTCATAAATGCCCATATATAGGTGTGAGTATATAAGAAAAACTTATAGCTTTTTGTCCATTAAATAAAAAATATATTTCACCAGTTACTACATATTCAAATGCCAAAATCAGCAGTTAGACTAGTAAAGCCGACCCCAAAGCTGAAAAAGCTTCGGATGTGACTGGGGTTACCGCTGAGATGATGTTGATGACTACATATTCAAATGTACTAGTTGTAAGTTTCCATTTGATAAATATATATGCAAACTGCAAACTGTATGTAAAATGTGGCTAAATACAAGTTTCCTAAAATCCACAAATCAATTAATAATCAAACAAGGGTTACCAAAAATATAAAATTACAGTGATTGTTGTTGTACTCAACACATTAGGTAAGAATAAAATCTTCGAGTCAAAAATGTATGTAAGAAGTTGCTAGTGCATTTACAGTCCACTGTATAAAGCTATACTGCAAGAGGAGTACAATATATTGCTTTAACTTCTTTCACGTTCATGAATCTTTCTCTCTCTAACTATTCCATATTTGTACTGCGCATTATCTATTGCCGTATCGTTCATCTTCAAAACAATATGTTAATGACACGAGACCTAGACATTGTCATGTCATACCGTATCGGATTGCATAATCATTTCCCTTACTAGCTTATGACCACTTCCTCCTTAACTTTGACCTTGTCTGTTTGATAACGCATGGTCGTACTATTTTATAATGTTTTTACAGCGTTTTGGTAGAAACTCCAGAGTTTTATGTTTGTTTGTCCACTTGACTGTATTTATTGCCGAAAGCTTGTTTACGACATTGAATTCACAGTGAAATTTATTATTGGAAATAGAGCACTGCTAGAAGTTTTTACGATTCTCCTTGTGTTACTAGTGAAAAGAAAAATATTCTTTCTATAATATTTTCAAATTTACGAAAAGTAATAATATCAGAAAAGTCGCATAAAAGACATTGATACTTTTATATGTGAGAATCTGGAAAATTTAATCGTAAAGTAACACCAAGCATTAATGATCTAAACATTTGAAGTTTCAAAAAATTCGACGCCGTCTGCCAATCAGCTGATTCGCAAATAGTTCACGTTCGAATAATCAAACAAACATTCCTAATTGATCAAATGACAATCGAGAATTGTAACATTCCTTATCGGTTTCCGGAAGCAGCTGTATCGTTAGGCATATCATAAATAATATTGTAGCGAATTATTTTGCTTTGAATTTTGTTAAAATGTGCGTTTAATGTGTATTGAAGATATTAAAAGACAGTTTGTCAATTATTTTATTACGTTCATGATCATTATTATCATCATTATATACATGAAGTAGATGTAGACTAGCTATTTCTTTTTCAATAATGACATGACATTTGTCCTTGACCTCCGATACTCTTTTATTAATAATTCACGTTTGTATTGGTTGAGGAAAATTTGTGAGGCAAGTATGACATAATTATGTACATATCTTCCATCTATAACAAAAACCTACACGTGTTTGTTTCATACTCATTGAAACTCACATGCATACCATAAATGTTTATATATTCAAGAATGGTAAGTGTTTTATCCGTGCAAACTTAAAGGCTCTTCCTTTAATATTCAGGTCAGCTTTCGGTAGAATTGGGCACAAGAAGTGCCCACTTGTTGAATAAAATAGTGTCGCTCATACGACAAACTTATCTAATACGACCAAAGGACCGTAGCCAAACTCAGAGAGATGGGTTGAATAATAAATAATGTTCAACAGATTAGGGAGTTAATAGAAACATTTCTAACGAGGGATTACAGTTATAATGATTAAAGGAGCTGTAGTAATGGAAGATCAAAGAAAATAAACTACTGAGTTACGGCACAGATCACGAAGCAGTATGTATAAAGAGAATGTTATATTCTTGAATATACTCTGACAGGAAGTTTGTAACTATGTGAGTAAATTAGTCTAAAAAAGAAAACTTGACCACACTCTAATTTATTGAACACTTTATGAACCTCTTCATCTGCCTAGCCTTTTTACCACATATTTGGTTCGGATTCTAGTCTGACCGAATGCAGCTGAACACTAGTTTTACACAAAGAGCGACTCACTATTTAACCTTCTAAATCCAGTTACTGGGAATATTATACCCCTTTGGTAAGTGACCCGTAATCATTGTAAAACATCCATGAGTGAAAGCCGGGGCCAACGGTTTAATGTCATCCATCCATGGACAAACCTGGGCAAGCACAGCTTAACCTGATCGATCGACCCGAGCAGCTGTAATTATTTTGCACTAGCCCCATTATGACACTAATCATGTAAGTGATGGTTGAGCTTGATACTGAAATAATTTGTTGACGAGGTGATTTTGATAATTGAAATTGTAGATAATTGGTATCAAACTTTAATCAAAACAAAATTCAGCTGCAAATGAGCCTACAAAGTGTCAAGTGTAGTGATTAATTATCGTATTTTGTAGATTTTCATCTGTATAAATTTAATGAGTAATGCCACAGACAACCGGCGCGTTGTTGTATTGGATCAGATTCAAAAATAAAAATGAGAGAAAATAATTAAAGTTTTTCAATAATTTTGACTAGAAAGATTACGATAAAATTATAGAATGTTCGGAATCCTTATCAAGAGTCTAAACAGTTTTAAACGAAAATACTATTAAAAAGGCATAGGTATATTAAGTAAATACAAATAAGTAAAATTGAAGATTCTGTTTCTCATGTCGAAATGAAAGTTTAACAAAAACGAAATGCATATGAAAGCATATTATACGCTACATATAATAATTTTTATTTTTTATATCCTCCTAAGTGACTGAAATGATTTAGAAAAAAAAAAATCGCGTAACGAAAGCTTCTGATGGGAGGAGCATGTTTCCGTGGCTTAAGTTCCGACACCCACGGTTGCGACGCCGCAGGCTAAAGCAAAAACCTATTTGGTTACATAAAATTATAAACAAATAGTTCGCATAACATTGACATTGTCCTTCAAAAAGGTGAAACTAGTCACATAAATTATAGACCTTCCTCTTTGTATGACTTCCGCTAGCATTGTATTTTATACGCTGTATCGTCACACCTTATTAGTCCATCATATAGTAGAGTAGTAGTAGAAGTCAGGCCATAATATAGTGTATCAATGTCTGTTACCACATTTTTTATGTAATCTGTAATGTTAACAACAATTCTTCTAGATACAACACAACGCAATAATTATATTTTCCTTCATCAGGATTTATACAATCATTATCTGCATATTTTGGGGCAATCATAATATTGTATCAATGTTTGTTATCACATGCTTTATTTGATCTATGAGATACAACATAACCTATTTCATTCGTGAGACTTGAACCTAAATTATATTTTCCTTCTTCGAGGTCCATATAATTATTTCTGCATATTTTGTTGCTTCCTTTTACTTTCACCTTCGTAGAATCGAGTTTTAATTAATGCAAGCTTAGCTAATGGACAAAAAATAGTTCGCAATTTAATATTTGTACAACATTACGTTTTCTTGAAATCCACCACCATTTATTAAAGAGTTGAATTTCATTGGTGCAACTAACTCTTTTATGAGGTATTCTGCAAAATTCCTGCCAAACCTACTCAAACAACTGCATAAAATTAAACAGTGATTTAAAAACTATCGTGCATTGAAATTTAGGTCAAGTTCCAATTGCTATTATTACTCTTTGGCGGTTTATTCTAAAACGTTGAAGTTTGTACGTTTTGGGTACGCTGCGTTGTGGTACGGCGGAAATGATTCCATTTCCTTTATGAAATACGAATTTAATCTGCGTATTACTCAGTGGAGCATTAGAATTTATTAATTAACAAGTGACGCTTGTAATGTTATCGGATTAATAAGCTTCAGTAGTCGCGATCATGTAAGTGGCATATCGAAGAGATAACGTTACGTGATAAGGTAGTACATGCGGTATATTACCTACATTTGATATATGAGAGTCTTTATCTTTCACCTTTTAGTCATCTGATTCATTGCTACTCTGTATGACGTTTTTTTTTAATATCAGGTGTTTTCTCTTAAATCGTAAGTCGTTGACAGCCTTGTTCGCTTTTCGAAGAGCATAAAATTAATCAGAGCTGTAAGTTTCTTCAAAATCAACTTACCAGCTATCCCAATGCCTGAACAAATAAGGTCTATACTGTGTCAGTGCCAGAAATAAAGAAAATTTAGAGCTGTGAGTCTTTCAGTAAAATACGGAGCCGTCACATCACTGCTACAAAATCCTGGCAGCTCGCTAATCCACTAGACTGCGTCGTCAATGATTTCTACACAGCCTTAACAAACGTTGTCGAATGGTAGACGGGTCGACACTGCCCTCAGCGTCGCGTTTGCGGTAGAAAACTGATTTACATCCGTCACCTGTTGAAAACTAGTGTCACGCATTAGTTATCTGGTATTTTTTGTTGAATTGGGTTTGCAAACAAGGAAAATGAAAATGCAATGTCACCGACTTCCGACCCATTCACATCGAGTGATACTATCAGCCTGTATTATAGTGATTAAAAATTAGTTGTTGGTTTCGTTTTTAAGAAACTTGAACACGAGTCCAGCAATAGTGTCGAAATAGTACATTACGATATTAGTGCGTATTGATGGTTATAACATGCGAGGCGGAATTTCAGCCCGAGCCGAAGGCGAGGGTGTAATTGAGCCGAGCATGTTATAACCAATACGCACGTATATCGTACGACATTTTTTAACACACTTGCGAGGAAACAGAAAAAAGATATTCAGAATACAAGTACAAAGAAAAGAAAATTTGAGAAAAATGACGCGAGGTTTATTTTCTGCCGTAGCTGCGTGAAAATGTTGGCAAAGATGCTAGAGCATGCAGTCAAGTTTTTAAATTACCGAATAAACTGTTTTTTTTTTTTACAAATACTCATTTAAATAGAAACAAATACAAATTTGTTTATTTCAAATAGGACATCAGTTATTTTAAATAAACTCAATTTGTGAATGCACACTGTTACTTTCCCGCCATTAGTATTATTATTTGCCATTTCAAATATGGAACAGCGCGCTGCTCACTGGCTAGAGCCACGCGGCGGCGATCAGTTCCATAATTATTTGAAATGACAAATAATGCTGTTATGGAATTTGTATGGACTATAACTTAACTATTTGCTTTGATAACACACGCGTTTGTTATGGCCCGCTTTACATATTTAAAACCGGTGGGATTACATCAGCTTTACGAGCAAGGGTGTTAAAATAGTACATTACGATATTAGTGCGTAATGATGGTTATAACATGCGAGGCGGAATTTCAGCCCGAGCCGAAGGCGAGGGTGTAATTGAGCCAAGCATGTTATAACCAATACGCACGTATATCGTACGACATTTTTTAACACACTTGCGAGGAAACAGAAAAAAAGATATTCAGAATACAAATACAAAGAAAAGAAAATTTGAGAAAAATGGCGCGAGGTTTATTTTCTGCCGTAGCTGCGTGAAAATGTTGGCAAAGATGCTAGAGCATGCAGTCAAGTTTTTAAATTACCGAATAAACTGTTTTTTTTTTACAAATACTCATTTAAATACAAACAAATACAAATTTGTTTATTTCAAATAGGACATCAGTTATTTTAAATAAACTCAATCTGTGAATGCACACTGTTGCTTTCCCGCCATTAGTATTATTATTTGCCATTTCAAATATGGAACAGTGCGCTGCTCACTGGCTAGAGCCACGCGGCGGCGATCACTTCCATAATTATTTGTAATGACAAATAATGCTGTTATGGAATTTGTATGGACTATAACTTAACTATTTGCTTTGATAACACACGCGTTTGTTATGGCCCGCTTTACATATTTAAAACCGGTGGGATTACATCAGCTTTACGAGCAAGGGTGTTAAAAAGTATTTAACTCTTTAATTACTGCTAATTTGTTCACTACTTGACCGTATCATTTGTAGTAAATTATAGATTTATAGATAAATAGCTTTCTGCCCGCGGCTTCGCCCGCGTGGAATTCGGCTATATCGCGCTTTTTCGATTTCCCTCGGGAACATCAATCTTTTTTCAATAAACGGTAGCCTATGTTTTTTCTGAGGTCTAAAGATTGTCTATGCCAAATTTCATCAAAATCGGTTGAGAGGGTTAAGCGGGAAAGCGTAACAGACAGACAGACAGTTACTTTCGCATTCATAATATTAGTATGGATCTACTGCAATCTTTTAATATCGAACATTTTAATAGATTCGTTGAAATAAACATAAGACTAAAATTGAAAATCTGCTATGAACAGTTTACTAATTATTATTTGTCTTAACTGTCTCAGTTTTGATATAAGTAATCAGAGTGGAAATGAGCTTGACCTCGCTTGCTCAACAATCAATAATAAAGTAATAAATAATCAACCCTAATATAAGTATTTGGAAAACGCTGATACCTACGTGAATAAGTCAACAATATGTCGTAGAATAAATAAAAATAGTACATTAGGGAAATAAAATCAAACATTTCTTCGATACCATTTGACTGTCAGAATATGACTTATGTTCTGTTATCTATCTATCCGATCATGTCCACGTAGCACCGATTGAAAGCCGATAGTGACGTACATACATAATGACAATCGTTTGAACGTTGTTCTATGTATGTAGGTACTATCGAGAGTTTTCGGCTAGCATTTTTATTTATATATTCGAATTCGTGTAAAATACTTTTGACAGCTGTCAAACTGTCTTCTATTTGACGGCGTTTTATTATTGGTTCAAGGAAAGATCGATTAAATTATTTCTTTGTAAATATGGAAATAATGGCGTAATATTTTCTTGTTTTCGATAGAATCGGAAATAAAATGTGTTCTTTGAATTGTTATAGGAAGGTAAGTGCTGATTAGGACGTATAAATAAGTAGCTGACTCTGTTCTGTTATATAAATGAAGAGGTATCTCACTTTTTATACCGGGCCTTTCACAGAATCCTTTTGTTTTAAAAATTTTCAATGAGAGAAAATAAATTTCTAATCACTTTCCCTATAAGGTATGTACCTACACTTCTGTATTTATTTTAGTAATTTAGCTGAGTAATAGGTGCAAATCTTATATGTTTCACTAAATGAAATTGTATTTTTATTGAAAATACTGCCATGTTCGTTGTGATTGGTGAGCATTAGGCTCATGCCCAGGTTGGTCAAATATTTGTATTCGATCAGCGGCAATATTGTCTTATCCTAAACAACCTCAACAAAGCAGGTGAAATTTAGATGTTCGTTCAGAGGTAAAAGGACATTCCTATTTCTGGCAACAGTAATGGTTTTATAGGCTAATACTTACCTCTTTTCAATTTGCTATATCCAAAAACGTCAATGTCAAACTACCAGTCAAGACTTGTGTACGGTGCGGAGCTATTTATTATTAATACTTTTTTTTTTTATTATTTATAAACTAGTGCTTGACTGCAATCCCGCCTGATGGTAAGCAGTGATGCAATCGTTGATGGAAAAACGCACTAGCTTATTAAGCCTATTCACTCAAAAAAACTGAGCGAATAGGAAGACAGACGGCAGTTGAGCGAGGTGATGCAATGTTTAACCCAACAACACGACCAACGATGCTGCGCCAGAGGATGATCTGGAGACCCTCCACGACCAAACTCCCGACACAACAACATTAGGCACATCGTACCCGGTACACATCGCAACACAACTGCTCAGACCCGTCCTCCGTACGGCTTCACCAGACATCAGACATCGTCTATTCTGCCTTCTAATAATATATAATATTATTTTTTATTTATGCGAAACCCGAAAGACGTGTCCAGTATTTGTAAGTAAAGAATCAATGTACAAAATTTCAAAAAGATATAATGAAAAAACACCATTATGAGCTTCCTATTCTACTTGGTTGTCCCAACAAAAATATGGCCAAAGGTCCGTATGGGGTCGAGCGCGGGCGTTCACCTCTGGCGTCAGCTGTGATCTATCGTAACCGCTCGGTAACCACTCAGCGGTCTCACTCTAAATGTATTTGGGAAAAAAAATACAACATGGTGTAAAACTGATTGGAATCGATTCAGTTGCTTATTCTGAACGAACTATATTCAGGTTCGCGTAAACAAATAATAACGTTGTAGTGCAGCCTAAAGTTTGATTTAATTTCAAAATTTCAGTGCACGTTATGCATAAATGTCATGGCGATCTTTGAACTATCCTTTATCACAGAGGTCCAGAGGCTCTAGTTTGTTATTACACGAGTGCTAGAATAGTCGATCAGTGATCTCACAGTGATAGATAGTGATAACTTTCGTTATCTACTTTCATTATGACTTTCCAGTAGTCAATCACTGACACTCTATTCCATATAAAAAATGTTCAAATTGAGTAGTAATTTAAAAAAAAATCTAGTAGCGGGTTTTATAATAATGGCAACACGGCAATGTCATTCTATCACCATTCCATTACGATACGACTGAACGATGATTGATCGATCAGTATGAATTTAGTAGATCACGAACTTTTAGCACAATAACAATGGAATCGTATTGGTATGACAAATTTATAAAAATAGTAGGTAGACCCCAGATTCACCAGTTACCTACATGAATCTGCATGAAAGCTTTGATTAAATCGCTCTCCGCCTGGTAAGGGCCAGGCCCGTGTCGACAGCGCGTTGTGTTTCACGCACGCCTCAATATGTCGGCACATCGAAGCAAAAGCTTGGGTCATGATTGCGAAAGAGAAACCGTAGCCCTGGCGCACAGGTAAGTGAAGCAACACGGGTGGGTTCCGTCAGTAAAAGTCTGATACGCCCTTCGCCCAGAGCGGAAGAAGTCATTTGATGATTTCCCATCCATACCAAAAATGGCTTAGACTAAATAGAATATATTGCTTTTTTATGTTTTGAAATATTAACAGACAATTGTAGTAAATTTATAATATGTACTTAATTATCAAAAAGTGTTATTAATAGATACTAAAAAAAAATTGCGTAAAAATATATGAT
The DNA here is from genome assembly GCA_017933935.1 of Sesamia nonagrioides. Classification (NCBI taxonomy): domain Eukaryota; kingdom Metazoa; phylum Arthropoda; class Insecta; order Lepidoptera; family Noctuidae; genus Sesamia; species Sesamia nonagrioides. The sequence goes on from JADWQK010001917.1 coordinate 354,925, forward strand.
ATTTCAAAAGTTAGCGACGAGAATAGTCTATTATGTTTCGCAGCTTCTTTCTTTGCGATTTGGTTAACAAATTGTAGATGTGTACCACGCATCAGCCTATCACACGGATTTTTTAAATACATTTTTTTTTTTTTTTTAAACACTGGCAACTTACTTTTACCCCCACTACCCCCACTCTGCTGCTGCTGCCGGTTCGAACGGTCGGCGCGATCTGCTCCTCATTATGTGTTTCCGTGCCGAAGCCTACGCACGTCATTGGAAAAGAACCCTGACGCACCATTATTTGAATTTGAACATGGGGAAGAAACGGAAGTACGAGGACTCTGAAGAAATCATTAGGTGAAAAATTAGGAGGTTAAATGAAAAACTTAAGAAACGAATTATTTATTCTGATGAAGATACAGATCGTAAGTGATTGATATTCATTCAATTATTGCGTTATTTCCTAATTTTGGCTCTTAACATTTCCAAGATGCGAACAACTGCCGTTTATACTTATTTAGTATGAATAACTGGGTTGTATCCATCCACTTTTATTATAAACTGATGCGTAACTGCCAATACTCTGGGCTTTTACCCTCAAAGATGCGAACAACTACCGTTTATACTTATTTAGTATGAATAACTGGGTTGTATCCATCCACTTTTATTATAAACTGATGCGTAACTGCCAATACTCTGGGCTTTTACCCTCAAAGATGCGAACAACTGCCGTTTATACTTATTTAGTATGAATAACTGGGTTGTATCCATCCACTTTTATTATAAACTGATGCGTAACTGCCAATACTCTGGGCTTTTACCGTCAAAGATGCGAACAACTACCGTTTATACTTATTTAGTATGAATAACTGGGTTGTATCCATCCACTTTTATTATAAACTGATGCGTAACTGCCAATACTCTGGGCTTTTACCCTCAAAGATGCGAACAACTGCCGTTTATACTTATTTAGTATGAATAACTGGGTTGTATCCATCCACTTTTATTATAAACTGATGCGTAACTGCCATTACTCTGGGCTTTTACCCTCAAAGTTTTTACAAGAACTTTTCGTTCTTGCTGGCTGCTCATACCAACTCGAAACCGAAGCTGCAGTGGCTGGCGTGGAGACTGTTCCTGACCCGCCGCCAATGCAAGATACGGACGCTGATGGCTTGACGGGCGCAGTCGAAGACGCCGTCCTGGACACTGACATCCTAGCGTTGCTAGGTGAAGCGCCAGAACCGGAGACTAAACTTCAAACCCCTGCATCAAAAGCAGCGGACAAGCAGTATGCACGGAAGAGTCAGCCCGGCCACCGCCAGCACCAGCAGCAGAGCAGCCGGGCCCCGCCACCACCGCCGCGCAGAGCAGCCCGCGAGCGCTTACCGCCCCCGCACGCCTCACCGCCAGCACCAGCAGCAGAGCAGCCGGGCCCCGCCACCACCGCCGCGCAGAGCAGCCCGCGAGCGCTCACCGCCGCCGCACGCCTCACCGCCGCGTCGTGGCAGAAACGTCCAAGCTCGCCGCTAACGCAAAAAGAGGTACTGTACGCAGGACGTTTACGTTTTTTCTCACAAAGGTGGGCGAACATTACAAATGATCCTATTGTCTTATTATGGGCCGAAGGCTACACTATTCCTTGCAATAACCCACCAGTCCAGAGTAACAGTATTGTTTCATATACAAAATCACCCCAAGAGGCCGCAGATTTTCAAAAATCTTTAATTAAATTACTTAAAATTGGGGCAATTCGTAAATGTACTTACGAAAACTCAATTTGTATCTGGTGTATTCTTAGTACCGAAACTTAACGGAGAAAAAAGATTTATATTACATCTGCAAGGAGGTCAAGGAATAACTAACAAAGGAATATTTTTTCCCAAAAATTGCTAATTGTTGGTACCGCCTCTATTAAATCCGGAGGCTAAAACCGCATTGACGGAACTCTTAAAAACGGGATTTCTCGCTTATGTATAGGCAGAAATAAATAGGTACTGCACTCGCAGCGTTAGCTCCGGTTATTGAAGTCTAATTTCGAAAACTTCAACCAAAATGGGAAAGAAATTTGTTATTTCATCCATAAGTACCGGTCTTCGAGATACCCTCGTAAATTCATGCACAGATAAATATTTTTTTGGCGACGTTATGTCCGAAAAAGTAAAACATGCCAATAATGTGCAAAAATCGGCAGAGGCCCGTAAGGTTACGCAAAAGACACAAAAATCAACTTAAACTAATAGTTACAAAAAATAAAAACCTAAACAGGAAAGTCATTTTAAGATAGAAGATTATCGCACTGCCTCAAAATTAATAACACCAAACTGTTTCATGGCATCTATCGATTTAAAAGACGCTTATTTTTTAATCAATGTTACTAAATCACATCGAAAATACATGCGTTTCAAATCACGCACTTATCAAAACTCTCACCGGTGATTGTACGAATTCACTTGCCTCCCATTTGGTTTATGTACTTGTTACTAGTTATGTACAGGTTATGTACAGCACCATACGTTTTTACTAAATTACTTAAACCCGTAATAGAATACTTACGAAATAAAGATTACATATTCGCTATATATTTAAACGATATCCTTTGTTTCGGCCAATCATATAAAGAATGTAACGATAACGTTAATTACACAATGAAAGTTTTGACAGATCTAGGTTTTATAATCAACACAGAAAAAGTTCACTTACCCCAAAACAACAATGCAAATTTTTAGGTTTTATTTACGATTCAAAACTTATGACACTATACCTTCCTGACAAAAAGAACAGAAAAGGACACACAAACGAAAATGCAAACTTCGCAATTTTGCTAGAATAAATTGGTCTGCCGGTTTGTATTGCCCTGCGGTTCAATATTCTGGGTTATACACTAAATTGTTTGAACGTCACAAGTACCTGTGTTTACAAAATAATGACAGTTATTCAACAAGAACAAATTATTCACCTACCCAGTAATTTTAAAAATTGCAAGATGTTTTTTGTTTGTGGTTAAATCACATTGATAGTGCTTGTTCGCCTTTTAGATTTAATCAATTTAGTTTCGAAATATTTTCCGATTCGAGTTTAACTGGCTGGGGCGCTTTTTGTAATAATAAGGAAGCGTCCGGTTATTGGAAAAATGACGAATCTTGTTCACACATAAATGAATTAGAATTAAAAGCTGTTTTCCTCGCACTTAAGGTTTTTGCAAAGGATCTTTATAATGTAAGTAGACATTTTATTGAGAATCGACAATACAACGGCTATTTGTTGCATCCACCGTATGGGAAACGTGCAGTACCCACATTTAAACAATGTATCCAGAGAAATCTGGCAATGGTGTGTGTCCCGAAAGATATATATTTTTGTATCTTACATAAATACCAAAGATAACTGTGAGGCCGATATTTTGTCTAGAAAGGCATTTCAGGATACGGAATGGGAATTGGCAGACTATGCTTTCGAAAAAGTTTTGTCAGGTGTTTGGCCTTTTTTGAAATAGATTAGTTAGAGAGTCGCTGTAGTGCCAAATGTATATTACTTGGAAGATCGACCCTGACGCATGGACTATCGACGCCTTTACTGTGTCCTGGACATAATTATATTTTTATGCTTTTCCCCCCTTTATTTTAATTTTAAAAGTGTTACGAAAAATAAAAGCCGACAAGGCAGAAGAACCAGTAGTTGTACCATATTGGTCATAACAACCCTCGTTTCCTTTGTTTAAGACTAGCCTGCCCATCCTTTATACATTTCAGTCCTGACGTTAATCTTTTGTCAGCTCCTTTCGGAACACCCAACAATCTTCACAAGACACTTCGCTTAGTTGCCGCAAAGTTATCCGGCAAAAATATCTGAAGATATTAATACCAGTGAGGACGGTTAGCATTATGATCAATTCGCTTTCAGATAACACGTACAAGCAATATGACACTTGTATTAGACCCTGGTTAGAATATTGTAAACAAAGCGGTTGTGACTATTTGGATACCAATGTTACCGTAATTTTAGATTTCCTTACAAAAGTATTTGATAAAGGTGCCAAATATGGCACAATTAACTCGTACAAATCGCCCTGTCAATATTATTTCCAAATATATTACAGGACTCGCGAATAAAAAGGTTTATGAAAAGAGTTTTCAGATCAAGACCATGTCAACCAAGGTATAATATGACTTGGGATACTGATACTGTTCTTGGCTATTTATCTGAACGAAGTGAATACTTTGAAAGAGTTTCCAGGTGGAAACTCTTTCAAAGTATTCACTTAACTTGTTGGCTCTAGTAACTGTTCATAGAGTATAAACATTTTTCACAAATAAAAATAAGCAATATTAATGTCATTAATCAAAACCTAATTACCATTAAAATCCAGATTTAATAAACACCTCGAAACCGAATTCTTTTCAACCCTTTTTGAAATTACCTTTCTGTAATGAAAAACCTAATATATGTCCAGCTACCTGTTTACATGACTATATAAATAAAACAAATTCCATTCGACAGACTAATAATGATTATTTATTCATCAGTTACAAGAAACCTTATAAGAAGGTGTCATCCCAACGGTTGTTGGATTAAGAAAATATTACAAAAAGAGTGGTATTGATATTTGTATATTTAGTGCGCATAGTACTCGTCATGCAGCCACATCCAGAGCCAGCAGCTCAGGTGTCAGTATTGATGTGATTAGAAATACTGCTGATAAAAGATCGATAGTCGAGGATAATTTGCAAGCTCAATATTAAATTCTACAGATTAATACATGTAAATCTGTTGTTACGTTTATCTGTTAAATGAACATCTGTTATGATTTGCTTATAAAGAGGTGTTCGAAAATTTCATATAATATTAGTAAAAACTATTCATTTATTATGAAATAATTTGTTTTATAAAAACTTAAGTACCTATCTAGGTATATTTTATATTTGTCACCTCTAAACATCCTACAATTTGTTAACCAAATCGCAAAGAAAGAAGCTGCGAAACATAATTAAAAATCAAACGAACTTACCAAGTGAAGTTCGATGATAATTATGTGAGCAGCTTCTTTCGACGCGATTTATATACACCCACCCTATTATATTACATTTTGCTATAAGTACTTATGCCCTACCCTAACATACATACAAATACAAAATATACATATATAATTATACTTTCAACTAAAATGAGGAGCAGATCGCGCCGACCGTTCGAACCGGCAGCAGCAGCAGAGTGGGGGTAGTGGGGGTAAAAGTAAGTTGCCAGTGTTTAAAAAAAAAAAAAATGTATTTAAAAAATCCGTGTGATAGGCTGATGCGTGGTACACATCTACAATTTGTTAACCAAATCGCGTCGAAAGAAGCTGCTCACATAATTATCATCGAACTTCACTTGGTAAGTTCGTTTGATTTTTAATTTTTGTTGAAGAACAAAACTTCAAAGGCTCATAACGACACGAGAAAGTTTGCCAATCGATAGTTTGTAATTATAAAGAGATTACTGAACGCTGATTGGGAAACTTTAAATTAAAATGTTTCTGTTGTAGGTGTTTTGTTTTATGTATGAACAACTTTTAGGCTTCCCAGATGTGTGTTAATCACAACCTAAAGCAGCATATGAAATGAAAGAAAGATAAAGTATTTAATGTGAATTGTACAGGAAGATACTAAAACTTAACTAAATTCACTTAAAAAATATAGTTTTAAAAAATAAAAATACATGCTTTTAAAGAATATCAAACTAAAAAGCTAAAAATATTTTTTAAAAAAGCGTGAGGCGCTTTGTGCCATAATTTTTGTATATTAAGCGCCTCACGATTTTTAAAAAAATATTTTTAACTTTTTAGTATGATATTCTTTAAAAGCATGCTTTTTTTAGTTTATTAAACTATATTTATTTTCAAGTTTTTAATTCGATATTCTTTAAAAAAAAAACGACCCAACGAACGTATTGAAAACGGTGGGACATTTTACAGTAATGAGCCGCTCACTTGTAGTCCAAAGAGTTAGAGACGGACAAACAAACAAACAAGCAAGCAAGCAAACATACAAGTAAAGCTAATAAAAAGCATGTAATAAAATAAAACCTGAGCACATAATGAATGAAAATTTCTCGGTGGTAGGCCATAACATCGGCTGCCGGCAGAAGTTACCACCCACCAGACAAGGTTTTGCCGCTAAGCGATTCGTCGTGTTCCGGCACGATGTCTGGTGAACCGTACGGAGGACGGGGCTGAGCAGTTGTGTTGCGATGTGTGCCGGTTACGATGCGCCAAATGTTGTTGTGTCGGGAGTTTGGTCGTGGAGAGTCTCCTCAATCTCCCTCTGGCGCAGCATCGTTGGTCGTGTTGGTCTTGGGTTTAACATTGCATCACTTCGCTCAACTGCCGTCATCCTTCCTATTCCTAATTTTTTAAGTGAATAGGCTTAATAAACCAGTGCGCTTTACTATCAACGATTGCATCACTGCTTACCATCAGGCGGGATTGCAGTCAAGCACTACTTTATAATTATTAAAAAAAAACTATGTTTAAGCGCAGCACACACAGGGGACGTGTGCGGGTCGGGCGAGGGGCGGGCGCGGGTCTATTCTGTTTAATTATATGGACAACAACCCACGGAACGCGTGCGCGGGTCGGGTGACGTCCATATAATTATACAGAATAACCCGCGCCCGACCCGCACCCGTCCTCTGTGTGTGTTGTGCTTTAAACTGTTCCACGATGTTTTTTTTTTAATCGTCGCTATTTTAGGAAATTCTCCTCTATCGTGGGTGCTTTGATATGTTTATATTAAACAAAAAACAATCAATCAATTGTTCGTTCGGTTCTGGCTGTTAAACAGCCAGAACCGAAAGAACAACAAGAAGAACACCAGAACTAAAAAAGAACTAGGTACTTGTACGCGCCCTATAATGTATATAACGCCATATAATGTATTTTTCTTTTTATATATTGCCAACTTCCTGCTCATTTTATATGTTTTTCTCTTTTGTGTGTATGGAATATAAATAAAATAATATATCTATATATTTTATCATATATATTTTTTTCGTATCAAGTGAATCATTTCACCAGTGAAAAATATTTATACCAAATACATGCATTTTCATGCAAGCTTTGGAATATCGCATGTTTAAGATCCGATGAATGAAAAAAAAAGGCGAATGGATTGTATCGGCTCCGTCCCCAGAGCTTATTTGAATTGCAAGAATTCAATAGTGAAACACGTTACTATGAATATTTTTTTTTTATTATTTATATAAACGTTTGTAAACTATATTATATCATATTGGAATCTCAATTCCTGAAAAGGCCAATAAATCTCGGATGGCAATAATATTGTCAATAATGACCTTTAAACTGACGTATAATACAACTCGATACGTCACTGGGGACAAATCGCTCATTCTCCTTTGGGTCGTTTATATCAAAATCTATTTTATTTACTGAAAATCGACCTATCGATATTAGTCGGTCTACTTCTGGCACTAATGATATTTATCCGCCACAATAATATAAAATTATAATTTGCTTTCTCTAATATTCTAGGTTTGGATAAAGTATATGTATGTGTATTTGCACATAGGACCAAAGTCACCGACATAACTAATAGGATTAGCAAGCTGAAGTGGCAATGAACTAGTCACATAAGCCGCAGGGCCGATAAACGTTGAGGTAAACGAGTCCTCGAGTGGAGACCGCGTCTCGGTAAACGTAGCGTAGGACGCCCTTGGGCGAGATGGAGTGACGACATCAAAAAGGTGGCTGGTAGTGGCTGGCGGAGAACTGCTCAGGATCGAGCTTGTCGGCGTGCCACGGAAGAGGCCTATGTCCAGCAGTGGACGAGTAGAGGCTGATGATGATATGATGTGTATTTGCTGTTCTAACAATTATAATATGATACATATTTTCATCTTTTTGCTTGTTTCATTGCTCCAAGAACGTCACAAAGATACGAAAGGTCCAATGTAACATTAAATTTTTTTGTTTTTATTATTATTATTGTTTATGTACACTCTTGCTTCTCTAATCCACTTTTGACACTGACAGAATAGTTGACATCGGCTTCACTTGCCATAAATAAAAATAGAATAGAATAGATATTAGTCGGATTTTTGACGGGAAGGTGAAATGAGTGTCACGCGCATTTTTCATTGGACTTTTAAAATTATTTATAGTGTCGTTTACTAAATAAAAGCGCGTGATTTATGTAATAAATAGTGCATTCAGTAAATGATACATAAAGAACTTAGAAATATCGCAGCATAGTGGCCACATAATGGTTTAGCATCAAATCTCCTCTTAGTCGGCGCACGCAGCCGTTTTTTCAACTGTCATTGGCAATATCCGCCACTATTGTGAAATCATTTTTTAAAGAATTTCTTTAATTCATTACACGTGTTATTGGCAAAATTTTGGTATCTAACCACAGAGGCCATTGAAGAGTTGAAGTAGTATTCACTCTAAAGAAAAGAAAGAAAGATATTAGTCGGTCGGTCGTTAAGCTTAGTCATTAAAACCCTTGATAACAATTTTTTTTGACATTATTTTTGCCACAACCGCGGCAGGTCTCAGCAGAAATGGCGGTATTAGCTGGACTCCTTCAACAAGAACTGGTGCTGATAGGCTTTATACAGAAAGAGGTGAAAGAAGAGTAGAGACGTCTTCGTTTTGCAGTGGGACATCGCGGGGTTTTAATAATAAAAATAATTTGCCACAATCAAGTCGTATCAGAACGTCTCAATTAGGTCGTGGTGGCCTAGTGGTTAAAAACTCCAGCCTCTCAAGTATGACTGTGTGGTTTCGATTCCTGGTTAGGCAAGTACCAAAGTAACTTTTCTAAGTTATATGTACTTTAGAAATATATCTTGGACACCAATGACTGATTACAATGTGAAGCAAAACATCTTGAGGAAACCTGAACTGGTCTGAAATTGCCAACCCGCATTGAGCAAACGTGGTGATTACGCTCAATCCTTCTCTGTATGAGAGCAGACCTGCGCCCAGCAGTGGGACGATAAAAAGGTTGATGATAAGTCGTATCAGGTACTCCAGTGCTACCAAGTGGCAGCAGAGTTAACCCCGTCATTCAAGAATTTCGGCGAAAGCAGAAATGTGGAAAAGTTCTCTCTTGATCATCGGCCATTTTATGGTCAAAATATTGTGCTCAGAAACTGTCACTAATTTGGACGAATCAACCAAATTTAATGGTGTGAACATAAAAGTGAATCATTTTATTTTGTTCAATCATTATTAATTGGAATGTATCAATTTTGTTGTACCGGGTAATACCTATCCACCATTACCTACTGTAGGCTGTGCTGAAATTTTGTTTGAATTCTAACAGACTAAACCGTGTGGTACGGGGCATAAAATAGTACCGAAATCGTTAAAGTGTCTCTACGAGGTGTGACGTCACACCGCAAGTCCAACGACTTGCGATTACGATTTTTTAAAGTGTCATCTGTCCCTATGTTTTTAAGGTTTCAATTAACCACATTTTTTAGTATTACAAGTAACATTCTCAAACTGTTTTTAGCTGCAATTCGAAATGCACAAGACTTTTTGTTTTTTCTTAAGCTGGTCGCATTGATAACTGAGTTGAGTCAAATATCTAACGTAGAAAAATGTAGGGGTTTAAACTCAGGTGCAGTGAATGCTAGGGTGCGGTGAATGCTTACGTGAAGCCCGCACCCTCGGGCATAGGTGGAGTGAAACACCGCGGTGGATCAAGACGGTAAGAGTCAAATAGATCGTGGAGGGTGACAGAGGGGTTGTCACCCCCACGATAGGGGAAGTCCATGAGGATTTCCACCGCGAAAAAAGGGGTTTTAAAGTCCAGAGATAATATCTGCAATTTTCTTGTTCATAAACTAAATTAAAATCAAGTTTAGTGCATCTCTTTCTTTCAATTTCATTAAGAAAAGGACAGAAGATAAAAAGTTAGTTTAGATCTGTCAAATTAGTCAGACCTGACACATTGATATAATATTAAACAGATATGTTATGCTCTAACAAATTAACCAAAATAAATGTGCCCATCGGAGCAGCAGCACACACATGCAATTTTTTTATTCTGCGTACATTTCACACGTTGGCACAGTGTGAGTGAGATGGGGTGCAATTTAAAGCATAGAGAAGAAAAAGATGGCTAGTGTTTGTCGTTTGCGCTTAAATAGAATCGACGAAAACTAAAGCGACTTGCTGGACTTACCTCCTTTTGTACGCTTCATTTTCAGTGCGCTAGTGACGTATCTACCTTAGTTTAATATTGAATCAATGACCTGACATAAATTGCCGTAATTTTGGGCGCCACGTTTATAACGTTTAAACTGTCTATATCATAATTTGACAGGATTAAACTAAAATGTAAAGAAAAAGATGCACTTTACCGAAAATTAGGTTATTATTAATTAGGTTTTAGAGTATTTTCATAAACCCACTGTTACTGAAGACACAAAAATATCACGGCTGGGTTTTTATTTTGTATTGTATTTTGAACTCTGAATGCTGAGTAAAGCTTTGAGAATCCAACAGAGCGCTTTCCAGCGCGTAGGAAAAACACGTTGGATTTTCAACTCGCAGCGCCAGAGTATATAAAAAACACATTTCACGAAACAAATCGTTGCGGGAAAAACGAGAACGTGCGTACTAGGTAGGTAGGCACGTTCGCGTTTTTCCCACAACAATTTAGAATCTAGGCGTAGGGAATATGTGGATGTCTAAATACTTGATACAGTATCGTTTTTCTAACTGTTTACGGGCAAAAATTATTATTACTGACTTTTAAAAAAATATTTTACTTATTTGCCTCGTCATCATCATTCTCCTGCCCTTATCCCAATTTATTTGGGGTCGGCGCAACATGTCTTTTTCTTCCATGCATCCCTATCAGAAGCCATCTCCGCAGTCACTCCTTCTTAGTCATATCATCCTTCACACATTCCATCCATCGTTTCTTTGGTCTTCCCCTACTCTTATAGCCATCAACATTCATAATTAAGACTCTCCTCACGAGATTCTCCTCAGTTCTCCGTAACACATGCCCGTACCATGACAACCGATTTCCACACAACTTTTCAGCTACCGGTGCCACTTTCAGACTTCCTCTTATATTTGCCTCGTCAGCAATTAAATAATTATACTGGTTATCCTTACTAATATTATAAATGGGAAAGTGAGTTTATTTGTTTGTTTGTTTGTTCCCTTTCACGCCTTAACTACTGAACCGATGGCGTTGAAATTTTGCAGACTTAAAGTTAGAATTGCGGATTACATAATAGGGTACTTTTTATCACGGAACATTTGATATTCCCGTGGGAAATCTAAAAAGCGCGCTATAACCAAACTCCACGCGGGCGTAGCCGCGGGCGGAAAGCTAGAGATAATTCCAATAGAGTTATAGACTACTAGCTTTCCGCCCGCGGCTTCGCCCGCGTAGAGTCGGTTATATCGCGCTTTTAGATTTCCCTAACATATTTTTCCGGGATAAAAGGTAGCCTATGTTCTTTCTCAGGGTCCAAAGATTGTCTGTGCCAAATTTCATCAAAATCGGTTGAGAGGTTTAAGCGGGAAAGCGTAACAGACAGACAGACAGACAGACAGACAGACAGACAGACAGACAGACCGACAGACAGACAGACAGAGTTACTTTCGCATTTATAATATTAGTATGGATTGAACCAACCAATTTTTTTACAGAGAAGCACCCATTACTTATTTTTCGATTGGTACAGAGGACGGGTTTGAGTATCTACGATACGCCAAATGTTAATGATGTTGTTATGTCGGGAGTTTGGTCGTGAAGCATCTCCAGATCAATCACCCTCTGGCGCAGTATCGTTGGTCGTCTTGTTGTAGTTTAACATTGTATCAATTCACTCAACTACCGTCTTCCTTACTATTCACTTAGTTTTTTTGAGTGATTAGGCTCTTAATAAACTAGCGCACTTTACCATCAACGACTGCATCACTGCTTACCATCAGGCGGGATTGCGATCAAGCACTACCTTATAATTACAAAAAAAAATGAATATCTACTGAAAATTAGATGCATTTTTATACTCACCGAACAAAATTTATTATGTTTTCAACCTAACTCGTTATTAAAATCACATGTAATCAAAATCAAAGTTTAAATAGAAACACAATTAAAATCAAAATATTTTATGTAACTTTTAACTGGGACCCTACGTTAAAGTTTGGAAAACGTACTTTTAATGAAAGCGCTACAGAGTTATGATCTAAACGATTTATTTAAGCAATAAAAGTCGACTACAAAATGTAATTGTAATTAACTCCTTTGAATTCGCCGCCTTCTAAGTACTGCACGATCATTTATTATGATTAAATCAAAACATAATATTAATGAGTTTTTTGCTTAACTGTGACTCATTATTTTCAAGACATTGCCGACTATTAACAGTTATTATAGCTAAAAAAGTTTCCACTGGCAAATCACAGAACACACTGACAAAATACTTACTTCGTCATCATCATCATCATCAACCATTTTATCGTCCCACTGCTGGGCACAGGCCTCCTCTCATACAGGGAAGGATTGAGCATAATCACCACGCTTACTCAATGCGGGTTGGCGATTTCAGGCTTATAGTCCAGGTTTCACTCACTTAAAAAACATAATTTTACCTATATCCAAAAATTACTTTAAAATATTCATTGTTCTACCTACTCATATTTTATCCTTCAATTTAAGTGTAGCAACCAAACTGAAATCTGAATCTTTCAAAACCGCACAATACACACTTCTGTACCTTTCTACAAAAAGGAATCCATTTCATTTGGTTGAACCATGTATTATTGCTTATCTTTTCGTCCAAAAACCATACACAAACTTTGGTTCACCGACACTGAGAAATTCCTAATGAATACTAACTACTAACGAATACCTTAATTGAACATAATTCAGGCTAAAATAACAATTATACTAGTAGTTGGGAACAAGATCAACAATGGGAGCAGAGAACTGTGCAGCACAGAAGTTTAAATTGGTGTTGACTTGAAACTACGTCTTTATGTGATATTGGATTCTAAGTTGAGAGAACCTATGTTGGAAATAACTTGAAGGAGCATTAGTAGTTCTAAAATCGAACCTTTTATTACTGCACTAGCAGCCGCCAGCGACTTCGTTCGCGTGGAGTTAGTTATGCTCCGCTCCTATTGGTCGCAGCGTGATGTTTTAAAGCCTAAAGCCCGCGTAAGCTTCTAACCGAAAGAGCTCAGTTGATATAAAATAAGCGCCTGTTAAAATAATGGGAGGAATATGTACGTCCGCGTTCGCTCCCGTTTTCGCAACATTGTTTGTTACTGCTCTGCTCCTATTGGTCATAGCGGGATGTTATATAGCCTAAAGCCTTCCTGGATTAATAGGCTATCCAACGCAAAAAGAATTTTTCAAATCGGACCAGTAGTTCCTGAGATTAGCGCGCACGAACAAACACACAAACTCTTCAGCTTTATATATTAGTATAGATGATATTTAAAAAAATATAATATATACAATGAAAATACTTCTTACGCAATGTTAGCGACGACTGGCAACCCCAACTCAAGCTCACTATAAAAGGCGTTGCCTCGTTGCTCGTGCTCTCTTTTGACAACGGACTCCGACTGGTAAACATCATCGTGTAAACGCTGTAAGAACTATATTTCCTATATTAATATTAAGAGCTGCTGGCTATTGTTTGACATATTGTTGTGTGCTCAGTGATTATTATTGTGTTCCTATCGTAATGACGAAGTTCTGGTTGTAATTGTAATTCATATGGATAATACACGAATATTGGAACGTCCTGACTTGTTTCTTTATTAAATACCACCTCTGATTGCTAACATCAGAAGTGGGATAAAGAACTACATCGCTCACATTCTCGTTATAAATCAAGGAACAGAATAACAGTCACTTACAGCCATTATTATTATTGTACTTATGTGTGGGTACCTGTGTGATTACTTGTGTGGATTGTCGTTAATTTGTTGTTTAGATCACAAAACATAGACGAGATTGTAGTCGCAGTCATAACGGCAGTCGCGGTAATAACATACGTGGTGAATCACGATTCGCTTCGCTATAGTCAGGGACGACGAAATAGTAAGTACCTACAGTGAACGATCTCTAAATGAAAACTACACTATACCAGTGATGATATCTCGCCTTAAAGCGCTTAAAGACAAGACGAGGGCTTCACCCTGGTTCACCCTGGCCAGTGCGTTCGTGCAACCGTTATAAAACTTTAGTGTCTAAATAAGTTATGAGTGACATGTCGCGTGTAGTTATGTCATGATAAATCGGTAACGGATAACCAGTAAATTTAAGTCATTATACCCTCAAAAGATTAATTATGCTCAAACGCTTCATGAGGTCATAAGGATGTATTCATAAACGATGATTAAAGTTAAGTGACGTTTAAAAGTGAAAAATCTATTGTTAAACAGTCTCTAATCACTTAAGTAACGTCTATGAATAAAGGGGATTAACATTACGCGGAGTATGAGTGTCGTGCAGTACTAGAGTTACATACGATAAAAAACCATAATTATGTATAGATAATATTTGCATTGAGTTCGTGATTTTTAATGATTCGCAGGGCTCTGAGTTGATAAATAATAAACACTACTCAGACATGAGAGGAAAGAGGCATTGTAGGGATAAGTGCCCCGGAAAGCGAGATGTTACTGACGATAAAAGTAACCATATAATTATGTATATTTGCATTGAGTTTGTGAAATTGATCAATAATAAACATTTACCGCAAGGTAACTATTGTAAAGACATGCTTCAGAAGCGGGTAAAATAATAACGTCGTAGTAAAACCGACAGAAACGGAAGTTAACAAGTATTGAATACTAATAAAAAGCTAATAATAACGCTAGTAGTTGTCAATAATTGTGTACAGATATTTGACCTAAAATATCGAAAGTAATTTATATTTACTTCTTTGAATAATGCTTGATTTAATAAATAAATATCCGATAGGCGGGAAGAGTAATACTCAGTACGATTTTTAAAGTGTTGGCGGTAATAGGAAGTTGCATCAATGATTCTAAATTTAATAAATTAATGGCCGACAGGCCGGAAGCGTACTTCTAAGTGTGATTTTAGAATAAACTAAGCTTATAAAACCCTCCCAAGTAATTAAAAATAATAATAATAATCTGGCATTTGTTTGTAATTTACATAAAGTAACTATGTCGGGAGATTGTATCAATCACGCACTGGAAGGCTAAAGTGATAGAGGAAAAACACTACCCAGGCATGAGAGGAATGCGCTGATACAGTCACTGCCTAAGACTAAAGGAGTAAATACTGGAACAGGCATTTGTTTGGCTCAAGGCGGTGTAAGAAACATAAATCACACAGCTATAAGGGAAATGCGGTGCGTGATTGTGATAATCTGTTGCCTACGTTGTTCCTGGGCTACCTAAGTCTAAAGGTATCTTGAGAACTTCTGTAAATAGCGAGATAAAGATAAAATCAAAATCAAAGGTCATTTATTCAAACTAGGCTGAGAATCGGCACTTTTTGAACGTCAATTTAGGGTTTATATGTCAAATTATGGTTGTCATGATAGGCCGAACCATGGATAAGTGAAGACCTTAACTGATTTACACTAATTGAAAACTTTAAAGCAGGTTCGTCAGCAAGGATTCCAAAGCACTGATAAGCCGAACCAGCTGGTACTTCGAGGGTGCCCGCCACCACTCCAGACGAGGTTGGCGAGCGGCCGTTCGACGTGCTTCGGAGTGCTTCGGATAAGGATGCTGCTGGCTGCATGGAGATGGCGCAGACTCGGTCAAGCGGGATCATCTTCTGGATCTGACGAGGGCGTCAGAGTGTCAGGAGAAGCCGTGTTAGCGACGACTGGCAACCCCAACTCAAGCTCACTATAAAAGGCGTTGCCTCGTTGCTCGTGCTCTCTTTTGACAACGGACTCCGACTGGTAAACATCATCGTGTAAACGCTGTAAGAACTATATTTCCTATATTAATATTAAGAGCTGCTGGCTATTGTTTGACATATTGTTGTGTGCTCAGTGATTATTATTGTGTTCCTATCGTAATGACGAAGTTCTGGTTGTAATTGTAATTCATATGGATAATACACGAATATTGGAACGTCCTGACTTGTTTCTTTATTAAGTACCACCTCTGATTGCTAACAGCAACGTTGATTAACAAAGTAATATATTAACTTAAACTTACTCAATTAAATAACTAAACTGTTGCTCTTAAAAGACCAATTGCGGAATAATTGGCTTAAAAGACCGATTGCGGAATAATTGGCTTAAAATGTTCTCACTGCATTGCTGGGACGAAAGCCTCTGCCCTTTAAGAGGAACAATAAGCCTGACGGAAATTGTATTTTTTTTATATAAATTATAAACTAGTGCTTGACCGCAATCCCGCCTGGTAGTAAGCAGTGTGATGCAATCGTTGATGGTAAAGCGTGCTAGTTTATTAATAGCCTATTCACTGCTAGTCTTGAAGACACTCAAATTCGTAGTAGCGTCAATAAGTTATTGTTTTTTTTTTTTTTTTACGGACAAATCACACACATTGAGCTAGCCCCAAAGTAAGTTCGAGACTTGTGTTATGGGATACTCACTCAACGATACTATATTTATAATAGATACATATTCCAAGACCCAGGTCAATCAGGAAAATATCGTTTTCCATCATGACCTGGCCGGGGATCGAACCCGGGGCCTCCACGTCGCAGGCAGGCGTGTTGACCGCTGCGCCACGGAGGACGACTATACTCGTCGTACGACGGGTCGTCCGATGATGAATTTAAATTAGATTATAATACACCACTGCATTGGTAGAACAAGAGCCTCGGCCCTATAAGAAAAGAAGATGCCTGATGGTGGAAATTATATTGTAAAATGAAATCTAATAAGACTTTAAGGACATAGCAACATAAACAACGAACGTGAAGCACAAATTAAACAATGACTTTTATCTACTCTCATATCAAAAAATTAAAAATATAAAACCAAAAAGGAGTTTATATTGACATACTTTACCAATAGTATATCGAAAGGAAATTAAAAAATTAAATTATAACATTATTTCTTTAACAAAATAATGTTATGATAATTTTTTTTTTTCATTACGGTACAAACCATAGACAGCAATTGATGGTAGATAAGTCACTAGCGCATTGAACTTGAAGCGTACAAAATATCATATCTGTTTAATATTATATCAATGTAGACAGTACTATTTCATTTTTTATCTGTGGTGCAGAATTGTTAACATTTTGCATATTACAATTATTATGAAACTGAATAAATGGAATTGTGTTGCGTTGGCGTTAGACGCACTGAGATGAGATAAAGTAGTGTATGAAACTGTATATAATTAGGTATTACACACTCGTGTGATACTATTAAAAAACTCGCTTCGCTCGTTTTTTAAACTCACACTCGTGCTTAATACCCCTCATTATGTATCAGTATCATAAACTACTATTATACAACACGGACGTTTTTGAAGTGCTCATCTTTCGTCATCGTTCTCATATGGTAAATTTCAAAATGAATAATGTAATCAAATGATTTGTAACAACTTTAATTAAACAATTTTAGGATTTAAAAGAATGTCCATGAAGTTCCTTGCCCGTTCTTCTCTATGGTACCTGCGCTTTTTAATGACCAACAAGTTTCACCTTCGTGACTGACAGACCTTTTGACAATTCAAAATTGCCTATAATTGGTTTGCTTGAAACAGATGCTTTGATTTTAATTGTTCAACAAATTTTGAATGAACAAAAGAAGTTACTGAAATAAAATAATGCCTAAACTGAAAATGAAATATGTGAGGGATTTAAAATAAACAGCATAAAGTTTAACGACATAAGTAGAAGAACAATTTAAAATAATGATGTATGTATTCCAACAGGAGCCCTAAAATCCCGCTTATGTCTAACATGTTGTCAACAAAGTTGTGATGAAAACTAATTAAACAGTAACGGTAAAACCATTTACTGAAGCACATACGAGTTGCGTGACTCAATAATGTGTAATGTTTGATCACATAATCGGTAGAGGAAAGTCAGAATAATAAATGGAGTATACCTACTTAATTTGATCTTCAAGTGATGATCGCTTATTTTAGATACAAATCTTCTTTTTATTTTATATTAATAAAAAATGCGTCTATCGTTAGACCAGCAGGGTAATTGCGTAACACACTATCAGTATCAATCAGTTTAATTTTGACAGTCCAACGACTTTCATTGCGTTATTTACGTTGTTGATGAGACACATCTTCCTAACAAATGGAGCAATGGATTAGAAATTGGTTTTAGACTGCTTCCAATTAATAGTAATAGTGTGTTAGTGATTAGGCAATTATTTTTACATGCTTTTTATTAGCTTCACTTTTATGTTTGCTTGCTTGCTTGTTTGCTTGTTTGTTTGTCCGTCTCTAACTCTTTGGACTACGAGTGAGCGGCTCATTACTGTAAAATGTCCCACCGTTTTCAATATGTTCATTCGTTCGATTTTTTTAAAAAGAATATCGAACTAAAAGTTGAAAATAAATGTAGTCTAAAAAACTAAAACACCATGCTTTTAAAAAATATCAAACTAAAAAGCATGGGTTGTTAGTTTTTTAAACTATATTTATTGTGAACATTAATTAATTAAATAAACTACAGTCACATGTAGAACGTACGCGGCCGCTATGCAAGGCGGTGCGGGTTCGATCCCCGCGCAGGGCAAGTATTTGTATGCATGAATATGAATATTTGCACTGGTCTGGTCGCCTCAGAAAGCACGTTAAGCCGTTGGTCCCGGTTGCCATACGAACATCTAGTGGCAGTCGTTACAGGTTGTTGGAGCCCTCAAAAGTCCAACAATTGGTCTAATTGCAATGCTTCGATGTCGCCTTCGGGTTGTGGAGGTCAGACGGCAGTCGCTTTACGGAAAATATCGAAGTTTAGCCATATCAGCAGTTGGACTGGCAAAGCGGACCCCAGACTCCAAAGCTGAAAAGGCTTCGGATGCGACTGGGATTAACACTGGGATGATGATGATGAGTGTGTTACGTGATTAGGGTGCAGGACTAGTTAGCTTAAGGCCACTGATAAACCACTTCTACATTCATATACATTCAATTTGATTTAAAAAAAGAATTGAGGTTATTATTTTTAGGAAATCGAAATTTTAAATTAAGGCCAACCATCGACAGTTGAGCAGCGCCTGCAAAACTTTACGACTGGGCCATTAAAATGTCGCTGTAAGACGAACACGCCTACCTATTAAGGGCCTTAATCTTCATAGATATTATACTTATAATTTTCTTTTACTAGATAAGCTTTGTTCAATATCGATTATACATACTCCATATTATTAAATAATTTGGTTATATAAAAACTTTTCTTTATTTCTATTCACCCATAGAAGGTAATGAGGTCATGTTACCGGGATAGACTACACATTTCAGGGATTTAAAGGAATAAAGAATTCAGGCTGAAACGTGAAGGGAATAATATAGTGGATTTGCGGTTGAGATAATATCATCTGACAAATTTGGCTCTGGTAAAGTGACATCAAACATGATATTCATGTTTTTTTTTTTTTCGTCAATAATCTTAGTTGATGCTCTTGGTACTGGTTCAATGTTTGCTGGTTACGATCTATAATTGCTCTCTTTTAATGTTCAAAACAAAATAAAATAATTTTAAAGTTCAAAGCAATGCCGGATTTGGTACAATGTCACCTTTAAAGATATCCTAATAGCCCACGTAAGGATCAGATTACAATCATAAAATCGTATAAAATTAATGAAACCTAGCAAATTGTTCAAAGTTAAATTATTTTTATTGATTCTGCGTTTACAAGATTACTAACGTGGAGATATTACAGGGAAACGTGAAAACGGAGTAATTGTAGTACAAAGCGTCATACTGACGTCACACAGTTTCTACATCTCGCAAGCAGAGTTTAACTTGCAATTAGCATACATATCAAAAAATCAAAATCAAAGCATTTATTTCAAATAAACCAGTTACAGGCACTTTTGAGTTGCCAGAAGGTCGGTCAGTCAGTAAGGTGAAGCTAGTCGCACATTCCAAAGAGTAGGTACCTATAGAGAAGAACGGGCAAGAAACTCCATGGACACTCTTTTAAATTATCAAGCTATCGATACAAATATTTGATTACATCTTTAATTCGTTGATATGAATCGTATGAGAACGATGCAGAAATATATTGTACGCTAAGAGCGTCCATTATGGAAATCACACAAAAAAAATAATAACAACAATTCAGAAACTTTCCAACATTAACGGTTGGGCAAGTGCCCGCCAGACTCAACACTTGTCTGATGGAGGATCCTCCCTTTTCTATGGTGGCTGAGTGAACTGTACTCCCTGTTCCTCATGCCTCCACACTTCAATACATTTTATGGACGCAGATGCCCACGATAACGCCGTAACATAAAAATTTATAAAAGCGCATAATAAATAGACCATTTCGTTCCGTGTAGGATGCCTGAATTTGAATATTTGGGTCACTGGGTCACTAATGACTTAACTGATAATAGAAAAGGAACGCAGCTCGCTGGTTGTGCGTTTTAAATTGCTAGCCCGCAGGGTACAAATTCAGTGAAAATCAAGCTTTTTGAAGAATTTTGCTAATTGTTTTCATACCTGCAGCTTGTATGTGAGTTATTCGCAACGGACATACAGTGAACAAAAACAAGTTTAAAGTCGCTCAGCGAGCTATGGAGCGGGCTATGTTGGGCGTCTCTCTGAAGGACCGCATCAGAAATGAGGTGATCCGACAGAGGAGCAGAGTCACCGACATAGCTGAGAGGATTAGTAAGCTGAAGTGGCAATGGGCTGGTCACATATGCCGCAGGACCGACAACCGTTGGGGTAAACGAGTCCTCGAGTGGGACGCCCTTGGGCAAAATGGAGCGACGACATCAAAAAGGTGGCTGGTAGTGGCTGCCGGAGAGCTGCTCAGGATCGAGCTTGTTGGCTTGCCATGAAGGAGGCCTATGTCCAGCGGTGGACGAGTAGGGGCTGATGATGATGATGATATGTTTAATATAATAATGTACTCAGGATACTGTTAGGGCTGTCATAGCGTTGCAGTGCGACAGAGATTTTGGCTTTACCGTTATCATTAGGAAAAGATGCGCGTCCCTACTTTCACACGTTCGTGGCAATACGAACATTATACTGGCCGTTACCGATAGCGATATTAAAGGTTTAGAAATCACATGACCAAATAAAATTTGAAACATTACAAAATCGTCATAATAACAATACTAGTGAATTTTGTAATCATCTTTTTTTCTGCGATTTACATAACACCAACTTCCCCATTTGGTATTTTTTTATAAAGTGACATCACCATTTTCGACAATATAATTGGTACTTACCTTTGGTCAAACAAAATGCGGCCAATATTATACATTTCCATGTATAATATTGGCCGCATTTTGTTTGACCAGCGCGGCCGACCTCAAAGTAGTAAATAGACATTTAGACCTACCTATAATAGGTGGTAGGCAACAACATCAGCCGCCGGCATAAATTACCACCCACCAGACAAAGTCTTGCCGCCAAGCGATTCGTCGTGTTCCGGCATGATGTCTGGTGAAGCCGTACGGAGGACAGGTCTGAGCAGTTGTGTTGCGATGTGTACCGGGTACAATGTGCCTAATGTTGTTGTGTCGGGAGTTTGGTCGTGGAGGGTCTCCAGATCATCCTCTGGCGCAGCATCGTTGGTCGTGTTGTTGGGTTAAACATTGCATCACCTCGCTCAACTGCCGTCTGCCTTCCTATTCACTCAGTTTTTTTTAAGTGAATAGGCTTAATAAGTTAGTGCGTTTTACCATCAACGATTGCATCACTGCTTACCATCAGGCGGGATTGCAGTCAAGCACTAGTTTATAACTAGTAAAAAAAAAAACCACTGTGCGCTAGTTTATTAAGAGCAGCATTATTCACTCTAGGCTTAAAGACACAATTCTTTTCGTAGTTAATAACGTCTTTTTATCCCTTTTAATCGAAACTTGTTGAATTATTTGTTGTAAAAACATATTACCTAATGGTAAAAGCATTTTGTTTAGTACATAGTTAGTAATAAAATTATGGGTGTAGCTTGAAATGAATGTTTATTATTATTATAATGTTACACTGCCGTAGTTAAAGTTCAACATTGTATGTAACCAGCGCACCTATTTATAAAGTTTCTGCAATTCTACGCTGTATCGTGCCCGTCGCTAATAAAGTTCGAATGATCTTTCCGCTGTAGCGTGTGCGCATAACTAATGAGCACGTAATAAAATAAATCAGCTTTACAAGCGGTCAGGTGCGTTGCTAATAGGTAAGGGAGTTGGTTTGAATAATATTGTTGAGAACTGCAGAAGAGTTTTATTTAATGATTTAAAATTATCATCATACAACAGACGCAATAGACAAGTAACTTATTGGCGAACACCGTTAACTGCGGTGGCAGGAAAGGGTGGCCTCAATGCATTTGGGAAAAAGCAGAAGATGACATACAATACACGCTTTTAGCCTGTACCCCTGTGCAGAGCATAGGGACAGGCTCCCTATTCATAAGATGTCACTACCCGTAAAGTGGGAGTCATTATATAATTATATTTAAAAAAAAAACAGATAAGAAGTTGCCCTGGAAGTTGGAATTTCTCCTGTATCGTGGGTGCGTTTAAAACATATAAATTTACATACACAAACAGCCAGACTCAGAACAACTACTTGTAGGTCGTACAAATATTTGTTCCATGCGGGAATTGAAGCCGCGACACGCAGCGGAGCAGTCAATAGCTTAACCACTGCACTGAGAGTGCAGTCAAACAAAACTTAGGTCGTATCTCCTATATCAATAAGAAACGAACTTCTGAAAGCAAAGTTTTCTATCCGTATAATTATACTTAAATTATGAAAGAAAATTGTAAATAGTAAGTCTGAAGGTAAGTGGTTATAGTGTTTCTAATATTACGCTAAGAAAATAAATATAATAAAGACAGATTTTGACATAATTTACGTTTTGATGCCCCAAGGGTATACAAAGAAAAATGACTGAAAAAGAAATTATTCTAGAGGAAAAAAAGAAAATTTGATAAAATCCAAATGTAACACAGTGTATTTGGAACTGACATAAAATATTTTTAAAGTTACCACATAAAAGGTTAAAAAGGTGAAAATTTTGTTAAAACGCGTAACCGAAAAAGTGTTTATTCCTGTAAACATTTACTGACCTTAACTTCATGCCTGAAATAGTGTATACGTCTTTACGATGGAAAAGAAGTAATAAACTTTAAAAAAAAAAAAGCAAGTTAAAAGTGAACATCTGTGACAAACAATTAATTGACAATCAATACTTCGATCCTATTTGCGGTTGATTATACTGTGACTCATAAAAAAAGAAATGTTTCATATGCGAAAAATTGGGTTGACGATTCTGAAAGTCTGGCAAAGGCAAAATTGTTGATATAGACATATATTCAGTCTAAACTTGAATATGGTTCATTTAACGCATATTTAAACTTAGGCTGCGTTTAAATGATGTCTTTTATTGGCTTGGCTTGGCGTTAAACGTACGCCAAGTTAGATCATACATTAAGTCAATACTTACGGTTTTTATGTATATGAATAAACTCATTAGTTTTTTCCCATAATTTCGCTCGCATGGAGGTTGAAAATTATTCCATACTAAGCAGGAGGTAAAAAATATAACGTTGATGAAAATGGCATAGTGTTTGATAAGATGAACTTTGACTTACACTTTTACTGCACGCGTAAAATGAAAATGAAAGCAAAAATGTAACAAACAGGCAGAATTTCTTTCGCATTTATAATATTTATTAGTAAAATTCGCACTCACACATACAGAGTACGACACGCATGCTCTAGAACCAAATTTCGAAGAAGTGTTATATCTACCATCCCCCACTGGGCCTATGTTGTATAGATTATTGTCCATTTCTCTCGAAGAGAAGAGGGCTGTGTACCAGCATTAAGAATTTAGACTTGAATATAATAAATCTCCCAAAAAAACAAATGAAAATTGCTTAAATCGCGTTCATTGGAAACAGCAACCTCTCAAAAATTATTGAATTAGTGGAAACTTAATTCAGGAAGTGGAACAGATAAGAGATGGGAGTTTTATTCGATAAGCAGTTAAAATTTGTACCAAAAATTGGAAATTTTGTAGAAAAACCGTGGAACGCTTAATTTTCCGAAGAAATGTTATGTTTTCGTCGCAGTTCGTTTGAATATTGCAGCACGATATGGAGCCCTCACTATACCACGCACAAACTAAGATCAAAAGGGGTTCAAAAGCGATACTTGTGGCATTCAGCTTACATTTCCGAGATACCTAAAATGATACGGCAGTATAAAGGGAGACTCTTGAATTTCAAGATGATATCCTTTCAGAATAGAAGATATTTACTGGACTTGAAATTTTGATTTAAAAATTTGAGAGCTTAAATTGACTGACCCGATTGCTAAGCAAGACTAAAATCCGTGTACACACGAAAGACTATGAGCGTCTTTGCAATAACTTTCTTAAAGCCCGAACCAATAAGTTCTTTATTTAATTTATTCCTAAGACAGGTCAACGTATTTAGTCTGCGAGCGATCCGTTCAATATAAAGGCAAATCGCTTCAGTCCAATTTTAGAGAAGCTTCTAATATTAAATCTTGAAGACGCTCAACGGATGGCTAGGGGTGTCGGTAAATTTGATTCACTCCATTGTGGTATACTCAGTTTATGTAATATTGATTTAAGTAGAAAACTTAAAATAAAATTTTATAGCAGAACACTTACTTTATGATTTCCTTTGAAGAAATCTTTCTAAGCTTGAGAATTGATAGGGCTTATTATTTATTTATTTATTCTTTCGCACACATGACATTTACATGGGCAGACTTAATGCCTTAGGCATTCTCTACCAGTCAACCCCAGCTGGTGAAGAGATAAGATGGTAGGTGCTTTAGCTTGAAAGAAAATAGTAGAGAAAAAAAAAAGCCCCTATAATTATTAAAAAATACTTAAATAAGCTAAATATACATACATACTATTACCAAATGAAATGAAATGAAATGAAATGAAATGAAATCGTTTATTAAGCAAGTAGGATCACTGATCACTTTTACACGTCATGTTTATTTTTTATTTTATTTTTTTAACTAGATGAAGCCGGCATTTCCTAACTGACTACCTCTGAGAAGAAATGGCCGAAACAAACTCAGGGATCATCGTCTTTTTTCAAGTCCAGACATTAAAAATGAAAATGTTTACAATAATTTACCTTATAATTACGCATATTGCTTAATAAAAATTAACAATGCTTAACAGAGCGAGCAGCTCAATCCCAAGCTTTTTGTCTTCTAAATAATCTGTGATTTTATAATACCCCTTTTTGCAAAGTTTGGCCTTTATATGGTTCTTAAATCGTTTAATGGGTAAGTTTCGAACGTCCATGGGAAGCTTGTTGTAAAAGTGTATACATTGACCCATGAACGAGTTGCCTACTCTGTGGAGACGAGTGTGATGTAAAGCAAGATTGTGTTTGTTCCTGGTATTTACATTATGAATATCGCTTATCTTCTTAAAATTCGAGATATTTTTATGAACATACATAAGATTTTCAAATATATATTGTGAAGCTACAGTCAGAATGTTCACCTCTTTGAACTTTTCTCTAAGAGATTCTCTAGGACCAAGGTTATAAATGGATCGAACAGCCCTCTTCTGTAAAACAAAGATGGTATTGATGTCCGCACAAGTTCCCCAGAGAAGAATCCCATAAGTCATAAGACTATGAAAATAACTAAAATAAACAATTCTGGCTGTATCCACATCAGTTATCTGTCTAATTTTCTTAACAGCAAAGGCGGCAGAACTGAGTCTACCCGACAGCTTCTCAATGTGAGGACCCCATTGTAACTTGGCGTCAATAGTTAATCCAAGAAAAACTGTCGACTCGACAGGGATCAACTCTACTCCATTCAGTTGAACATTGGTACTTAGCTGCCTGACATTTGGCGTAGAAAATTTAATGACTTTAGTTTTTTTTTCATTTAAAAGGAGGTTATTTACATTAAACCAATGGACAACTTTAGAGAGTGCATTGTTAACTTCGTCAAAGTTTGTTAGCTGACGCTTGACTTTAAAAATAAGAGAAGTGTCATCCGCGAACAATACTATGTTGTGATTATCCCTCACGTGATGAGGTAAGTCATTAATATAAATTAAAAACAAGAATGGACCTAGAATTGAGCCCTGCGGAACGCCCATGGTGACCACAGATCCTGCAGATCTCTTGCCATTAACATCAACCCTCTGAATTCGATTATTCAGATAAGAAGTCAGAAGGTCGAGAGCTCTGTCCCTCAAACCATAATGGTACAATTTCCTGATAAGAGTATCGTGATGTACGCAATCAAAGGCCTTGGACAAATCACAAAAAATACCAAGAGCATCTTGCGATTCCTCCCAGGCCCCAAATATGTTCTTTACCAACGCCACGCCCGCATCCGTAGTTGAACGACCCTTTGTAAAACCAAATTGTTTCACGTGCAATAAATTGTGGAGGTTAAAGTGCCTCAACAACTGTTTCAAAATTAATTTTTCAAAAATTTTGCTCAAAGTTGGTAATATCGATATTGGCCGAAAATTCGTGGGATCAGTTGTACTACCAGATTTGAACAGTGGAATTACTTTGCTTAGTTTCATCAAATCAGGAAATACACCAGATGTGACACAAGAATTAAAAACAATTGCTAAGAAAGGTGCGATAACATCTATTATTGAAGCTACAGTGTATACTGACAAACCCCAATGATCGGCAGTTTTTTTTACATCAAGATCCTTAAAAGATTCTATAATGTCTTTAGCAGTCACAAATGTAAATTCAAAGTGATTGTCACATTCTGGAACACATTCTTTTAGTATGGCATATGCAGAAGTGGAGGAAGAAGACAAAGTTTTTGTTGTCATTATTGGAATATTAGTAAAAAAATTCTCAAACTCAGTTGCTACCTCCAAGTCCGCCTTTATATCTTCATCGTTAATTTTAAGATGGAAATCGCGGTTCTGTACTTTGGTTCTTCCAGTTTCAGAATTTATAATTCCCCAAGTTGTTTTGATTTTATTGCCAGAAGATTTTATTTTATTTTTAATGTGTATGGCTTTTGCTGAGGAACAGGCTCTTTTAAAAGTTTTTGAATAATTTTTAACAAAATCTTGAAAAGCTTCATCATGGTTAAATGTTTTTTCCTGATATAATTCATACATTTTTTCCCTGCTTTTATAAATACCTGGGGTTGCCCAGTCACTAAATATAATACGGTCGCTAACAGGCAATGTTTTTTTTGTGAAAACTTTCATAAATTCACAATTAATGAGGTTAAATAGTACACTATACGCATGATCCGGATTGGCGTGATAAGGCAAGTCCGGTAGCTTTTCAATTAAATTATTTTTAAATTGTCCTAAACGATTTTCATTTATAGGAACAAAACTCACAAGTTTTCTTTGAGCTCTGACTTCACTTTTCTGAGTAAAAGTAACTAACTGGCCACAGTGATCAGAGTCTAACTCGTTTATAATTAAATGGTCAGAAGGTCTTGAGTTAGTAAAGATGTTGTCTAAACAGGTGGCACTCGTGGCAGTTATTCTAGTCGGCTCAAAGAATCTTGCGTACAAGTTATAAGACTTAAATAATGACATAAATTTATTAACTGTAGCTGATTTCTCTAGAACATTAATGTTGAAGTCTCCACAAACAACAACTGTTTTGTTACTGCGACAAGTCTTTAATAAAACTTCCTCCATATATTTCTCAAAAATATCATAGGAAGCACATGGGGGCCTGTAGACACTTATTACAATGAACCGCTCAAGCTCGATGCAAGCAATTTCAATAACCCGCTCAACAGAGAGGCTTACAATATCAGTCCTTTCTTTAAATTTGAAATTGTTACGAACAATTATTAGGGAGCCACCCCTTATCATATTCACTCTGCTGAACGAGCTAGCAATCTGATGGTTATTAAAGCTGAACATGAACTGATGGGCTTTTAACCAATGTTCAGTAAGACAAACAATATCAATGTAATTACAGTTCATGAACAACTCCAATTCTAATTGTTTATTTATCACACCCTGTATATTTTGATGAACAATTTTAAGGTTATTATTATTCATTTTATTTTGAAAATTATTTGATGGGTGCGATATTATTATATCTTGGTTTACGGTTATGCTAGAGTTTAACTCTGTTGTCTCAATGTCCCTTGATAATGGGTACAAGTCTAACTTGGTATTTAAAATAGTGCTAGAGGTTGACTCTATTGTCTCAAGTTGTAATTTAAATAGCTTGGAACATATTCCAAGCTCTGCTCATTACCACTAAGTGTATTACTTAACTGCTCAATAGAAGCAGTATAGTTAGCCAAACACTTGGCTGACTTATATATATAGTATGATAGCGATTCTGCTACCTGTCCTTTATAAAAAATAAAATATATACTTATAATATATACATATAAAAACTAAAATTTGGGAGAGGGGTGTAGCAATAACTCTACGCTAGTTGTTGCGAAAATAACTCTGCAATTTCCGCTTAAATGCATTCCATAGAAGAATGGATTGAATGCGAAATGAAGAATGAAAACGTACATTCGCCCAAAACGAAATAATCGCGTTTAAATAATTACTCTTTCTTGATGCGGCTCGCACGAAATTCATTCATTGGTGGTCGAGTCGAAAGTTCAAGAAATATCTAGGCAATAGTCGCATATTGAATTTTATTCAATCATGGTAGTGATAAGAGTTAGATATTGAAACCTCTATGCATTAAATTCAAAATGTGCCACATGCATTTCTGGAGTGTCGAATCATGCACAAATAAATTCATTTCGTGCGAGTCGGCTACCGAAATAAAATAATGCGAGTAAATTCAAGCGAATTAATTAAGCTGTTAATTGGGACTAGCTAATAGTGGAAATACTTAATCTGTTGTTGTATTTTAGTTTGAAATGCAAAAATAAGTAGGTCAAAGTAACAAATAATATCATGAAAAGTTATTATATTACAAAAACTATTCCAATAAAAACAGTGATCGTGAAAAAACTTTGTCTATGATTTCTATTGATGTTTTAACAATATATTTTGATTTTTCGGGTTTCCAATTCCAGTACACTAACGTAACAATTCAGATGAGACTTTTGGATACATAAAATCATCATCATCTCAGCGTTATATCACCAGTCGCATCCGAAGCTTTTTTTTCAGGTTTGGAGTCTGGGGTCCGCTTTACCAGTCTAACTGCTGATATGGCTAAACTTCGACATTTTCCGTGAAGCGAGTGCCGTCTGACCTCCACAACCCGAAGGCGACATCGTAGCATTGCATTTAGACCAATTGTTGCACTTTTGAGGGCTCCAACAACCCGTAACGACTGCCACTAGATGTTCTTATGGCAACCGGGACCAACGGCTTAACGTGCTTTCTGAGGCACTACCAGACCAGTGCAAATATTTATATTCATGCATACAAATATTTGCACTGTGCGGGGATCGAACCCACGCCTCCTTGCGCAGCGGCCGCGTCCGCTACCGCTACACCACAGAGGCTGTTTTGGATACATAAAATATTTATAATTAAAAACGGAATAAAGCAAAGTAACATAGATAAAAAAATAGGGTCTAAGAGAATTTTAATTAACGGTCTAGGACTTTTACTAAGAGAGATTATTTTTCACAAACGAACTTAAAACCTGTCGGAAGAATTCAATTTTGTACCAGCAACTGCAGTGATTACGAGAAAGTATAATTCCGTCTAATTAAAAAACAAGGTTTATCGTCAGATCCAGCAGGTTTAAACCATGGTAGTGTATTTAGTATTCCACCAAATAAACTAGTAAACTATGTTATAATAAATTAATAACAGTATTCCACAATATAGGGAAAAAATCCTAGTGAAACAAAACTTAGTGTCGATATAAATGTTGTTAAACTAAAAAGAACTGTATTTCAATTATAGTTACGTTCTTAATACAAAAACAAACTCGACGCTGAAAAGTATTTCAAAATGAAAACCTTACTCTGTAATTAACCCAATTTAGTTTAGACCAGTCCTTAAAGCCAACTTTCGTAATTAAAAACATCTTGTCACAATCTTATCATAAAGGCAATCAGTGTCAAAAATGTGGGAAATTCGAGGTATTTTCGAAAGATTGAGAATGAGATCAGACTCTGAACATTCTTGAAATTACAAGAGAAAGGTAAATAAAAAGTAAAAAGTTGTTTAGGCAATAGAGCTATCTTTTAAAACAAATCGGAGACTATCTGCATACTTACACATTTCTAACAAAATATTTGCCTTAGTAACGAACGAAAAGAACGGCTAAAACATTTCGTTCTTTTGGGATGAAGTTAAAAATACAGTCACGTCTATTAGGAGGAAAAAAATAAGAAGAGTATCGAGACGAATAAAAAAACACGATGAAATTAAAAGACGGACAAAGAAGGGGTAGATGCGACCGTATAATATTTGAATACTTAAACATATACACCGAGCCGTAAAAATTACGAGTCACTCAAAAAAACGCGATATCTCCCAAAGTAATGTACATAGAAAAGAATAGAATAATAATTATGTTATAGGCAGATAAGTGGCGATTATTTAAAAATTTTGAATTCAGAATTTTGAAAAATATGAGATTCGATTTTTTTATAAAAGAATATTTTAAGCTTTCGTTTCAAACTGATTGCCATTATAAAAGCTTTTTGGTCAGGTCACAATATCTTGTGCACCAACATGTCATTATTTCCCGGAGAATGTACATGAATTATCATCATGGTACAAGAAGGAAGAAGTCAGCGGAGTATTGATAGAACAGTAGGTGTATCTTTATCCACGGTCCAAAGAGTACTCCAACGATTTCAAGAGACTGGCATGAACATCAGAAGACCAGGGAATGGCAGGCCAAGGTGCGCAACTGTATGAGAAGACCGATTCATTATGAGCACTATGTTAAGAAGTCGACTTCTCACGGATGTTCAGGTCCGAAATAGGCTTCAAAAAGTTCACCAAAACAATATGAGTTTTGATACGGCGACCCGGTGTGCTTTTAAAACCTTCCAACTTTCTTTGTTTTTCGGGGAACCGCTTTTCACTTAAAATTTGTGAAAATTTAATGTTTCAAATTTCATGGACGGACATCCGAGCCCTAACAATATCTATTCATTTCTGTGAATATATACAAAAATTTATCAAATTTCAGAAATAAAAATAATTTAATAAAATATGGGTACATAAGGGTAATAAAAGTTAGGTAAACACATGACCAAATATAATATAACATTTTACGTATCATCATAGTAACAATACCAATGAATTTTGAATTTATAATCTTTTTATTATAAGTGCCGCGTGCCCTGCCCCCCGTCGCCCGTGCATTGATTGCCTACCGCACATGTATTAAGTAACCTCTTATAGCGAAATAATATTTATTTTTTTTGGGGGATTTTTTTTTAAGTTTAGCCCGGCTTTGTGGACATTAGTAGAATCAGTTATCGATACCTAACAATACCTTCACAGATTGGACAGTGTTTTCTTTACATTATTGTATACTTGAAATTATTTCAGAATGCTCCAAATATTTAAGACATATCGCTCCCAAATGCAAAATTAAATACATTTTATCTCGTCATAAATATTTTTTTTGCAAGCTATTAAAATTTAATTTTGCATTACAAGTTCGATCGATTCACAATTTGTCGGTTTTAAATTCATCAACGGTGTAGTAAAAAAATAAAGTAATTTAAATATTTCATAAATCGTTTAGTATTCATTGGATTTTGTAAGAAGATTGAAATTCTTTTATTTTTATTTTTTTTAATTTGTTGGTGAAACAACAACCCATTCATGGATCATATATTTTTTAGATCACAGAGAGAGTTTCGTAATGTATATGCACGAGGTTTATGCATCTGATTATATTTAGAAAATAATACTTTAAAAGTAATGAACTTAATTTACTTCCAAATATCTCATAGATTAACCATGAAATTGAATGGTTTGGACATACGGTAGTTAAAGATAAAGGTCTCACAATATTGCATAAGGTATAAAATAATATTAATCAAATATACACAACTTATAAGAAAGGGAAAACTTTTACTTATACAAAAAAAGAGAAATATAAAGTCTGCCATCAGCCCCCAAACACGGATGTTGCCGAGTTTCGTCATTTATAAAAACACCCCATCAAAATTCGTTGGGGGCTTTTTGAATTTTGACGCATTGTGTTGCTATAAAAATGCCGATTTGGGGAAAATACATTTTCATTTATATTGTCTTCTAGGTATCGTTATGAAAATAAGCCAAGTAAATCAAGGGGAAAAGTTGATATTTTTTGTAAAGAAAATTGAATAGATAAACATGTTTTTTTGTATGGTCTAAATATTGTATGTTATTGTATGTTTATTTTATTCATTTATTAAAACTGATAATAGGTATTGCCCTCGAGGTCGGCAGCTAAAATTCAGCTTCATCATGTCGCCATCTGACATTATGTTGGCCTTTTGGCATTGCATAGGTATAATACTTTTTAGGTTTTTTTTTTTTTTTTTTTATCTGGATTGCCAATAAATACATTTTTCTTTCTATCCATTTTAAGATTACGAATCTCCTTTTGAAGGGCTTACAAACTTGGGCCGCGGGGTGTTCGAAAGAGATTCCATGGTCCCTGGTGCTCAGACAAATGAAGGAACACGGATGGGTCGGTCACTAAAAGTCTGACACGCCCCTCTGTCCAACCCCGAGCGAGAAAGGTGATTTGATGATTTCCGATCCACTAAAAGAAGGACATAATATCGGCTGCCGGCAGAAGTTACCACCCACCAGACAAAGTCTTGTCTGGTGAAGCCACGAGGACGGGTCTGAGCAGTTGTGTTGCGATGTGTGCCGCGTACGATGCGCTAAATGTTGTTGTGTCGGGAGTTTGGTCGTGGAGGGTCTCCAGATCAATCTCTCTCTAGCGCAGTATCGTTGGTCGTGTTGTTGGATTTAACATTGCATCACCTCGCTCAACTGCCGTCTTCCTTCGTATTCAATATTCTTTTTTAAATTGAATAAGCTTAATAAACAGGCGCACTTTACCATTAAAGATGGCATCATTGTTTACCATAAAGCGGGATCGCAGTCAAGCACTAGCTTATAATTAAAAAAAAAAAAAACGAACTGTTGAGTTAAATATTCAAACAAAGTAAACCACTGAACAGCCATATCTTTTTAACGAGCAAGCTCTTCCTAGGAGAGTTTCGAAATCGTAAAAGTAATACAATATAGGTACAAAGCGTGAACTCGAGCGATGAAATTTTTCAATTATTATTTGTTACCTACCCCCCAAGAGATCGTAAAAACTTTGCAACTATGTAAGTTATGCGGATGGCGCTCCGTTAGAATTTGGGGGAAATAAAAATCTTATTGCTCTGTCGTCCCCATTTAGAGGTAATGACCGAAGAAATTGACTGACCTTGAACCTCTCACTGGAAAATTTAAAGAAAAGAATCAATGGCTGAAAGAGATTGTTTTTTTTTTTTGGACAAATGAGAGCTTTTGACGAATGCTTTGGAAGCGACAGTTCGAATGTTTTAAGGGTATTGAGAGAAGTTAATAATAAATAAATTGGTTACATTTCTTTTGTTTAATTATCTATTATATTATTATATAAACAGCGTATAATCTTTCTCCTGCTATGACACGATTCTTCCCTCAGTAAGAGAGAGTCGGCATAATATATTATGCTGCCATATCTGTGTTTATAGATAACACATTTTTTTGGATGTTTTGGTTCTGAAATATGTCAATTTCCTCACGAGAAACGCGGTCGAAAGTATAATATCTGTGTACAATATTTCGTATCTTCTTAACCTATAGAGCTCCACTGCTGGACAACGGCCTCCCTTAAGGCTATCCACAATGACTGGTCTTATGCTGTCCGCATCCGTCAGCTGCCCGTAACCTTCACCAGGTCTTCAGTCCACCTTATTGGGGACCTCCCTATGCTGCGTCTTCCGGTTCTTGGCCGCCACTTCAGAACCTTAGATCCGCATCGGCTATTCGTATGATGTGTGTATATTCGACAACGTAATTGTCATATCATCCTAAGATTGAATATCACTTGCTCTTCAAAGCGACTGCGCGACCACATTTGTTCAAGTTTCAATTATCTGCGAAGTGTCGTCTTCCTCAGATGATGTTGATGGCAATATGATCGCACACTATTACATAATCATAACTGATGAAATTTAGGTGAATTACAGCTTTGATCTTACTACTTCGAGGTTGTCAAACGAGGTAAACCAATAAGGAGCTCGAATATTAAACGTGACATGAAAGAATGAACTATAATATAATAGAAATATTGTTTATTTCACTTTGTTTTTATTTATAAGTTTGTGTTCAATGTTGTTCAACAATGCTTTATTACAACGACTTTTAAAGATAAGCTTTGTGTTTTACTTTAACTGAATTTTCAATATGTTACTTTAGATACATTGTTGCAAACGTTACCTGTGCTACTTTATTCGGAAAAATCCTTGCTCTACATGACAATGTATTTTATTCTAGTTTCCTTTTACAAAGTGCCCTCAAAAACGTAGCAAGGATTCATAAGTACCTGAAGTATACTTGTAAAATATCCCGGAGAGTGGAAGTGAAGTGACTTGGCGTAAATCGCCCCATTTCATCGTCCAGCCAACTTCGCTTTTTGTACCAACTAGTTTATTAATCTGGTACCTACTGAACTTCTGAACTTTGGAAGAAGTTTGTAATGCCGTTTACTTCTATTATTAAGTGCTTTTAATTTTACGACTGTTTTCGCAGATCTACGACATAGAGGCTCGAAACTTACTTTCAAATTGCGATTTATTAATAATTAGGTAAGCAGAAATTGGTTGTATTTGTTTTATGGATGCTTTTTTGTTTTTAGTAGTTGAGACTCATTAAAGAACATTACTTGCTCAAAACGGTGAAGAAAAACGTCGCTTTTTTTATATAAATTATAAACTAGCGCTTGGCCGCAATCCCGCCTGATGGTTAGCAGTGATGGGATCGTTGATAGTAAAGCGCGCTAGTTTATTATGAGCCTAATCACTCTAGCCTTGAAGACACTCAAATTACAGTGTGACGGAAACACCGTGTCATCTCCAATCCTAGGCCTGCATGTAAGGTTATAGTAGCAGGGCTTTTTCCCAGCAGTGGGAACACCATAGGCTGATTATACAGGGTGTATCTGACATCGTAACGCAAACTTCGCGAAAAGGCTAGACCGCATGCCACTAATAAAATTATAATAGTCATTTATGTCGTTAATGAACGGTTACAGAATACACACTGTTTAAAAAAAAGTGTCGGCTTGGCTTTCGAACGTTGCAAGCGTGCCGCCGTGCGGGTTTGTAGGTATGACGTTGATCCCTGGTGTGAACTCTATTAAATCAGCTGATAAGATAGTTTTTCGGGTTTTGTTTTCATTGCGCTTTTTTATTTAATTAGCGAATTATTTAATTTTTACTTTAAAATATTATTGGGTTATAAAAGTATAGCAATTGTGAACGGTCTGAAGTGAAAAAAAACTACATATATTTTTTTTTAATCACGAAAAAGCCGACGAAAAATTCCACCACTGGGGGGCTCAGAATCATGTACTGGATCCATGGTACTCGTTTGTCCGTCGATGTCAGATACAGCCTTTATATATATTTATTTACCTTAAAATTATATTGTATTTACAACCACCTTTGTACATATGTTTAGACAATCATTTTTCATTCCAAGATTGTGTGTAACTTTTGATGTACGATAAATAAGTAACAATATTTTGTTAAATTATCAAATAAATAGCATTGCACGTAAACGTTGCAATGGAAAATAACAATTTTTGGATCGTAGCAGATACTGATCATCATCTTAGCTTTCATCCCAGTCGGATCCGAAGCTTTTTCATTTTTGGAGTCTGGGGTCCAGTCCAATTGCTGAGTTTGGCTAAACTTCGATATTTTCCAATCGTAGCAGATGCTATTCTGTGGTTACTGTCAACACCAATGAGAAACATATACAACGTTAGTTAGTATGTGGATTTATGTATTAACGTCTTCATTAAAGAAATGTTATGATAAGATTACTTCCATTTCTATATTAATTAAACAACTTCTGTGAAATTAAATACAGGTTTTTTTGTTAAATAAGTAGATACTTAATAATGATCTTTTATATAATATTGTAGGGCTCGAATCATATCGACGCTGGAAAGAGATTTTGTCGTATCTCGAAAAAAGGCAGTTTTGGTTTATTGCATAATTGAATTCAGAAAAAAATACGGCGTCGGACGGTCTGATCAACGTATTCCTAAGATGTTTCTTTTTTATGATACGACCTTGACATTTTCTAAACTTTTTTCTGAATCCAATTATGCAATAAAACAAAATTGCCTTTTTTCGAGATACGACAAAATGGCTTTCCAGCGTCGATATATTTATATCAACTTTCAACTCGATACTGGCCGACAAATTACAAAAAAATGTAAAAGAAATGATCTCTTGCTACTGCGACACTTTCAAATTACACGATTGGATAAAATCCTTTTAGAAAAATAAAGAACAATGAACATTTCAAATTAAAACTTTATTTTACACTAGCTGTTGCCCGCGACTCCGTCCGCATGGCCTTCCGTTAAAAGCGCGCGATGGTTCCCGTAAATTATAAAGAGCTCAGTTGATATAAAATAAGCGCCTGTAAAAATAATGGGAGCAGTATGTAGTACGTCCACGTAAGCTCCCATTTTCGCAACATTTTTTGTTATTGCTCTGCTCCTATTGGTCATAGCGGGATGTTATATAGCCTATGTCCTTTCTCATGCTTTAAATTATCTGTGTACCAAATTTCATTACAATCGGTTCAGTAGTTTTGGCGTGAAAGCCGGACAGACAGACAGACAGACAGACAGACAGACAGACAGACACACTTTCGCATTTATAATATTAGTGTGGATAAATCGAAATTCAAAATCGAATACTACATTGTTAATAGAGAAAAACTGGCAACAATGGTTTCAAGTGACCGTATAAAAATAAAAAAGAATAAAAAAAGGGAAAAAAAGCCGGTGCTGTAATTAATAACAGTTCGTTCATTGGCAGTTGGCTATGGTTGACTCTTTGTTTACGTCAAAGCTTTTTGTTTTCTATTTTTATATTGAGGGTTGACAACCTAAATACATTTACAATGTAAATGTGTTTTTTCTGCAATATTTTTCAGACTTGATGCATGAGAGAAAAACAGCCTAGCAATACAGCCTGGGGCTGGTAGTTATTATTATTTCAATATAGGTAATAGTTTTTATTTTTTTGCTATTCTATCTTTTGTTGGTTGTGCTAAATATGACATCAAAATGTGTCTCTACTTGGACCAAATTTGATAAAGAATGGAGGTAAACAAACCGTTGCTAGGCAACGAGTAGTTTACGCCTAAAAGACAGATGTTAACAACCTTTTCTACATAGATGGTTTTCTTAAAAGTAATAACCCTACTTCCTATTAATGTAAACAGTTTATTTGTGATTAGATATTTATGATTTGCATAGAACGCTTAATCGATTTGAATGAAATATGACACACATGTAAGCTAATTTCCTAATAGGTGAAATTTTTGATACATATATATTATACATAGTCCATAGTTGAAAGTATAACAATGCATGTGTTATGCAGTTGATTCGAAAGTAATTAAAATACGTAAAATTGTATTAACAAATGCCTCAACTTTATTCATTAGCTGAATTCCACAAAATGTGTTTAATATCTGAATTTCATACATATTTCTTTTTTTGTAGGGCTATCACGTTATATTAATGTCGACTTTTTAATGGTTTTTCGAAATACGAAATTATTACGCATGTTATTTTAGTGATTCTATTGAAATATGCTGCTATAGGAATTGTTAATAAGTAGTTAGCATGTAAAAGGCGATAATCGTCTAAATAACAGGAGATTTGTAAAACATGAGTAGCGATAACCTAAAATTGGCTTGTTTACCTCTATTCTTTATCGAGCTTGGCGTGGGTATAAAAAAGATATCATTATTATCTTTTATTCATCTTTTATCTTTCATCGGAAAAAGGGTGTTATTTTCGCAAATTATGCTTTGCTTCCTCTCCTCTCATCTTCACAAAAAGTCCACAGTTTCGTAAAAGTCCACATAACAGTTTTGGGCCAAAAAGATGTAACATTCAGTCGTCATTCAGTGCCAGTTACACGAAGAAGAAAAAATACATCTCTCACAAAGTCTTAAATATTGACGACAATTCAACCATCATCATCAACATTCTTATCGTCCCACTGCTGAGCACAGGTCTTCTCTCATACAGCGAAGGATTGAGCGTAAACACCACTCTTGCTCAATGCGGGTTGGCGATTTCAGACTTAAAGTCCAGGTTTCCTCAAGATGTTTTCCTTCACCTTCAGTCATTGGTGTCCAAGATATACTTAGAAAGTACATATAACGTTAGAAAAGTTACATTGGTACTTGCCTGACCTGGAATCGAACGCGCGCACTCATATTTGAGAGGCTGGCGTTTTAACCACTAGGCCACCACGACTTCTATTGCCATATTATATTATTTAAATATCATAATTGTTATACCTTAACTTATAGTTCTAATTTATTTACACTTATACATATACTTTAATGTACAGTTACACAATAATAATACATAACATAAAAAAACCATTAAGCAAATGCTAAAAAACGAAAAATGGGCGCAAAGTTTTTATATATTTGTAAATACTTAGCACTTTTGTATACACAAAGCATAAGCAAAGCAAGTTTATTTATGTTCATGACTTTAACTTTGACCAACTTGTAATGTAAACAAAATAAAAATATGCACACATTCACACATTGATATACATACATATTTTTGTATCTCAATGCCCAAATATACCAATCTTTTTTTATATATTCACACCTTTTACAAACTATAGTAGGTATATTTAAATATTAGCATTCTAAACACTCATCAATTTTTCATTCAAGACTCGAATAATGATTGGTAGTTCCCGATCAACCTTTCACCCAGATGTTGGTTCTCATGATAATATAATAATAATAAAGTATTTATTTCACAAAAAATACATAGCACTTTACACTGTTACATGAATGGAAAGTTTATAATTGATGATGCAGCCCGATTAAGACATACATTGCAATGAACGTAAAAAAAAGAATAAGAAATAAATTTACATTTAAAAAAGGAAAAATAAAGAATCATACGGCTTTGTAGTTGTCAACCGGAAAATTGTCCAAAAGGCTGGTAGCCATGTTCGAACAAAAAAAAAATGTAGTACTTGGTAAACATTTCCCACAGCTGTGGGTTCACGGACGGCTCAAATATCAAGTACGTATAGAATAAGGCAGCTCCCCAAAAGATAAGGGTCATTATATTTGGGGAGGTGCCGTATACACACTTCCATCTTTCACCTGCGTACTCGATGATCTAACTGCGTCAGAGGCCTAAGTTCACACAATAG
This sequence comes from Sesamia nonagrioides, assembly GCA_017933935.1. NCBI lineage: Eukaryota > Metazoa > Arthropoda > Insecta > Lepidoptera > Noctuidae > Sesamia > Sesamia nonagrioides. The sequence goes on from JADWQK010001917.1 coordinate 394,497, forward strand.
AATTTTGGGTCAAAGATCTATTTGGGATACGCCAAGAAGGAGAATTGATTTTTAATCTTCATAAGAATTAACTTGTTTAAAAGAGTAACAGTGGAGTTTTATCGCCTTTTTCCCATAGGAAGTTACCAATAGGAACCCAGATTGTAACATTTTATTAATGCCTTGCCTATGTAGGCATTGTTTTAAATTTAAGTTTATATTTTAAATACGATATTCAGCTGTATTTTATTAAAATACAAGTCAACCCCAACATAACTGGGAAAATGGTGATGAAAGTATTTACAATTTCAATTAATTATCTACCACCACACACCACAAAGCATATTTCCATTGAATACATATTCACTAAGGTTTTTTAAGTGAATGGGCTTAATAAACTAGCGCGCATTACCATCAACGATTGCATCACTGCTTACCATCAGGCGGGATTGCAGTCAAGCGCGCAAAAATATATGGGTATCTATGATGTCATAAAATGGAGATTAAAATAAATAATCCATTGAATTCTTGGCGATGTATGGACTACAGGAGCTCAAGCTACCCAAAACTGTCAAATATTCCTAATCAACCTTGAGCTTTAATGCTCTAAAGACAAAATTGAAAATCTAATAAAGAAATCTGTCCGATTGTAGTAGCTTGATGAACTGTCATCTGTGCCTACTGGTACATCTATTTGCGGTTGCGTGTACCAAAATAAGAAGTTTGGTTGGTTGGCAGGAAGGAAGTAAATATTAGTCTGTAGGCAGGTATAATTACTGTCTCAATTATATTTGCCTTGTAAACTTAATATACAGACCTTGACATGCAACTTTAATATTGCGATGTTATTTACAGTTCTATTCGATTCAAACTTTATGTCGAGCAATAATGGAATAGAATACAGAAATACACGCTAGAAATGTTGACAAAACTACAATAGAAGCTTTCTCGAAGATATTGTGACTTTGTACCCCGCAGGGTGTCTTTAGGGGGGTTTACAGGATGTTACTATAAATCTCCCTAAAGAACTGGGCTATAATACACAGAAAATATTTTTTCATAACTGTCTTTCAGAGATTGTTGAAATAAACAAACTTCTCAGATCATATCCAGAAGGACTACTATTTTCTATGTTGATATTTTATCCTCGTATATATTATGGCATATTTATATAAATACATATTTTTTTTTTTTACTAATGTACTTTATAAAGTAAAATTCAGTTAAGAAATGTACTGCAGGCAATGCAGTACATTTTTAAACGTCTGTTCATGATTTTATTATTTGCAGGTTATAAAAAATTTATCATAAAAGGAACTCGTAATTTCACCTGTAATATAATCGTACGGTTTGGCTCCCCATAAATGGGCGAATTGTCACTAAAAATATAATTTTTATTCGACTCGCCTGAATTTATATTTTATGCAATGTGGTTAAGAAAAAAAGAACTAGTTCTATACTTTATTGAATGCAATACAAAAGGGGAGAGTCGCAACATTATGAATATCTTTTAAAGTGACTCACACAGATAACTAAGCACATCTGTGCATGTCGCTTTAGGAAAATATGTTGTGATTCGCCCGTTTCGGGTGAGTTATATTGTACGAATTGACTTATAAACCGTCAAATAAAAGACCTTTTAATCTAAAAAAAACTAAAAGACTTTTTAATTTAAAAAAAGAATTATTAATCTTGCGGTTATCGACACTAGTCTACTCCTTTAGCATAGTTTATAATAAAGGTACATGTTTGAAAGCAAAAAAATTGTACATTACTTAATAAAACTTGACCCCAACGATTTTGATGAACAGATTAACCCTGCGTTCTCGAATGTACGTTGTGAGCTTTCTAGTCTTTTTATAGAAATAAAAATGAAATCCTATTCGTTGGTAAGCACATCACTTGAGAATTGCTAGACCGATTTAGATTTTTTTTTAAATTTGAAATTAATGTTCATGAAATTCCAAATTAAATTTTATGGACAGAAGAAAATGAAAATTTCAAAACTGAATGTTCTTTTTCTATGAGAGTTTAGAATGAACTTAAAATGACAGGACAGCGTCTATCAGATTATCTAGTATCCAAGCTAGTACATAATGAATATTATTATTATAATAAAAAGTTTCTGACGTGTTACTCTTTAGGTCTCTTTATTACAGTTTTATATAAAAAGTCTTACACTCGTTTTGGAGAAGTGAAGATATCGAAAATCTTAAATAGCATTTGCACTTTCAATAAACGTTATATTGCATATGAAATAGGGGTCTGAAAATATATTTTAAACTAATATTTCTTTGCAAAATATGAATAATAAAGAGTTACATACGGTTATGTTCTTGACTGAAGTAAAACTTTGGTTACAGTTGGGCTTGAGAAGTATGTGTCCATGCTGATCTGAAATTGTTGAAAAAATAGGTTATTCAATTGCTATAGTAACTAAAAAGTTTGTTATAACACTGCGTAAATGAATAATATTAAGAAATTTACAAAAAGACAGACAAATCTCGGTGACAGACAAATCTCAAAGGCTCGGTGGTAGGCAACAACATCAGCTGCCGGCAGAAGTTACCACCCACCAGACAAAGCCTTGCCGCCAAGCGATTCGTCGTGTTCCGGCATGATGTCTGGTGAAGCCGTACGGAGGACGGGTCTGAGCAGTAGTGTTGCGATGTGTGCCAAGTACGATGTGCCTAATGTTGCTGTGTCGGGAGTTTGGTCGTGGAGGGTCTGCAGATCATCTTCTGGCGCAGCATCTTTGGTGGTGTTGTTGGGTTAAACATTGCATCACCTCGCTCAACTGCCGTCTTCCTTCCTATTCATTCAGTTTTTTTGAGTGAATAGGCTTAATAAACTAGTGCGCTTTATCATCAACGATTGCATCACTGCTTACCATCAGGCGGGATTGCAGTCAAGCACTAGTTTATAACTAATAAAAAAGAAAAAAGAAATAAACTTTAAAATAAAACATTAACCTTGCAAAAACTGTACCGAACGTACGAAATTGGTTTACATCCGTTAGTTCGGTGGGTCATTAATCAAATCAAATCAAAACAAATGATTTTATTTGTTAACACAGGTAAATAGGTACAGATCTTATACATATATGCAATATGTATAGAACAGCGCGCTGTGTTATACCAGTAGGCATACAAAAAATGGTGTTCATTTGGCTCATGAGAACAAAATTTTAACTTCTAAAAATATATTTTAGAATCATGCATAATTATTGTGTCTATTTAAAATGTCAGATAATGAATATTATAATAAAAAATAAATACAATTCCACAGTTAAGTTTTTCATATAACTTAAACAGTTACAAAAATATATTGATACATTATAATTTTAAGCAGTCTAGCCGGATACAGCTAGATAACAGGTAGGTAGGTATATGATATGGAACGACTGCATTTCAGTCATTTTTATCGATAAAAGATTCTTAATTTAATTGGGGTGTTAAGGCTAAATTTTTCAGTCTACTTTTTCTTGTCGGTCCAAAATCAGAAGGGACTAATTAAAAATTGTATATAATGTACGTAGATGAAATATTATTGACATAGTTTTTCGGTCGGATTGCCATTTGCAATTTAAAATCGAACGAATTTCTGTAACTTTTCGTAACTTTGCTGTAGCGTTTCAGTTAAACCATTTAACATGGTATTTTTAGGAAATCTTTAATCAACCTCTAAAGTAGGTAACGTAATAGCTAAATAAAAAAATATTATTTAAAAACAAAAAACCCGCCTGCATAAAATTCTAACGAACTGAAAAGGTAGAAACAGAACGCGGTCGGTATCGGTGAACGGGCTCCTTTTGGGGGTGAAAAGACACGCCTGTGTTTTGGCGGTATTGAATGCTACAAGTTTGGCATTGCCCCATTCGTGCAATTCCGCCTGATGGTAAGCAGCGATGCAATCGTTGATGATAAGGCGCGCTAGTTTATTAAGCCTATTCATTCACTTAAAAAAACTTAGTGAATAGGAAGGAAGACGGAAACAACACGACCAACGATGCTGCACCAGAGGGAGACTGATCTGGAGACCCTCCACGGCCAAACTCCCGACACGACAACATTTGGTGCATCGTAACCGGCACACATCGCAATACAACTGCTCAGACCCGTCCTGTGTGCGCAAAAATCCAGAAATCATGCCGGAACACGACGAATCGCTTGGCGACAAGATTTTGTCTGGTGGGTGGTAACTTCTGCCGGCAGCCGATATTATGGCCTTGGCAGACAAATAGCCCGGTAAGTTTAAGACACATAGAAGATTTCGGTGAAAGACATGGCACAAAAGTCTCCCTTTCGTGCCATACTTCCCTCATCTGACATCTATTACTGAGTAAAGGCGTGGATGATGTTCCACGCCTTTACTCATTACTAGGTGCTACAAGCCTGCCAATGAAGGCAACCGAAATAATATTCGACTTTTTATATTGACACGATTTCTTCAAAAAAATTTTGACTTCTTGTTTATTTTTAATAAAGTTTTTGTATTTTGAATTGCGATCTTATCAGAATAGAATATTATCTATTATATTTACCACTAGCTGTTGCCCGCGACTTTGTCCGCGTAGACATCAGTTTACAGGAGCTCAGTTGTTATAAAATAAGCGCCTGTTAAAATAGGTAATGGGAGCAATATGTACGTCCGCGTTCGCTCCGCGGTTTCGCAACATTATTTGTTACTGCTCTGCTCCTATTGGTCATATCGGGTTGTTATATAGCCTATATCCTTTCTCAGGATTTATACTATCTGTTTACCAAATTTCATTACAATCGGTTCAGTAGTTTTGGCGTGAAAGCCGGACAGACAGACAGACAGAGATACTTTCGCATTTATAATACTAGCGGCCGCCAGCGCCTTCGTTCGCGTGGTTTAGTTATGCTTCACTTCTATTGATTGCAGCGAGATGTTATATAGCCTTAAGCCTTCCTGGATTAATGAGCTATAAAACTCTAAAATAATTTTTCAAATCGGTCCAGTAGTTCCTGACATTAGCGCGTTCAAACAAACAAACAAACATACAAACAAACAAACTCTTCAGCTTTATACAGTATGTTAACTAACAGAGGGCGTTCCCGTTAACCCGAAATAGTATAGCATACATACATGCTAAAAAAAATATTTCCATTCGAAAACAAAATGTTTTAAATTTTTTTCCAATATATTCAATAAAAATTATAATTGACATTTAAAAGAAACACACTGTACACGCGAATATGAAAGACGGCAACGTCGCAATTTATTTATACATGACGACTACTATTTTGATTTAAAACAGGTTTCAAATTTATTTCCAATTAGATTTTTTTTTTATTCGGATTTTTTATGCTTATTTTTCTATGCTGATATTTTTATTTTAATCTATTAATGATATATATTAACGAGTTTAAGGGAACGCCCTCTGTTATTTAACATACTGTATATTATTATATTAGTATAGAAGTATAGATATAAATTACACATATAAATAAAGAAATTTTACACAGGACGTAACAATATAGGCGATCTTATAGCTAAAGTTATCTTCTTGTCTTTGACGATAATATACAATACTGTAGGTAGTCTCTCTTTTATTACATACACAATGATCAAACAAAATCAGTGAACTCGAATAAGATAGCTCTTTCGTTTTAAAATGGCTGAGTTCAAGTTATTTTTAAGCGATTACGTAGTTTGTGGTATATTTAGGCTCTGGTGGAATGATATTAAGATTTTATCTGCTGCTAATGTTCAGCACAAATTGCACTCAATTTCAGAACGCGCTTTTTTATAAAAAAAGGTTTGTTTACTTAGTAGATTTAGATAATTGAATTGAATGAAACAGGAACATTCCCTTTCATCAGCTACAATTGAAAATTGAACATATGCTATGTGTTTTTGTGGTCTTTCTCCAGAATTACTGGCAAGTTCTATGAGTTCATATATAATTGTTTATTATTATTTTTTTTACAAAGCATAAATATTTGAGCTGTCACACCCTTTATGCCTGAAAGATTTTATTTAGTAAAAACTTTTTATTTACATTTCCACTTTTAACGTTTTTCTTTTTTTTTATTTTCTAGCTGGTATATCCTGGCTAGTTAATTTTAATGTTATGTGTTAGCCTGGTATAAAATGATGTTTTATTTTTTATTTTAAAAGAGCTTTCCGCCCGCGGCTTCGCCCGCGTGGAGTTCGGTTATATCGCGCTTTTTAGATTACCCTCGGGAATATCAATTTTTCCGGGATAAAAGGTAGCCTATGTCCTTTGTCAGGGTCTAAAGATTGTCTGTGCCAAATTTCATCAAAATCGGTTGAGAGGTTTAAGCGGGAACGCGTAACAGACAGACAGAGTTACTTTCGCATTTATAATATAAGTAAGTATGGATGAACAGACGGCTGTGCTGCTGGCGAGTTTGTTTCGCCACTTCTTCTTCATTTTGAGGGACTGTCTTATGTAATACTAGCTACCGCTCGCGACTTAGTTCGCGTTTTTTATATGCTCCGCTTCTATTACTTGCAGCGATGCTATATAGCCTAAAACCTACCTGGATAAATGGGCTATTCAACGCAAAAAGAATTTTTCAAATCGGACCTTTCAAATAAACAAACGAACTCTTCAGCTTTATATATTAGTATAGATTGATGATCAAAAAGTGCTGATTCTCAGCCTAATTATAATAAATGACTTTTGATCGTAATTTTCAATTGTAGCTATAGAATGTAGAAGACATTGTACAAATTACGAACAGGAAAAACGAGCATCAAATTATCATAAGATGTCTAATGGTTGACCGTTAAGGTTATGAATTATTGTGTCATTATGTGGACAGTGAACTGCTCGCATTTAAAAAAAAAAACTGAACATCTTCAAAAACCGTTTCCCCTTTTAAAAGGAAAATAAATCTGAACATAACGATTGACTGACCTATTTTAATTTATTGTAAACTAATGCTTGACCGCAGTCCTGCCTGATGGTAAACAGTGATACAATCGTTGATGGTAAAGCGCGCTAGTTTATTAAGAGCCTATTCACTCAAAATAAAACTGAGTGAATAAGAAGGAAGGCGGCAGTTGAACGAGGTGATAAGAAGTTAAACCTAACAACACGATCAACGATGCTGCGCCAGAGGGAGATTGATCAGGAGACCCTCCACGACCAAACTCCCGACACAACAACATTTGGCGCATCGTACCCGGCACACATTGCACATTGCTGCTCAGACCTATCCTCCGAACGGCTTCACCAGAGATCATGCCGGAATACGACGAATCGTATGGCGGCAAGACTTTGTCTGGTTTTTCTCGGTGGTAGGCCTTAACATCGACTAACGTGAGAAGCTAGCTACATACCTACTAGCGATAGTGAGAATTACTAATATTATTGAATGGATGTATGACATAAACTCAAAAATTTCTATATTATGGAGGAACTGTGTGTGTTTTCAAACATAAATTCATACTTGACTTCAAATTTAATAAATTTTGTGAAATTATAGAACATTTATTTCTATTTTGGTATATTATTAACTTGGGTACCTCTCCCTATTTCGAAGTTGTAAGGATCTAATAGTAGGTATGCAATGTGCAGTCTCTCTGTTAGATGGTCCGCTAAACATAACACAGCACATCTGAAATAATAATGAAACCAGTTTGTCATTTAATAATTAAAATATTCATTTTATTAATACCAATAAAAAGTATTGTACAATCGACTATAACTTCCAATTTAAGCTGACCTTGTCTTGTGCAAGATTTGCGTAAAACCAAAAGTCATTCTATACTGGTTATGTATGTATGTATGGCTTAGGTTAACGCAACGTTCATACAAAAACACATCCGGGGTCAAGGCGTAGTAAGTGTTCCATAATATAAAAACTATATTATACATTATTATATTAATTGTATTAGCAAATCATAATTTGTATGTTAAGCTAACACCACGTTATTATGGGAAATATAGTGGAGAAGAGGCCGTAAATGTTGTCATAAATCTATACTAATATATAAAGCTGAAGAGTTTGTTTGTTTGTTTGAACGCGCTAATCTCAGGAACCACTGGTCCGATATGAAAAATTCTTTCTGCGTTTTATAGCTCATTAACCCAGGAAGGCTTTAGGCTATATAACATCACGCTGCGACCAATAGGAGCCGAGTATAATAACTATACGCAAACAAAGTCGTGGATGGCCGCTAGTGTAGATATATAATATTTTATGGGCTAGTAACTGCGGAGGTTTTATGTGTTCGCAATTAGTAGATAGTTAGCGAAGTCTGGAGCATTGGTGTCCTAGTGGTATCGACCGCGACTTACAATTAGCAGGTCGTAGGTTCGGACCCCATGAGGCGCTTTACTTTGTGTAAATTATTTCATCACCACTGCTCTCAAAAACGGTGAAACATCACACAACATCGTGAGGAAACCGGCATGTCCTAGAGCCAAAACTTCGAAGACATGTGACATCTACCAACCCGCTATAGGCCAGCGTGGTAGATTACGGCCCACTTCCACTCACCGAGAGGAGGCCTGTGCCCCAAAAGTGGGAACACTACAGGCTGATTATCTATCTATCTACCGAAGCCTTTATACCAAAGGGTTGTAGATAAACTAGCAATGCCCCGATGTTTTTCCCGAATATGTTCAGGGATTTCGAGATCCTATACGCTAATTGTGGTTATAAACTATCTTTGTGCCAAATTTATTTCAAATTCGTGTTGTTGATTATGCTTACTCTTCAAACTGGATCAAAGCAGTGCTGATTTGGTGTCAAAATATAGTTACAGATACGTACGGATCTATATAACTATGTTTTGTGTTACCTATAGGCCGTACTCAACATTATCTCAGCGTATAATCCCGCCCGGGATCTGCTTTCCTGTACATACGCCTCCATTTCGCAAGATCTCGGGCATCTCGTGATGTGAGATTGTTGGCATTCATATCATCTCTTACAACGTCAAGCCAGCATTTCTTTGGTCTACCCCGCTTGTTCCGGGCCGGTGGTGACGCCATGGCAAGACATTTGTTATCCAAGTACTTGACATGCCTGTAAAGTACTAATTCTAAAAATACCATTTTTTTTAATATATATAATTTGTAAACTAGCGCTTGACCGCAATCCCGCCTGATGGTAAGCAGTGACGCAATCGTGGATGGTAAACCGCACTAGTTTATTATGAGCCTTCATTCTAGCCTTGAAGACACGCAAATTGTAGTCCGATGGAAACATCGCCGCTGGCAAATTGCTCCAGTCCCTCGATGTACGCGGTATAAAGGAGGAGGCGAAACGCTTCGTCCGGATCGTAATGGTCTTACAACGTAAGGGTGGAAACTCGCCGTACGAAGGGTCTATGGTCTGTGGCCCTGGCTTTGACATCAACTTTGTCTATAGTTTGGCAGTTTTGCATGCTTGGAGTGAGAGGCTTTTAGTGATATTATTTTATTATTATTATTTTTTTTGTATTTTGTTTGTTATTGTAAGTTTATGGTATTTAGTTGTAAGGTGCGTTTTGTTTGTGCAGAATAAATAATTTTTCTTTCTTTCTTTCTTTCTTTCTTTCCAATGGTGAAACGGAGATGGGGGAATTAAATCATGCAATTTCCTCGCACACTCCCCAAAATAAATCCTATAGAACACTGAAATAGGCTCTAGGCTTAAAAAATAAAATTTTCCAATCACATACCACCAACATTCCAGCTATATTTATTCCCAATGGCCAACCGAAATAAATTGATAGCCTATAAATTGGAACTGCTAGTAAATTGTAGCCGTATCTAAAGCGCCACATGCGAAAAATAGATCATACTAACGTCACGAAAATCCTGCATCTTGCAGTGCAAACTCTAAGAGTTTCCGTTGCCGCGCAACTAGCACACGTTACGCTTCTCGACATCAACCATCTAGCAATGAAATTGCCTGCCAGACACAACACCCATCTGGTGGAGGTTCCTCCCTTTTCTATCTATGTAGGATGAGTGAACCTTCTACCCTGTTCCCCATCATCATCATTATCAACCTTTTTATCATCCCACTGCTAGTGCTGAGCAGAGGTCTCCTCTCATGCAGAGAAGGATTGAGCGTAATCACCACGCTTGCTCAATGCGGGTTGGCGATTTCAGACTTAAAGCCCAGGTTTTCTCAAGATGTTTTCCTCCACCTTCAGTCATTACCAGTTCCCCATACCTCTATAAAATCAATTATTCTAATAAACTGAGCGCTGTTCTATAAAAAAACATCCCATTCTATCGTATCGTCTATCTTTATCCATTCTAATCATCATCTCCGCGTTTAGTCCCGGTTGCATCCGCGGCTTTTGCGTTGGAGCCCGGGCTCCGCTTTCCTGCTCAATCTCTTCCATTTCACGAGCTCTTCAGCATCCCGTGGTGTGAGATTGTTGGCACGCATGTCATCTCTTACAACGTCAAGCCAGCAATTATTTGGTCTACCCCGCTTGTTCCAGCCCGGCGGAGGCGCCATGGCAAGACATTTGTTACCCAAGTAACTTGCCGGTTTTCGTAAGATGTGACCGTACCAGCGTAGGCGACCCTCCTGCAGTTTGTCTGCTATGTCACAGACACGGAGACTGCCACGGATGCGGGAGTTCCACTTTATCCATACTAATAATGATAATAAAGCTGAAGAGTTCGTTTGTTTAAACGCGCTAATCACTGGAAGTCCAGCACCCTAATTACGTAACACACTATTACCATCAGTTGAAATAATTTCGAAGCATATTGCTAATCCATTGCTCCATATGTTCGGAAAGTGTGTCTGTTCAACAACGTAAAGAACGCAATGAATGAACGTAATTACCCTACCAGTTGGATTTGAAAAAATATTTTTGTAATCGATAGCCCACTCCTTAAAAAGGCTATAAGAAATTTAACATTTTAGTATGACTTGTAGGAGCTGAGCAAAAAGAAAAATAACGAAAAGAATGTTAAAAGAAAACGGGGCGAATACCTCGGGCGGGCAATGGAATGCGTCGCGATGGGTCTGGGGCCAAAATTTTATGCGGATAAAATTACGAGCTTCTATCTACAAACTAGCTTCTTCTAGTTATATTATAGAAATTATTTAAACTGTAAATCTGATTTGTCAAAAAACGGTGTTTTATAAATTCATTTTTTCTGACAGTTAGTTTCCCACTGTTAGGCAAAGGTCCTACTCTCTTTCTTCGTCTCAGTCCAGCTGTGAGCTGCCAAGGAAGAAGCTTTACCAAAAGAGCGTCATTCCGATATATAAGTCTAAGCGTTCCGCAATGTCATTCCCTACAAGTGGGACTCGCTAGGTCGTACCGTTATTTTGGCCTATTGATCGTCCGGACCTTAATATTTTTGGTTGTTAGAACCCATCAATTCTCGTTCAGTTACTCAAGAATCATAAGATATAGCAAAATTCTCTTTCTTCCATAAAAATAACATCGACTATTCTTATCGCGCTTCTATAAGAATGATTGTGCTCTTGAATAAATATTTATTTATCAGAGAACTTCGGGATAATATCATGAGATTACGGATTCATGAAGATTCAGCGATATTAACGTACTTGGCCAAGACCTAACTTTTCCAACTTCCACCCCAAAGTTATAATACCAGTTGCATAAATGTTTTTCCATCCAGCCAAAATCGACCTAAATACGTAAGTCAGACAACCTAATAGAAACTTTTTACGATTAACTGATTCTCATTTTATCTCTTAAGCCGAATAGTCACGACGACGACGCTTACTGCGCAAAAGTAAAGCCATTAAGGAATTGGCTAATGTCGCCCGCGAAATCCAAAACTTCATTTCTTTTTTGCAATTTGTAGGTCAGTGTGAGGAGGAGTGTCAGGTTGAGTGCTGATTAAAATATTATTCGCGACCAGTAGTAATGACATGATTTTGTCAGTTCAACAACTTGAAATTTGACAGTCTTCGTGTTATTTTTGTTTTTGAGCAGATAAATTCGAAAATAACGAAGCAAGCGTTTGGCAATAAACAAAAAACTGCAACTTCATTGCTTGGCGAAGCATCCAATCAGCATTAAGGAATGGAGAACGAACAAAACGCGAGAAGTTTTCCCATTCACCCGTCAGTGTATGTACTTTTGCGCTCTCTCCTTAACCCTGGTTGGTGAACAACATCAAGCAACCGAAGACCCAAACCGCCACCGGTCGGTAGCGCTAAGTGAACATCTGGTGGAGGCCTCCATCTAGTCCAGCACACCAGGAGTACATCGACTGAAGTCCCCCTGTAACTGTGTACTTGCTCGCAGTTTTTCTCCGTACTTATTTCAATTTCAATATACCAAACGTGCGCCTATCTTACAGTCTATAGATATATCGCTGGAATATGAAATTAAAACGTTGGTGGTCAAATTTTCAGAGTTCTAACGACACATAACGGCTTTCAAAGATCTATGAATGGCTGCTGGAGTCTTGTTATCCCAAGATTGTCAACCATCCACATACTAACCGCGGCAAGCGTACCTTAACAACATCGATCGACTTGTGCAGTTGTTATTCTTTAACCATAAGACCCCTGACATTTATCTTATTTCGTTTTAAAATATAATTGATTTGTATTAGTGTTTACCGTAGTTCTACCAAACGAATAAAGCTCTATCTAACAGAACCAGTGTTGAAGAAGAATGCTCCCCAAGCATGGACCGAGTTTAGAACGAAAGTTTCTATACTCCAAGAACTCGGCATCAATCAGCGTCTTTCAGAATTAGTACAGTCCCGTATATATTTAAATTTTTCGGTCAATTGTCAAGGCGCAATAATAACTCCAAAGAACGTTTGGTCGTCCAGGGCAGAGTAGAAGGGAACAGACCTCGTGAAACGTCACCGAAGAGGTGGACCGACCAAATCAAGTCGGCAGAGGGGCCGGACCTATTAACGAATGCTCCAAGCTGTTGTCCAGCAGGGATAGAGAGAGAGATCGTGCGGTGATCTACATCAACGTCTCGGATTCAGTCATAGTGAGTACAACCGTTCTGTCAAGAGCGAAGCGAAGAAGAAGAACAGAACCTATGAAAGGTATTTCTATTTTCTTCTTTTCGCCTAATTCCTTAAGACTTTGATCACTTATATAAGTATCTTAAGTAATAAATTATATCAATCATCAATTAATATTCAGCAGTCTATTAGCATATTCATGCTAGTTGGGTATAAAGGCAAATTACTTGTTTTTCGGCTCCCTTTCTGCTCCAGTTTTTGGTGGTAAATTCTTGGTTGAGTTAATATAATCCCGACTTGACTTTTAGAGTAGATAAATATTTCTGAAGTCTATAATTTGCGGTTCGAGGAAATATTTGAATGGAACGGAATTACTCTCCAAAATACGAGCCTTATTAGATGTTTTATGAGATTCAAAACACTATTTACAATACCTCCATTTTGGTTTTTACTCAAGTAGGTGTAGGAGGTATTTTCAGTAGGTATATACTCATCACCATTGTCACTGCTCTCAAAGCGATGAAAGAATAAATCGTGATTAAACCAGCATGTGTACAGCGTGCACTAGTGGCTAAAACCAAGATGGAATTGACTAAATTGTTTCTTCGTAGAGAAAGGTCTCGAATTTAAACTTATAATACATTTAGGTACTAATAACATAACATACTGCTGTTTTAGTTTACACATTTAAATGTTTTGATTTAGGTCATATCAGTTACTCCTACAATTTTATTTGATATCTGGGAAAAATGAGATGAGTGAAAATGTGTAACATTTATGACTCAATTTTAAAACCATTGATAATATATTTTCTTGAATACAAAGAAATTACTAACAATTATCACCAACAACCAAACTTTTGCCTCTCAAGTATGAGTGTGCGGGTTCAATTCCATGTCAGGCAAGTACTAATGTAACTTTTCTAAGTTATATGTACTTTCTAAGTATATCTTGGACACCAATGACTGATTATAAAGGTGAATGAAGACATCTTGAGGAAACCTGGACTTTAAATCTGAAATCGCCTACCCGCAGTGAGTAAGCGTGGTGATTACGCTCAATCCTCTCTGTACGAGGGGAGACCTGTGCCCAGCAGTGGGACGATAAAAATGTTGATGATGATGATGAAACCAGCATTTCTTGTAATCCAAAAGTCTAAGACATGTGCCATTTATAAACCGCCCTGGGGCCCTAGTTTGCTATTACAATAGTGCCAGAGTGGTCAATCAGTGATCTCATAACCAGTGATTTATATAACTAACTAACAAAATGGCATAATTATGATCTTCCAGTGGTCAATCACTGACAGTCCATGCTATATTAATAAATGTTAAAATTGAGTAGTAGTTTTTAGAAAATCATTTCTACTAACGGGAACGGGAATCATTACGAGACGACTGACCGATTATTGTGAATTTAGCAGATTACGAACTTTTATCACAATGACAATGGAATCGTATTGGTATGACAAATTTATAAAAAATTGCAGACTATCGCAACTGGGTCTGTGGTATCTACTTGGGTGGAACACCTTAAGCGGATTACGGTACACAAAAGCGGGCGTTAAGATATTGTATAACAAAAGTGCGCCAAACGTACACTGGCAACACCAGCGTCAACTAATCATATTCGTCAAGCTCCAAATTATATATTCATTTAAAATACATTTTACAATCAGTTTTATCAACATTTATAGAAAAACAACAAAGAAAACAGCTCAACATCAGTTATATCCTTTTTTTTAAAATAAATATGAAATAATGTGCAACAATGTATATAAAAAACTGCCGAACCGGAGGTGACATGACAGCTGTCACCTCCGACAAAACTGTAAAATTCAGACGAAGACGATGTTGACAAGATCTGCCGCTCGCCGTGCACGCTCACCACCCCCGGACTCGTCGCCCAGCTCCGCCTCGCCGCCGCCGGTCTCCAGCCCCACTGTGAACGCTGTGATGCCCCCGGCCGCGGCAGTTGCGTTGAGCTCGAGCGACGAGTATTTCTCTCCGCCGACGACGCCACCACCTGTTCGCCGACGGGGAGGACGCCGGCCGCCGGACTGCTTGGGACCTCGAGGCCCACCGGCCTCTGATAGGGCCCCCGCTACCGGTGGAAATGTGCAGCGCATGAAATGGACTCAAACAATCAACGAGAACGTCATGCGCGCATACTTTGGGGCTACAGAGGGGGGAAGTAACTAGGCGGCGTTACTATTTAATATTAAACTTTGAAACTTGAGGAAGCTTGAAATTCCAAAGTTTATTCAAACGTGTTCAAATCTGTCCAATTGCGCACTTAACTTGATATTCAGTCAGCAATCCTCGGTGGTAACCTCCAACAGTAATTGGGCTTAATAAAAATTTAGAAGCCAACGTCAAGGGGTACAAAGTCTTCGAAATCTCACGAATTTGGCGCTTATCTAATATTCAGTAAGGTAACATTCTACTGGTGTGAAAGTCATAGATTTTCGCTTTAATAAGTAAGTAGTCAATAAAGACTAACATTTTCACAGAAAGTTCTGCAAGGGGCTGATTTCAGTTTTACTAGAATCTTAATTATTCATTAATTTTTAATTCATATGTCTTGTCAGTAGTGACAACATGGCTGATATGAATGAGGAAGAATAAAAGTGAATATATTGGGAAAAAGGCAGTATAACAAAGATAGTTGTGAAAAAACAAGATTACAAATACTCCACAGATATTATTCTAAAAAAATACTTTCTATTCTGCCATAATTCCATTCAAATAAATTATCCCATAAGCATAAAGGAGACATTAAAACCTTACCAAATCACAAACAAAGACGAAAAAGAAATTGAGCCGCAAATACTTTTGGAAGGGAAACCATATAAGTAATATTTTATGAGGTATTTAATTCTCAGCAGCCATCGATAGGATAGGGCGTTAATTGACTTCAGTACCTACTTATTCCCCTCACGTTGGTACCATTATATTTAACGATTATGTTGGTACTGTGTGTCAAAGTTACACCCATTGATACGACATGCGAATGTAAAAAATATGCAGATTTTGTCTATGTCATTGGTCTAGTGGTCGCAATCAAGATGACTGAGAAAAGGAGTTCTCAAGGGGCCTATTTATTGCCATGTTATACATTTAAAGGTTGTTCCAAAAACTAGTGTCAAACGGAAATCCAGAGATAAAGTGCCCTTGGGTACCCAATATGGTACCGCGATTTTTCATAATTTGGGTGTTATGATTTTTTCCCGCATCTTTGAGTATTTTCGACATAAAAACTATTTTTTTATTAGGTATTTCGTTTTTTTTTTAAGTTTTAACTAGTTGGACATACTTTCTATACAAAAACGGTCAACCCGGCTAAGTGAGAGTCGGGCTTACTCACCGAGAGTTCAGTACAAACCTGTATTAAAATTATTTGTAAGGAACAAAAAAAATTACTTTTTTTGCAATTCGTCCTTTATCTGTACCATAAGACGTTACTTCGCACCAAATTAGAGATTCTGAGTTCAATATAGGTTTAGATTCCCTTGAGAGTATCGAAAATTTAGCGGAAATTTGCGGCTAAAACGGCTGTAACCTTTGATTGCATTGGCTTAGATGGTTAATGTTTTCACAGCTCCAAGGGACAGTAGACACTATTTGAAGTCCAGATTTCATACCTCCATGATCCAGAGATCCTCTACGCGTTAAAGAGTATGGATGGAAAACAGTTTAACTAATTATTAAGTTTCCGTACAGATATATGGAATGTTAATAATTAGTTTAATTCTTGTTTTATCAAACAGACCGAACAATGACAAGATCTTTTTCCATTGGTAATTTCTTAGGTCTGATATCGTACCCGATTTAGGTAATAATTTTTAGCCCACCCTTTATCACATGGTACTCATTTTCTTCTTCATCATCAGCCTATTTACTTCCCCACTGCAAGAGCACGGGCCTCCATCAATAATATGAGGGGTAAATGCCATACTCACCACACTCGGCAGATGGGTTGGCAAGGGTTTTGGTATAAATTGCTGAATTTTCCTTCTCTATGTATTGGTGACTTTGCACGGATTTTACCTTAATCACCTTCTACGACATCTTGGCAAGAGTGAGGGTTCCTATTATAATCTGCTGGGAACCACATGGCTAATGGTACTTATACGTATACATAAACGGTGAAATGTGCGTATGAACACTGCCTACTTACAGGCAAAAGAGGTTCGATGTTCATGTGTTATGAAAATGCAATCCTAAAAACTCGGACTAAAAATCTTAAAAATTGAATCGGGATTCGAAGCAAATATGTTTAATATCCTGGAATGAATAAAAATCAATCAATGATTGAAAATCTTTGCCATGTATTTAATATTCTTCAATATTAAGGATGGTTATATTCAAAGGTTGGTTAACGCGCCTAAGGTTAAATAGCCTCCTTTGAGTAAGCGTATTCAAATTTTTAATTGGAATACTGTTTATTTAAATTCCGTACTTAGAGGGTAAAAACGGGTCTATTACTTTTTTATATAATTGTAAACTACTGCTTGACCGCAATCCGGCCTCTAGTAAGCAGTTATGCAATCATTGATGGTAAAGCGCGCTAGTATATTAAGACCCTATTAACTAAAAAAAACTGAGCGAAAAGGAAGTAAGACGGTATTTAAGCGATTGATGTAATGTTAAACCCAACAACACGACCAAAGATACTGCGCTAGAGGGAGATTGATCTGGAAACCTTCTACGACGAAACTCCCGACCCAACAACATTTAGTACATCGTACCCGGCACACATCCCAACACAACTGCTCAGACACGTTCTACGGCTTCACCAGACATCATGCTGGAGCATGACGAATCGCTTGGCGGCAAGACTTTGTCTGGTGGGGGTTACTTTTGCTGGCTGCCGATGGTATGGCCTACCACCGAGAAAAAGGCTAAGACTCCATTGTACGTCTGTGCATCTGTTACCAGGCTGTATCTTATGAAACATGATAGCTATACGTTAGATATTTCCACAGACGATGTATTTATGGTGTCTTTATCACAACAAATACTACAAAGAGAGGAAAAGATTTTATTTTAAATGGTAGCGGTAACTAGAAACTTCACAAGCGAACAACACATCATACTGACCTCACATATGTAGAACGCAGGTTCTACGTAAGGGCAGTATGACGTGTTGTTATATATGCAGATCTCGCAAGTAAAGTTTTCCAAACAACTAGGTAGCATATATACAACCTCTCATTATCGTCCGTTGGGCAAGTGCGCGCCCACACAAAACAACTCGTCTGGCTCGTCGATCGTAGTGTTTTGATTCCATTACATGGTACAAAACTCGTGACTTGAGAACGTGTAGTTTCTAATCAAAATGAAGAACTAGTCAATATTTTCTCTTAAAACAAATGACACAGAAAAGCAATTTTATTGAACTTCAAATAAAACAGCAGTGAAAATCAATGACGTCAACATTGAAAAGGAACAGAAAACTGAAATAAGAATTGCATTCGCTTCAAAATTTTATTCTGTATAGGGTTATGGATGACTATGAAATATCAAATGTTATTGCAAGTAACTTTGTAAGTTTATTGCTGTTTGACTTTCAATGTTAGCCCGCTGATCATATTCATAATGCTGTTCTTAGGTAGAATAAAGAGAACATATTATATTGTATTATGCATATAATATGTTTATAATAAAATGGGAAAGGAGTTAAAGACAGTCCACTGTGCAGAGACACCAAGAATAACACATTGGACACTATTTTATCCCAATACGCTAATGAAACTGCGGAGCGCAGTTAGAAGATATATTAGCTGTTCCATATTATATTTTGACTGAATCGGTATTGCATTATTATTATTATTTATTTTATTAATCTAGTAATACATTGGGATAAATGCTATGCCCCGCAAAACCGTTTTCACGGTTTGTCTGTGGGAACGGAACAAACAGTGCATCAGCAATAATTAATTATTACTAGCAAAAAAGTTACATCAACAATATCAGGTCTTACAGAATTTCTTAGAGACTACTGAGTAAGAACATTTTAAGTGACCTGGCAAATTTTCTTTTTGTTCTCTTATGTCAGCAGGCAATTGGTTGAGCCAGTATGGTAACCTTTTATCCAGCGTTCGGTCACCAAAATAATTAGGTACTAACTCTTGGTACATTAAATTTGCCTGTTGGCACCATCTTAGTTGCGTAGTTATGGGTTACTAACGAGTGACGCTCCCAGCTACCATAACTGCTAACCAGAACTAGGTATTTATGCTTTAGGCTGACAGGAAGAATTTTACAAATTTGAAACAACTTATTGTAATCATCTTTACATTTGTTTGACAACAGCCAACGACGACCTGGTCGCGGGAAACCACTGGATGCAGGAGGCGCAGGAACAGTCGTCCTGGAGATCCTCGGGGGAGGCCTATGTCCGGCAATGGACGACTTCGAATGATGTAGAAACTGTGATGAAAATTTGAGTTTTGAAAAGTATTTAAGTATGCATAAAATTTTGGTGAAATGCCATGGTAAATTAAGCAGATCATGTAACCCTAGCCAACATACAAATTAATTATCAGTTAAACTCTATTCCAGGAACTAACAGCACACATCAAAATCTTACCCCAGATCAAAGCACTGCAGTCCTGAAACCCAAACAAAGTGAACCAAACCAACAAATTCCACCAGCACCTAAAATAAACCACGGTCAGTATATTGGATGATGACGTAAAATAAGATAATGGAACCAGACTTAGGTAGAATAAAGAGAACATATTATATTGTATTATGCATATAATATGTTTATAATAAAATGGGAAAGGAGTTAAAGACAGTCCACTGTGCAGAGACACCAAGAATAACACATTGGACACTATTTTATCCCAATACGCTAATGAAACTGCGGAGCGCAGCTAGAAGATATATTAGCTGTTCCATATTATATTTTGACTGAATCGGTATTGCATTATCATTATTATTTATTTTCTTAATCTAGTAATACATTGGGATAAATGCTATGCCCCGCAAAACCGTTTTCACGGTTTGTCTGTGGGAACGGAACAAACAGTGCATCAGCAATAATTAAATATGCAACAATATTACAAAAAAGTTACACCAACAATATCAGGTCTTACTGAATTGCTTACAGACTACTGAGTAAGAACATTTTAAGTGCTCTGGCAAATTTTCTTTTTGTTTTCTGACCTCTTATGTCAGCAGGCAATTGGTTGAGCCAGTATGGTACTTACTCTTTTGTCCAGCGTTCGGTCGCCAAAATAATTACTAACTCTTGGTACATTAAATTTACCTGCTGACACCATCTTAGTTGCGTAGTTATGGGTTATATTAGCAAGTGACGCTCCCAGCTACCATAACTGCTGACCAGAACTAGATATTTATGCTTTAGACTGACAGGAAGAATTTTACAAATTTTAAACAACTTATTGTAATCATCTTTACATTTGTTTGACAACAGCCAACGACGACCTGGTCGCGGGAAACCACTGGATGCAGGAGGCGCAGGAACAGTCGTCCTGGAGATCCTTGGGGGAGGCCTATGTCCGGCAATGGACGACTTCGAATGATGTAGAAACTGTGATAAAAATTTGAGTTTTGAGAAGTATTTAAGTATGCATAAAATTTTGGTGAAATGCCATGGTAAATTAAGCAGATCATGTTACCCTAGCCAACATACAAATTAATTATCAGTTAAACTCTATCCCAGGAACTAACAGCACACATCAAAATCTTACCCCAGATCAAAGCACTGCAGTCCTGAAACCCAAAGTGAACCAAACCAACAAATTCCACCAGCACCTAAAATAAACCACGGTCAGTATATTGGATGATGACGTAAAATAAGATAATGGAACCAGACACTACGGTAAACAATAGCACTGTGATGCTTAAACTTAGCCGATGTTGCACGGATGTAAAACCTATTTTATAATTTATCTCGCCCTGGTTTTAGAACGCTCGGTATTGAGCCAAGCCTTAAGAATCCATCAGAACGTATGTAACACACACTTTTTTACCACAAAAAATACACTGTTGGAATTTGAACTCTCAAAACTAATCAGTACGTCGAAAATTCAGAGCGCAAAAATATCCCGCCTCGATATTTTTACATACTTACGAATGTCGGTTTAAAGATCGACGGTCGATTGTCGTAAAAGTGAGTTTATTTAAGGCGTTTTGGCAGTCTTTTACTGTGAGGTCATACACGAATGAGCGATTTGTGGGTGTCATACACGAGCCGAGCTAACAGCATCCTGTATACAATATACCAAGGTCTTCAGGATGATATATTCCACCTCAAAGTAAATCTAGTCATATACCGAACAATATAATTAACACAGACCTTTGGGGGTACGTGAGTACCACTTTGAGAAACATTGCAGAGCGTAGATAAATGAACTAATCGGTTGGTACACCGTAAATAAAACCGGAGAGTATCGATTGAAGTTTGAATAACGGAAAATGTTAATTGAATGTAAATCGATACTGCGGTTAAGAGCTCTTGGACTTTAATGGTTTTGAAGGGGGTTCAATTAAGGAAGTTAATTTTGGGGATGATCTTGGAAAGTTTGAAATGCTTACGGAGGCGACAAATTGAATATGTTTGCAATGTTTTGTAACGATGGGTCATAACTTTTTTAAACACGGATTACCTACTTCATCCTACCTCGGAAGTCAGATTTCGTTCGTTTTAATATTGTAAAGATAAGCGTGTGTTTTTTGTGTGATTACATGGACTTTTTTCCACTTCTTTGTGTCGCTGGCATGATTTTATGTTAGTTTTTTCTGGCTAAATCTAAGCAATATTAGGGGTGCTGTCGAAGTCACTTTCATTGCATGTTTTAGCATACAGAGGGCAGAAAAGGAGCCGAAGCATGGTTTGGGACAGTCATACTCTACCGCCGGCGCAGTGCCAGTGTAGGGTGTACTGGAATTTTGACTTAACGGTCAAAGAGTTTAAGAAATGAGGTTGTCTAAGTCACGCTTCAACCTAAATAAAGAAGCAACCTCACACCATAACAACAAAAGCCAATTTTCTCTAAGTCCATATAGCATCACGCAAGTATTTATCAAAAATAATCTAGGGCACACAAATAATATAGATTTATGTCTGCCAAATAAATTTAAGAAGACATTCATTGTCCGAAGACGTGATAACTAACAATATAAGATGTCGAGATATGACATGAGTGGCGCGAATTCTGTTACGGATACATCAAGTGATATTTGTGACTTTATACATCTATACATCTATGTATAATATCAAGATTCCTTAAAGGAACCCCAATTTGTAAGACTAGTTTGAAAGGCTCTGACTTTTTATAGAAAGATTCGCTAGATCGTTAAGTAAAGACTACTTTGGTACTCTTGTGGTTATAAATTTGATTGTGGGCCGAATAAAGTATTCGAAATGGTTTTTTCGTAAGAAATTTCTCAATTAAACCTTAATAAACCTGAATAAATGTCCATAGTAACAATCTGTTTTCCGATTACATGGAACTTTATAGTATTAGGAACTGGCGAAATATAGCTGTAATATGCACTTCAGGCTAACCATCCAGGGTTCACATACGTGAAGTTATGTTAAATATGGAATTCAAACATACAGTATACATAATGTCATACATATGAGCGTATTCATAATTATACAAACATAAATGCAAATGCAGTTTCAAATCAGACAAGCAAAGGCTAGGCGATCAATTTGGCAAGAGTTAGTATGTAATAATTCAATTATTCACTTATGTATATGATGAGAAATTAGAACATCTGCCTACGTTAACGATCCCGGTCGGTGTCCGGCGATAGCCTATTTATCAGTGTGAATATTCTTTGCATAAAATGAGATTACAAGTATTATCAGTCATGAGTCGTGTACCTGTATCTGTGATTAGATATTAAGCAACAAATGCTCAAAATCAAAAAGGTGAACCAATTCAAGTCAAAATAACAAAGTGGTTGTGTTTTGTGCGGTAATTATTATGTACATAATTTAATTTTATGCGGGGTTAAGTAAGACATGACACCAAAGGATACTAATATTGTTATATTAGGATTGCATAATTAACTTAATATGATGTTCCCACTTCTGGGACGCAGAATTACTCTCTGTGAATGGTAGTGGACCGTAATCCATAACGCGAATTGGTAAATGTCACCAGTCTTAAAATTTTTGATGCTAGGTCATGTCGGTATCCCCTGTTTTGGAATCTTCCAATGACCACTCTCCTTCTGGGCGGAACGGAAGAACATCCGAACTTTTACTGACTAAAACCCACCCGTGTTTCACTTGCTTGTGCACTAGAGACTACAGTATATCTTTCGAATAACCCGCGGCCCTGGCCGACATGCCCGTATCCTCTTGCTATTTTTCTTGCGAAATGTTTTGTTTTATACCATTACTAGTGACCTGCCCCGGCTTCGCACGGGTGCAATGCTGATCCTTATTACACTACAGAAAAACTGTGAACGTTGTATATAAAAACATAGAGGCCCGCCGTTCGCGCCACCCTGGTGAGTCAGTATCGCAAGCACTACGCCCCGCAACTTTTTTTTTATCTGTAATATCTTCGAAAATATTCATTTAAGGCGGTTCCAGGGGAAAAACACATCGCAGGGGCCCTAGTCTGCTATTGCAATAGTGTCAAAATGCTCGACTTTTAATACCATAATGACCGATTTTTACAAAATCCTTAATCTGCTAACAAAATGGCGTGCCAAGTGGTCAATCACTGAACGAAATGGCATAAAACGGTAATCTTGTAAAAAATCACAAATCAATGACTGACATACGCGGTAATCTGCTAAAATTTTGACAGTTCTTTTGATCATTGAACTGTTATGATGACGTCTTTGTATAAACATTGCTTTTCGAAGCGAGGCAGCTCGATGGTGGTGGTGGTTTTGTACAAAAAGTGAGATATCTATTGTGTTTGTGGAATATTTGAGAATGTTTTCACTACTAGCAAATATTCTTGAGCTAGCCAACGCAGTGGATGCTAGAGAAAGAAGATAAGCAGGAGACGTGGAACTCATCGCTTGACGAGTTTCAATACAAATCCCTTTATTGATATTCCCGAGGCGGAATTTGTGAAAACGTTTCGCCTTGAATATGTTTCATTAAGAGGGTTAATTGAAGAACTCATTCTCCATATGGCCAGACTGCATCGAATCGATAGCGTATGGACAGAAATTAAGGTGAGGAAACGTAATTTGACAATTGATGTATTATTCTATAGTAATCTATAGCTACAAACACGACATAGATTGATTAATGTTATATTTTTATTGCAGATTCTAATAGCACTTGCATTTTATGCATCGAGGTTCTATGAGATTTTTTATTGCTCAAGATGCCCTCCATAAAGTTTCACAAATTACTGTGGCTACTGCAATCAATGAAGGAACAAAGACTTTGAAACTAAAAAATAAACCACAAATATTGCAAACATGCCAAAAGCATTATTGCCACCTGATGAAGATTATGCAGGAACACTGCGGCAAGTATGTAATTTCTTTTAACTATGTTGGTAAAGATACTTAATAGTTGGACTGTTATTAGTTAATTTATTTATTTATAGTTAACTAAAATGGTACAACGTTAATTACATTAATTAACTTAAAAACTACTACTAAAACTAACATGCAACAGTGGACTCTCTCGCATACTTTCTTTCACAGAAGACCAAACATACACCCATAAGCTTATTCCATTCATCTGCCATCCTGTTACAACATAAATGAGACCGCTATACCTATCAAAATTCAATATTTATTTATAACTATACATATATCTATTTTCTGCAACATAAATGAGACCACTATACCTATTAAAATTCAACATTTATTTATAACTATAGGTACATATATCTATTTTCTGCAACATAAATGAAACCACTATACCTACCTATTAAAATTCAACATTTATTTATAACTATACATGTATCTATTTTCTCATAAACTAAATATCAACTTTACATTAAGTCAAAAAGTTTTATTATACAAAAAAAACGACATTTTCTGATTTAAATAATAAAACACACCAATAATCAGTCTTTTAATTTAGGAGGAAAGCAATAAGAAGCCCCTAATTATCAAGACCATAGCAGGGTGAATCGGGATGTTCTTGAAAGTTGATCGGGATCACTGCAGCACTGCACTTTTGTTGACATACTGTGGAAAAATGCATAAAATAAATTAGCAGGTATGTAGTGTAAACCCTCCTCAATATTCTAGGAAAGTATGAAAATACTCTAATTATTATTAAAATGATCTAACTCTTTGTTACAGATCCACCGCAGTATTGCACAAAACAGAAATTTAAAATAAATTATTATTCTTTTTAATAAACACTGTTTCCTTTACTTTTATATCCCTTTGTAACCCATACTGCTAGACATCTTCTATGGACTATTATTATATGGACATACTTAGTAGGTTATAGGTTGTTCAATATTTTAGGAGATCTCTTCTAGAATATATTTAATTAAACTAGCTTTTAATAAATTGTCAAATTTACCTCTTGCATTCTCCAGAAATCTGACTCAGAATCTGGTGACATTATAATTCTGCAGGGTTTCTGTAAAACAAAACTAACTTTAATAAAAAATTCCAACTTATAGGTACCTATAATGTGAAATTTGTAACCTAGCGCTTAGTATGTAGTTGCCATAAAGATTTTAAATTCTGGCCAATGTACTACTACTGATTTAAACCTATATCTAACACAAGCGTAGCGGGGCGTTTTATATTTAATTGTTATGATATTGTTTTCAAAGCTACTTAATTCTTATTGTGGGTGGTGTATAAATAAATAAATAAAACACCCAATGAGTGGAAGTTTTCATTTTGAATAATTAAGTTTATTCTACTAAACTTTCATAAAGCTGAATTACGAATAATAAACAGTACATAATTACCTTTTTGACACAGATGTCTCGGTGAACTTGAACCATTTTTTCTGTGATGGAGCTCTGTCGATTCAAATCAAATCAAATCAAATCATTTATTTCAAATAAACCAGTTACAGGCACTTTTGAATTGTCAGAAGGTCGGTCAGTCAATAAGATGAAGCTAGTCGCCCATTCCAAAGAGTAGGTACCTATGGAGAAGAACGGGCAAAAAACTCCATGGACACTCTTTTAAATTTTTAAGCTATTGTTACAAATATTTGATTACATCATTCATGTTGAAATCAACCGCGTGAGAACGATGCAGAAATATATTGTACGCTGAGAGCGTCCAATAAGGAAAACATACAAAAATCAATTCAGAAATTAAAATACGCCGTGGCAGCTAAGAGATGACCAGTCCCCTCCGACGGCGTCCGTTCACGAACATGACGTATGGATCAGCATCATTCAACTCAACCATATCGAAGGGAACCCAATGACCCAAAACACACGCCACCATCAGCGAGACATTTGAGTGAGCATGACATACTCTCAACAGCCAGAGCACAATTAAGTCAATAAAAAAGACTAACCCAACAAATAAATGCCTTACAGCACATTCGTACATTGTACTCACACGTTTGCCATGCAATTATACAATACTAAGAAATTGAATCTACACAATGCTAAGATAGTTTTGTCCAAGGTTCAGCAGCTCCAACAGTGTTCCCGAATCTGTGGAAAGTTTAACTCCTGTGCAGCTGCGGCTGCACAAGTGCCGAACACCTCTGTCAGCGATACAATTCCGTAACGTACAATATGCTTGGCTACATAGTGTGTAATACAGGCTTTGACTAAATAACATAAACAATTACATATTAAAACTACAAGAGGAAAAATCAAAGAACAATCATTGTATAGAAATCGGACGCAGCTCAAGCCCAAGCCTTTTTGTCCTCAATATAATCCTTCACACTATAAAATGCTTTCTGACACAACTTACGTTTAATGAAGGATTTGAATTTATTCAGGCTCAGATCTTGAACCACCTCTGGAAGTCCATTGTAAAATGTATACATTGGCATCTGAAAGAGCCACCTATTTTCTTGAGCCTTGTTGTAGGTACAATAAATTTGTGCCTGTTCCTAGTATTTATATCATGGACATCACTGTATTTTTTAAACAATTTTATATTTTTATGAGCATACAAAGATTTTCATAAATATATTGAGACGGCACGGTCAGTACATTAATCTCTTTAAATTTTTCTCTGAGAGAGTGTCTCGGACTTAATTTATAAATTGCACGAACAGCTCGTTTCTCCAAAACAAATATTGTTTGAATATCGGTGGCATTTCCCCACAACAGAATGCCGTACGACATTACGCTGTGGAAATAGCCAAAGTACACTAAACGGGCCGTCTCAACATCAGTCAAATTACGAATTGTTCTAACTGCGTATGCAGCAGAACTTAGCTTTTTTGACAATTTTTCTATATGTGAACCCCTTTAATTACCCGATTAATGACCTTAGTCAAGTCGTTGATGGTCTGAGCATGCAAAAGACGGCTCAGCGTTTCTGACGTCAATAGCATCCAGCCTTGAAGGATGATGCACAAAATTAAAGTACTCTGTGATGATGCAGCTTGGAGTTTACAAATCACACTTCGTCTTTAATTGACGCGGCTGTAGTGGCCAGGAGCCATATCTCGGCCTAAATTTGCTGATTGTTTTATTCTTGTTTTACTTTATCTAGTAATTATAATTTTAATAATATAAACAAAAATAAATACATATCAAAACACCAGCTGTTAAAAAAAACAAATAAACGTCAGTCAGTTTGTATTAATAATAATAATAATAATAATAATAATAATTTATTTCGGACAATGTATCCATATTTGGTTAGTACTACAAAGATCTTAAGCCTATGTTAGTAATAATAAAAAAGTAAAAAAGTAGAAAGTAAGACAATATTAAATTATTTGCGAGCTCAGCCAGACACTCCTTACTGTCTGACTAGGACCCGCATGAAAGACTCCATTATTTTGGAGTCGATCCCCTCAGCAACTACTCTCAAAATGCTGCTAGTGCTACCCCGCACTCTACGTAGCAAGGAAGCGGTTCTCTTGCGTATAATGGCATGAAAGCCATCAACACGGGCTTCCGCGAACATGCCAGATGCACTACAGAAACGGGGCAACCCCAGCAACATCCTGAAACCGTTGTTGTATTGGACTCGCAGGGCACTGAGCGATCTCTGTGTATAACAAAACCACAGACTGCACGTGTAAAAAGTCTGGCAGTACGCTTTAAAAAGAGTGATTTTAACATTCTCGTTGCAACGAGCAAACCTGCGTGCCAGCATGTTATTCTTAACCGCCAGTGCCCTGCGCTCCCTTTCAATGTCCATTTGGTCATCAAGATCTTCGGTAACATAGTGTCCCAGATATTTAAAATGACTTACCCGCTTGAGTTCATTATCATTCAGCGTCAATTTGGGCACACTAGATGGGCATTTACCAGAAGACTTAAAGACCAAATACTCACTTTTCGTGCAGTTATACATGAGGCCATGTTTTTTCGCATAACTCTCACAAACATGTAAAAGCTGCCTCATCGCACCGACAGCTGGGCTCAGCAGCACCATGTCGTCAGCATAGCTGATATTATTAATACAAACATTATCAACCGAGCATCCAACACGCGTGCTGCTGAGCTCAACCAACAACTCGTTTACATACAGGTTAAAGAGCTTGGGAGAAGTCAACCCACCTTGTCTCGTCCCACACTCCAACCTGTACATTTCAGACAGTGTACCTGCCCACCTAACATTATTTGTCTGATTAGCATACCAGTAGCGAAAGAGACGTTGTACCTGCGTATGCACTTCCGTTTTCTTAAGCTTTTCCCACAGCAAGTCATAAGACACCAGGTCAAAAGCTTTTGACAGGTCGAGGAAACATGCATATACAGGTGTACTCCTCTGTGTATAGTACTGGACGGTGTGCTTAAGACTCAGAATGGCACTTTCAGTAGACAGTCCGGGCCGAAACCCGAACTGAGCATCATGTATATCAAGATGTTTCTCGAGCTCTGAATCAAGCACAGCGTCCAGCACCTTCGCCACCACTGTCGCCAATGATATAGGCCTGTAATTGCCCTTATCAGACAAGTCACCCGTTTTATTTTTTATAATTGACACAACAATAGTTCGCATGAGGTCATTGGGTAAGTATGAATAACTCAGGCATAACGTGTAGAACATGGCCAGGACACGTGATAGATGGATGCCAGCATACTTTAGATGTTCAATGCTGAGCCCATCATGACCCGGCGACCTGCCCCTGGACATCTTTTTTATTATACCAGACACTTGCTTAACAGTTACATTAAACAAGTCACCAATCATGATAGGATCCGCGTTTGGCCACGTCTTTGAAGGACCAAGTGGTGAACTCACCCGAAAGTGTTCTCTAAATAGGTCAGCTATGAATTTACTGTCACTCATACCTCCCACACTCACAGGGATGCCAGGCTTAGTATTTAATTTGTTAGTCGCCTTCCAGAAATCACCAAATTTCTTTGATGAGTGGCAGTCAGCAATTATGTTCATTTTAATCTGTTCACGATTGTCTTGACACCATTTCAGTTTATTTTTAAATATTTTTCTACTTTCACACATTTCTACATACAAACGACCTTCCCTTGGTCTATTATTCCCAACCCAGTTATGAAATTTGAGTCTGGCATCCCTATGTGCTTCGCGTACATGTTTATTCCACCCTATCACATGCTGTTTTTTACTGGACTTAAATGTACAACTACCACAGTTACTGTTGATAGATGCATCTTTTAAAGTACTGATTATGTCATTATACATTGAATCCAGCAAATTTCTGTGCTCCAAATTATTGCAAATATTAAAACTGCACTGTCGAAATTCTTTAGGAAAATCTATAGTTTTAAGTTTATTATTACAATATTCTCTATACTTATCTATTTGTTCCTTAGTTCTGTTTCCCCACGTAACATTTCTGTTTATACAGTCTTCATCTTTAAAACTAGCTTTACTTATAATTAAGTTTAAATCACATTGAATAACAAGCGGCAAGTGATCTGACCAATACGTGTCGTACTTTATAGTAACATCGGCTACCGTTTGCCAAGCGGAATGACTCACAACACAATGATCGAGCCACCGAGTACAGCCATGTACATCACTTATAAATGTATAGTTATCTGTTACATTGCCTAACTTATTAATGTCTGCGCATATCCATTGTTGATCTGCACATAAGTTATCCAACTCTTTACCGAATAGTTCCCCCGGATGCGCATTAAAGTCACCTAGGACGTAGACAGCTTCTACAGAACTACTTTCAACTATGGCACATACCTCGCTAAAACAATCCGTGAATTCGGGTAAATGATCCACCTCGTCAGTGGGCATGTACACACTAAATACTAAAATATCACGGTTACCCGCAGTAGCTTTTATATTAATTTAATTAATTATTATTTTGTATTAATGTCACATTTGACTTTAACAGATAACAAAATTTTTAGTTTTATAGTTTCACAATAATGTTTTTTGCTATTTAATAACCATTTTCTACTCTAGAGTGCTTATAAAACTTGTAATTAATATTTAAAAATACATATTAACAAAATCTTGCTTAAAGAAATTTAATGTTCAAATTGGGTAGTAGTTTTTAGAAACTCATTTCTACTAACGAGTTTTATAATAATGGCAATACAACAATGACCATTCCGTTATGAAATCAATGACCGATGTTCATGTTAGGAGCAGATTAGGGGCTAATAGCAAAATGACAATGGAAAAGTGCTGCAATGACAAAATTATATAAAATAGCAGACTAGGCCCCCAGGCCGTTTTTATGTAGTTTTTCGATTTACGTTCTTAAGTGATTACACATTACATTACATTAACATTACATTAACACATTACATTAACTTATAGGCAGCATATCCCTTCTTAGAAAAAAAGAATGGTCAAAATAGGTTCATTAACCATAAAGTTACCAGCGAACACAATAAATCGAACTGAGAACCACCTGTTTCTGAAGTCGGTTAAAAAATAAACACTGCAGAATTTTTATTATGAAGTATCTTCAACATTTGTTTGAGTACATAATAACCAAAAGTATTTGGGCGCACCAATAAACATAAATAAAAGTGCTATGTCTGTTACTTCTGTGGTCTATGTTTCTAACTTGTATTTGTAAGTACTACGTCCGCCAGACGGCGCTAGTAAAATTTTACGAAGTATTGTAGAGGTGGGGCGCGGTGAAGAGGGAGCAAATGCGCAAGGTCATTTGGTGAGGGTACGGTCTTAAATCAGATTCTGTAAAGGGCCGTATAGATCTATATTACATCAACAATGTATTTAAGGTATGTAATTGGATAAAGAGTAATGCTATATGGGTGAAACTTGGCGCATCGACAATTAGCCATTATTTGTCGTAAAAAGTAAATGACAAAAGTGTTATTAATTGTGGAATATCCATAAGAGATAGAAATACACCACCGCGGAGTTTTTTGTAGATCTTTTCTATGTGTACAATATTATACTTGTATATTATTTTGATAAATCTCGTAGGGTTTAGCCTGCGTTTGCAATGTAAACGGAAAAAATTTAATTATTTACGACATAACATTAGAAACCTCATAATTACACACAACAGTATTTCTCCACTATGTAATGGATGTTATTATACACATAAACCTTCGACTTCAATCAGTCTATCTATTAAAAAAAACTCATCGAAATCCGTTGCGTAGTTTTAAAGATTTAAGCATACATAAGGATATGAGGACAGAGAAAGCGACTTTGTTTTATACTGTTACGGGCTAGGGGTACTGAAATGCCGGTTAAGGGTTACGAAGTTTATTGGCAACGAAGGTACAGTCGATTTTAGGCAATGACAAGTAGAATGTAGCTTATGTCACACCGAAGTCTTCTCTTACGTCCACGAAGTCCGTGTTGTAAACACACAATAACGCTACAGATGTTTCTTCACGTAGTGCTTACAGTTCTCGTTACAGTTGTCGCGGTAGGTATTCTCAATTATCGCTTCTTAACTGTCGCTGTTTTCGTATCGCTAGTCGAATGTAGACTGACTCTGCGTCGGCGTCGCGGCGCTTATATAGGCCAGCTGATCGAACATTCCAGAATCCTCTAGGCGTAATAATAATACTGCATAACTTCGAGGTCACCGGCCAAGTAAGTACCTACGATAATTCCCGGAAACGGGTTTCTAGAAATTTCGATGTCGACACTTTGTTGACAAAACTGTTGAGACCTGTACCATTCGATAGGCCGTCCTAAGTCTAGTAATGCGTTTTATTATTGTACCTAGGAAATGTCTAGATCTGACGAAATAGGGCTCAAAAGTGACACACTGCATGTCACGCGATATTGAACCTTATGCCATCGACATAAGGTCCATTCGTATTGCCCCCTTCTTAGTCATGCTCGTCCCGAGCATGATTTGATCCATAATAGCGAGCTGGCGGTCTACGTGTACGACCTTCAGCTTCCCTCTAGGTCCTTTCTTAATCCGGTAGGTGACATCGTTTATTCTGGTTACTATCGTGTACGGACCCTCCCATTTGGCTTGGAACTTTGGACTCTTTCCTTTTCTTCTAATGGGATTATGTAACCATACCAAAGTTCCCTCTTCAAATCCGGGCACGTTAGCTTTGCGGTCGTATCGGATCTTCATCTTCTCACTGGTTTTCAGACCATTCTCCCTCACTAGCTCATGTATTCCATCTAATTTACGCCGCAGGTCGGCCACATAGTCGACGGCTAGGATAGGAGTATCGGGAGGTGTTCCGGTTAGTGCATCTATTGGTAGTCTAATTTCTCGGCCGAAGTTGACTTTCGCCGGTGTGCAATTTGTGCTATCATGTGTTGCAGAGCGGTATGACATTAAGAAGAGCGGAATGTATTGGTCCCAATCCCTCTGGTGTTCTTCCACTACTTTGGCCAAATGATTCTCTAGCGTCTGGTTGAACCTTTCGACCATTCCATCTGACTGTGGGTGATATGGTGTTGTACGAGTCTTGTGTATCCCGAGCAGTTGGCAAACCTCTTGAAATAGTGAAGACTCGAAGTTTCTACCCTGGTCAGAGTGTAACTCCAAAGGGATGCCAAATCGACAGAACACCTCGTGAACTAACTTTTTGGCGACTGTATGAGCTTCTTGGTTGGGTACTGCAAAAGCTTCTGGCCATTTGCTGAAATAGTCTTGCATGACGATGATATACCTATTCCCTTCTTCAGTAACAGGGAATGGCCCAGCTATATCGACAGCAACTCTTTCCCATGGTGCACCAACATTGTACACTTTCAGCCGACCTCTGGCTCTCGTTTGCGGTCCCTTTACTGAGGAGCAAGCTACACATTTTCTACACCAGTCCTCAACGTCTTCACGGCAATGCACCCAATAGAATCTTTTTCTCACCTTCTCCAGGGTTTTCTTTACTCCTAGATGTCCTCTGGATACTCCGTCGTGCACCTGTCGTAGCACTGACGCGACTTTATCACCGGGAACAACTATCTGTAAGGTGACCTCCTGTCCACTGGGTGATTCCCATTTCCTTTTGAGAACTCCATTATCAATTATCAGGCTGTCCCATTGGGCCCAGTAACTTTTTGCTGCTGGGCTAAGCGCTGATATTTCACTCCAAGCGGGCCTTTGGCCATGTTTCTTCCATTCGATTACTGTCTTCAAGTCACTATCTTCCTTTTGTGCGTCTTCCAATGATTGATTATCCCAGTCTTCGTCCAAAGCGTTCACCTGGATAATCCTTACGTTCTCTTTCTTTTCCTGTTTGGCACAATGTCGGCAAGACTCTTCGCAAGGTCGTCTAGACAAAGCATCAGCATTATTGTGTGACTTGCCTTTCCGATGTTCAGTGACAAAGTCAAATTCTTGCAGCTGCTCTATCCACCTTGCTACTTGTCCTTCTGGGTCTTTGAACTGGAGGAGCCACTGTAAGGCAGCGTGATCGGTACGAAGTGTAAACTGCCTCCCAATCAAATATTTCTTGAAGTGTTGTAAGGTCTTAACAACGGCTAGAAGTTCTCGGCGGGTAACACAATAATTTCTTTCTGGCTTGGAAAGGCATTTGCTGAAATATGCGATAACGACCTGCCTATCTCCTTGTGTTTGAGAGAGAACTCCTCCAATACCCACATTGCTGGCATCTGTGTCTACCAAAAATCGGCCTTCCCTACTAGGGTAACCTAGTACAGGAGCCTCACACAAGTGAGTTTTCAGTAGAGCAAATGCCTGTTCGCAGTCAGAGTTCCATTCAAATTGACACTTTTCCTCTGTTAAACGATGCAACGGTTTCGCTAACTCGGAGAAGTTCTTTACAAACCGACGGTAATATGCACACAGACCCAAGAAAGAGCGTACCTCAGTTTTATTACGAGGGGTAGGCCACTTCGACACGGCTTTTATTTTTTCAGGGTCTGTTCGAATTCCTTGCGCCGAAATAATGTGTCCCAAGTATCCAACTTCTTTCTGGAATAGTGTACACTTACTAGGACTGAGTTTTAAATTTGCTTCACGCAGTTTCTGGAAAACTTTCTCCAAATTGCGTAGGTGCTCTTCGAAGCTTCGTCCCATAATGATGATGTCATCCAAATAGACTAGGCATGCATCACCAAGCAACCCCACCAAAATGCGCTCCATTAGGCGCTCGAATGTAGCAGGAGCATTGCACAGTCCAAAAGGCATGACATTGAATTGCCAGAGACCGTTTCCAGGACCAGTGGTGAAAGCGGTCTTTTCTTTATCCTGCTGAGAGATTTCCACTTGCCAGTATCCACTTTTGAGGTCAACCGTGGAGAACCATTTCATGCCACTTAGCAAGTCCAAAGTGTCATCTATACGTGGCAGAGGATAACTATCCTTTTTCGTGGCATCATTCAACATCCTGTAGTCAACGCAAAACCTTGTACTGCCATCCTTTTTCTTGACTAGGACAACTGGAGATGACCAAGGGCTGGTGGATGCTTCTATAATCCGGTTTTTCTCCATATCTCTTAACATTTCCGTGACTTCCTGTTCTCTTGCAAAGGGGATACGACGTGGTCTCTGTCTTATCGGCTGTGTATTACCCGTATCTATATGGTATTTGACGAGCCCGGTCCTTCCCACGTCACCGTCGGTCTTCGAGAAGATGTCATGGAAGTTATGCAGCAGTTGCTTAACTTTGTGACTTTCGAACTTGTTTAAATTACCCTTACAATTTTCGAGTAGTGTCGATACATGTTCCTGCCACTTCTTATCACGTCCCTTTTCGTGCGCCTCTGTTTTTCTCAAAGACGCTACATGATCGCACACACCCACCATGCAATTCTTTTCAAGAATTATTTCTTTGTTGCTAACGTTGATAATGCGTACTTTTGGTTTATCGGAAATCATCATCAGTGTCCTTGCTGTTATCCAGTCTGGGTGATCTCCAGAATCTTCTATTATAATGCAACGTTTACGGCATCCTGTTGTTGATAATCTAATATCTACTAAGGTTTCTGATCTTGGTGGTAATACCGTTCTCCTTAAACAGTACACTGACCCCTGTTTTCCACCTTGAAGAAATACTTCTTGTTCTGGAAAACTCAATACTCCTTTTGCTACATTAAGGACGCACTGCTGTTTCTTCAAAAAGTCCAGTCCTATTATGCAATCATCTGTAATATTCGCTACTAAAACAGGGTGCGTAAATGTCTTATCACCCATTTTCAAGGTCACATTCGTTTCACCAAGGACGAGTACTGATTGGCCAGTGGCGGTTTGTAATCTGCATTGTGAAGATCCTCTTTTCCATACTATGGTCCGAGGAAATAGCTCCGGTCGTGCAATGGTTCTTGATGCACCAGTATCCAATGTGAAACTGCAGGATTTACCATTCAGTTCTCCTTCTATAATGAGACTGTTTCCGTCACCCACTTGTGATACTGTTATAATGGGGGCTACATGTCGACCAGCCAGTACTCGCCCCACAGCCCTGGCTGTTCCTAGTTTAAATCCTCGGCTTCCACCTGTGTCCCAGAAGTGCTTCTTCCCTTAGCCTTCCTGGGACAATTGATCCGAATATGCCCTTTTTCACCGCACTCATAGCATGTTGGCCCTTGTCGGGGTTTCATTTGTGCGGTTACCTCACGAATACGGTGGTGTGGTCGGCCATCTTGGCGTACTGCTTCCACCTCCAGAGCGTGTGTCAAGGCTGCCTTCAGAGTCTGATGGTGCCCCAGACGAACCGCAGCCCTGACTTCCGCATCTCGAATTCCATCAGTAAAAGCTTGCACCGTAGTGGCATCAATTGCTCCCGGCGTTGAAGCATACGCCCTCCGAACAATACGTTCTATTTCCGATGCCCATTGTTGCAAACCCTCACTGCTTTTCTGTGTGCGGTCGCGAAGTTGAGCCCTGTAGACATGTTCCAGGTGTTTCTCTCCATATCTAGACTCCAACGCTTCTAACAGACAGGCTAGGGTATTGCAATCGCCGGAAATATTTTCGAGGATTTGGACCGCCTCACCACGCAGAGCAAGCGTAAGGGCGGTTACGGCTTGATCGTCGTCCCAATTGTTGCCTTTTGCGACCTTTTCAAACTGTAGACGGAAGGCCACCCATGACGTTGTCCCGTCAAAATGAGGTACCTTGAAAGTCGGCAAAGCACTGGGTACCGGTACCACCCCTTTAATAACTCCTTTTTGTACCTTCTCATGCAAAAATTCTACTTCCTTCCCAAACTCCATGATGGTATTGTCTAATTTATCGAAACGCGCATCATATTTGTCTATACGAGCGTCTTGCTGGTCTATGCGCGTATCTTGCTGGTCCATACGGGCATCTTGATGAGCTGTTTTTATTCTGAGTTCATTGACTTCTTCTTTGGTTTTTTTCCATTTTTCATTTAATTCTAATACCAGTTGCTGGGATTTTGCCTGGGATTCTGCCGCGCTTTTAATTATTTGTGCCTGAATTTCTGCCTGGGATTTTGCCTGTGATTCTGCTACACTTTTAATCTGTGCCTGGGTTGCTGCTTGGGATTTTGCCTGTGATTCTGCTACTATGCCTTTTATTTGCGCCTGGGATTCTGCTATACTCAGCTTTATTTGCGCCGTCAAGTGAGCCAGTAACACCGATAAATCGAATCCGCTGCTTCCGGGAATAGTGCTGGTACTAGGCGCACTCACATTCGTTGGTGTTACGACGGCCGCATCTTCTACGGGTGCAGGGATACCAAGCGATTCTTCCTCTTGACGCGCTAAATCCATCGCTGCTTGTCGTCGCGTGCGAACTCTTTCGTCTTCCCTTGGCGTGACCGGCATGCCGCTTCTGACACCAATTGTTACGGGCTAGGGGTACTTAAACGCCGGTTAAGGGTTACGAAGTTTATTGGCAACGAAGGTACAGTCGATTGTAGGCAATGACAAGTAGAATGTAGCTGATGTCACACCGAAGTCTTCTCTTACGTCCACGAAGTCCGTGTTGTAAACACACAATAACGCTACAGATGTTTCTTCACGTAGTACTTACAGTTCTCGTTACAGTTGTCGCGGTAGGTATTCTCAATTATCGCTTCTTAACTGTCGCTGTTTTCGTATCGCTAGTCGAATGTAGACTGACTCTGCGTCGGCGTCGCGGCGCTTATATAGGCCAGCTGATCGAACATTCCAGAATCCTCTAGGCGTAATAATAATACTGCATAACTTCGAGGTCACCGGCCAAGTAAGTACCTACGGTAATTCCCGGAAACGGGTTTCTAGAAATTTCGATGTCGACACTTTGTTGACAAAACTGTTGAGACCTGTACCATTCGATAGGCCGTCCTAAGTCTAGCAATGCGTTTTATTATTGTACCTAGAAAATGTCTAGATCTGACGAAATAGGGCTCAAAAGTGACACACTGCATGTCACGCGATATTGAACCTTATGCCATCGACATAAGGTCCATTCATAACAATACTATGTAGTGATGATGATGACAATAGAGTACAATACTGTAAAATACAGCTATAGGTAAATGTGTTTCCATATTGGTTAGTGTCAGAAGTCGAATGTACAATCAGCTGTAGAAGTCCATTCCCACCTTAAAGACTACTGTCGCCTGCGCTAAACCGGCCACGCACACTAACGCATTATTTTTATTATCGCAGTCTTCATCTTTCTTTAAAGTAATGCAAAATTTCGTTACTTCATTTGAAGTTAAGTTAGCGGCCGCACTTAACAATGGTCTATCATAAGCGAGCGATTGTGGGTTCGATCCTTAATAACGGCAAATCTTTTTGTTGTTTCATATAATTTAAAATTATGATAACTGATTTGTATTTTAAAATAAAAATGTTTGCAAATAATATTTAAACGAATAGGAAAATTTACTGAATATTTATACCAAAATAGGTTTTTATTATATGTTTTAGTTTACTATAGATGTAATATAATAAATAATATAATGCAATATATTATAAAGTTATATATTATTCGGTATAGATATACTTATACTAATAAATGAAACAAACCTTGAAATGGCAGCATTGTAATATTTTATATAAAAGTAATCCTTGACAAACTTATGATATTATTATGGTAAAAAATATAAAAAACATTTTTGATATAAAAAACAGATATGAAAGTTATAGTATTACATGTTATCATTAAAGAGGTTATAGCTTAATTATTCATTTTCTTAAAGAAAAGAAGGATTGAAGCTTAACCTGAATATTATTACAATCATAAAATAATCTATACTTAGAACACAAAACAGTGCTTATTACATTTACAATTTTTTTGCGTGTATAGCATGCCATCCTGCAGTGCCTTTCTTCGGAGTTTGAAGGCATGAGATTATAATCTTCAAGCGCTTTCTTAGTTCAAAAGTAAACGAACTTATTTCTTATTGAATTCCGAAATTATTGTTTTTATAATTTACCAAAAGTAATTTGTATTGAAATTGCAAAAGGCGACATCTGTTAGCCATTAAGCCAACCGAACATATTACTGTCACTTAGCTAAATTACTTTACGAGTTGGTTTAGAGTCCGTTATTACGATATATAATGACATATATTTAAAACACTTTGTAGGACACTCCTGCACTGTGATTGTTATAAATTGTTTTTTTTTATTTTGTTTAGCGCGATAAGTCTCCACCAGTATCGCCAGTTTATTTTTAAACCACAAATGCAACCTCTCTTCTTCGCAAGATTCAAAGGTTTATTCAACGGTAAATATTGTTGTTTCGTTCCACTTGTCTCGACACATAAGCCACCTTCGTCCTCCAACCTCTTGACTTTGGCTTACAGTATTTCTCTAAAACAACAAATTTATTACACACTTTCAACAAGAGATTGGTTTGCACCTTACCCAAATAATAATAAAAACAACTTACACAAAAGCCGGTTTCATATTATGATATTTGAGATATATTGCTGCATATGCCTGCATATTGATTAAAAAAGTAAAACTAATAACACGAACTCGTAACTATATGTTCACCAACCAACAACAGCTAAGTAATATTATTTGAGTTATTGTAGTTAATAATAGTTATTGTAGGTAGTGGGATATTTTTTGTTCAGTTTGTTTCAAATCTACCGTCATATTTTTATAATGACTCTAGTATAGAAAAAATCTTAAAATAAAGTATCATCGTTAAGTTGCGGATCGGTATTTTTACATATTTTTGTTGTCAGCATTCATAACTCACCAATAAACATTTCAAAAATATTTTGTAAGTTATTAGATTTGAACTCGAACCACCTTGAACGCCAATCAAGACGAGAACTGCGAGGCTATTTAAACACTTACTGTGAGCGTTGAAATTAGTAAGTAGTACCTAACAATCATAAGCGGGCAGCAAGTTGTCAAAGTGTGTATCAAACTTTATTATAGAAGAAGGTCGTAACTACAACTAGTATTGCTTGGCCATAGTTTTGTGAGATTGTAACTCGACTTTTGGTCTTGACTGTACCTACTTAAGTTTTTAAGAGGCCCCACAATGTCTACCTTCTTCTTCTTCCTCAGCCTATAGATGTCCACTGCTGGACAAAGGCCTCCCCAAGGCTTTCCACGATGACTGGTCTTGTGCTGCCCGCATCCATCGGCTTCCCGCGACCTTCACCAGGTCATCGGTCCACCTTGTTGGGGGTCTCCCTACGCTGCGTCTTCCAATGTCTACCTAGTGGATAATAACGATTACTATTTGAACTGATATGACTTCTGAAGGTCCTTCTGTATTATGTCTGTTTATAACGAGGTCCGGCTAAGATGTGAAGTGGTGCTCAACACTGCACTATCGGTTGAATGCCGCGATCACTATTGAACGAAACTGAAAAAAAATGTTCTAGCAAATGATAACGTAAAGTAATAAAAAATGGTATAGAAAATGATTCATATTTGACATTGGTTATAAACAATTCAAAGCATGAGTCACGTTCCTTTTTTTTTTTGAATCAGTAGATAAAATTTCTTCTCTTAATCTTATGATAAGGCTGGATTATTGTTTCATCCATCTTATACCAAAAGCGAATCGTTTTCTTTACCAACGGTGGTATTTTTTATTGCCAGCGCGTGCGTATAAACAAGTTCGTAAGCTAATTTTACATGTAATAGCTACTATCGATAATAGAACTCCCATCTGAGACGATTTACTCTACAAAGCTATGAAGTTTTAGCTTTATTATTGGTAAAGATACAAGTCTTCATTTTAACTAATAAAGGTAGGTAAGTGAACTATAGGAATTGACCATCACTACATGTTATAAAACAAAGTCACTTTTGCTTTCCATATGTCCCTTTGCATGATTCAATCTTTAAAACTAAGCAACGGATTTTGATAGGGTTTTTAATAGATAGCGTGATTCAAGGGGAAGGTTTGTATGTATATAACATGCATAATATAGAAGAGGAACACTGTTAATTTTTGAGGTTTCTTACACATGTCGCAAAATAAACCCATTTTTTTGAGCTTATATTGCAAACGCTGGTTGAACCCTATGAGCTAGATCAAAATAATATAGTATATTATTTTAGACCTCAAAAATCCCTACAAAAAGTCTCCGACACCATATGTCAACTATAGTTTTTTCATTATGACCACTTTTTTTTTGTTGAAAAGTTAATTCCTTATTATTAATCCTTACCCAAATAATTTACGTCATATCAAAGGTAATTTCAGTAGCAGCAGATCTCTTTTTGAATTATTGGAATCGGTTGTTTCATTCAGGAGATATCATGAGTTATTTAAAAGTAAACACCAGAAAAAATCCGCGTACCGCTCGCGTCCCTGCCGGCCGGCTGCTTGAGTGTCTCTGCCTAAACCGCGGAGTGAGTGGGCCGGAGCCGGGGACCATTATTTCAAACAAACTTGCTACCCCGGTAGGCATTCATTTTGTTTGAAGGTGGTGGAACTGGCTATCCATGGACAATAAGGTCGATGTATCTTGTAGAGTCAGATATTGGCTGATGGGCGGCATAGTAGACATTATTTTTATTGAAGGGCCACCGTTTCTTGAGGAAGGCTAAGGTACCTATCATTAAGGTACATATCATTGGTCCACGTGCGAAGCCGAGGCGGGTCGCTAGTTATGAATAAAATGCAAATTACAACTAAAAAAAATTGAAACAAAAGAAATTGTATATCCATTCCCAAAAAGAGGAGAGAATAATAAGGTTTAACGTTTCGACCTTGAATGGTGAGAACTTTAAACGGTCAATGTATAAGTAATTTTAAGTAGTGCTCTGCTTTTGAACCCAGATCCGTATTAGATAAGTATTCTGCTTTCCTTCTTAGTTTCCTACGGCTACGGATATTAAACCGTGAGCACACAATGCTTAGCTTCTTTGTTTTTCTATGTAAGATATTGTCTTTGGATTTCAGATATTTTTAACTAAGTGAATTCAGTATTGCTTTGGGCCTAGAGCCTTATTCCTAATTTTAAAGGGGTTGCCTTTCCATCCTGTTAGTACTTACTAGTGCGTTTTGAGATTGCTTCGTCATCATCATCAACCTTTTTATCGTCCCACTGCTGGGTGCAGGTCTCCTCTCATAC
Organism: Sesamia nonagrioides; assembly: GCA_017933935.1. Classification (NCBI taxonomy): domain Eukaryota; kingdom Metazoa; phylum Arthropoda; class Insecta; order Lepidoptera; family Noctuidae; genus Sesamia; species Sesamia nonagrioides. The sequence continues at coordinate 436,385 of JADWQK010001917.1, forward strand.
AGAGACAGTGACTGCACGGTTAGCGCAGTGGTTAAGCTATGTATTGACTGCTGAGCTGCGTGTCGCGGGTTCGATTCCCGCACGGAACAAATATTTTTATGACCTACTAGCAGCCGGCAGCGACTTCGTTCGCGTGGAGTTAGTTATACTCCGCTCCTATTGGTCGTAGCGTGATATTATATAGCCTAAAGCCTTCCTGGACTAATGGGCTATCCAACGCAAAAATAATTTTTCAAATCGGACCAGTAGTTCCCAAGATTAGCGCGAACAAACAAACAAACAAACTCTTCAGCTTTATATATTAGTATAGATAGTAATTAGTATAGATAAGTAGTTGTTCCGGGTCTGGATGTTTGTGTATGTGAGTTTATATGTTTGTAAACGCACCCACGATACAGGAGAAATTCCTAGTGTTTGGCAACGATTTTTTAAGAAAGAAGAGAAGATTAAGCCGATTGAGCGTAATCGCCACGCTTGCTCAATGCGGGTTGCAATTTCAGACTTGAAAGTCCAGGTTTCCATAAGAAGTTTTCCTTCACCTTGTAATCAGTCGTTGATATCTAAGATATACTTAGAAAGTACATATAACTTAGAAAAGTTTCATTGGTGACCTCTAATCGAACCCGCACACTCATACTTGAGACGCTGCTGTTTTAACCACTAGGCCACCACGACTACATGCTGCTTTATTTTGAGATTGCTTACTAGGAACTATTTTACGTGAAGCGTCATCTTATCTGACACCCACAACGTCAGGTGACACAATAGTACCTACAACTGATTGCGTCACTGAAATCAACTTTTTACTAACCAACGTTGCATAATATGTTTCTAAGCTGCATCCGCTATTCCGTGCTTTGAAAAGATTTATAAGCTTCGGTCTCGCTATCATACGATAATCTAGCCATAAAAGTCTAATTATGTATTCCGTTGACAATTTGTATACACATTCGTTCATCTATGTGTCAGATGGCTTATATTTGAACTTTGCGATAGCCAAATTTGGTGTTTAGCCTTGATATTTTATGTCCTCCGACTATTGCTTCAGATAATAGTTGACCCGTTTCATTAGTAACGAGAAGTCAGCAATGAAACGGTTAACTGTTATTTAGATATCTATCTACATACAGATAATACAGTCTGTTGAAATCTGTTGGAACGAGCACGTTAGTATGATCAATTGATCACCGTAGGGACGGCCTACAAAATAACAGATTTTAGGAAGATTTATACGGTACCTACGGTTTAAAAATTACGAAAATAAATTTCTTTGTAAAGTTTCAGATTGTCTTTTTTCATATAGTTAAGAAAGACTGGTAAAAAAATAAATATAGTTTAAAAAACTAAAAAAACATGCTTTTAAAAAATATCAAACTAAAAACATAAAAATATTTTTTAAAAAAGCGTGAAGCGCTTTGGGCCATAATTTTTGTAGGTATATTAAGCGCATCACGCTTTTTTAAAAAATATTTTTAACTTTTTAGTTTGATACTTAAAAAAAAAACAACGAACGAACGAACGTATTGAAAACGGTGGCACATTTTACAGTAATGAGCTGCTCACTCGTAGTCCAAAGAGTTAGAGACGGACAAACAAACAACCAAACAAGCAAGCAAGCAAGCAAACAAGCAAGCAAACAAGCAAGCAGGCAAACATACAAGTGAAGCTAATAAAAAGCATGTAAAAAAGGATTGTGTGGTTTTATGAAACCACTGTAAAAGTGAAGCTTTAGACCGCGAGAGGTGTTCTGACGAGCGCCTTGCACTTTATTCCTACTTCACGGCTGACCATCACGCAAAAGACGAAAAAGGTTCAGACGATCTAAGAAAAGTTTCAGTTTAAAACATTGAAATGGCATCTATTTTAGTTGCATTTATTAATTTACTTTAAGACCTCTAACAGAAGATATACAAGAAACATTCTACATATAGGTCATCATCATCATCATCTCAGCGTTAAGCCCAGTCCCATCCGAAGCTTTTTCAGCTTTGGAGTCTGGGGTCCGCTTTATCAGTCTAACTGCTGGTTTTTACCTAAAACCAGCAGTTTTTGTAATTTCGATATTTTCCATGAAGCGACTGCCGTCAACGTCACAACCCGAAGGCGATATCGAAGCATTGCAGTTAGACCATTTGTTGGACTTTTGAAGGCTCAAACAACCCGTAACGACTGCCATTAGATGTTGGTTTCTTGCTAACTTTTTTTTTTTTTTGTTGAAGCTGGGAATACCCACTAAACCCACAGCGACACTCCGGCATCGCCATAGTGGCGGGGGAGTGGGAAACTAACGCAGCCTGAGCTACCTCTCCCCCGCCGGCGAAACCCGCCTAGTAAGGCGGGCCCTCAATTGCCCCTCCTGGGGAGGGGCCGTGGCTCCCGCGTGATGAGCGATGTAAGGCGGGCGTCGGCCTCACGCCCGCCGCTCACCTCAGGGAGGGAGAAAGCGGGCGAAATCCCGCCTTCTCCTCCCCCTACGCCGCCTGCGGAGCGCCGGAGCGAGGGGATCCTCCTCCCGCTCGCGCTCCGCTGCCTCCTTCTGCGACATCACGACCTCGCAGAAGGAGGCCATCGCCACCCAAGCTTCCTCGCTCCCCACCATCGCTCTGACGATGGCGGGCAGCGAGAGGTCCCCACTAACCGCCGTGACAAGACCGCGGCGCGGCACGGCCCATGACGGGCACACCGCGAGGGTGTGTTCCGCCGTGTCCTCCGCCGCGTCACAACCGTGGCACGACGGTGTCTCCTCTCGTCCTATCCGGTGCAGGTACCTGCCGAAGCAGCCGTGACCGGAGAGTACCTGCACCAGACGGAAGGAGAGGAACCCGTGACGCCTGTCGAGCCAGTCCTTCAGGACCGGCCCGATGGCGTCGAGGGTACGGCGGCCGAACACCGCGGAGGCGAGGTCCCGCGCCCAATGCTGGACGATGGCGTCCCTCGCCTCCCGACGGACGGCTTCCCTCACTTCTGGGGCCGGACGCTCGCCCAGCGCCCTGCGCCCCGCCGTCCACTCGTACACTTTGGCGAGCACCCACGCCTCGAGCTACCAAGGCGAGGTGCCCGCCAGAGCGCACGCCGCTGCGAAGCTCACCGTACGGTAGGCCCGCGATGCCCGCTGGGCGACGGCCCTTTGGGGCGTCCGAAGGGCGGTGAGGTTCTCCCTCCTATGGATGGAGTCCACCCAAATAGGGGCCCCATAAAGGGCCATACTCCACAGTATGCGGCATGCGGCGTATAGACGCCGGCACCGCATGCTGGGCCCCCCCAGGTTTGGCATCAGCCACCAGAGGGCTCCCGCAGCCTTCAGCAGGCGCGTCTACAGCCTGCTGAAATGCGGGCCGAAGCGCCACCTGCTGTCCAACGTGAGGCCCAGATACTTCATCTGGGCTTTGTTGCTACCTACGACAACCGGGACCAACGGCTTCTACATATAGGTCATGACTATTATTATCTGATATATTATGTACCTGATGTAGGTATTGTATGTTTTTCTTCTGTGGTAAATATATGTATTTTCACTCTTCCTTTTTTCATTACGACATTCATACTTGATAATCTTAATCTCAAAAGCTTAACATCTACAAACGCCTTTATTTGAAAAAGGAACTTAGATTTTACAAATAACTAGATTATGATAACTTGAACTATATACGTCTTTCTCTTCTTCTTCTTCAGCCTTTAGAGGTCCACTGCTGCATAAAGGCCTCCCCCAAGACTTTCCACAATGACCGGTCTTATGCTGCCCGCATCCGTCGGCTTCCCGAGACCTTCATCGTGTCATCGGTCCACCTTATTGGGGACCTCCCTACGCTGCGTCTTCCGGTACGTGGCCGCTACTCCAGACCCTTACTGCGCCATTGGACATCAGTTCTCCGAGCAATGTAACCCGCCCACTGCCACTTAATTTTAGCGACTCGAAGAGCTATGTCGGTGACTTTGGTTCTTCAGCGGATCTCCTCATTTCAGATTCGATCGCGCAGAGAAACTCCGAGCATGGCTCTTTCCATCGCCCTTTGTGTGACTATATACGTGACTATACATTAACCTATGAAGTTTAGTGCCAATATTGAACTTCCGATGAGCTTGGGGCTGTCGTCCGTATCCATTATTATGTAGATACTCGCTCGAGGTCAGGGTGAGATGATATTAATATTCATATCATTGGTAGTATTGAAGACAGACAGGTTAGTTCTTTAAAAATGTTTCGTTTCAATGTTAAAATACTAGAATAGAATAGAATACTCTTTATTATGTACACCATATAGATTACAGAACATAAATAAAAATATTTTACAAAGGGTGACACAATGGGCGGCCTTATCGCTAAGAGCGATCTTTTACAGACAACCTTTGGATGGAATTCTAAGGGGAAGGATAAAGAAATAATGTAGGTAGTCTACAGTGTACTATTTACATAGATTATACAATAAATATATACGTTAAGTGTATACTAGTTTAAATAATTTTATACATCTAATTAATAAATATTATACAAGAGCATATAAAATATAATAATATGTTTAAAGAGAGAGGAACTAGATAAATTAATGTAAGTTAAAAAATGGGTAATGGTTCAAAAAAACCTCGATACGTAGCGGATAGTTAGTTACACTTGTTGTTTACGATATAATGACACTTTTTAGTCTTTTTTTAAATGTTTGTTCCTTTTTTAAATATATGCGATTTCAATTCATTTATTTCTAAAGATTGTATATTTTTTGATAGACCTTGTAATTTTTTGTTGTCCAGGAGTATTGCGTGCTTTAAGTGTTAACATTACGAATCTATGAAGGTAGTTGCAAAAAGTTTTCTATTGTCTACCGGCGTGGGGCCCTTACATAAATATTTTCACGACCCCTGCCTATGCCACTGCACCCACATAAGCTCATTCTTTTATTTGCATTACGTTGCGCACTAATGTGAACAGCGAACTTCTTCTTCCCAGCGAAAGCACTAGGAAATGTCGATGTTAGGTGGGCGTTTTGGGGGACTGTCTTATGACTTTCAAAAAGTACTGATTCTCAACCTAATTTGAATAAATGACTTTTGATTTTGATTTTAAATATTCACACCAAAATGAAACTCATTTTTCACAATGTTATTTAGTTTGATGTGCAAAATGTAGATACCTAAAGAGTATAGTTTTTTTTTTAATAATTATAAACTAGTGCTTGACTGCAATCCCGCCTATGGTAAGCAGTGATGCAATCGTTGAGTGTAAAGCGCACTAGTTTATTAAGCCTATTCACTTAAAAAACTTAGGAATAGGAAGGATGACGGCAGTTGAGCGAGGTGATGCAATGTTAAACCCAAGACCAACACGACCAAACGATGCTGCGCTAGAGGGAGATTGATCTGGAGACTCTCCACGACCAAATTCCCGAGACAACAACATTTGGCGCATCGTACCCGCCACACATCGCAACACAACTGCTCAGACCCGTCCTCCGTACGGCTTCACCAGACATCATGCCGGAACACGACGAATCGCTTGGCGGCAAGACTTTGTCTGGTGGGTGGTAACTTCCGCCGGCAGCCGATGTTATGGCCTACCACCGAGGAGAACCTTAGTTACCTTTATTGTTCGTGGAAAAAAGGAAAACGAGCTACGAATTATTTACATCAGGTTGCAAAGATATATCTAATAAATATACGGTATGCGGTATATCAATACGCAAGCCAAGATTCACCAATTATTCTGGCGTAGACATGTTTTACCCGTTACCAAAAAAATGCTGTTTCATAGAACAGAGCAATAATCTAAGCTGTCAGTCAGGTAATCATTATTAAAAAAACCCTTAATAAAAGAAAACACATACCTACATATTCTCTTGCAGCGTTATATAACAATGATTCATTTAGAATCATTGTTATATATTTCGTATTCCACAATTCATTTAGAGTAACATAGTAAAGATTCATTTTAGACAACAAATTGTTGTCGTTAATTTAAATGACTTTAATGGTTAGACCATTAATAACAATAAAATGTTTGAGTGGGTTCATTGAAGTTTTTGCTATGATCTCGCCACTGATTAAACGAGAAAGATAAAAAAATTGAGGTTTTGTGAGAAAACCGGCTTGCGAAACTGGAAATTTTTTACAAAATTTAAGTGCTGTATGTGAATTCTATCAACCCTTACTAGGCCCCTGTGGTGGATTATGGCCCATTCTGTCTCACAAAGAGGAAGCCTGAACTTTGACGTGGCGAGAACATTATTCGATCTTTTCTATAATAAAAAGTAAAAAACTAATACCCAACTACGACAAAAAACGACGCTGAAAAAGTATAAAACAAGATTTTCAGAATACTGAACGGAACAAAGTTGGTAATGTGTAAAGATATAAATTTTCATGTTTGGAAAGGCGTAGTCACACGTTGTCAAAGTGCTACGGTAGGTAGGTATATGTAACGTGTGACTGCGCCTTTCCAAACATGAAAATTTATCTCTTTACACATTACCAACTTTGTTCAGTTCAGTATTCTGAAAATCTTGTTTTATAATTTTTCAGCATCGTTTTTTGTCGTAGTTGGGTTTTAGTTTTTTACTTTTTATTATTTGTACTATTTTGGTATTAAAGTGTATTTGTGGCGCATTATATTAAGAAAATTTAAATCGATGAACTAATTATCGCTCATACTAACATCATTAAAGCATTCTTGTAATTATGTACAACGATAAAGTACTCGTGAAGCTCTTTCAAGTGATACCAAACACGGTATATTTGTTTCAATTTTAAATTAACATAGAATTTTTTGTCCGCTAGAGGGCACAATACTAAATTTGGTGATAAGCTTTATAGCTCTTACCCAACGGAATATCAAGGCTCTGCTAATAGTACTGCAGTGGTCTTATCATGATAATTAGTAAAGAAGCTATGAACGAAAAAACGTGAATTATATGCAATCAGCCCATGAATACAGGTAAAGCCACAAGCAAATGCTAGTAATATATATATATATATATACATAGCCTGTCAAAATCATAACCCTCCTTTTGCTTTGCCGTAGTCGGGTAAAAATAACGTCATTGCTTTCTTTCAGTCTTGACTTTGTTTTGTTTTTTTTTTCTTTCATATATATTATAAACTAGTGCTTGACCGTTATCCTGCCTGATGATAAGCAGTGAAGCAATCAAATTTTTGTAAAAGAATTCGGAATTCAAGAGGGAACTCTAGTGGTGCTTTCTCTATACAAACGTATTCTGCTGTTTTCTTCGTAGACAATGCTTTTAGAGCATTATTTTCTGCAATTTTACACCGTGGTTATACGTGCCCCTATCATTTGATTTTCTTCTGAAACCTAATTAATAAAAGAAATACGATACATCAAAATCGCGAAAAATAACCCATTTTTACCGTGATGACTATTAGACAAGCGTGATAAATTTTTGACAAAAAGACAATAATAGAAAGTAATTGAGATCTGTTGTGTTTTGACAAAGAAAACAGCGGAATATGAATCGTCTTTTGGTCAACGTTTTTGTAGGTAAAATCAGCCTGAGCTGCAACTGTCCTTTTCGCACTTAACCAGGAGAGGTTGGAAGCAGCGCGACGGCAAAAGTTTCTTCAAATACCTATTTTCCAGATTCCTTGGCATTAGAGGCCCCTCTTAAGTTAGGTATATAAATAAAGTAAAGTGAGCAGCGGTGGCCTAGTGGTATCTGCCGCGACTTACAATTTGTATGTCATGTGTTCGAATCCCATCAGGCGCATTGCTTTGTGTAAATTATTTCATCACCACTACTCTCGAAACGATGAAGAAAACCGGCATGTCCTAGAGCCAAAAACTTCAAATATATGCGACATCTACCAACCCTCACTCGGCCAGCGTGGTAGATTACAGTCCACTCCCTCTCACCGATAGGAGGCCTGTATCCGAAAAGTGGGAACATTATAGGCTGATTATGTAAACAATATGTAAAGAAAACCCTGTCGGACCCATAAGAATAATAAAATTTTACGTAATCATCATAATAACAATAGTAATGAATTTCAAAATAATCTTTTTTTCCCGCGATTTAATTCCAACTTCTCCGAAATGTGGTAATTTAAAAAAAAAAGTGACAACATCATTTTGATGGTATTACCACGTGCCGCGTGCCCTGCCCCCCGTCGCCCGCGGAAGGGTTACCTACCGCACATGTATTAAGTTACCTCTTTTTGCGAAATACTATTTATGTTTTTTAGGGATTTTTTTTAAGTTTAGCCCGGCTTTGTATTCATTAGTAGAATCAGTTATCAATACCTAACAATACCTTCACGGATCGGACAGAGTTTTCTTTACATATTTTATAATTAAATCACTATCCCGTTGCTACATACTACCCTACATTTTATTCTATCAAACTGAAAATAAACTGTAACAAAAATATGTGTTTAACAAAGTCAGCATCATATTTCAAATAGACACAAAAGCCAGCTATGAACGTCAAAATCGAATTGAATTGATTCTATTCACCTCTACTAAAAGTTATCGTATGGAAAAAAATGGGACAAGAAACTCCATCGTTTCTTTTTAACTCATGTAATTAATCTAATGTGTTACTATGTCAACTATGGCTGTTCAAGTCTTCATACAAAGCTAGTAAATGAAAAAACTCATTGCTTGCCTCGGGTTTTAGCTATGAAGTTACTATTGTATGACGTCCTCCGTGGCGCAGCGGTCAACAGGCCAGCCTGCGTTGTGGAGGCCCCGGGTTCGATCCGCGTCTAGGTCATGATGGAAAACGATCTTTTCCTGATTGGCCTGGGTCTTGGATCTTTATCTATATATGTATCTATTTTAAATATAATATCGTTGAGTTAGTATCCCTTAACACAAGTCTCGAGCTTACTTTGGGGCTAGCTCAACCTGTGTGATTTGTCCGTATATATTTATTTATTTATTGTATGTAATATATCATGGCAATGCAGAAAAATAAAAAGGAACTCACTTTGTGGCAATAAATAAAACATGTCTTTTCCAATAACTTAGTTTAAGTTTTAGTTTTAAGTTGAAGTCTTGTACAACTTAATTTATGTATGCATGTGGAGTTCAACTATAAATGATTGTTGAACTACTCTGTCACCATTAATAATCACCTATTACCTTATGTACAACACGCAGTTTAAACAGTTGTTAGTGGACCAAAATAAATAAATGAAATACAATCATAATCTATACTAATATATAAAGCTGAAGAGTTTGTTTGTTTGTGCGCGCTCATCTCGGGAACTACTGGTCCGATTTGAAAAAATCATTTTGCGTTGGATAGCCCATTAATCCAGGAAGGCTTTAGGCTATATAACATCACGCTGCGACCAATAGGAGCGGAGCATAACTAAACCACGCGAACGAAGTCGCTGGCGGCTGCTAGTGATATATGAAACGACTAGCTGCCGCCAGCGACTTCGTTCGCGTGGAGTTAGTTATGCTCCGCTCCTATTGGTCGCAGCGTGATGTTATATAGCCTAAAGCCTGTCTGGATTAATGGGCTCACCAACGCAAAAGGATTTTTTCAAATCGGACCCGTATTTCCTGAGACCGCGTTCAAACAAACAAACAAGCAAACAAACTCTTCAGCTTTATATATTAGTAAAGAAGTAAAGATTTGATTTTTTGTAAATTTGTATGTTACGCTTTTACGACAAAACGGCTGAACGGAAATGAATGAAATCCGGCTCATGTGAGGTGATTACGTAACGCCCTATGAATAGCAACCTACTAGTGCAACAATACTGAGCAATGTACATTTTGCACTGTTAGCGCTGTGGTTAAGCTATTGACTGCTGCGCTGCGTGTCACAGATTCGATACCCCACACTGAACAAATATTTGTATGACCTACAAGTAGTTGTTCTGGGTCTGGCTGTTTGTGTATGTGAGTTTATATGTTTGTAAACACACCCACAATACAGGAGAAATTCCTAATGTCTAAAAAAAAAATACACAGCTTGCATACTTTAGGAAAGAAAAAAAAATAACAGAAGGAATATTTTATATTTGAAATGTAATCTGCTTCCTTATGGCCTTCTCTTTAAGCACACTTGCTATAGCAACCAAGCTCTTAATCGCATTTGATTCCGGGGAACACGTAGAAATGTTTTTCCCGACTCATTTTACTGTCAAAATACGACCCGAATGTTTCCAAAAATACTATTTGTTTTTACAACATTGCCGGATACAGAATAAATCTGTGCTAATTAAAAAACCGTACCAGGCTAATGTAGGCTAAAATTTACGATACCTACTTCCATAGTCTAAAAACACGGCATTTACAGAATGGGCTACAACCAGCCGTGTTTGTTCTTTATAGCCTGTCGTAGATATTATAGAATCAACGAAGCTTACTGAACTTTGACAGTAAATTATAATTTCATGCTTCATAATTGCGCTTGAACAAAAGATTTATTACTCGATCTGATCGAGGAAGTCTGAAAGTGGCACCGGTAGCTGAAAAGTTGTGTGGAAATCGGTTGTCATGGTACGGGCATGTGTTACGGAGAACTGAGGAGAATGTCGTGAGGAGAGTCTTAATTATGAATGTTGATGGCTATAAGAGTAGGGAAAGACCAAAGAAACGATGGATGGAATGTGTGAAGGATGATATGGCTAAGAAGGGAGTGACTGCGGAGATGGCTTCTGATAGGGATGCATGGAAGAAAAAGACATGTTGCGCCGACCCCAAATAAATTGGGATAAGGGCAGGAGAATGATGATGACTCGATCTGCTTTTCCTGTCGGTTATAGTACTTTAGGCATTGGATTATGGATTATGGTAAGCGTTTGTGAAGTAATTTAGTTAATTAGTATCCAATAACACTAAATACTCTGAGGATAGATTTCGGACAGCCTCCGTGGCGTAGCGGTAGCGGACGCGGCCGCTGCGCAAGGTGGCGCGGGTTCGATCCCCGCACAGTGCAAGTATTTGTATGCATGAATATGAATATTTGCACTGGTCTGGTTGTGCCCCGAAAAGCACGTTAAGCCGTTGATCCCGGTTGCCATACGAACATGTAGTGGCAGTCGTTACGGGTTGTTGGAGCCCTCAAAAATCCAACAATTGGTCTAACTGCAATGCTTCGATGTCGCCTTCGGGCTGTGGAGGTCAGACTGCAGTCGCTTCACGGAAAATGTCGAAGTTTAGCCATATCAGCAGTTGGACTGGTAAAGCGGACCCCAGACTCCAAAGCTGAAAAGGCTTCGGATGCGACTGTGATTAACGCTGGGATGATGATGACTCTGAGGATAGATTTACCGTAAAATAAGTACTAGGTAACATACCAAGCTAGTTAAAATGGAAGTTGCTTTTATTCAACGTTATTTTTTGCGAAACCCGAAAAATGTGTCCAGTATTTTTAAGTTAAGAAGAATCTATGTACAATATTTCAAAAAGATATCATGAAAGACCACACATTTATGAGCTTGATATATTACCTGGTTGTCCTAACAAAAATATGGTCAACGCGCCCGCCCGCGCTTACAGCGGCGCGGCGCGGTGGCGCCTATCTCACTGTGAGTCTCTAGTACTATGATCAACCGTTGACTGTACTGTGCACTCGGTAACCACACTGCAAAAATTTCTAAATATATTTGTGAAAAAATATAACAAAAAATGATTGAAAACGATTCAGTTGCTTATTCTGAACAAACTAAATATATTCAGATATCGTTTGAAGAAAAAATAAAGTTGTAGATACTTAGTAGCTAATTTTTAATTTACGACGATTAATATCATCATTCTCCTGCCATACCAAAGAAAAAACATATTGCGGTGACCCCAAATAGATGTAGTATTTGGGGTCACCGCAATATGTTTTTTTTTTCTACACCTCTCCGATATTAGACGTCATATCCTTTGTCACTTCTTTCATAACAATATCATCTATCATTTATTTGCTCTTCGCCTGATATAATGTGATAAATTATTATTTCGTGTAACTCTAACAGTACCTACCAACTTACATTATGCGTTTGCAGTTATATATAAAACTTCATCATCATAACATATCATGTTGAATACTTTTCTTTATCGTTATAATTGATTTTAATATCATATTCAAACATTCGTTCTCATCTTCAACATCATTTGAGCTGAAAGTGCTCCACTGCTGGAGCTACATCTCCCCCGAGTAATCTATCAAGCAAGCAAGGTCCTATGCTTCCTGCACCCACTGATTTCAGAGACATTTATAAAGTAATTGGTTAACTTATGTGGGACTCGCAACAATGCGTTGCCACTCCAGAAACATTCGAAAAATTTGACCTAAATAGAGAAAATCTTTGAATCCTCAGACCCGGTCAATGGAGTGGAATAAGACTTTTAAAAGTTTGAAATACGATAAGCTTTAGAATTTCAAGTTATCGTCGGTTCAAAAGTATTTTTTCAATCATTTTTATTCATTCAAATCTATTTAATAAATGACTGCTGCAGCTGATCTGAAGATTTAACAATTTATTTTAGGATCTGCTTTTAAAATAAAGTTTAAACACGTTTACTGTTGAAATGAGGCTGTATTTGTTAACTATTTATTGGTTATGTCAATAGCAGGTATACTTAAAGTAATAAACTGTGCACAAATAAATAAACAACCACCTTGTAGTTATTTATTTGTGCTTAACAAATACAATACAACTTACAAGCATTAGTGCTTGTAATACTATTAAGCATGTGGTTAAGGATTCGATCTAGAGGATTTATGGGATTTTTGTCTGGAATATCTCAGTACCAACCCGGAGTCTGGATTTGCGCTAGGTTGATAAATATATGCTTTCCTCCTGTTGTCATATTCGACTTATGATATGTACATAGAACAAGCGAAATATGGGTATAGCTCTACTTGATACAGGTATAAGTACGCCCAACCATTAGATAAATAAAGCGCAATATTATGCGCTTATTTACTAAGTTTCGAGTTCAATAACCTTTGGATAAGCTTATCCTACCACTTAGTAACGGATTTATACGATTTATGATGAGAAAATTAAGTGTGTGCCTTTAGTTGTGAGGAAGTCGTGGTAGCCTAGTGATTAAAACACTAGCCTCTCAAGTATGAGTGTGCGGGTTGAATTCCAGGTTAGGCAAGTACCAATGTAACTTTTCTAAGTTATATGACACCAATGACTGATTACAAGGTGAAGGAAAACATCTTGAGGAAACCTGGACTTGAAGTCTGAATTCGCCAACCCGCATTGAGCTAGCGTGGTGATTACGCTCAATCCTACTCTGTATGAGAGGAGACATGTGCCCAGCAGTAAGGTTGATGATGATGTTCAGTTGTAAAAAGTCTCAGTGTGTCCATTGAAGAGCTTAATAAAATATTTCGTGTTTGTTCGGCTCATGAACATCTTAGGACGAAACATAAAATCAATTTCCTCTAGTACAATATTTGGCGTGACCCACAACTGTGGGTATTCATCTGGCTATCTGGATTCATGATAGAAGCACATTAAAGGATTCTCTAGAGACCCTAAAGTATCTAATGGCTCCACGAAAGGTTACCAAAAAAACTCGATATTTTAGCAATTACTGTAATGCTACATGATTATTTAGTGGCACTAATGTAACTTTTATTCTGTTATTGAATAAATACACCTGTGTTTATTCAATAACACAATATACCTAAAACAACTAATTGCTATGTGTTGTATTGTGTATATTAGAAATAATAGACACTCTTTGCTTAGAAATAAAATAATAATTTTAATGTCATTTTTTGTATTATTTGATGTTTAATTTTATTGAATAAATAAAAATATGTGACAAGATAAATTCTGCAAGAAACAAAAAATAAATGTTATATCATTTATTTAACAGTTATAAAACCACAGTACTATTCAATCAATAGTTTGCATCCATAAAATATGTCATTTGGTATCTATTTAGCGCGTCTAATCTAACATCCTACTGGCAATTGACGAGTAGTAAATCGCAGTCAAATATTTATTTAAATGATGAACAACAGTACTTTTTTATGTAAATTATAAACTAGTGCTTGACCGCAATCCCGCCTGATGGTAAGTGATGCAATCGTTGATGGTAAAGCGCGCTAGTTGCTTCTTCTTCTTCTTCAGCCTAGAGATGTCCACTGCTGGACAAAGGCCTCCCCCAAGGCTTTCCACGCTGACCGGTCTTGTGCTGCCCGCATCCATCGGCTTTCCGCGACCTTCACCGGGTCATCTGGTCAGCGCGCTAGTTTATTAAGAGGCTATTCACTCTAGCCTTGAAGACACTTGAATTGTTGTCCGATGGAAAGACCGCCGCTGACAAATTTTTACCTCCATGTACAAAAGACGAGGTGTCGTATAAAAGACGAGGCGAAACATTTCGTTGGCATCTTAGTGGCGTCAACATAAGGGCAAAAACTCGCCGTACGACGTTGGTCGTCCGATGATGGAAAGGAGAAGCAATGCCCTCGGTCATTCAAGACCAAATTAGAGATTTATTGATTGCAATAATGAATAGGTAATTCTAGTAATTTTAAGAACATCCAAAGTCTGATCTTAGTGTCAGTTTGTCAAAACAAACTTCTAATTTCCCTACATTTTGGCATTTGTTTGTCGCCGAGATGAGACTCGGACTAGGAGTTTTGACGGGAAAGCTAAGATGAATGTCACGTTCATTTTTCATTGGACTTTTAAAATTATTTATAGTGTCGTTTACTAAATAAAAGCGCGTGATTTATGTAGTAAAAGGTGCATTCAGTGATTAATTTATAATGAACATTGAAATATCGCAGCATAGTGGCCACATCATGACTTTGCATCAAATCTCCCTCGTAGACGGCTCACGCGGCCGTTTTTTCAGCTATCATTGGCGATATCCGCCATTATTGTGAAATAAAATTTTCAAAGTAGTTACACGTTTTATTGGAAAAATTGTGGTATCTATTTCACAGAGGCCATTGATCAAGAGTTGAGGTTGAATCTCATCTTGAAAAGAGAAGAAGAGACTGGGACTAGATTTTGAACATCTGTTTGAAGCAATGAAATCCTACATCTATGGTTTGAAGTATTTTTTGTGACAACAAATCATTTAATTTACCTTTATTTTTATTTCTAAGAGCTATATTCGAAATAAGATGCAGGTAAAGGCAAAAACAAGCTTTAAAAGACACCTTAATCACCCGACTACAGTATTTTTTTGATTTTATTCTTTAACTAGACAACGACACATCGATTGTTCAAGGGTAGACTTAATTCTGTGTTACTATTTATATAAGCAGACAAGAATAAATAGACCAGAAAAAAGATTGAGAGATATTATTACTCTAACTAAAGCAACAAGAACGACGGTTCCCAGTCTTACCTTATAGAAATATACCAGCATTTTTCTTGGGGCAATAACCTAATTGACATCAAGAACTTATTTTGGAGGTCAGATAGGTCCCTAGTAATTGGTTACTAGGTTACATGATAAGACTAGCTGTCAATGTTCTACATCGAACCGTGAATTTGAACAGTCCGCACATCACATCTTGTGGGAGTATATTCTTTGGCAGAATGAACGCAATATTATTATTAGTTACATCCGGAGTCGTTTATTCTACGGACCTTGTAGAAACTAAAACCAATTTCCGTGCATTCAGGCGCTTTTGCCATACCTATTATTGGAATCAACTGTAACAGCACATACCTACTTAGGACCCATTAACCTAATCAAATTTTATTCCGTGGTGCTTGGCAATCTGGGCTTCTCCTAGTTGCAATAATGTCGCTTTGTGCCGATTGGCCTAGTTCTGTTCTGTCTCCTGCTTGTTATAGAAGGAAGTGGAAAAGTCTTTTTCTTACTCCTCCGCTATTCTTTTCTGATTAATTTCGTTGCGGGACCCAAGACAGTTGAATCGTTTCTCCGGGACTCGTCGAGCTTCATTGCTCGGCGTTTTTCTGGCGGTCTCCACTGTTGATTCTGGCTTTCAGGAGTTGCAGTGGGTGGGATAATGTGGCGGGTTTTGTTCCAAAAAAAAAAAGACTAGCAGTCCGACTTTTGGGCTTCAGATGACTAGACTAGACTTACGGAATTTCATCACCAGTCACAGATCTACAGTAAATAGCAGTCGGGTCCAATGGCTTCATGTGTTTTCTATGGCACGACGAGTGATCTCGTTGTGAAATGGATGGTCAGCGTCTACGAAATGACGTCTGCAAGCGGAGATTAATCCCCTTCAATCGACCTGAGTGGCTATTATTATTTAGTAATTATTTTAATTATATATTTTAAAGGTTAAAAACCTTAGCACAATGTCATTGTGACTTACAACGCAGTTGCCCCTTTTTTGTTTGGATGGGAATACATGAAATGACCTCTTCCGCTCTGGGCGGAGCGGAAGGGCGTGTCAAACTTTTACTGACTAAAACCCACCCGTGTTTCTTCATTTGCCTGTGCACTAGGTCCACGGTTTCTCTTTTGAGCAACCAGCAACCTGACCTAGGCATTGTCAATATCATCGTGGCAATAGGCATTAAGTGCTGACATCTCTTTGAGCAGCGCGTGAAAAACAACGCGCCGTGGACCTGGGCCTGCCCCCTAATCGGCGAACACATTTTTTCAAATGATTGCGACTAGTTGGGATCGTTTGGACCGAACGGACCAATGGGCGGACCCAACGATCCCAACTAATAGCAACTAGTCGCAATCATTTGACAAAAATATGTTCGCCGATTAGGGGGCCGGTCCTTACCGGGCAGCCGTCCGCAATTCCGCGCCTACGCAGTTGCCCCTTGCCTTTTATTTTCATCATAAAGAAAACCTATTAAAACTTCTACACTAAACTACTTATGTACTATTTACTACTACTAACTACTTACTCTACTTCTACAATTACAAGGATCCTCCATAATATTAATCTTTTGTACATTGCATTACGAAGTGTAAACGGGCCAGATGTCTCATAGGGATGAAGCTTTTAAAAAACGAGCATAATCAGGCATTGACAACGTTGTATATTTCTGAATTCAAATCAATCGCTAAGATGCATTTCGGAATACGACCGGTTCTGTGCTTACCGCATCTAGAGGATTCCTGCAGCAGCATTCACAAGGTCAGTGGGTTTGACTTTACGCTGTCAAAAACGTTCTCTGTAGAAAAAGTCGCCGAACTCATAAATAACGTTTTTGTGACTTTATTCCAAGATAAATTGCAGATGATATATGGCGGCCATCGTTATTCTAAGTCACCGCAACTTTACAACGGAATAGGATCAATTTGATCGCAATTGAATATTTATTCTTATAATAGAATAGAATAGTACTTTATTATGTACACCATATAGATTACAGAACATAAATAAAAAGATTTTACAAAGGGTGACACAATGGGCGGTCTTATCGCTAAGAGCGATCTTTTACAGGCAACCTTTGGATGGAATACTAAGGGGAAGGAGAGAGAAATAATATAGGTAGTCTACAGTGTACTATGTACATAGATTATACACTAAATATATACGTTAAGTGTAGCGCTATCACCATATAATGTTCATACTGCACGGTTAGCTCAGTGGTTAAGCTATTGACTGCTGCGCTGCGTGTCGCGATTTCGATTCCCGCACGAAACAAATATTTGTATGACCACCAGCAGTTGTTCCGGGTCTGGGTGTTTGTGTATGTGAGTTATATGTTTGTAAACGCACCCACGATAAAGCTGAAATTCCTATTTATTTATTTCTATACTAGCTTTCCGCCCGCGGCTTCGCCCGCGTGGAGTTCGGTTATATCGCGCTTTTTAGATTTCCCTCGGGAACATCATATTTTTCCGGGATAAAAGGTAGCCTATGTTCTTTCTCAGGGTCCAAAGATTGTCTGTGCCAAATTTCATCAAAATCGGTTAAGAGGTTTAGGCGGGAAAGCGTAACAGACAGACAGACAGACAGACAGACAGACAGACAGACAGAGTTACTTTCGCATTTATAATATTAGTATGGATTCTTTGTTGTGCACCAATCAAACATCGAACGAAATACATTCAACACAACAAAACTTACAATGGGCTAATGTGATCTCTTCCACGAAACCGTTTTTTTTTTTTATTAAAAAATAAACAAAACTGCTACTGACCTCTTCCCTTCGAGAAGGTGTAGGCCCATCCACCACTTTGGCCCTGTACGGGTAGGTACGAAAATTAAAATACACCTATACAGGGTGTCCCAGAAGCCGACGACAAGCCGAAAGCAGGTAGACTGAGTCATATATGTTATCAGAAAAATATAAAAAAATATCTAAGTTACCCATTTAAAAAAAAACTAGCATTTAAAAAAATGGATAAAATTTACAGTCTGTGACATAAAAATGGCATATTCTTCTAATCTGGAGCAGCTGGCTTTAAACATTAGATTAGAGTATACAGAAACATTATTCAGGATGACAAAACAAAAGAAAATGTTTAGTAAAGTCAAGATTTGTAGAAACAAGAGTGAAGAAACCGTCACAGAGTGTAAATTTTATCGATTTTTTAAAATGCTAATTTTTTTTTAAACTAGGTAACTTAGATTATTTTTTTATATTTTTCTGATAACATATTTGAGTCAGTCTACCACCTGCTTTCGGCTTGACGTCGGCTTCTGGGACACCCTGTATATTGTATGTATATAGGTAATCCTTTACAGTTATATAACCACCCAGCATTGTTTAAGTCACCTCCACAGTCACATGACACTAACAATTATTATTATGCAAAATGTCTCAAGAAAGATGCAACGCATTACCAAGAGTAGCTTAAGAACTACTTCAAATGCAAAGTGAATTCATGTTATGTATATCACTTGTAAATAAGGAGGTGCAGCGCTGACATATGCACAATAAGATGTAATGTTTTTGACACATAGTCTGTGAAGATTTTTCCGTGAAACCGGATTCAGATAAGGATTAGAATGTCAGAATTGTAAGTAGAGAGAAAAGCCAATTAAAAGGTATTGCATGCTATCAGGCGGATTATGGAGATGCCAAACTATTTTATGTATCGATGTGAATTATTCCAATTAGGTAATACCCACTATTGCAATAAATGAATTTTAGTTTGAGAAAATTTGAAGTATCAAAAATGATTGTTTTAAGTTTAGTTTTAAAATTCTTTTTTTAGAAATGGCAAAGTAACGATTTTTTTGCATTATTTTAGTAGATAATCTTAGTAGGGCTTTGGTTTTTGGGTTATATTTCTTAATCATCCCCAGCCTTTTTATCGTCCCACTGCCAGCAGCCCACTGCAGCTGTGCCCAGGCACAGGTCTTCTCTCATACAGAGAAGGATTGAGCGTAATCTTGTTTAATGCGGGTTGGTGATTTCAGACTTAGGTTTCCTCAAGATGTTTCCTTCACCTTTTAATCAGTCATTGGTGTCCAAGGTATGTATATTGTATACTTGGAAAGTTACATTGGTACTTGCCGAGCCTGGAATCGAACCTGCACAATCGTACTTGAGAGGCTGGTGTTATAACCCCTTATTTCTATATTTCTTTATATACATTACGATATTAGTGCGTAATGATGGTTATAACATGCGAGGCGGAATTTCAGCCCGAGCCGAAGGCGAGGGTGTAATTGAGCCGAGCATGTTATAACCAATACGCACGTATATCGTACGACGTTTTTTAACACACTTGCGAGGAAACAGAAAAAGAAGTATTTTATATTTTGTTCATTTTAAATAAACTCAATCTGTGAATGCACACTGTTGCTTTCCTTCCATTAGTATTATTATTTGCCATTTCAAATATGGAACAGCGCGCAGTGCGAGCCGTGCGGCGGCGATCAGTTCCATAATTACTTGAAATGGAAAATAATGCTGTTATGGACTATAACTTAACTATTTGCTTTGATAACACACGCGTTTGTTATGGCCTGCTTTACATATTTAAAACTGGTGGAATTACATCAGCTTTACGAGCAAGGGTGTTAAAAATAAATTAATATAACTGTCTTAAGCATAGCTTCAGGCGGTAAAAGATTACAGACATGAAGTTATGACATACTAGTTACACCCCACAGTTTGACCCGCATAAGTTTCGATCCCGTGTGAACATCGGGATTAAAAGTATCTTATGTGTTATTCCTGCTTATAAACTGTCTGTGTGCCAAATTTGATCCAAATCCGTTGAGCAGTTTTTGCGTAAAAGAGCAACAAACATCCATCCCTTTTCGAAACCTCGAAACAATCTATGGTTTAACAAAACTTATAGTGACATTATTCCCTATAGACATTATGTCAAACGCCCCCCGCCCAATACTTTACGACCATGTCAAAAACAAAAGTGCTGAACAAAGTCACATGTGACCTCATCTGTCTACACTCTACGTTAACATATTTTGGGTTTACGGCGTAGTCATAACCAGATAAGCCCTCATACGTATAAAGCGATATTATTTGGGTACAAAAATAATAGGCTACCCCATCTATTCTTGGTTGATAAATTATCTATGTAGATAATTTATCTTTACTAATATAGATATCTAGTGATACCTTCGACTAAAGTCCATTTAGATAATTATTTAATTAATACTTACTTACTAATCACTCAGATGGTTAAGAAATGCCGAATTAAAATAAAACATTTAGCCTTTTTCAGCATAGAAATATTGAACTAATGACATTAATACAAATACATATTAAGATAAATAATAAATCCTATGGACCTACTTTTATGTACTTTTGCAATGATACGTAAAACTAAACGCAAAATAAATACCTAAAGTGATAATTGTCACAAAATGATCTTGCGTTGTAATTTAGACAGTTTTCTTTTTTTAACTTAACTTAAGCAACTATTCAAGATCAACTGAACAATAGTACCTACTTTATTCCACCTATTTTACTATACTTTATTCCTAACACATTCAACAATGACCTTTTGTCACCATAACCAGGTAATTACTAAAACTACAACACTGTTATGAACAAAACACACATAAGATTGACACAAATAATTACTAATTACCTTGACACGTACGATACGGCAGAATATGCAAATCCATACTAATATTATAAATGCGAAAGTAACTCTGTCTGTCTGTCTGTTACGCTTTCCCGCTTAACCATCTCAACCGATTTTGATGAAATTTGGCACAAACAATCTTTAGACCCTTATTGAAAAAAAGTTGATATTCCCGAGGGAAATCTAAAAAGCGCTATATAACCGAATTCCACGCGGGCGAAGCCGCGGGCGGAAAGCTAGTATGCAAATAAATTATAATGTACTGAATTTGACAGATGCGTTGACATTTCGCTAGGCTACTAGCGCCACCATAATCTGCAAAGATTACGTTAAATACTTTTTAATCTGTGAACCGTGAATCATTAATTGATTTACTTCTGTACTTGACCTTGGCAAACTTGTGATTCTCACGAGAGCTATATTTGTAGTTGTTGTGTTATACTAATGTATTTTTTATTTGTTTAATTTATCTATTTTAGAACAGAATGTCTCTTGGACTATGGTCTGGTGTATTGATTAAGTATGTACTATCATGATAACAGTAACAAATTGTTTTAAGGTGAGTCTTTCAAATAATATTTTTGTTATTGTTTAGAATGATGATAAGCTTAGCTGTAAAACCGATTAAAGATAACGATATAATAAATGTGGCTGTTTTTAATAATGTCAACCAATCCGATTGAAGCATTTTGCTTGACACCTACTAGTTATGTAGGTAAATGTTTAAAAAATAAATTATAATAATCTTTATTATGACAAACACACATGATTCAACATAAGAGCAGATGTACAAAATAATATTAAATATCTACATGAATCTATAAACGTAATGTCACCCTGTCTCCTGAACTGGGTAATCCTGTATCCTCATCATCACCATCATCATCAACCTTTTAATCTTCCCACTGCTGGGCACAGGTCTCCTCTCATATAGAGAAGGATTGAGCGTAATCAATCCTGTATCCTGGTCATCATCATGATCTCAGCGTTAATCCCAGTTGCATCCGTAGCTTTTCAGCTTAGGAGTCTGGGGTCCGCTTTACCAGTCTCACTGCTGATTTTGGCTAAACTTCGATAGTTTCCGTGAAGCAACTGCCGTCTGCCCTCCACAACCCGAAGGCGATATCTAAGCATTGCTGTTAGACCAATTGTTGGACTTTTGAGGGCTCCAACAACCCGAAACGACTGCCACTAGATGTTCGTATGGCAACCGGGACCACCGGCTTAACGTGCTTTCCGAGGCATGACCAGACCAGTGCAAATATTCATATTCATGCCTACAAATATTTGCATTGTGCGGGGATCGAACCCGCGCCTCCTTGCGCAACGGCCGCGTTCGCTACCGCTACGCCACGGAGGCTGTCCAATCCTGTATCCTGGTAAACGCCACTAGATGTTCGTATGGCAACCGGGACCAACGGCTTAACGTGCTTTCCGAGGCACAACCAGACCAGTGCAAATATTCATATTCATGCATACAAATATTTGCACTGTGCGGGGTCGAACCCGCGCCTCCTTGCGCAACGGCCGCGTTCGCTACCGCTACGCCACAGAGGCTGTCCAATCCTGTATCCTGGTAACAATGTATAAAACCACAATATGTATTTTTATATTGGGTTAACAGTAGTAACTACATGGTATGGTAAAAATTCAATCGATTGGGTACTTCTGCGACAAGGAATTAATCAGCAAGATGCTAGCGAACTGCCTCCACAATCTTGTTAGTTCCATGGTCGTTAAAGCTACTGCTGGGTCCTGGATTCCATTCCCAAGTTCCATAGAGAGTTATTGCGGTATTCTATTTAGATTGTCTCAGTAGCAACCCGAAATCCGGATATACCCGGTTGATAACACAATTGGCTTGCCCATTGACATTTACTAAGGGACATGCCGTACGCGTATAACCTGCAGTATTTTTTTGGTTTGAAAAGAGTGAGAGAGATGGCCTATGCTTTCGGTCTAGCACTATCTCTTTCCTCATAGATGATTGATGATTTTGAGAGAGATAAAAATAGACCGAAACTTCGTTTCCTTTCTTTCTTTCGGAGTGCCACAATTCTCATCTCTAAGGCATGTCATTATGGACATAAAAAGAATTGGCGAAAAGGCTGGTTGTACTAAACATATTATATTAATTACAACTACCTAGAGCATAGGCGTAGAGTAGCCAGCCTTTCGGTGTTCTTTAGGATGCATTTTGGGGAGTGTGCGAGGGAATTGCATGATTTAATTCCCCCTTCTCCGTTCCACCATCGAACGACCCGTCGTACGGCTAGTTTCTACCCTTACGTTGTTAACACCACTACGATCCGGACGAAGCGTTTCGCCTCCTCCTTTATACCGCGTACATGATGGGACTGGAATAATTTGCCAGCGGCGGTGTTACCGTCGGACTACAATTTGAGCGTCTTCAAGGCTAGAGTGAATAGGCTCTTAATAAACTAGTGCGTTTTACCATCAACGATTGCGTCACTCCTTACCATCAGGCGGGATTGCGGTCAAGCGCTAGTTTATAATTTATATATAAAAAAAAAAAACTCTCCCTAACAAAGCGTGTATATGATGTTATTTTAATTAAGCAGGAGTAACTGCTCAGACCAACCTTGGGCCTTTGACCCTGGGAACAACACTTAAGTTAACACTTGTGTTAAATACGCATAATCTACGCACTGAAATATATTATAACTTATATTATAATCTATTGACGACATTAATAATGTGACAATTATCAATCATCAAGGGCAAAATCAGTGTTTTATCAAAATACAACCAGTGACAGGTGGCTAAGTCTTATCTTTGAAAGGCAAATGAAACACGGGAAAACACGTTTACATCTAGTAGATGTAAAGTGATACAAATGTTGATAAAAATTTGGATATTACGAGTCGTCACAGCCACAGTAGACAGACAGTAAAACATCTTCATAGAAACGAGCCGCTCTCGGTTTGAATGATTGCGTGCGCGCCGTGCGCCGTGCCGGTATGCGATTTCACGCACACGCTGGCATAATATAGCTTGGAATAACATAGGGGCAGTACGGGCTGTGGTTCAATACAAGAGTAGGCAAATAACTCTGCGGGCGGCCTTAGATAATCTAATGTTCTGTCTCTACTGTGTCACAGCCCTGTCAAGGCTTCAGAATTAAAGATTAGGCATATGTTATTGGAAGATAAAATGTTTTGGAATTCTAATAGATATTACCATATTTGGGCTCTGTGTTTTGTTTATTTAAGTACCTATGTGATACTATGTATAAGCACGCACATTTTTAGAGGCGGGCTTAATGCTATAGGCATTTTCTGCCAGTCTCAATATCTGGGTTCTGCAAAGGCGTACAGTGGTAGTGAGCAAAAACAAAAATAGATAATAAATTTTTAAAATAAATAAATGTGTTTGCAGTGACGCTATGGTTTTTTTTTTTTGTACTGACACATAATGCAAATTATATAATTTGTCAAATCTATGCGGTAATCTCCATACCTGTGTTAACAAATAAAATGATTTGATTTGGTTTTAAGAAATCATATTATAATGAATTGCCACTTTCCTCCTCCACCTCAAGTCCTCTTCATTACTGAGGGTCGTGATGTCCTTGTAGAATTATCTTCTCCTTTACGATAGTTCGCCATCTGTTACGATCCCTGGCCGCGAGAATATTATCAAGCAGGCCTGTGTTATAATTCCTACTATAAACATGCTTTAATGATGTATAGCAAAGTTGTAAGTACTGTCATATTATGACAATTTTATTTATTTTATTATTTATGTACACACAATAAAATACATAAAGATAAGATAAAATTAAGATCTGAGTACAAAGGTGCTGCTTATTTCTTAAGAAATTTCTTCCAGCAGACCTGCGAAAGGAGAAGTAAAACAAAAATGTAGACAATAGTGTGTAAGAACAAGGAGAAAAAAAAACATGAATGTTATAAGTTAAAAGTAATAATATTAAATATACCTATACATATACATAATCCAAAAATAATTATATAAGTATACTTAAATAAATACATAATACTAAAATATATAAATATTTATAAATAATAAACAAATTCTCATAGTATAGAGGAAAGGTAATACTCTTTTAATCGACGTTTAAATTTAGAAATAGTGTTTAAATCTCGAATGATAATGATGATGATGTTCCGACCGATTTCGGCCACGGCGACCACTTCGACTCCTAACCGATGATTTGGCGCTCATGCGCCCGAAGATGGCTTATGTAGCCTATCTTGGCGGCGAAACTTCGTGCACACTGAAGGCACGTAAGCACGCCGTCGACGTAGTTGTATGTGATGGCAGCAGGTGGGCGGGCCTTTAATTGGTCACGTTTGGCATCGAGGTCAGCTTTGCGCTGCTCCTCAAACTCGCGAACTTGTCCGTACACCATTCCGCGCCAATCTGACCGTTTTGCTGCCAAACGCTCTCATGCAGAGGGTTCTATATTGCACCTCTTCATGTGCCGTTTTAAGACATCCTTGAACCGGAGGAGTTGTCCGCCATGCTTTCGCTTGCCCTCCTCCAGCTCAGAGAAGAAGATGCGCTTCGCCACCCTTTCGCCCGCCATACGTGATACGTGCCCGTACCACCGAAGCTGCCGACGCATTAAATAAGCCTCAATGCCACCAACATTGGCTCGTCGCAGGACTTCGGTATTCTGCACTCTGTCAGACCATTTGATCTTCATAATGGATCGGAGACATTTAAGGTGAAAACGATCTAGAGTACGTATGTGGTGGCGGTACACACACCATGTCTCAGCGGAATATAGAAGGTTTGACAGCACAATTGACATATATACGGATATTTTCGTAGCTAGCTTAAGGTTATGTGAGCAGAAGACCTTGGAACACAACTTGCCAAACGCTGCAGCTGCAGCTCCGACTCTGCTGTTGATCTCAGCATCAAGGTCACACTTAGAACTTATAGTGTTCCCCAGACAACGGAACTTGTCTACTTGCTCCAACTCATCCTCACCAAGCTTTATATTCAGTGTCTCGTGACCGTGAACGTCTAGAGACATCACCTCGGTCTTGTTGACGCTGACTTTTAAGCCGTACTTACGGCAGGCTTGATGAAAAGCAGACATCAGCTGTTGCAGGCCGTCTGGGGATTCTGCTAAGAAGCACAAATCATCAGCATACATGATCTCAGTAATCAGTGCATGTGAGACTTTGGTGCGAGCCCTAAGTCTAGCCAGATTGAAAAGACCGCCGTTGGTGCGCAAGCGGATGCGAACACCTTGTGGAACAATTTGTAAGACCTCTCCCACTATCACTGCAAAGTATAAGGCGAACAAAGTTGGTGCTAAGACGCATCCTTGCTTCACCCCACAGGTAACGGGGAAGAAGTCTGTCTGTGCACCATCCACAGCAACGCAGCACTGCATGCCGTCATGTAGGAGCCTAAGAAGTCTCCCAAACTTTTCAGTGCATCCCAGATTACCTAACACTAACCATAAGGCTTCGCGAGGCACACTGTCGAAAGCCTTTTCCAAGTCAACAAAGCAGAGGTACAGCTTACGACCCTGCTCTCTACTCTTTTCCTGTAGCTGACACACGGAAAATATTGCTTCACAGGTACCTCGGTCCGGTCGGAAGCCGAACTGGGTCTCAGGCAGGATCTTTTCAGACAATACCTTTAGGCGATTTAGGAGCACCCTAGCAAAAACCTTTCCAGGGGATAAAAGTGTGATACCACGGTATGAGTTGCAGTCGGATCGGTCCCCTTTGTTCTTATATAGCGTTCTTATACGCGACACTTTAAACACATCAGGAACGCGCTCTTCCTCCCACATACGAACAAACAGCTTCCGTATCAACTCATGCCATCATCACAACTCATGCCTTTCCGCCGTATTTGATCAGCTCTCCCGGAATAAGGTCAATGCCAGCCGCCTTCTGGTTTTGCTGCTGCCTGATGGCCGTAACAACCTCATCAAGCAATAGTGGCTCGTCTAACTCAAGAACAGGAGGGAGTTGAGGCATGAAGCCGATGGCTTGAAGATCAGTTGAACGATCCACATTCAGCAGAGTATTGAAGTGCTCTACCCAGCGTTTTAGCACATCCTCCCTGCTAGTCAACAGGTGTCTACCGTCTAGAGACCTTAAAGGCACCTTTGCATAGTAGGACTATACAAATCTCGAATATTAGGTGGCTAATAAATACTGACAATTAAATAATTTGTCAGTATTCTCTTTTATATTGTGGTTCAAACGAAAATTTGGAAACCTGAAATAACAATTACACATGTAGCGTATATTTTGGTGACTTAAGTAACATATAAAAAGTGATTTGGTTTTTCGTTTTTCCCTATTAAAAAAATCCTCGATTAATTGTATCGAAGGAAAGAAAGAAGGAAAATACAGTTATTTAGCACAGACTAAAACATACACAATAAATCAGATAAAGACAATCATTAAAAAAGTAATAATAAAATAAAGTAAAATGTGAAAGAAGAAATGCACAAAACTAGCAGGAAGGTGTGCCTCTCGGCTGTGCCAAAAAGATCCAGTTCAGCAAAAATAGCCAGACAACTAGTGCCTAATGTTGGTTTTCAACTGAACCTGATGATTTCAACTGAACTGTGTGAGGTGACGGATATAAAATAGTTTTATACAGCAACGTGACATGTGTATGCAGAAAAAAAAATGTGTATACAATGTATCGCTCAATTCTTTATATAAATTTTCACCTTCTGTTTTAATTTTCATCAATAGAATACCCAAGTTAACAAACCTATTACAAATATACAATATGTAAAGAAAACCCTGTCCGACCCATAAGGATAATAAAGGTTAGGTAAACACTTGACCAAATATAATATAAAATTTTACATAATCATCATAGTAACAATAATAATGAATTTTGAAATAATCTTTTTTCCCCGGGGATTAATTCCAATTTCCCCGAAATTTGGTAATTTTTAAAAAACTGACAACACCATTTGTGACGGAGCGAATAGCGATGCGACCACGTGCCGCATGCCCCGCCCCCCTTCACCCGCGCATGTGTGCCTATCGGGTTGCCTGCCGCACATGCATTAAGTTACCTCGCTTTTTCGAAATAACATTTATTTTTTTGGGGGATTTTTTTTTTAAGTTTAGTCCGGCTTTATAGGCATTATTAGAATCAGTTAACGATATCTAACAATACCTTCACGGATCGGACAGGATTTTCTTTACATATTGTATATATCCACTTCACATATACTTATTATTTATATTGATTCGTTTCTTCAAAATACCTACAAATAGTAATCACGTAAATTTAAATCAGACAGCCATGCATAATGAATACCTAATTATAATATGTAAGTAAACATGAAGGTAGAAGGCTAAGGGTACATAACATAAGTAAGCGTAAAAATAATGATTTATTCAAAGAATTCATTCATTTAGTAGTAGTAGCAACTTGATGATGAAATTTACTGTGTTGTATAAATAAAGAATATAAAGAGTGGTGCTGATAATACGGCAATAAATGAAAACACGGGCAATGCTGGTTCATAGAAATAATCCTAAACCATAGGAAAAAAACCTAGCATCAAAAATAAAAAAAAAATACAATTTCAAACAAACTACATAAAATTGGAAACGAAATAGAACTGCCTTTAAAACATTGGTTCACTGACCTCCGATCGGCGACAGCGCGGTCCTGTATCAAGTTGTTTTATTTTGGCGCCATTATTATTAATTTTTAGTACAGCTGGGTCATCAAACTGTCCTAAGCGCTTCCTTATCAACATGTACATCATGTAGGAAATGTGGTAAATGAAAAATAATTTTCTGTGACTAAACTAATTCATATATTTATATGATATTTTATGGGTAGACTGAGAATGTGTTGAGGTACACGATGTTTAATTTATTGTCGTATTGTCATCACCGCTTTATTTAATTTTAATTAAAAACTAATTCTTACACTAATATTATAAGGGCGAAAGTTGTTCAGTGTGTGTGTATATCTGCTTATATGTTTGTTAATTTATCTTTCTTAAATGGCTTAAATATAAAAAAAAATGGATTAATCATTCTCTCTGCCAGTTAAGATAGAAGTTAAAGCAGTATTGTCTCACACACGACCCAATATAGAGAATTTTTATTAGCAAATGATAAAATTCATCACTGGCAATACACACTGTTCGAAGCCTTTTCTCCTGAGACAGTCCGGTATTTCGGACGAGAAGATTCTAGGTAGCTTCCTGAAAGCAGCCCAGCCGAGTTGGATTCGACGATTGACCTCTTTCTCGAAGTTGGACCTTCCTAACTGGATAGTTTGTCCCAGGTATACGTAGCTGTCAACAACTTCGAGAACAGAGCCTCCAATCTTTATAGGAGTCAGTACAACATGGGCATTAGACATGACTTTCGTCATGTCACTGGAGTCAAGGAAACATCCCTATTCGACCGGTTCGCGTTTCTTTCTTTTTCTAAACAAAAAAAAATGATTTCAGTTTTCACTTCTGTTGGTGAGTCCCACAACTGCTTTTTTAATTATTAATAGATTCCCTATCATCATCCCAGCGTTAATCCCAGTCGCATCCGAAGCCTTTTCAGCTTTGGAGTCTGAGGTTCGTCTTACCAGTCCAACTGCTGATATGGCTAAACTTCGACATTTTCTATGAAGCGACTGCCGTCTGACCTCCACAACCCGAAGGCGACATCGAAACATTGCAGTTAGACAAATTGTAGGACTTTTGAGGGCTCCAACAACCCGTAACGACTGCCACTAGATGTTCGTAGGGCAACCGGGACCAACGGCTTAACGTGCTTTCCGAGGCATGACCAGACCAGTACAAATATTCATATTCATGCATACAAATACTTGCACTGTGCGGGGATCGAACCCGCGCCACCTTGCGCAGCGGCCGCGACCGCTACCGCTACGCCACGGAGGCTGTCTGTGTGTAATTATTAATAGATTATGAACAGAAATCTGTAAACGTTGCTCAAAGGTAACTAGTGTTTAGCGATTGTTTAAACATATATTTTAGACGTTTGCATGTCACTTGACTTTAATCATCGTTTATGAATAAACCCCTTAAACACTGTGGTGTTTTTTCATAATCGATGATTAAAGTCAAGTACAGTTAAAAGGTCAAAAATGTAGGGTTAATCACTAATAGCTGGTTAACTTTAAACAACGTTATGGGGGATAATCTTTAATTTTAGTAAAAATCTTCGTTTAAAATAAATAAATAAATATATATATACACAGACAAATCACACAGATTGAGCTAGCCCCAAAGTAAGTTCAAAGTGAGGTCAAAGTGTGTTATGGGATACTAACTCAACGATTAGTCCAGTCACTTCAGGGTTTCACCTTGGAATTTGAGATAATAAGCTGGAAACTCGTATACAGCTTCATTTTGGCGTTCTAAAAGTTGTCTGAAAAGTCTCATATTATCTCGTGTCTGCGTCGTAAGTTACTCGAGGTCAAAGGTCTCGAAAATCGGTTTTTTGCAATTATCTCCGTTTCTATTGCTCCAATGATATTAGCACCTATTATCAAAATTGTAGAGAATAAAATTTGCGACAAATTTTGTTCTAAACATTTTTTTATAAAGTCAACCGTTTTTGCCACGCTGCGCCACGGAAGACGGCTAAACCCGTAAAAATTTTATACGTAAACTTATAAAATCTTATACCTAGAAAATAAATCGTTTATCATTTTGATTACTGTCAACGAACGATGATTTACGGCAAATCAAAATGTATTTATGTTTCTGTAGTAGCTTCCATAAAGATCAGATACGATCTAGGTTGTTTAGTAGATAATGTCTTGTGGACGATCAGAATCATTTTTTAATATTTTACAATAATACCAAGCTATTACCGCTGTTACCAAGTAATGTCCCGCTTCAGGGCAAAGGCATTATCTCTAAAGAGAAAGCCAATGGCATGGACAGCCTGTCGGTGTTCTATAGGATGGATTTTGGAGTACCTATGTGAGAGAATTGCATGACTTAATTCCCCCATCTCCATTCCATCATCCGATGACCCGTCGCACGACGAGTTTAGACCCTTACGTTGTTAACCACTACGATCAGGACGAAGCGTTTCATCTCGTCTTTAATACCGCGTACATCGAGGTACTGGAACAATTCGCGAGCGGAGTTGTTTCCGTCTGACTACAATTTAAGAGTCTTTAAGGACAGAGTGAATAGACTATCAATAAACTAGCGCGATTTACCATCAACGATTACATCACTCCTTACCATCAGGCGTGATTGGCGTCAAGCACTACGGTAGTTTATAATTATTAAAAAGAAAATGTCACCACATTTACTCAAAACGGGTTGGTGTTTTCAGTATATTGACCCTAGTTTCTTTATGATTTAAGTCTTTCGCTGATGTCAATAATGTTCAATACAAAATCGGGGAGATACATAATTTTCTTTTTATATACATACAAGTGTGCTGTTGGGGAGTTTGTTCCACTACTCTTCTTCCCAACGGAAGCACTAGGAGGTGACAAAGGCCGGGCTTGTCGAGGACTGTCTTATGTACCATTAGTGTTCAAAAAGTGCTGATTTTGCAGCATCAATGACTTTGAATTTTGGTACGACTTAAACCGTACCATTTTCCAACAGTATTTTTCTCTTTTTTTTTAATAATTATAAACTAGTGCTTGATCGCAATCCCACCTGATGTGATGCAATCGTTGATGGTAAAGCGTACTAGTTTAATAAGCCCATTCACTTTCAAAAAAAACTGAGTGAATAGGAAGGAAGCGGCAGTTGAGCGAGGTGATGCAATGTTTACCCAGAGGGAGATTGATCTGGAGACCCTCAACGACCAAACTCCCGACACAACAACATTTGGCGCATCGTACCCGGCACACATCGCAATACAACTGCTCAGACCCGTCCTCCGTACGGCTTCACCAGACATCATGCCGGAACACGACGGATCGCTTGGTGGCAAGATTTTGTCTGGTGGGTGGTAACTTCTGCCGGCAGCCGATGTTATGGCCTACCACAGAGAAATATCTTAATAGATAAGTACTCATTACTACACACTTCTATTCCTACAGTAGATTGGGAATAAGTATGGTACTTATTCCCAATCTAGTAATCTTATGACATAACGCATTCTTCCATTTGACCGCAAACACGGATTCATTTACAATTTTTTATTCCTTTTCAACATTAATAACAGAAATGTCTTCAGTATTCCTTCAGTCAGATTCCTCGTTAAATCCAAGTTCATATCTTTCATTACGCTTGAAATGTTCACGATAACGAAGCTGTGCATATTTAAGAATGTACTCTCAGATATCCTTATATTTATTTTCAGCTTTGGCTTATGTGTGGCCTTAAGAGGGCTACGAATGGGGTCTAAATTTATTTAAACGATGTTGTTCTAGAACCACTTAGTAGATCCCAAGATACCTGTTCCTCTCAAAATTAGATATGTAAGTATATTGTTCCAGTTATGGCCTAATTATTAAATCATTAATGTCTTTAGATTTAATTAACCATAAAAGAATTCATCAAGCTTCGCCCAAGAATACTCATTCAATTGATGATTTCAAAGTTCCAGAAAACTATGTTAAAATGGAGCCGGATTCTAGATATAATATTTCATTATAGAATAGAATAGAATACTCTTTATTATGTAATATGTACACCATATAGATTACAAAACATAAATATAAAGATTTTACAAAGGGTGCCACAATGGGCGGTCTTATCGTTAAAAGCGATCTTTTACAGACAACCTTTGGATGGAATACTAAGGGGAAGGAGAGAGAAATAATGTAGGTAGTCTACAGTGTACTATTTACATAGTTTAAATATGTACGTTAAGCGTAATCTAGTCTAATAAACATATCGACGCTTGAAAGGAAGTCATATCTAAGCGACAAAAATTCGTGAATTGCGTTATATACACCAAACGACGCAGAAAAATCTGGCGGTTCGAATTATGTATACATTGATATAATATTAAACTAAGGTAGATACGTCACTAGCGCACTGAAAATGAAGCGTAGTCGCTTTAGTTTTCGTCGATTCTATTTAAGCGCAAACGACAAACACTAGCCATCTTTTTCTTCTCTATGCTCTAGATTGCGCCCCATCTCACTCACACTGTGCCAACGTGTGAAATTTACGCAGAATAAAAAAATTGCATGTGTGTGCTGCTGCTCCGATCGGCGCATTTATTTTGTTTAATTTGTTAGAGCATATCATATCTGTTTAATATTATATCAATGGATGTATATAACTCAATTTACCAATTTTTGTCGCTTAGATATGATTGCCGTTCAAGCGTCGATATATACATCTAATTAATAAACATACAAAAGCAAAAAAGAAAATGATATGCTTAAAGAGAGAGGAAGTGCTTTTTTATCAGTTTTAAAAGTGAACAGAGTTTGAGCACGTCTTACGGACACGGGCAAGTCATTCATAGCCGGACTGCTTGTACAGTAAAGGAAACTAGTGAAATGCATCAGCATCTCTAATATCAGGTTTTCCGATGACGTCAGATATCTATTAGGTATGTGTGTCATGAAGGAACTTGAAAAGTTCTTTAAGATTATTATTAGAGATAGATTAGATTAATTATCACGTTTATTTCATTGTGTATTTATATGTCATAAAGTAAGCACTAAGCAGTCCCAGACGTAATTTACAATACAGTACCGATTGCCGATTGGACTATGAATATTTGTTTACTGTGCATATATACATAGCAAAAACAATGAAAATCTTCATACTGTGGATGATAACATAAGGAAAAGTCAAGGAGAACCGTTATTTATTTACTATCGCAACAAAAGATAGACATAAATAAAATATGACACATAAATCATTATTTATATGATATAATATCTTTTTGTTGCCCGTTATAATGGGTAAGATCAAGGCCAACATTCAAAACTAGTTCCACTCTTATTTTGGCGACAAAAAAAACTCAAAATCTTGTCAAACTGTGGGGGAGTCGTCAATATGTCCAATTCTCTTTATTTTCACATCTTTTTTATATAAATTATAAATTAGTGCTTGACCGCAATCCCGCCTGATGGTAAGCAGTGATGCAATCGTTGATGGTAAAGCGCGTTATTTAATTAAGAGCCTATTCACTCTTACCTTGAAGACATTTAAATTTTAGTCCGACGGTAACACCGCCGCTGGCAAATTGTTACAGTCTCTCGATATACGCGGTGTAAGAGGCGAAATACTTAGTCGTTGTGGTGCCAACAACGTTAGGTTGGAAACTCGCCTTACGACTGAAGGATCGTCCGATGATGGAATGGAGATGAGGGAATTAAGGGGATAGATACCCTCGAGCGGCCAAAAACGCTCATCTTTCAAAGTTTATTCCTCCAGAATGCCTTGATCAAAAATTTTGAAAAAAATATATTATAATCATAGATTCAAGCACAACATATTTAGTGTTTATTATTTTCTATACGGCCTATATTTACGTCAAAAGAAAAATATATCTACACAGCGTTTTTTAACTTTTAAATCGATATTTCTCTTAAAGCGCTTAGACTTTTTTAAATATTCTTACTCGCAGTAACGTGTATCTGTAAGAGCTATAGAATCATAGTTCTATTTTAAAATTGATGAAATATTTAATAAGAAAAGTAATAAAAATGAGTGTCCGTACGAGTTTCCGCCTTGCGAGGTTCAGAGGGGCTCTATGCGGGACGCGGGCGCGGGTCGGCCGGCAGTCTCGCGCCAGCGCTCGTGAGAGGAGGCTGTGTCACTTTTTGCTCCGTGCACCCTTGGATACTAATGTAAAGACATGCTTCAGAAGCGTAGAAAATAATAACGACGTAGTATGATCCAGTACAAGTCTGTTTAATTAATGATCAACAGCACAGACATCAGTAGCTTTTATACACCATTGAGTCAAAACACTAACGAATAGTCACAAAACTAATAGACAACGGAAACGGAAATTATCAGGTATTGCATAAAATTAAGAAAAAGTTAATAGTAACGCTAGTAATTGTCAATAATTGTGTACAGATATTTGGATTAACCTAAAATATCGAAAGTTGTATAGATTTATTTAGTTGAACAATGCTTGATTCAATAAATAAATATCCGATGGGCGGGAAGACTAATGCTCGATAGGATTTTATGATAAAAGTTGGCGGTAATCGGAAGTTGCATCAACAATTCTAAAATTAATAAATTAATGACTGAAAGACCGGAAGTGTACTTCCAAGTGTGATTTTAGAATAAACTAAGGTTTTAAAATCCTCCCAAGTAATTTAAAGTAATCATAATAAATTTAAATTAACATAAATAATTACGCAATACGATCAATATAAAATAATTATGAAACTAAGTATAGCTTCATAGATGAGCGGGAAGCGCAAGATGTAACACTAAGTACTTCGAGTGCAACGAAGTATTTTTAGTGATTTTGTGTATAATTATTGAATGTTTGCATTTATTGTCGCGCTGGAACGCTTTACGTGATTTTATATGATGTTTTATTTTGATACTAGCTTTCCGCCCGCGGCTTCGCCCGCGTGGTGTTCGATTATATCGTGCTTTTCAGATTTCCTTCAGGAACACCAAATTTTTCCGGGATAAGAAGTACCCTATCTTTTAATCCGGATTTCTAACTTTACGTCTACAAAATTACAAAGCAATCGGTTCAGTAGTTACAGTGTGAAAGCAGAACAAACAAACAAACAAACTCACTTTCCCATTTATAATATTAGTATGATTCGGTTATATCGCGCTTCCAGATTCCTTCGGGTTAAAGTTATTTCTAAGTAGGACATGCAATACCGGTTTACCGGTTTTCATTTTTACCGCCTTTTCTCCTTTCGTTTTTTTTTCGTAACTATAAAATTACCGGTAAAAAATATAAAACCGGTAATTTACCGGTTTTATGTTTTTGGGAAACGTTGTTCATTTATTCACGCAAACGTCAAACTTTCCATTATATGTAATGTTTGACACTTGACAGTAGCTTTGACGTAAGCGTTTGTGACGATTCGTGTCATTCATTGGTTTGTATAACTGTACTGTACAACGAGCTAGACGAACGTAGCCAGTCTTACTAGCTTGGCAGTGCAGGATTGAATACCGTATTGGTGGGTCCAGAGCACTTATCGGTAAACTAATCTGCTTCAGGGAATGTGATACTCGTCCTAGAGTGATACGCTTTGTAAGGCGGGTATTTTCAGGTACAAATACCAACCTACAGGATTATGCGACCCGTTTCAGAGAGCACATCTACTTCCTGAAGCAGAAAATGTACGGTACACCCAGAATCGCACTTTCTAAAACAATGAAAGGTGGGTTTATCGACCAGACCAAGGTGGCTGACACTTAACTTCTGGATGACGATGCCATGTGTTCATTCTGGCGCAGTATCTGTTTTGTGCCTGTCGCTTTTTTGGATCAAATGGTTTTCAAGATTGCACGCTCGCTTGAGTCTGGTTCGCTACCTCAGTTCCTAACAACTAGAGTAACCCACCTGCTCCGTAAATCAGGTAGCACTGCGGAACCCAAAAATTATAGGCCCATCACTTGTTTACCGACCATCTTTATAGTTCTTACATCCAATTTTAAAGTTAAAATTAACAAACATATTGACAGCAACTCATCATGTCTGCCTCTCAAAATGGATGTAGGAGCGGCTCCCGCGGTACTAAGGAGCTACTCCTTAATAACATGGCCATTACCCAACAAGTTCGTCGTTCCCAAAAAGATCTATCGACATGTTGAATAGTTTTTTTTTTTTTATATTGCCTTTCTCGCACACCAGCTCCTCACATATGTAACAAATACTAGACTGAGTAATTGTACGGTTTTAGCTATAAACAAAACATTGTGAGGAGAAATAAATGAATAATAATTATTATTATT
This sequence comes from Sesamia nonagrioides, assembly GCA_017933935.1. Classification (NCBI taxonomy): domain Eukaryota; kingdom Metazoa; phylum Arthropoda; class Insecta; order Lepidoptera; family Noctuidae; genus Sesamia; species Sesamia nonagrioides. The sequence continues at coordinate 473,140 of JADWQK010001917.1, forward strand.
ATTATATAATAAGGCCTATTATGACTTGGTGCCACATACAAGGCTCATGCGGGTGATGGAGTTCTATAAAGTTGATGCAACTCTGCACACCATCTTGATGACGTGTATGGCTAATGGAGGACGGTCCTTCGCTATCCTAGATATCGAGATATTCATGGGAATAGAGATCCGAGCCAGGTCTATTCCAGGGCGATACTTTGAGTCCACTTTGATTTTGCTTAGCCTTGAATCCTCTAAGTACACTGCTGGAGAATACACGTCTAGACTATCGGCTGAGGAGAGGTGATCAGGTTATATCGCACCTCCTTTACATGAGTGACTTAAAATTCATTGCTCCCCACAAATTTCAACTGAAGGAGCTACTGAAAATTACTGAAACTTTCAGTAGCGTTATCAGGATGGAATTTTGTGTGGATAAATGTGTGGTCATGCATGTAAAGCGAGGAGAGATTGCGGCATCCATGGGAACCCAACTCACGTTCCGTAAACCTTAGAGCGCTCTCTGCATCTGAAACCGTCGAATGCTTTATACCAGTAACATTGATACCCAACGTATCAATGTTACTGGTATGAAGCAATCGCTGAAGAAACGTTTCGCATCTCATATCCATCTTCACATCGCTGAAAAAAGTAATAAATAGTCTTCTATTAAGCGGAAATAAGGTACGAGCCTTCAACGTTTGGATCATCCCGATTTTATGTACTCTTTCAGCATACTAAAATGGACTCGGTCGACACCCTGGATAGGAGGGTCCGTACGGTGCTGACTACAATTCAATTGCAACACCCACTGACATCGGTTATGAGGCTGTATTAGTGTATACCCCGCGAAAAAGTGAAAGTTGAAGCTTTTTAAATGTTAAGACCCTCCACAATCGCGAGATATGCAGGGAATATTTCCTAAAAACCGACGTGGGAATGCATCGAGATGTGGGCGCGGTTGACAAGGGACTCACTCCGCTCTCCTTGCATTGGCTAAAAAGAACTGGTGCAAGCCAGTATACCTACTTGACACTAAAGATCGCATGGAGGTTTAGCAAGCTACATTGAGGTTATTTCCGGGTTCTCCACGGGCATGATGTAGATTTACCAGCATCCGTTGGCTGGCCGCGTTTTGAAAATGAAAATTTACGCTTGACTGCGCCAAAGGAAAGTCATGGTTTTAAAAATTGTGTTTGTATGCTCATTTTAAGCAATATGTAACATGTTCACTACCATTGTACCTGGTATTAGGGGTCGCAAACCGGTATACCGAATTTCGAAAATACCGGAATACCGGGTCAAATTTAGGTCTTATTAATACCGGTATTCATTTTACAAAAACTGGGATATTCGGTATTTTCGGTTTTAGTAAAATAAATACAAAGAGATTAAGTTATGCTCTATCTAATTCAAAATACGTGCGCGCAAATCACACGCCTTCGCTGGTTAAGCCCGATAGAACTCTGACTATTACGGCGAGAAAGAAAGCAGGTCTCTTTGCATCTCTCTTTGGTTACAATTCACGTCTTGATACTCTAGTAGTGCTACTCCTTGAATTTTCTTCACTTCGCCACTTCAATGCCCGAGGTTCGCATTAGAAACAAGGAGGTTCTGAGAGTACTGTGTCGTCTGGACGTGAATAAGGGTAGTGGACTAGATGGCATACCAGCGATTGTTCTAAAGGCGTGTTAGCGATTGTGCGCCCGAGTTGTCTCCTGTATTGACGCGCTTGTATCGATTCTCATTTAGAACTGGTGTAGTGCCCAAGTATTGGAAGCTTTCCAACGTGCAGACCGAGCCCAGAAACGAAAGTCGTGCCGATCCTTCCAATTGTCAACCGATTTCAATAACCTCCATACCCTGCTAAATTATGGAGCGTGTATTGAACTGTCGCCTCTTGACATATCTGGAAGGTATCGATTTCCTCAGTGACCAACAGTACAGGTTTCGCCGCAGTCGGTCAACTGGGGAACTACTAGTGTATGACACACACTTGTGAGGTGAGGCCCTCGAGAAAAATGCGGGAACGATTGCCATCTCCCTAGATGTCTCGAAGGCCTTCGACCGGCTATGGTACGCTGGCCTTTTGAGTGAGCTTCCAGCGTACGGAATTTCTCCTGACCTGACTACCCAGTAAAAGACATCCTGACTGAATGGTCCCTCCGAGTCGCCGTCGACGGGTGCTCATCGGAGCTCATGTCGACTAATGCCGGTGTTCCTCAGGGGTCTGTTCTCTTGCATCTCTGTTCCTGCTGTATATAAACGATCTGCTGATGCCCGGTATCTATGAGTATGCAGATGACGGTACAGTTGTGGAGAGCAGATATCTGCTGGGTGGGGCTGGTAAGGAAGCAATCCGGTCCGAAAGAGGCTATGGTAGAGCATACGAATGTTGCACTACAGGCAGCCTCCGAATGGGGCGAAGCCAATCTTGTGGCATTCAATGCCTGCCAAAACACAAGCGTCTATTCACCGCCAAAAAGAGCCCGTTCATCTTGGCGCAGGTGCGTTTATGTGGTGTGGAGTACTGCCGCATTTGTTGGCTGATGCTGCAAAATGCCACCTGGAAACTTTGGATTCAGTGAAGAGACATACGAAGAGGCTAATTGGTGACCAAGATTTGGTTCAAAACGGTCTCCTAAGCCTGGAGTACAAGCTAAGAGTGGCCAGCCTGTCGGTGTTCTATAATCTATAGGATGCATTTTGGAGAGTGCACGAGGGCATTGCATGATTTAATTTCCCTTCTCCGTTCCATCATCGGACAACTCGTCGTACGGCGAGTATCCACGCTTATGTTGTTCACCCCTCTACAATCCGGACGAAGCGTTTGGCCTCGCCTTTTATACCGCGTACATCGACGGACAGAAACAATTTTCAAGCGACGGTATTTCAGTCTAACTACAATTTAAGTGTCTTCTAGGCTAGATTGAATAGGCTCTTAATAAACTACCGCGCTTTACCTTCAACGATTGCATCACTGCTTACCATCAGGCGGGATTGCGGTAAAGCACTAGATTATAATTATTATAAAAAAAAAACGGCGATAGCCGATCTTCCCGCGCAATGATTATCGAACTAGCCTATGGTGTGGCGCGAACGATGCACGTGAGTTGAACCAACTTAGTTGCGACCGACAAGTATCAAAATTTCTATTTCAACTATTTTCACGTCATTGCGTGTTTTGTTGGTGTTGTGGTTTGTTTTTGTTATCCACACAAGGTTTTTTTCTTACTATTTCATTCTGCGCTTAGGTAACTACTTACTAAGTATTCCTCCTTAACCTAACCTAACTTTATTATACTACATTTGCTAACTTTTGCTTAATCCCGAAAATATCAAAAATACCGGATTATCGGTATTGGTCTGGAGCCAATACCGAAAATACCGGTTTTGCTTAAATGGTTCGGTATTGCGACCCCTACCTGGTATACTTACTTATTTTCTGCTTTAAGACTACCTAATCACATTATTAATATTTTTGAAAAAAATATATAAATTTATCGTTTTTACCGGTTTACCGGTAAAAATATTTCAATTATCGTTTTTTACCGGTAAAATAAAAATTACGCTAATTGCATGCCCTATTTCTAAGGCCACACCCTGTTCATTCCTCCAATAAAAATTAAGAACATCTCAAAAAAAATCGTCAAGTTTTTGCTAAGTCCAAAACAATAATATTTTCCTTCCCTTAAAAAATATATAATTGATACTTGTAATTTAATCCGTATGAAACTTGATTAAATTTCCCCAATTTTTTTTCTAGTAGGTAAATCAAAACAATTTCTTTTTTTTCATTCTTTAAGTTCATTAGTCTCAGGTGTTCATTACCTAAAATATGGTCAGCTAAATTTTTAAACAATATGTATTCTAAATAAAATGCACCTATTTAAGTCTGACCTGTGAGTTTTATTTAGATGATGGAGTTTCCGGGATTTTCTTTTAAGTCCTGGTAAGTATCAATGGGAATTATACCAAAAACGCTAAATGCTAAATAATAACTATAAATAAAAAAGAATAAACCGGTTCCCATTTTGCATTAATCATTTTTATAAATTAATATTTGTTTTCCCTTTTTTAAATAAAAAAATCCCTGCAACGCAGTATCGAAAACAACATAATAAAAGTAATTACCTAATATGTTTCACTTTAGGGCATGAGTTTTGATACCACGTAATTCTATATTAGGTACTTTTTAGACAGAATAGTATACTTTATAGACATGGTATGGCATTCTACATTTGTTGCGAGACGTCCGCGCTCGAAGCAAGCGAGTAGGAAATGTGCACGTAAATATAATGCGGGGTGCGCGGGGCTTTTGCCTAGCCCCGCCCAGATGCGCAAGGTCATCGTCGTTACTAATCGCCTTAAATGAGAACAGACTGTGAACGTTTCTAAAAATATAAGAATTAATTTATCCTTCAGATATGGCAGTTATTTATTCAAATTAGGCTGAGAATCAGCGCTTGTTGTTTTTTTTTTATTTCTTTTTTGCAATGGAAACATTACAATCTTGGTAGGTAAGATATGATATCTTACACTTTTGGTAAGATATGGGGTTGATTGTTTGATAGACTGAAATCACTGTCAACCTTTCGAGGGATTAAAGAACTCATGAACACGAACGACTTTTAGTATGGGATCAACGCGGATTTAAAAAATATGCATCAGTTCTATATAGAACTGATGCATATTTTTTAAATCCTTAAAATCCTTTAAATCCTTTTAATTTTAAGATATTGAGTACCTATATAGGTACTAGAGATGTGCCGACTAGTCCCCGACTAGTCGGTTAAGCCGACTATTCGGCCGCTTTTGTAGTCGACGAATAGTCGGCGACTAGTCGGCGACTAGTCGGCAAAAAACGCCGACTAGTCGGCTTTTTACTTTCTATGTATTACTCATTAATATGTACTATATCAGGAGAACTGAAATGAAATAAAACCTTAACTATTCATTACTAGCTTTCCGCCCGCGGCTTCGCCCGCGTGGATTATATCGCGCTTTTTGGAAATCTCGGGATTATCAAATTATTCCGGGATGAAAAGTATCCTATTGTTTAATCCGGACTTCTAACTTACTAATTTAGGTCCTTACATATGAAATTGGCGTTTTGTCGTAGGCACTGGCCACTTTGATTTCAGATATCTCCTCTTTGGTAATTGGTTTCTAATTCCAAATTCAAATTTATTCAGCTATTTACTCATCAATTTGTGTCTTGAAAACCTATTTCTTTTGTTTTTTTTTTCTTTTGGATTTTTCTCTGCGTCATTGAGTTTACAAAATGTTGGTCTAACTGCAATGCTTCGATGTCGCCTTCGGGTTGTGGAGGTCAGACGGCAGTCGCTTCACGGAACATGTCGAAGTTTAGCCATATCAGCAGTTGGACTGGTAAAGCGGACCCCAGACTCCAAAGCTGAAAAGGCTTCGGATGCGACTGGGATTAACGCTGGGATGATGATGATGATGATTGAGTTTACAAAATGGAAAATAAATTTTCTTTTTTTCTTCGTGAATAACGCGAAACTTTAAAAAGTTTCGCGTTATTCACGAATATGAGTTCCGCCATAGGTTCCGCCGTGGCACCAGTGCTGCAGAAACGGGTCGAAGAATTAATGTTGTGTATGCGAGTGGTGTCGCTAGAGAAAGCACAGTGAGTATGATACATAACGCCAATTTCATATGTAAGGACCTAATATCTGTAACACCAACAAAAGAAAATTATTACCTTCTTAAAATTGGTATTAATTAACAAACAAAAGAATTTCTTCATAAGTTAAATAAACATTTATTAATTGTTAATCAAATGAAAAAGTAGGTATTTTATAATTACCAACAGATTAAAAAATAAACATTCAATATTTTAAACACGAACTGTTTCAAGAAAAATAAAAAAGAAACATATGAACTTATATGATTAACCGGACACAACCCAAAACAAAATGTCATATTTCTATAATAAAACATAGCAAAATCTCTTTACTACGACTGTAAAGAGGCCGACTAGTCGGCCTATTTACAGCCGACTAGTCGGCTAGTCGGCTAGTCGACCAAAGTGGTAGTCGGTACATCTCTAATAGGTACTCAATATCTCTGAGCGTCAACACAGAGACACAATTATTAGAATCGCTATTGATTATCGTTACTCTAGAATACCGCCATCTATCAACGATTCTCGAAAACGTCAAGTAATTCGCTTCGGTGTTTTGCTTGGCGTTGTCATACATTATTGGACTTGACCAGCGCCGGAGGTGAGTCTGCCCTGGCAGTAACTAAAAGATGCCATGTCAAAGAGGGGAGGTACTTTTTGGTAAGACCCAAACACGAAATTTCGTGCTGCCTTGAACTTACCTTACACACTATAGTTTATTTATTTATTTATTTGGCTCAGGCAACAAAGGCCCATAATAAAATACGATAATACTATACTAAAACATACAAAAAAAACAAATATAAAATACTATACATATTTAACTTTATAAACTCTATATAAAACTAAACTCATACACGATTATTTTGCAGCATCGGCGTCGTGTATTGCGCTGTGTCAGGTATCCGGCCACGGAATCGCCGGAAAATAATGCCTTTCGGCCAAAATTCTGGAGACATGAATTTCTCGAGATCCTCAATTTTCACTCCCACCACAAAGGAATTAAAATTCACGCTGTGACGAGACTCCAACCTCGCAACCCTCAAAGTCCTTCTCGCCTTGATCTGTATGTACTCTACAACGTACATACAGCTGCGTCACTGGTGCAATCTGTTTTTGTATTACTCTACCAACAATACCCATAGTACAACCTCAGTAATTTATATATGTATACGTATGATAAGGAGAAACTAACATACCTTCTCAAACATAGGCATAGTTTTCCAATTTCTTAAAAAAACTGTATAATAAGAATAACTGTCAAAATGCTCGTAAACTTACTAAAAGAAATTTTGGGTATTTTAAAATTTAAGAAATAACATTAAATTATTGTTCCGAGATATCATGTCTTGGCCTTCAAACACCAGAAATGTTCCTAAAATTTGCCATTTAAATTTATTATAACACAACCAAATACACTTTTGAAAATGAAATCTTATGCCATTGTCATCTGGTATATATAATTTCGAAAATACTAACTTCTGATTCTATAAAAATGTCTGACTAGTCGTCAAATGTAAATATTTATTTTATTTTGAATATTCGGCTGACTTTATGAAGGCCGCAGAAATCGACGTCTACTTCTGCAGCCGTTATAGCAACAAGTACTGTAACCCCTTCCAATAATTCAAGCCGTGCGACTGATATTATTATTTAGCCGAGAGTCCCTGCAATAGATAATAAAGAAAAAAAACATAATGACATTATAATATGTACATAACAGCCGACAGCACATTAAGCTACTACAATCTTTCAGATTTCTTTATTAGATTTTCAGCTTTATCCATAAAGCATTAAAAGTCAAGGTAGATTTGGAATTTATGACAGTTTCAGATAGGTTAACTTACTGTCGCCCGTACTTAATCGAAATAGTAGCTTGCGAAACTATTTTTTTTATTACTAAGCAGCATAAACTTATTTGTACACCTCATACATTCATTAGCACACACCCCACACAATTTTTTTTTTATAATTATAAACAAGCAGTTGACCGCAATCCCTCCTGACGGTAAGCAGTGATGCATTCGTTGGTGGTAAAGCGTACTAATTTATTAAGAGCCAATTCACTCAAAAAAAAACCGGCCAAATGCGAGTCGGACTCGCACACCGAGGGTTCCGCCGTACAAACGTAGCGGTTTACAATTTATGACGTACTAGCTTTCCGCCAGCGGCTTCGCCCGCGTGGTGTTCGGTTATATCGCGCTGTTTAAATTCCCCTCGGGAACATCAAATTTTCCGGGATAAAAGGTAGCCTATGTTCTTTCTCAGGGTCTAAAGATTGTCTGTGCCAAACTTCATCAAAATCGGTAGAGAGGTTTAGGCGGGAAAGCGTAACAGACAGACAGAGTTACTTTCGCATTTATAATACTAGCATTGATTTAGAATTTTTCACAGTTTACAGGCAATTAGATTTAAGAAGTGTTTGATATGAATTTCAACTTTAATATCTCTACGGGTTCATGTGACAAAGGGTAGGTAGTAAGTTTATAATTATTAAAAGAATATTTTATGTCATGTAAGCAAAAATAATATTTTAATATTTTATGTAACTTCAAATTTATCATTTTCACAATTTTTCCTTTATCTGTCTGTACTATAATATAACGTTGCTTCGTGCCGAATTTCAAGATTCTGAGTTCACGGGAAGTACAAGGGAAGTTTGATTCCCTAGCGTGTGACGGAAATTCGTCTAAGGTGTCGGTATAAACTGCTGTATCTTTTGATCGCTTTAACTTAGAAGTTTGATTTTTTCACTACTTAAAGAGACAATAGACCTAGGTATTTGGTATAAATTTCAATTTGACCTTTATTAGTTCGTGAGAAATAAGGTAGTAAGTTTCATTTTATTAAAATATGTTTATCATATTATATAATTAAAAAAATGTAATTTTCGCAATTTTTCCTATATTTGCATTATATGACAATCCTTCATGCCAAATTTCAAGATTCTGCGTTTACGGGAAGTATCCTGTAGGTTTTGATTCCTTTGCGAGTGTCGAAAATTTGTTCGTATCGGCTGTATCTTTTGATTGGCTTGGCTTAGAAGTTTGATATTTTCACAGCTTAAAGGGACAATAGACCTAGGTATTTGGTATAAATTTCAATTTGATAACTTTATTCGTTCGTGAGAAATAAGGTAGTAAGTTCCATTTTATTAAAATATGTTTTTTATATTATATAACTAAAAAAATGTGATTTTCGCAATTTTTCCTATATTTGCATTATATGACAATGCTTCATGCCAATTTTCAAGATTCTGAGTTTACGGGAAGTATCCTGTAGGTTTTGATTCCTTTGAGAGTGTCGAAAATTTGTTGAAAATATCGACATAATCGGCTGTATCTTTTGATTGGTTTGGCTTAGAAGTTTGATATTTTCACAGCTTAAAGGGACAATAGACCCGAGTATTTCATGTGAATTTCAGCTTGATACGTCCACGCGTTCTTGAGATAAAGGGTCTTGACAGACAGACAGACAGACAGACAGACAACAAAGTGATCCTATAAGGGTTCCGTTTTTTCCTTTTGAGGTACGGAACCCTAAAAACTGAGTGAATAGGAAGGAAGATAGCAGTAGAACAAGGTAATGCAATATTAAACCCAACAACACGACCAACGATGCTGCACCAGAGGGAGATTGATCTGGAGACCCTCCACGACCAAACTCCCGACACAACAACATTTGGAGCATCGTACCCGATACACATCGCAATACAAGTACTCAGACCCGTCCTCCGTACGGCTTCACCAGACATCATGCCGGAAAACGACGAATCGCTTGGCGGCATGACTTTGTCTGGTAGATGGTAACTTCTGCCGGCAGCCAATGTTATGGCCTATCACCGAGATCATAACATTGGTTATAGGTAACGTCGGTTATAGGTTTATATCGCGATTAACTTTATAATATTTTGCTTGTCATACAAACAAATTATAAAGTTATATATAACATTATGTTGATTCGGTATCCAACAGCCTAGCAATATGACATACATACATATACCTACATATATCAATTAGCAAAAAATCTATGCAGCTGACTCGGAAAGAAAAGAAGGAATGGACTAGTTCTTCTTAAAGGATTGATCCACAAAGAATCCTAATCGAACCGAAGAATAATGATATACTATTAAATGGCATGCAACGATATACTACTAAACAAGAGCAAGTCTAAATACATAATATATTTACGAAACCCTGATGATGGTTACATCTGGGTGTCTTGAAATAAAACCATACATACCACAGCAATACTAATGACACACAACAAAAACTAAACAATTTCTTAACAGATTTTCTCGAAGATAACTCAGAAGGAAGTGTCACTCAAATTAATCTCTCAAGGCAACTGTGGTGCTTTGAGAAGCTCAACATTTAGTTTGTTGGCAAACCAAAAATACCTGTAATTAGAAATAAAGGCCACATTTAAAGGTTATACACAATTAGAAATTATTATAATAGAAACATAACATAACGCTTGTAATCTTCTAAGGGTTAGGCAGAAGCATGGGTACTTACGGACGACAGCAGGTTAAGCTACTTGAAACTGTCAGATATTCCCAATCAACCTTGAGCCTTAATGCTTTAGAGATAAAGTTGAAAATGATATAAAGAAATCTGACAGATTGTAGTAGCTTGATGTGCTGTCGTCTGTACACTGTGGAATTTTAGTCATCTTTCCTCCAGACCACTTCATCTATCGAATGGCTATCAATTAGTAAAAATAAAAAGAAAAATCGACTTTTGAAAAATATAAAGATGATATTAATTATCATGCATTATAAGGACGCATAACGTATTTTGGACATCCTATATACGAACGCAGTCCTATTTCTATGTTCCAAGGGCACACAGCGACGCGAGCGACGACGTCTTTACCAGAGTTCATTAACCCCAGCTCAAAAATTAATAATATATAATTCTTTTTTTCTTTATAAATTACTAGCGGCCGCCAGCGACTACGTTCGCGTGAAGTTAGTTATGCTCCGTTTGATCGCAGAGTGATGTTATATAGCCTAAAGCCTTCCTGAATTAATGGGCAATCTAACGCAAAAGGAATTTTTCAAATCGAACCAGTAGCTTCTGAGGTTCCAGAGAGTTGCCCCACACTAGCAATTTCTCTTGTATCGTAGGTGCGTTTACAAACATATAAATACACATACACAAACAGCTTGACCCTGAACAACTACTTGCAGGTGTCAAATTGTATATCCATTAATATAAAGTGCGTAAGTTGCTCAAAACCCTCACCACTATAGATAATCATATAGATCTGGATGCGCTGAGTTCAAAAAAAAAAACAAAACAAAGAATTTTGTTTTTGTCTCGGTCCTCCATCCTATAAAGTGCGTATGTTTGTATGTCTGTCTGTATGTATGTGCCCGAAGTTGCTCAAAACCCTCACCACTATAGATAATCATATAGATCTGGATGCGCTGAGTTCAAAAAAACTATTTTTTTTTTCTTCAACGCCGAAGGCGCGGAATCTCGGTCCTAAACTTAAAAACAAAAAAAAAATGGTGTTTGTTTTGGTTCGGCTTCCAGTACAATCAGCTTATAAAGTAATGCAGTTAACCAGTATTTTTCATAGAGCGACGGCATCTGACCTTCACTATCCAGATACTGGATAATACGATTCCCCTTAGTAAGATTGATTGTCAGACTTTGGAATGACGGCCGGGACCAACAGCTTAACGTGCTTCTCAAGGAGAGGTCTCGGTATGTAAGATGGTCACCCATCCTAAGACTAACCGGGGCAAGCGTAGCTTAACTTGATCAATCGACCTGCACCCTAATTGCGTAACACTCTATTATTATCAATTGGAATCATTCTGAAGCCAATTGCTAAACCATTGTTTCATATGTTTGGAAAGTGTGTCTGCGCAACACCTTAAATAAAGTAAAATGTTGTTGAACGGTCAAAATGAAACCAATTGCTACTGATAATATGTTACGTAATTACCCTGCTGTACGCCTGTTAATATTTAGCCTCGAGCTATAGTCTCGATCGTTATTTAAAAAACATACACATACAATAGGCATAATTAGAAGATATACACATAGATACAAAAAAACAGCACTTACCATTGGACAAGATTAAATCAACACGCTTATCGCGAGATAGCGTCGTCGCAGATAATGTTTTTTATGATACTAAGTCATTATACTCTGTAGAAATCATTCCTTAAGGAAATAACCGTATTTGTTGTAGTATTATTATGAATTGTTTATCAGTCTCATCGTGATGAAGACAAAGGATTGCCTTCGCGCAGGAATTAGTTCAAATTGTTTTTATTACCATAATCTCTTAATCAAAGAGTTACTCATCGTGTTGTTTAACTTTCAATTAATAATTTCCCCAAAACTTTGACTGTAAATAAACCGTGGCGTGTAGCGAGTGTGACTAATCGCAATAGTTTAAATAAACTGCTATTAGGCTTACCACAAGTTTTAAATTCTGTGTGGCTACCATGATTTTTCATTACGAGAGTCGATCATACGCATCGGCCGCGTTTGGCGCTTTCATTGGTTGAGAGCTCTTACAAACCTTGAAGCGGGCCAATCGATGGATCAAACGCGGTCGATATGGATGATCGAGTCTTCGTAATGAAACTCATGGTAGCCACACTGGACTCTCGTTTACATTATCTTTGTAGCAACTCGTATATTTGCTCATCATTTTCCTGCCGTTACTCAAATTTATTTGAAGCGCAAGGTTGTCACCCCTTTTCTAATCATATTGTTAAGAATGGACCTTATGCCGATGGCATAAGGTTCAATATCGCGTAACATGCAGTGTGTCACTTTTAAGCCCTATTTCCCCAGATCTAGACATTTTCTAGGTACAATATAAAAACGCATTGCTAGACTTAGGATGGCCTATCGAATGGTACAGGTCTCAACAGTTTTGTCAACAAAGTATCGACATCGAAATTTCTAGAAACCCGTTTCCGGGAATTACCGTAGGTACTTACTAAATGACCTCGAAGTTATGCGGTATTATTATTACGTCTAGACGAATCTGGAATGTTCGATCAGCTGACCTATATATAGCGCCGTGACGCCGGCGCAGAGTCAGTCTGAATTCGACTAGCGATACGAGAACAAGCGACAGTTAAGAAGCGATCTTAAAGAAGACCTACTGCGACAATTATAACGAGAACTTTGAGTACTACGTGAAGTAACATCTGTAGTGTTATTGTGTGTTTACAACACGGACTTCGTGGACATAAGGGAAGACTTCGGTGCAACGTCAGCGACATTCTACTTGTTATTGCCTACAATCGACTGTACCTTCGTTGCTAATAAACTTCGTAACCCTTAACTGGCGTTTAAGAACCCCTAGCCCGTAACAATATTATCATTTTTCACATGGTTTCTTTGGTCTTCCCTTATACTTTAGCCATCAACATTTATCAAATATAATAAATATATATAAAAAACCACAAAGTTATAAGCTTGTTATCCTACCTAGCTGTCCCAACAAAAATATGGTCTACGATCCGCTCGGGCGGGCGATCGGTGCGTTGACCTTTGGCTTCAGCTGTGTGTAGTGCTATGATACATCGTAAGCTGCGTGGGGCGCTCGGTTTCTACACTGCAACAATATCTAAACGTATTTGGAAAATAATATAACATGGTGTAAAAATTATTGGAATCGATTCAGTTGCTTATCCTGAACAAACTATATTCAGGTTTTTGCATAAACAAAAAATAACGTTGTATATGACAACCGTTTTCGACACAAAGGAGATGTTTCATTGGGCCACCACTATGTTCGCTATATAGATAAAAAGGAAAAAAAAAAAAGATTTTCATAATAATACTACTAAATTAATTTAAATAGAAATACAAGTATATATAATTAAATATTTGAAACGTTTTTTAGTGAGATAACCCTTTATTAAGATAGCCATGACAGTGGTTATGACCTTTGATTGGCGAGTTTGACAGTTCTATTTTCCCGTTGTGTCCGTGTCGAGTGTTGATTGGAGTTGAAAGTGTTTATTTAATGGGCCATATGTTCGGAATTCATGTTTCGTTTTTTCCGCAGTCATATGGTAGATAATATAGATACGATAGCCTTAGATACATGACACGTCAATCAAATGTCACTGTCAAAATCTTATTTCGTTTATTGCTGACCACCATATTTACTAGTAGTTATGTTGCACTTCTTGGCCGAGTTAAATTGAATCTGTATAAAAACTAAACCAAAATATAGGAAATTAACATTAAAAACAGTTAACTATAGCGTAACTATACCTAGCATTAAGTGTACAATGTGCTGGCCCAGCCTCCATACATTTCTGAAACATCTCCTTTTCAGTTACCTTTGTGGTTTCAACTGTTACAATCATTTCAAAACCTCAGGAAAACGAAACTCAAATGTATACCAAGAAGTTATAATTAAACTTGCCAGTATTAGTACTTATTAAACCAAATATTTAAGGTAGATAGTCTTTTTTTAACCCAAATGACATCACATGTTCCGAAACTGCACACGTACGAAATTGCGGCAAGTCGCTAGTAAATTATATAACATCACACCTTGTTTCTATGGAGACTTGTTTCTTTGGTAGCCTGTAGCTACTGAACTAAACTGAACTAAGCGGGCAAATCTGTTACATCTCCGACCAACAGTACATCAAAACCACCAATCAGCATACCAATATGGTATATCAATTAGTAAGAACAAAAAAAGCTACGCAGCTTACTCAGAAAGAAAAGAAGGGATGGGCTAGTACTTCTTAAAAGATCGACCCACAATCACAATAGACAAAGAAAAGTGGAAATCCAGAAAGGATGCCTGTGCCCTCCAGTGGGAGAATACAACTTTAGAACAATAACTGATTTAGTCACACTAACGCTGTAATTCATTGGTAAACTGCTTATTCTCTGTTGACGCACTATATTCGATGTCAAAATCTGTTTCATGCAATGTCATACGCGACATTATTACGACACCCATAAAACGCAATAAAATGCTAATTTAGCGATTACCATCTGTTCGTTATTATCGTGGTCATAGCATGACTGCACCAAACATAGTACACAGAATTGATGGAAACGCGCAACTCAAACGCAGTTATGCAGTCGTTTCAATTTGTAGGATCTTAACAGATCAATTGAGTCTTCCTCTATTTACGATGACCGTGGTGCTCACTACTACAGCATCCATTACACTGGATGGATAGCTATTTGTCTTTATTTGTATACGAACAATCATTCTTAAAAGAATCCAAATTGTCCCCGTACACCGTCAACGATAACACTACTTGTAATCACGTACTAGGCTTAATGTTTTTAACAAAATATTAAATTATAATATAGATTGAACATGAAGATAACACGAATATAGATAACGGATGACTAAAAAGCAATGATGGATCGCTTAGTTTGTTAACTTTTGATATGTTTTGTCATAAACATATAGGTGTATCTATATTATTTGCTTCAGCAACCCCAGACGAAATTCGGCGTCGGGCGAATGAGCAAATTTTAGCACTACATCATGTAGTTTTCAAGAGCTTCACCAGAATTTTGTAGAGTAGATTGAGATATTCATAATAATATTGATTTGTGAGCAAATCATTACAAATTTATTTGCGTATCTTTGTAATTTTGCAGCCTGATTTTCTTCTTCTTCTCGTCTTCTTCTTCGTCTTTTTTTTTTGCAGTTAAATGTACCGGTTCGGAAACTATACAGGATTTCAAATATGATGAAAATTCTAACATCAAATTCATAATATTATAAGCCACTAGAAGTGTACAGCTGACGTCACAGGGTCACACATAAAACTGAGATAATAAGTCCAATTTTATGAACGTTTCAAACGAAAAAGCTATAAAGTGAAAACAGTATGCATTTTTATATTCTTCTGTCTCTGTCGTATGATTGTGGGCGGAATTTTAGAAGCGCCGTCGCGTCCTGAATTCCGAAACAAAAATGCCACAACGTAAAATTCACTCAAATATTTCAAATTGTTTAACGAAACGATAATCTTCAGAAAAGGTTTTGTCAATATTATTTTTCTATTAAAAGCTTGGACTGTATGAGTATAATAATAACAAGTTTCTTGATTGATTGCCTAGTCTGTAATTATACATTTGCCTGGTGTAGATTTAGGAAATACCTGTGTTACAGGTCACTAGGTACTTTGCACTTAGTGGACTCATACCTAAAAATGAACAGGCAAGTGAAATATATTTACTGTTCTACGTCTAATAAGCAATTCAAACTAAATATAAGTTACAACAAAAGAAGTGAAAGAATTGAGTGAGGGCAGGTAAATATAAAGACTTGTTGTAATCAAGTGAGAAAATCTTTCCACAAAACGAAACATTTTGGTAAAGAATTGAAAAATCTTTCCGTTTAAAGAGAAGAATAATATAGTAAAGTAAAACTATATTTAGCCGAAACGTTTGTTTTTTCAATATCAATGAGGAAGAGTCGAAGAGAGATCGTTGAGTTAGTATCCCATAACACAAGTCTCGAACTTACTTTGGGGCTAGCTCAATCTGTGTGATTTGTCTGTATATAAAAAAAAAAAAAAAAAAAAAAGAAAGAAAGAATCGAAGCTAGCAAGGTGTAAAACTGAAATATTGTAGTTTTTAATCCTCTTGTGTATCTTGATCAGTTGTTAAATCTTGCTAAAATGGCCAAAGTAACTCTACGTACAGATATTACAGTTCAAGAAGGCGCGCCCGTCCGACTTTTGGCTGAGGGTTCACTTTGATCATGACGCTCTATCCTGATTAGTCTGTTTAGTGTAGTGTGCGTTTGCACTCATAGATAATTAATGTTTACCAATAACACTCAAAAATAAACAAAAGCTTGCACATATAAATTAATAACGGTTAGGAGAAATAGTGGGCCGCATCTTCGTGGATTGCACGATCTATATGTGCTCTTTGACCCAACAAGAAGAAACTTTTATCTCTCAAAAAATATACCTTATAAATTAGAATCAACCATCATTTTTACCTCGACTGTAGTTGAAGTAAATTTAAAGAGACGATATAAAAAATATTACCCGCTTGTGTCATGGTCTGGGTAAAACTGCGGTTATTGACCCACCTAGTCACATCGCATCGCCAGCCTGCGCGTTTGCAGCATGCATGCAAAAACAGAAAAAGACAGCTATTAGAGAACTGAGAAAAGTGTCAGAAAGAACCCAAAAGGCTATTAGAGCACTGAGAAAAGTGTCAGAAAGAACCCAAAAATGCATTTCTGGCACGTTTTTTCTGACATATTTCTTAGTGCTCTAATAGGTAGCTCTCGTTTTCTGTTTTTCCGGCTCATTAACGGGATTTAAAGTAACCCATATGTAATCATAATTCAAAAATAATTAGGTATTCGATTTCGACTGGATGTACAGATTAACGCTTTCAAACAAACTTTTTAGCGTTCAAGATTCAATATTTTAACACAAGATATATGACACCTGAACCTCGATTTCCAGATGTTTAATTAATTTTAGCAAAATGACGGTTTATTTACAGATTGTTTATCAATTAAATTATCTGTAATTGAACACCTGTCAGAAAACAATATTCAGATGATTTCACAATTTTCTGGCAATTTCTATAATACGAAAATGTTGTATTTAATTAAATCCTTGTTTCCTGTAAAGGTAATGATTACTGGTATCTTTAGAAATTCGTCTTCAATTATAAGTTTTATATATTATATATATAAATTACAAACTAGCGCTTGACTGCAATCCCGCCTGATGGTAAGCAGTGATGCAATCATTGATGGTAAAGCGCGCTAGTTTATTAAGCCTACTCACTCAAAAGAACTGAGTAAATACGAAGGAAGATGGCAGTTGAGCGCGGTGATGCAATGTTAAACCCAACAACACGACCAACGATGCTGCGCCAGAGGGATATTGATCTGGAGGCCCTCCACAACCAAACTCCCGACACAACAACATTTCGCGCATCGTACCCGGCCATGTGCATCGCAACACAACTGCTCAGAGCCGTCCTCCGTACGGCTTCACCAGACATCATGCCGGAACACGATTTTTTGACGATGATTTTTTTTTCCATATTATTTACCGTCAAATAAAATGTTCTTACGCACTTGTACATTTCAGTACCTATATTCGGTTTTCAACCGCTGATATTATCCATATATAGTTTTTGAACTCTGAGAAACAACTAATGTTTTAAATTCGGCTGTTGAAAAATATGCGGCTATGGAAAATATTGAAATCGTTGGAAGAAGCGTAAAGAGACAAAATAGAAACACATTGAACAATTTAATTCAATTATTAATGGTTTCTGTTTTGACCTGACAGCTCTGTCTCAGGCATAAAGTTAATACTCAATTACGTCACGTCACCAGACACTTTTTTTTCTTAAAATAACCTTTATTTGGCCATGTCCATTAAATTATTGTTTGTCCGTAAATTTTATGTATATTTTACCTTACCTTTTCCGTTTTGGGTTTACATTCTCAGCTCTTAATTTTCTGGATAGCACCAGTCATAAGTTTGACAAGTGAATTAATACTATCAAAATGTTTTTGAAACTTTTTGAACTAGCAATTAATGAAATTATAAATAAAAAAGCTATTTTTCGAAAGCAATTAATTTGTTACACCTTCAACCAAAACGACACAATAATTCATAGCTTTTTTCAAAAAGGATAAGCTTTCTACGTATTATTCGAAGTTAAGCGATTACCGCCGTCAATAACAACATGTAATAAAAGATTTTAAAAGAATTTAGCATTTCGGATAATAATATCTAAAATTCTAACATAGATTTTGAAAGTAATGTTAGCAAAGTGTTACAATAAAATTGCTTCCTAAGAAAACCTTCAGCTTCGTTTAGATTTATGTGTGAACACTTTAAAATAAATTGCTCCTCATATAGCACAATGATGTAGTACCTAACAAGACGATGACGCAAATAGCATTGAATTTTCTCAGAGCATTGTCGACCAAAGGGATAAAGAACAAGAAATAATCTTCTCACACGTAGACTGCCACATATCCAAATAATCATCAAAATATCATCAGAAAGACTTTGTACTTATGTCAAGATGCTATTAACACAGTAAAAACCGTCCGGGAAGAAGACAGGTTTGCTGAATTAGAGATTCTTACCAAACTAAACTTAGTACTTTAACACTCTATATAACGGTTGCTGTTCTGCCATAATAATAACTATATTGCACATTGTTAAATATACTTGCACTAGCTCCAAAAATAAGGTTAGTGTTACTGATGATGTGCTTGCTTCATCGAGACTTGGTATTATGCTCGAATTTCCTGCTTACATTTACAGAATATCCTCTGCAATAGACGGACAAAAAGTGATCTATAATACAACATTCTCGTAATTTATAAAAAGTTAACAGCTTAATATCAGTCTTAATCAGTCAAAAATATATAATAGTATTTTGTCCTTTTCATAGGGTGTCTCCATCTCTGTATTTATTTTCCTATTGCAGGTATGCTAGAAGAAATTTCGCATGAAATAATAGTGTCTTCTTGTCTGTTTATATATTATGAATGTATATAAATTGTTAAATAAAAATAAATACATATATTTTTGTCAATTTTGAACATTTTTAATTACGGGTATGGGCCTTCCTCAGAAGGTTACGTTTTCCTTTTAAGGTCGCAACCTAAAAATATATGAATTGTAATACCTATAATGTGTTGACTACACATGTTCACTTAGCCATTATTATCGTCATTTGTTTGTCAAACAATTGAATGAACTTTATTCTTTTGTTGACTAAACTTCGTAATGTGTTTAATGGATTTTCATGGTTATCCCTAACAGTATAATGGTATTACTCGGGGGCCGAGAACTTTGTGTCTAAGTATGTTTGCATCAAATTGTTAAGATGGATGTGACATTTCCTTTATTATTTCACAGTATTACCGTAGCAGTGTTCTAGTTGCCGCAAGCGCTACATCTGAGTATGTCCTGTATTCGGTCTCGGTTTGGATAGTGTTATTGAATTTTGTCATATGAGATTTCTGAAGACTGGATTTGTGCCCAAAAGGCTCGCCCCCGACTACATGAGATTTAAACTTAGCTGAAAAAATGTGTAAATTTTCTGTATGGCTATTTTCTGCATACTTTTTAGTTTTAACGTATAATTAATAAAATAATAAATAATATAACTTGATATGGTGTAAATGTTGTAATGGATGAATAGGAATCGGTAAATCTGACCTATTTCATTCATTTTCTGTTGATTGAAACTTATATCTGGCGCAGGTGAATGAGTCTATGATCCGATGATAGCTCTCTATTCAAAATCGATATGGGATTAGCTCTACCATTTCAATTTTAATATCACACTTATACGAGATATTTTATCATTATTAGTACCTAGCTGCTATGTTTATTATTGACTAGCTGCGCCTCAAGGTTCCACCCACGTAGGTTTCGATATGTTTTTTTATATGCCCCGCTCCTATTGCTCGCAGTGTAATGTTACATAGCCTAAAACCTTTCTAGATTAATGAGGTATCCAAAGCTAAAATATTTTTTCAAATCGGAGCAGTAGTTCCTGAGATTAGCACGTTCAAACAAACAAACTCTTCAGCTTTATATATTAGTATAGATAAGTGTGACTAACTAATTTTCTAATGTTAATTGCTTTTCGACCTACTAATATTGTATAGAATCAAGTATTTCTAACTGACCATCCTGAAGAAATGCCGCAACAAGTCCGTAAGACTCTCCCCAAGTGCCTCCAAGTGGTAGAGGTTTACTACTTGGAGGCCTATTGCGGTATTTCGTCTTCCTGTTTGTAAAGTGCTCATAGCATAATTTGAATAAATATTTTTTGAACTATAATATGTAGGATAATATCAATACATATCCTGTGTTACAGCTCAAAAAATGATAGTGGTTTGTTTTCTTTGTAATTAATTGCTTAAGACGTTCTGTTCTATACGTAGAAATTATTATTTATTAGTATTTAAAAGAATAAGACTCGTCTTAAAAAAAAAAAACAATTTCTTATTCAAGCTACTGATGGAGGTTCATCAGTAGCTTGAATAAGAAATTGAATTTTACTGAACTCTTCACTTTCGTTTCATATTTTGTTGCAGTTGTAATGAAAACAATATTTTGAATGATCTGCACTTTTCATTAAAACTCGGAGAGGAACTTTAAATTGCATTGTTACTCATTACCTCAAATATGCATCTAATAAAATTGTTAAAAGTAGTAGTTTAGTAAAGACGTCAACTATTTAGAAATTATTTTTATAAAATTTTGAAATTTATATGAGTATTCAACATGTAATTTGGAAGAAGTACACAGAACACCTCGTCGAGGCTGTCGTCGAAGCGTGGGAACTGGCAAAAGAAAAGAGATAGGCCTCACTTTTTTAGCTTAGTTCTAGCTGAAGACGGATCATAAATGATGATATTGGAGTAAAGCAAAACACAAACTAACGACTTTGTTCTTCATTTGTATTTAAAAGTATTTGTTTTCTACAAAAGCATCGACTCTTAATACGAACTGTCGATACTATTACGTCGTAAGATGTAAACGAGGAAAGGTAAGTGCTACAAGATACAGTATAAACGGAAACAATACAGATCACTTACTATTCCAAGTATTCTATATATTATACTAGCGGCCGCCAGCGACTTCGTTCGCGTGGAGTTAGTCATGCTCACCTCCTATTGGCAATATGTACGGCTGCGTTAGTGATTTTTTATTACTGCTCTGCTCCTATTGGTCATAGCGGGATGTTATATAGCCTAAAGCCTTCCTGGATTAATAGGCCATCCAACGCAAAAAGAATTTTTCAAATCGGACCAGTAGTTCCTGAGATTAGCGCGCACAAACAAACAAACAAATAAACAAAGAAACTCTTCAGCTTTATATATTAGTTTAGATTTCCATACAATTCACTTTGTGAGACGCTCACGACTGTCCATAAGAACTTCCTTTAAACCGTTCCGACAAAGCCTTTCAAGAACATTTCACTATATTCTTAAGGCTAGAAATTGGCCTTAGTTGTTATTAATAATACTGATACTTTAGTCTTATTATTAAGTTTTATAATCCAAGCCAAACAAACATTAGCATAATCAGCCCTCAACTTTGTCTTCGAGAGCGGGTAAAAATCCACCACAGAGTCCCACTATGGGTTGAAAGATGTTACATGTCTTCAATTTTTTACTTGTAGGACATGCTGGTTTCCACACGACGTTTTTCTTTACCGTTTTGAAGTAGTGGAAGAAAATTCAGTAAGTATTGAATGCAAAGCCGAGTTCGACACAAAAAATCCGCCATCTATCTTTTCAAAAATTTTAAGCAGTATTTTAATCGAAAAATTCCATTTCTAGTCGATATCTACCTTTTCAAAACTACGTTGATGTCATCTTAAAGTTTCTCCGGTTGCATCCTTACACCATTATTTTTCATAGTGCCGCTGTCTACCTGGCCATCAACCGCTCCTTACACTTACCATCAGTACTACGGTAATACACATTACTCTTTTGACTTTCTGGCTATACGATTTTTCCTAATCCCACAAAATTAACTCCTACTTTATAAGCTCTAAAATGTCGATCAGTCACGCCTGAAGTTATCGAACGTTAATGAACATCTAGTGTTTAGAGTTAAGATAATGGTTTGTTAATTAATTGGATTAAAATCCTTGAAGGACCTTCTGGATTTAAAATTAAAAAATTCCTAGGTCGTTACTTATATTTTTCCAAAATCTTGGTTCTCCCTAAAAATATTAAATAGTGATTTCAGCAACAATAGCACAATAGAATAATTCTTTAATCAAGAAACACGAAGACATTAAAGATAAAAACAGTGATAACGATAAAAACAAAACAAGATCGTAAGTCGCGAAGAACATTATGTTATATGTGTTTGAGTTTCTTTAACTAAATATATATTCAAGTTTGTTTGACAACGTCTTAGATTTTCTCTCATATTTGAATAAGATTGGCAAGTTTAATGCGTCATTAGATAAAAAAATCTTTTTGACTTACCAATCATAAAATATACATACACCCGCTACAACATGTACCTCGACATTGTTAACTTAAAACTGTAAATAATTTGCCTCACATAACCATTGTCTTTAAACTTAAAACGTCTTTAATAAATCTAATTTCTTATAAAAGAATTGACTGAAGAACCCATCTTAAAGTATTGTGTTGATTGAATAATTTATTTAATATGTTTTTTTAAATTAACGAATAAGTTTAAATTAAACAAAGAATCTAACTATATGATTATACAAAGCAGAACCTAAGTCTTACCCTTGAGAGACACCAATACTCAAAATGTCTGTTCATATAATTATCGATTCGAACACCATTCGTGCCGCTGTATGAGCGCTGTCTCAGCGCTTTTTTGTTCAACTACTACAACATATATGTATCTTGAAATTAGAACATTACAGCATGAAAAACTACCATGGCCTCACATATCATTGAACTTCAAGAACGGAATTTTACTAGATACGCCTCCAATGATAACTGTTCTCAAAATTGTCTCATATCTCATAAAGTCTCGAATGCGTCAAAAGGGACAAACTTTGCTCAAATCTTTAACAAATATGTGCGAAAGCAATCGTAGTATTTGCAGTTTTATGACATCATGAATACTATACGTCATGCATTTCGTAAGTATTTGGAAGCCTGATCGTAATAAAACTGCTAATAGTTAGTAATGATGATGCAAAATACAGTTTAGCCTCCCTTAATTTAAGTTTATATTATTTCATTAATTACACAAAATCATTTACGATACAAAAAGATATTTGAAACTGCTAAAATAACTACATTTATGAAAACGAAATTGGTAATGAATGCTCTGAAACAATATTTTATAAGATGCGCAGTTGCTGCTTGGTGTTTGATTTAGGCTTTTATTTTATCTATTCCGCTTCGATACGTATTTTTTCTGCTATGGTTTTGTTTGAAATTTTCCGTCTATTCCTTTTAATACCCAATGTATTTTTTTTACATAAATTATACTTACATTTTTTCATCAAACTGCATTGCTTTGTCCACAAAGTTGTTCACAAAATCCTTCTATAACTCACTAATATTAAAACTGGTCACACTAAACGTATTATTAATTAAAAACTATTTTTATTTATTTTAATTTAGTATTATTTATTTAATCCTATCAATGTTAATTCTACCGAATGTGTTTTTCTGATGCACTTTACAGATAACTGTAGTAACACAATAAAAAAAAACTGTTCTACAATTTTTTTTGTAACACTCCTTTGGCCACAGCACTTCACGTTGTTTTTTTTTTTTATTTATAATCACTTATATTCTCCGTGTACGTGAACATGTCGGAGTATTCGTGCGACGGGCCGCAAGACGTCCGTTCAGAACAGTGTTCGCGGGCCAACTGAAGTTATTGTAGATTACGCGTGCCGAACGTTCTTCACCTGTAGCTCTCGACTCAATTTCCACGACATTTTCTCTCTTTTTATCATCTAATTACTTTCAAAGATAATTTTCCATTGATTTTTCATCAATGACATTCTAATAATCAAATATTTTTAGTTATAATTCAGTTTTGTTTTACTAACTGCTGAATTTAAACAAATCACTGATATTCTTTAGCAAAATAATATTCAAAATTAAATGATCAATTTCAAATTAAACATGAATCTCTATAATTGAATAAATTTCTGTAATTGAATTAATTGATTTAACCGTAAGTTTAATCCTGTGGAAATAATTTCACTTAAATTTTGCCGTTGACACCTACAGAATGAGTGAACTTTACTAATTGATTGTGAACATGTTTTGTAATCACGTAGACACGTATAGAATTTAAAGGAGTTAAATAAACTAATTTATACTTTACAACAACTGGGTAGTACTTTTTCAAGTCGCCTAGGCTTTAGATATAAAAATGACTGTGCAAATTTTACTCTGCCATTATGTAAGACTTATTTCAGTACGAGATTATTTTATAAGTACTCAATCCATTCCTTGATAAGGGCATCGTCATCTGTTTATATTTCTTTTTTATTTTGTTTTTGAATGAACCCCTTTTGGGGGCCCTAGTGGGGGACTTTAGGGCAAATGAATACCGGGTAGTGTGAGTTTTTTTTCTTCAACATTAAAATCACCTTGGTTGTCTCACCCCAAATCCTAACTGTAATGCAAGTCAGCACGTGACCTGTATGTACAGTGCCTATTTAGGTACACAAGATTTTCTTAGCTTATTAAAATATGTTATCTTATTAGATATGATAGCACCACTGGTGCCTCATTTAGAATATTCGTGACAAATAATTAAATTTGAAAACACATTGCGAATTACGTTTCATCTACAAAAAAATCAACGCTCCTTCTTTAGAAAAAAAACAGTAATCAGAATATTTAGTTCCTTGGGCGTTTTTTTTTTTCTTATTTCTGATGCACTGAAACTCCTACTTATTTTGAAGTTAGTTGATTTTTTTTTACAAGCAGCGGTATCCCCTTGTATCTTACAAAACTCCTTGTATTATTTATTTATTTCATTTATTTTCTTTTTACTTTATTTGCCAGAATGTAGGTGTAGAAAGTAGTATGATCTTAATATAAATATGGCCCAATTACATTCTACCATTACATGTGGTGTGCAAATATTTACATTCATAATACATTATAATTTACCAGGCTCTCTCTCTCTCTCTATTACTAAGATATTCTTGTAAGTTATACTAACTTCTTGTAAGTTATACTTACTATAGCTACATGAGCCACTCCAACTGCCAAAATCACCTGAAACCTGAAACATTTATGTACATATTATATTTCGCTCCAGTGACCTCTGTCCGGCACGGCACGGACGATGTCTAATTAAAACAAAAATGTAACAGTTGTTGGAAAACATTTAGGTACAGTGTGTACAGTTATAATTTCAGGTTTCATTTAAAATGTAATCATGTTACGTATTTTTAGCAATATGAAGAAGAGTAGAATACTGAATAGAAGAATACTTAAGAGTAGAATTTTAAAAATGATAGTACAATGAACCTGTTTGTTTTAGCTTTAATACTATATGTATTTGTTTGATGTAATATATATATATTTTTTACTTATTGTAAACAAGCTTTCCGCCCGCGGCTTCGCCCGCATGGAATTCGGTTATATAGCGCTTTTAAGATTACTCTCGGGAATATAATTTTTTTCAATAAAAGGTAGACTTTGTCCTTTCTCAGGGTCTAAAGATTGTCTGTGCCAAATTTCATCAAAATCGGTTGAGAGGTTTAAGCAGGAAAGCGTAACAGACAGACAGACAGAGTTACTTTCGCATTTATAATATTAGTATGGATTAGTGCTTGGCCGCAATCCCGCTTGATGGTGAGCAGAGATGCAATCATTGATGGTAAAGCGCGCTAGTTTACTAAGAGCCTATTCACTCTAGCCTTCACATATCTAAACCTACATAGGCCCTTCTGAAACGTCTGAAGCTAGGTGCTAAAAGAGACGGCAAAAATCTCTACGCATACTCTTTTAAAAATAAGCTTCGACAATGTTTTCAAATTAGAGTAGGTATAGAAGGGCCACAGACTGATCACATTAATAAAATAAAATAATCCATCAAAAGAGGAAACAAAATACATATAAAACATGATTAAATCAAGTGATATGATTGCTGTTAAAACCTCTAATATACATAAAACATATTTCAAAAAATGAAAAAAAAAATAAAAAAATAGACGTCTAAGTTTTGAGACCAGGTAATAGACGTATTTACGCTTTAAGAGACTACGTTACGTTCAACGTATAAATCTTCTTTTAATAATTATACTTCTTTGATAAAAAAACGTGGATAGCATTCTCTGATACGAATATGGCAAAGGTTTTGAAATAGCTGAAATGGGGTATTCAATTTTACTGCGTGGTTTGATTTACTTAAAAATGTATATAAATCATCATCATCTCAGCGTTAATCCCAGTCGCATCCATCATTGAAAATGTATATGTATAAATAACATAAAAAAATAATAGAAATGTAACAAAAAGCTCATACAATACAAAAATGATCAACTTTAGAGGTGATAACTGTAACTTGGTCCAAATGTCTAACTAAATCTATACTAATATATAAAGCTGAAGAGTTTGTTTGTTTGTGCGCGCTAATCTCAGGAACTACTGATCCGATTTGAAAAATTCATTTTGCGTTGGATAGCCCATTAATCCAGGAAGGCTTTAGGTTATATAACATCACGCTGCGACCAACAGAAGTGGAGCATAACTAACTTCCCGCGAACGAAGTCGCTGGCGGCCGCTAGTTAATCATAAATTTTCAATAAGTACCCTTTGGGGCCATAAATCACAAAATCCATCCTTATATTTCTTGCTAAACTACCTTCTTATATGGAGTATAGCTGATATTATAGCATAAAATATTTCTGGGTCGTCTGGACACGAATAAGGCTAGTGTACCTACCAGATGGTATATTAGCGATTGTTCTCGAGGCTACTGCGTCCGAGTTGTCTCCTATATTGATACGCTCATGGGCGTACCCAGGCAGCAGCGGCACCCTGGAAATCTTGCAGAACATGGATGACTCTCCTAATTACTTTTACTTAAGTAAAATTTTACTGCCCCTTAGGCCTGACTTGCCATTCCATGGGCCCAACTTGCGCCCCCAAATCCCAATAGCTGGGTACGCCCATGGATACGCTTGTATCGCCTCTCATTTCAGACGTGTATAGTGCCCAAGTCCTGGAAGCTTACCAACGTGCAGCCCGTGCGCAAAAAAGGTAATCGTGCCGTTCCTATCAACTATTGGCCGATTTCTATAGCGTGTATTATTAGCGCCTCTTGGCATACCTGTAAGGTAACGATCTCCTCAGTGATCGACAGTACGGGTTTTGCCGCAATCGATCAACTGAAAACCCACTAGTGAATGCCACTCACTTGTGGTGGGAGGCCCTCGAGAAAAATGGGGAAGTGATTTCCGTCCCTCTAGATGTTTCGAAGACCTCCGACTAGGTATGCCATGGTGGCCATTTGAGTATACTTCCTTCGTATCGCATTTCTCCTGGCCTGACTGGCTGGGTAAAAACTTGCTGACTGAACGGTCCCTACGAGTTGTTGTCGATGGATGCTGTTCGGAGCCCATGTCGACTAATGCCGATGTTTCTCAGGAGTCTCTTTTCTCTGCAACTGTGTTGAAAACTTCGAGCAACTGTTGCTCGAATGTTGAAAATCAAAAGTCATTTATTCAAATTAGGCTGAGAAACAGCATTTTTTGAACGTATAAGACATTCCCCCAAAACGCCCTCCTTTCACCACTTTCTATTGCTTTTGCTGGGAAGAAGAAGTGACAGAACAAGTGCCCCAGCAGCATAGCTGTCTGTTTACTTAAAAAAAAAAAACAAATGACCATATACAATCCTATGTGACAATAATGACAGTAATGAACACAAGAAAACACTACAACAATGAATTTTTTTACCATAGGTATATACTAGGCACACCAAAATACTACCAAACAATAATAAATTCCCACCGGAGCTCTGTCCACTGTATCGCGACTTTTTGATGCCTCTCGGCACTTGCCGGTTATGTATGTGTGGGCTTTGGTGTTCAGACACCATGGCAGCAATTTAGTACGGAAGCTCGCTACCTCGAGAAGCCCGTGAAAGCTGAACCATTATGAGGATATATCTACTTATCGTTATCTTGGCATATAAGCTCGCTCAGTTCGCTTTCATTTATATTCAAATCAAACAGAAATTAAATTAGTCTATAGATTTTTGTTTATTTCCAATATAAATAAATAAATTATGTCAGTAAACAAGTTTCACAGAACTAAAACATATTAATATATAAACAATTTGTATAAATGACAATGAACAGAATTTCTATGACGTAAACTTTTATTTTTATTACTATTTACCTATACTTGCTGTTATTTTGACGTCATAATAATTATTTATGCATGCAATTGTTACTTATTCTGCATAGCTAAATATGTGGACATTGTGTTTAAATAAGACTGTAGACGGTATCATAATAGAAGCGCTGTACCAATAAAGACAGCCCGAAAGAACAGTTCGACAAGAATTGCTTTATCAAGGTGCAAAAAAAAAAGGAAGCCAAACAAGTGCGGAACTGCACCGACCGGAGCGAACCATTTGCTGCGTCCCGCTGTACCAGTGACGCCGCTGTATGTATCCAGGCTGCATTACTCTACAAAATCCGAGGACATGAGGAGTACATACAGATCAAGACGAGAAGGACTTTGAGGATTGCGAGGTGGGAGTCTCGTCACACCGTGAATTTTAATTCCTTTGTGGTGGGAAAGCCAACTGAGGATCTCAAGAAATTCCCAGAGGGTCATGGCCGTCCGGCTGATCCGGGGATACCGCACGGTCTCCGCTGAGGCGGCGAGCCTCCTTGCTGGATTACCGCCATGGGATCTGGAGGCCAAAGTCCTCGCCCACATGTGGGAGTGGCGAGAGGAGGCAAAACGCCGGGGTATAACTCCGCTGCCGCGAGAAATCGCGGTACGGCGGACAGAGCTCCGACGGGATCTCATGGCAACATGGAGAGTGCGATTGTCGCAACCCAGTGCTGGGCACGCCACAATAGCGGCGATAAGTCCCCTCTTTGAGGAGTGGCTAGAGAGGCGCCACGGCGCCCTCACCTGCCGCCTGGCGCAGGTCCTCACCGGACACAATTGTTTCGAGAGGTTCCTGTTCCGTATAAAGCGGGAGGAAACGCCAGGGTGTCACCATTGTGTGGATCGCCCTGAGGACACGGTGGAGCATATGGTGGAGGTCTGCCCGGCTTGGGTAGAGCACCGCCGTGTCCTCGTAGCGGCGATCGGCGGCGATATTTCGCATCCGGCCCTGGTCCCGGCCATGGTCCGGAGCGAGAGTGCATGGCAGGCCGTCACCTCCTTCTGCGAAGCAGTGATGCTGGCAAAGGAGGAGGCGGAGCGCGTGAGGCAACGGGAACCCCAGCGACCTCACGCCACTAGCCGCCGCAGGAGACGCCCTGGTCGGGAGATGATACTATACTCCCAGCCACCGTAGGCGCGGGCCTGCGGGCGGGCGGTGAGCAGTGGGCAGCTCGCCGCTCGGTAAGGACCAGGCCCGAGTCGACGGCGCGTCGTGTTTAACGCGCGCCTCAAAGAGATGTCAGCACGTCGTGACGGGGTCCACCAAGACCGATGCCTCCTAGGTCAGGGTTGCGGGTTAGTTAAACAAGAAACCGTGGCCCTGGCCGTCGCACAGGCAAGTGAAGGAACACGAGTGGGTTTTAGTCAGTAAAAGTCTGGCATGCCCTTCCGCTCTGCCCAGAGCGGGAAACGTCATTTGATGATTTCCCATCCCAACAAAAAAAAAGTATCTCAAGAAATTCATGTCTTCAGAATTTTGACCGAAAGGCGTTATTTTCCTGCGATTCCGTGGCCGGTTACCTGACACAGCGCAATACACGACGCCGATGCTGCAAAATAATCGTGTATGAGTTTAGTTTTATATAGAGTTTATAAAGATAAATATGTATACTATTTTATAGTTGTTTTTATTGTATGTTATAGTATTGTATTATCATATTTTATTATGGGCCTTTGTAGCCTGAGCCTAATAAATAAATAAATACAAAAATATATACCATTTCTACAGAGCCTGAATTTTAGCCTTATCTTCGCTATTTTGAAACTGTAAATCGACCAACCAGAGCAGTGGTTATAATGGGAAGTTTTATGAAAATACTAAATAATGCTTCGACCAGACGACAACAATGGACATGCAATAGCGATATTAAGACGCAGTTAGCTTATATTATCAAAATAAAATCAGTCATTTTCATTATAAATTACATTAAGCGTTAATGTTTGGTACATTTGGCTACTGAGCGAGCATACGATTAAGGTTATGTATTTCATAAAATAGTACAAATTGTACTTAGAACTTATTCAAACATTTGTAATCATCATAAAAAGAGTGAACAATTCAACTATAAGATTATTACATGTCAGCAACTTTTTTAACGTTAATGAAACGATTTCACCTGAAATTAAAGCTAAATTATGTGTACAGAAGATATTGTGTAAGCTTATATCTTAAATGATTCGGTGTGATGGTTAATTTCAGCGGGGATTGTCCTGGTTTGAGACCATCGCGCTCTCCATGTCACTGTAAATCCGGCTTAGTAGGTATCCTTCTTAACAAATGATCCTTAGATGCGATGCTGCGAACTGGGGTACAAAATTACATATCAATCACACTTTGTTAAATTATAACTAAGGCTTAAGGAATGTTACCTGGGTAAAATAAAAATGTTTCTATTTAGTGCATCATTCAGATTATAGAAAAATATATATACAGGGTTCGGCACTCGAAGTGTTACTAATTTTACGTTGCTATAGCAACTAAACTGTTTACAATATGGCGCCCATTTTTTCACATTCCTTAGTGTATGGTATTGTTAGTAAACTAACGGCGTCGTTGTTAAAAAAAGTTTTGCAGATGGAAGTCAAACGAAACAGTGTCATTGCTTTGTATTTGACTGGAAAATCGCAGGCAGCCATTGTTAATGAGGACATTTACATTTGAACAAAATGTTTGTGTATCGGACCATCACGCGTTACAATGATACGGGCAGCATCAAGAAACGCCATGGAGGTGGATATCCAACAACAACAACATCATCAGCAATGGTTCGAAAGGTAAAGGCTAGAATTGAACGAAATCCACGACAAAGCGCAGTTAAATTGGCGAAAAGTCTTAATGTATCTGCCCGGAGCATAGGGCGCATATTAAAAAATAAACTTCAACTGAAGCTCTACAAATTACAAAAAGTGCAAGATCTGACACTTGCACAAAAGACAGTTCGTCTAGAAAGAGCTAAGAACTTAAAGCACTTGCACGTTGATAGCTTGCTTGAAAATTTGGTATTTTACGATGAAATAATTTTTACCGTTCAGCAATATGTGAACAAGCAAAATGATCGCGTATGGTTAAAGTCTATATCAAATGACAATTTAGACCAACGAATTGCCTTGTGAAAGCAAGCACCAGCATCTGTGATGGTTTGGGAGCCGGTAACTGCCATGGGACGCTCACCTCTCGTTTTCATTGACCAGGGTGTAAAGATAAACCGGCAGATCTACCGTAAAAAGATTTTAAACGATGCTTTGTTACCTTGGGCACGTAAGCAATTTTGGTAGAAATCATTGGACCTTTCAACAAGACTCGGCACCATCTCACAAAGCGCGTGAAACCCAAATTTTTTTACAAGAAAATGTTCCGAGCTTCATTTCTTCGCAACAATGGCCACCATATTCCCCGGACTTAAACCCAATGGATTTTTCCATATGGTCAATTCTAGAAGCCAAAGTATCAACAAAAAAATATGAGACGGCCGATGCCTTAAAGATTGCGCTTCGCCGAGAATGGAACAAAATACCAGCAGACCACATTCGTGCAGCGTGTGAAGCCTTCTCGGTCAGACTCGATGCTGTTATCCGCGCTAAAGGTGGCCATATCGAACAATAGCTTCTTTTTTAGGGTTCCGTACCTCGAAAGGAAAAAACGGAACCCTTATAGGATCACTTTGTTGTCCGTCTGTCTGTCTGTCTGTCTGTCTGTCACCACCCTTTATCTCAAGAACGCGTGGATGTATCAAGCTGAAATTCACATGAAATACTCGGGTCTATTGTCCCTTTAAGCTGTGAAAATATCAAACTTCTAAGCCAAGCCAATCAAAAGATACAGCTGATTATGTCGATATTTTCAACAAATTTTCGACACTCGCAAAGGAATCAAAACCTACAGGATACTTCCCGTAAACTCAGAATCTTGAAAATTGGCATGAAGCATTGTCATATAATGCAAATATAGGAAAAATTGCGAAAATCACATTTTTTTAGTTATATAATATAATAAACATATTTTAATAAAATGGAACTTACTACCTTATTTCTCATGAACGAATAAAGTTATCAAATTGAAATTTATACCAAATACCTAGGTCTATTGTCCCTTTAAGCTGTGAAAATATCAAACTTCTAAGCCAAGCCAATCAAAAGATACAGCCGATATGTCGATATTTTCAACAAATTTTCGACACTCGCAAAGGAATCAAAACCTACAGGATACTTCCCGTAAACTCAGAATCTTGAAATTTGGCATGAAGGATTGTCATATAATGCAAATATAGGAAAAATTGCGAAAATCACATTTTTTAGTTATATAATATAATAAACATATTTTAATAAAATGGAACTTACTACCTTATTTCTCACGAACGAATAAAGTTATCAAATTGAAATTTGTACCAAATACCTAGGTCTATTGTCCCTTTAAGCTGTGAAAATATCAAACTTCTAAGCCAAGCCAATCAAAAGATACAGCCGATATGTCGATATTTTCAACAAATTTTCGACACTCGCAAAGGAATCAAAACCTACAGGATACTTCCCGTAAACTCAGAATCTTGAAATTTGGCATGAAGGATTGTCATATAATGCAAATATAGGAAAAATTGCGAAAATCACATTTTTTTAGTTATATAATATAATAAACATATTTTAATAAAATGAAACTTACTACCTTATTTGTCACGAACTAATAAAGGTATCAAATTGAAATTTATACCAAATACCTAGGTCTATTGTCCCTTTAAGCAGTGAAAAAATCAAACTTCTAAGTTAAAGCGATCAAAAGATACAGCAGTTTATACCGACACCTTAGACGAATTTCCGTCACGCGCTAGGGAATCAAAACCTACAAGCAAAGACATTAAAATTATATTTACAATAGACAGGACATCACGAACAAAATCCTTAGCCAATACTTTTATCGACTTGGTTGAAAGTCGCTCAGTCTAGTCTGCGCGTCAGGACGTAATTTGTGTCCACCAAGAATAAACATTTTCTAAGGAAATATGCCATGTTGCGCTTTGTGTTACTGTAGGTACATCTCGTTATAGTAAAACGACTGGACCTAACTTCGGAATGTTTTTCTATGAATTATTTATATTTCGTCTGCAATTCAAATTTAAAAAAAAATCTTAGTTCTAGAAAATTTTCCATTATTGTAATAAGCGCCCTCTATTGTTGAGTAGTTTTACTATTTTCTTGTAGAGATGTAGTAATGTTGTTTATCGATTTAGTTATCGATAATACTTATTAAGATGAATACATTTTGTTGTATTTTATTGACATTTAAAATATAGCTAAATAAACTTAAAATATTACTATATTTCAAGTTTATTTATTATTAACTCTATTTAAACATAATCATATCATATTAATAAACAAAATTGAATGAACAATTACTATTCATTTATCTAGGTTTTTGTTATTTTTGGTTTCCGAATAAAATAATGTCGTAGAGAAAAAGTGGATACGATTTGTCCAGATAGACCGTAGAGAAGAATAGGCTTCCGTCTCATTCGGCGAAATTATGCTCAATGCATTTTAGAAGAGAAGTTATCTACTTTGGAAAGACTTGTCGATCAAATTTAAAAAAAAAAAGAATCGGTACCTTGTATTAGAAATGAAATAGTAAGTTACTAATTTCATTACTTTTTTACTTAACCGTAAAAATTGGAATAAAATTTACGGGTTTTTGGATAAGTACATAGATTACATAACTTATTTATAATGAAATATATTCAGATATGTAGGTACGTATATGTAGTACAATGATTGCGAGCTACTTTGTGATTTTGAGGATTCCGTACCTAAAAGGTAAAACGAACCCTATTCATGAGACTTCTCTGTTCGTCTGTCCGTCTGTCACCAGGATGTATCTCATAAACCGTAATAGCGAGACAGTTGTAATTTCCAGAGATTGTGTTAGTATTTCTGTTGCCGCTATAACAACAAGTACTAAGAATAAAAATAATAAAATATTTAAGGGGGCTCCCATACAACAAACGTGAATTTTTGCCGTTTTTTGCTCCATATTAATAACGGAAACAGATAGACGCTTAAAATGTTCACAGAATATTTGGTTATATATTCAAATTACAAATAAATAATTAAAATAAAATAAATCCTGAAGGCGGGCTCCCATACAATAACCGTGATTTTTTTTGCCGTTTTTAAAGATAATGGCGTACGAATCTTGTAAAGGTCTTGCTCCAGCAGACTACCATTTTTGTCGTGATTTGGACAATTATCTACGTGACAAGAAGTTTTCTTCCCAGGAGGCAGTTCTGCTTTCACACCGTTTGTGCAGTCTAGATCCTCAGAGTTCTATCACAAAGGCATAAACGACCTTCCTATATATTGATTATAAATGAATTATTTAAAAATTAAAAAATAAGCAATTATTTACATTTTCAGTTCTAATCGGCAATTTTAAACTTTAACGCCTATTATACTAAAAGAATTATATAAATAAGAAACTTGTAAACTTGAAATTACCCATAATTATTCTGCTTCCTAATTTTTTGTTTCAAGCTATCATAATGCGAAAAAACATCGTCGTAATAACTTCTTTGAATATTATCGATAACTTTATATCGAAATGATACAAACCCTACCACAGTTTTTTGCATTGCCATTTAAAAATATTTGCAAACAAACGTGTAAAAAGAATAATTTTGCTAAAAACGAAATGCAAACGAAAATTGCAAAACAAAATGCGCTTTATGGCCTAAAAGGTCTATTACACTCAAAAATCGCAATAAACTGAGCGTTAAAATAATTCGTAAGCATAAAACATCTAAAATGCCAATAGACGGTGTCACGGTAAATGAATAGTAGCGAATAAAATTCTAAAACAGTTTTTGTTTGTTCAAGACAAGTTTCACTTAATTTGTTTACTTTTCAATATTTATTTACCCGATTTGAACTATACTAGGGTATTAAATCGGATCTGGCAACATAGACCACACTGGCCACCTACCGGGCAATAGCTGAATATATTTTATATAAACTTATTTCATTTTTACTATTTAATGTCTCCAATTGTCGATCTAATTTTGCTATATTGTACTAGATGGCGGAACTGAACCATGGGATCACAGTTTTTCTATGCCATTTTGACACATGCCCTCTCTATATATCTTAAATCTCTTTGCCTACAAGGTACTTCCCGTGAACTCAGAATCTTGAAATTTGGCACGAAGCAACGTTATATTATAGTACAGACAGATAAAGGAAAAATTGTGAAAATGATAAATTTGAATTTACATAAAATATTAAAATATTATTTTTGCTTACATGACATAAAATATTTTTTTAATAATTATAAACTTACTACCTACCCTTTTTCACATGAACGCGTAAAGATATTAAAGTTGAAATTCATATCAAACACTTCTTAAATCTAATTGCCTCTAAACTGTGAAAAATTCTAAATCAATGCTAGTATTATAAATGCGAAAATAACTCTGTCTGTCTGTTACGCTTTCCCGCCTAAACCTCTCAACCGATTTTGATGAAGTTTGGCACAGACAATCTTTAGACCCTGAGAAAGAACATAGGCTACCTTTTATCCCGGAAAAATTTGATGTTCCCGAGGGGAATTTAAACAGCGCGATATAACCGAACTCCACGCGGGCGAAGCCGCTGGCGGAAAGCTAGTACGTCATAAATTGTAAACCGCTACGTTTGTACGGCGGAACCCTCGGTGTGCGAGTCCGACTCGCATTTGGCCGGTTTTTTTATTTATTGTATATGTCTTTTTTCGATACTGAAGTTTTTAAATAAATATTCTCATGTTTAACGGAATTACAGCATTTTGAATTGGTAACACTTCGAGTGCCGACCCCCGTATATTGTTTATATATTGCGTATACATTGTTTTATCAAATCAAGAAAAAATTACAAAAGGCATCAAAAATCAGGAGTGGTGGCTGGTGACGTCACTCCTCGCTAAAAAGTGTAGCGTGCAGTGACGTCACACGAGTTTTCAACGCACTGTGTCGTCTTCATTTTTTGTTTATATGAAAAAAGAAAAAAATACGTGTCTAGTATTTTTTGGAAATCTGACTGACGGACTAATTAGTTCTTTTTTTAGTCAACTACCCTATGTCGTGAGTCAGACTTATTTTAAATCTTACATGCATGCGCAAATGCTTAAGCTAATAAAATTTCTTATTCTTATTCACAATCAATATTACTATTCTATTCATTCGCACTGAATCATTTTTTTTCAAGACATTTGGCATTTTCAACTGGCACTCAGAACGATCGAGAAATTAACTAGTCGTAAATTTTCATTTAATTAAACACAAAATTTGATTAAAGAATCCGATATCAACCTAACGAGTCAAATGCTTTTCAATAACGTTTGATTGAAACTATTCAAATCATACTCCAAAGGAAAAACTAATTACGCTTTATCGTTGATTGAATTGAAGTGAGAGCTGTCGAACACACTGTTTATGAATGAAATTAATAATATGTGAGAAATACGCCTCCAAACACAAAAAAAACATTATACTAATAACCTACGAAACTATAATTAATCATGATAACATTTTATCGGTAGTAGGCCATAACATCGGCTGCCGACAGAAGTTACCACCCAGCAGACAATGTCTTACCGCCAATCGAACCGTCGTGTTCATGTTGTCTTGCGAAGC
This sequence comes from Sesamia nonagrioides, assembly GCA_017933935.1. NCBI lineage: Eukaryota > Metazoa > Arthropoda > Insecta > Lepidoptera > Noctuidae > Sesamia > Sesamia nonagrioides. The sequence goes on from JADWQK010001917.1 coordinate 510,312, forward strand.
CGTACGGAGGACGCGTCTAAGCAGTAGTGTTGCGATGTATGAGGTACGATGCGCCAAATGTTGTTGTGTCGGGAGTTTGGTCGTGGAGGGTCTCCAGATCAATCTCCCTCTGGCGCAGCATCGTTGGTCGTGTTGTTGGGTTTAACATTGCATCACCATGCTCAACTGCCATCTTTCTTACTATTCACTCAATTTTTTTGAGTGAATGGGCTCTTAATAAACTAGCGCGCTTTATTACAAACGAGTGCATCACTGGTTACCATCAGGCGGGATTGCAGTCAAGCACTAGTTTATAATTATAAAAAGAAATGGTGTGGGGTGTGTGGTGATGAATGTGTGATGTATACAAATAAGTTTACGCCATTTAATAATAAAAAAGTAGTTTCATACACTGATATTTCGATTAAGTACATATTTGAAACCGTATTTTAATGTCATATAACTTTAACGTCTTCCTTCCTATTCACTCAGTTTTTTTGAGTGAATAGGCTCTTAATAAACTGCCTTACCTTGCCTTAGCCTTAACTTGAGAGAGTTTACCTTTTTTTTTGTTCTGTATAAGAAATCATCAAATGACTTCTACATACGAAGACGAACGACAGAACGGAAGGGCGTGTCAGACTTTTACTGACTAAAACCCACCCCTGTTTCTTCACTTGCCTATGTGCGAGGTCCACGGTTTCTTTTGTAAGCAATCCGCAACCCTGACCCAGGAGGCATCGGTCTTTGTTGACCCTGTCACGATGTGCTGACATCTCTTTGAGGCGTGCGTGAAACACAATGCGCCGCCCGCACGCTCGCGCCTATGGTGGCCCGGAGTTCGATGTTGTCTCCCGACCAGTGCATTTCCTGCAGCGGCTAGAGACGTGATGGCGCTGGGATTCACACTCCCTCACGCGCTCCGCCTCCTCCTTTTCCAGCATCACTGCTTTACAGAAGCAGGTGATGGCCTGCCATGCACTCTTGCTCAGCACCATGTCCTGGATGAGGATCAGACGCGAGAGATGGCCGCCGATCGCCGCCACGAGAACATAACTGTGCTCTACCCAAGCCGGGTAGACCTCTATCGTATGCTGTACCATGTCCTCAGGGCGATTACCACAGTGGTGACATCCTGGCGTTTCCTCCCGCCTTATACGGATCAGGGACCTCCCGAAACAGCCGTGTCCGGTGAGGACCTGCGTCAGGCGAAATGTGTGATTGCCGTGGTGCCTCTCTAGCGTTCCTCAAAGAGGAGACTTACCGCCGCTATTGTGGCGTGCCCAATCACTGCTTACCATTAGGCGGGATTGCGGTCTAGCACTAGTTTATAATTATAAAAACAACGTATGGACGTAGGAGTAGGGATAGACCAAAAAAAACGATGGAAGAAACGCGTGAATAAATGGTATGGTTGGAAAAGCAGTAACTATCGTGATGGAATGAAAATATATTGATTCTTAGCTCAACATCTGTCTACTCTTTTCCCAACTATGTTGGGATCGCCTTCAGTCGATCCAGACTGGATTTAATTGAATACCAGTATTTTACATGGTGCTATTGCCTATCTGACATCGAAAGTCGCCGACATACCGGCGACCACGTACCTATCGGCAAGCGCAGCGTCAGACGCACACCGACTAGGTGGTCGGATGATCTCACCAAAATCGCAGGGTAGCGCTGGATGCAGGCCGCGTCCAACCGTCCTGTTTGGAAATCCTTGGGGGAGGCCTATGTCCAGCATTGGACTTCATGTGGTTGATATCATGATGATGATATAATTTAGAATTTATTGCTCCTCTTCTTCTTTCTTGCTAAATCATTAGAAAATGGTAAAGGGTGAGCATTTTAGGAGACTAGGTATCTTATATAATTTTGACATTCAATATGTTCTGATTCTTAGCCTAATTTGTATAAATGACTTTTGATTTTGATTGTAGTTTCAAAACCGGTTTTTGCACCCACTATTATCTGTTTATGCGTAAATTAATATCTATAGATTAAGTTGAATACCTTCAAAATGTAATTGATTATTCACCATCAAAGCCAGCTCAACATAATCAAGTATAGATTTTGTAAATTGAGCCCGGATTTCTGTTCCAATGAAAAATAAATGTACCAAAACAATGGTATTGAATTAATCTGTCAACATACAATGTTGATTAAATGATTTAGACAAGTCTTGACAGCCTCCGTGGCATAGCGGTAGCGAACGCGGCCTCTGCGTTCGCTACGATAATGAGGCGCGGGTTCGCTCCCCGCGCAGTACAAATATCTGTATGCATGAATATGAATATTTGCACTGGTCTGGTCGTGCCTCGGAAAACACATTAAGCCGTTGGTCCCGGTTGCCATACGAACATCTAGTAGCAGTCGTTACGGGTTGTTGGAGCCCTCAAAATCCAACAATTGGTCTAAATTTTAAGCTTTGATATCGGGTTGTGGAGATCAGACGGCAGTCGCTTTACGGAAAATATCGAAGTTTAGCCAAAATCAGCAGATAGACTGGTGAAGCGGACCCTAGACTCCAAAACTGAAAAAGCTTCGGATGCAACTGTGATTGACACTGAGATGATGATGATGGAGTCTCTGAAGCCTATGATAGTCACCGTTAGCACATTATTTTTACTTTTTTGATAAGTTCGTGATTTTCTTGTTTTTGGACATTCATTTGATTGGGACTTTTCTTTGGCGTGTCGTTAGAAGAAGTGATAGTAAACTTTTTGAGTTTTGTGATGAACAAGTATTGCCATCAGGCAGGATTGCGGTCAAGCACTTGTTTATAAATATGGAAAAAAAAGTAGTAATGGGCTTGAGTGGAGAATTAGAATCGACGCCTCCCTGCTACATAAACTGAGGACGTTTAAATGGTAGACTAGATATTTGATGAGGAGTCAAGTGTTAAGACGTAACTCACTAGCCTAGGAAAGTAAACAGCATCAATCCCTAGCATCAGGTGGAAAGACGGCGCACTTCCCTTAGCTTTTACGTTATTTTTTCCAGAATAGACCTGTGGCGTTGAACACTAGATTGAGTTGTCATCTGAGAAAGATGATGCCCAATAGAGCGGACGAGTACAGTAGTGACGGCCGCGTATCGGAAAGCGTAATGAGGATCCCCTCCAGCTAGATGGATGGATGACCTTAAAGAAGGTGGCTGGGATAGATTGGACGTGAAAGGCAGAGTAAAGGTGATTCTGGCTCAGCACAGGATGAGAAGGAGGACAGATACATTGTTTCTTTTTTTTACTTTATAAAATAGTACTTGACCCCGGTCCTGCCATATACAGCCACTGAACGACCCGTACGATGACGAGTCGTTTGGTCATGGAAAAGATATGGCGGAATTAAGTCATACAGTTCCCGGGCAAACTCTCCAAAATGCGTGATATAGTATTCTATATATTGTGGTTCTTTGCCGGCTGACAGGCATAGTAGCCAGCCGATCGTTACTCCCACAGGTGCCACAGGCTGGCTACTCTACGCCCGAGCTCCAGGCTTTAGAAATTGTTCTGATTATCCATGAATTTAAATGCCATTTCGCTGGTTTTCATAACAAAAACCCTCGACGCATAGCTATGTTAAAAAGTTGAAATGAAAATTGTCCACCAAGTCATAATTTCTCCTATAAAAATCTACTATCTCTAGTCATAATGCTCAGGTTGTAAAAAAGATATTCGTCCTACTGAAAAATTTGCCATTAAAATTACGCGCCATTTTTTTTTTATAGACCAAATGAAAAGTCGTGTTGAGAACACTCGTATATTTACAGTAATTTATCGTTTCTATCTTCAAGTCAAGATAAGCAGAGCGATTTATTAGAAATTTATATAGATACCGTTTGTTGCTACAGAGATTTAGGATTCAAATCTTATCAATCTACGGGAGCTTATGTTGATTTCCGTTCTGCCGATACTAATATATGGCGATATATCAGCTTTAGTCTTTCCAATATAGGCTGACTTCTTACTCCACGGTTTTCTGTACAATATTAATAATATTGCGTACAGTAAGTAGTAATCATTATTCATAGTCATACCTATTTATGTTCACGATTTATTTTAAATTTATCAATCGTTATTTATTTTTAACTAGCTTTCCACCCGCGGCTTCGCCCGCGTGGAATTAAGTTATATCGCGCTTTTCAGATTTCCCTCGGGAATATAATTTTTTCCGGGATAAAAAGTGCATTTAATCCGGACAAATTTTCAAAGCAATCGGTTCAGTAGTTACGGCGTGAAAGCGGAATAAACAAACAAACAAACTCACTTTCCCATTTGTAATATTAGTATTAGTAAGTATCATGCGTCATTTAGTCTTAATTTATTAAAGTGAATTTTTTATTTCATTGTTAGGGACAATGAAATAAAACATTTCCGTCTTTGTGTTGCATGTCGCGTGATGGTCGGCTATAGGATGTCTATCGAGGTCTAAAATTTCACTTTTACCGTGGTTTCATAAAACAACACAAACCTTTTTTTTTTTTTGTTTTCGGATCTTTACATCATAAGTAAAAATTCCTTTCCTTTCTCTAGAATATATAGTCATCATCATCATCTCAGCGTTTATCCCGGTTGCATCCGCGGCTTTGGTATTGGAGCCCGGGGTCCGCTTTCCTGCACATTCCCCTCCATTTCGCGCGATATTTAGCATCCTGTGGTGAGAGATTGTTGGCACGCATGTCATCTCTTACAACGTCAACTCGACTTCTTTGGTCTACCTCGCTTGTTCCGGCTCGGTGGAGGCGCCTTGGTAAGATATTTGTTACCCACGTAACGTGCCGGTTTTCGTAAGACGTGGCCGTACCAGCGTAGGCGACCCTCCTGCAGTTTGTCTACTATGTCACGGACACAAAGACTGCCCCGGATGCGGGAGTTCCTTATGCGGTCGTTCCGCGTAATTCCACACATCCACCGCAGCATATTCATATGCGTGACACGCAGCTCCGGCTTGTGTCGCTCAAGCTCAGGCCTCACTGCCATACAGAAGGGCAGGTATAATGATGGTCTTATAGACCTCTTCCTTAAGCTTAACTGGAAAATTCTGCCGTCATAAGGAAAAAAGACGCATCTAACATTTTTTTCATGCGAAAAATAATAATATTGGTGGATGCCATTTTTTTCACTGATTTAGAATATGCATGTAACTCAATTTGGAAAAAAAAAATGTTAGATGCGTCTTTTTTCCTTATGACGGCAGATTATTGGGGTCACAAATAACACCCGTCACCTCACGCCATTTTGCCCAAGCTGCAGAAATACGTATCCTAACTTCGCAGTCAATGTCACTTTCTAGAATTCATAGAGTGTAGAAGTAAAAACATTGTATAATAGTAACGTGTACGGATGAAAAGAGTATTTTATTATATTCTATCTAGTCCGAGGTCACTTTGCACTAGAAATGTGTAGCGTGTGGTCGTGTCTTCGCATACAATACGATATTCTTATTGTTAAGATACATATAATACACATTCTTCATAGAACTTATCGTTGTCTCGGTTTATTGAATGTTTTTATTGCTTCTAATCTCGCTAGTACAAGGTTGACCGTAATTCATGATTGGCAATTATGTAACAGTAAATAATGTGAATCCTAAACACAATTCCGAAACTGGAAGATTAAATACGAACATCATCATCATCAACGTTTTTTTATCGTCCCACTGTTGGGCACAGGTCTCCTCTCATACAGAGAAGGATTGAACGTAATCAACACGCTTGCTCAATGCGGGTTGGCGATTTCAGACTTACAGTCCAGGTTTTCTCAAGATGCTTTCCTTCACCTCCAGTCATTGGTGTCCAAGATATACTTAGAAAGTACATATAACTTTAGAAAAGTTACATTGGTACTTGCCTGACCTGGAGTCGAAATCGCGCACTCATACTTGAGAGGCTGGTGTTTCAACCAGTATGAAAACTTAAAACAATATTCTCTTTACAAGAGAAAATCATTTAGTCTAATGCCAAAATAAGTTTTGTAGTAAGTATATTTTGAAACTATCGACTGTAAAACTGTTTTGACTACTATCATAGCAATAATCCCTGTAACTTTGGATAACGTGGTCTAATCAAAATGGAAGAGTTTATTTAGCAACCCAAAAGCCAAGCTTTATGACATTTCATACAAACTTATTTTCTGCCCGCGACTTCATCCGCATAGAATTTCTTATTACCCTGATTCACCTCGACGCATTGCATCACCTATCCGCGTTATCAATATCAATATAATCGTAATCATGCAAGTCATAATTAATTTTAATAAAAATATATCTATGGGAAAGATTGTTTTTACCTATTTTTCAGATGAACTAAAGTTTTACAAAGACCACAGAACACTTAGCAAGATATTTAATATTAGGTCCTTACATATGAAATTATGTGATATGTAGCTTCAATTGGAATGTTTAAGACATTCATCGTACTCCCCGGACCTTGCTCCAACAGACTACCATTTTTATAGAAATTTTGGATAACTTTTTGCAGGGGAAAATTCGACCCCGATGAGGCAGTCCAAACCGCCTTCAAAGATTTTATTGATTGCCGTCCCAATGTTTTATATTTTTAGAAAAGGCATAAACGAACTACCTATGACATGGCAGAAGTGCATAGATAGCAATGGATCATACTTTGATTAAATAAATATGTTAAATTAAAAAAAATAAACGACTTTTATTCCTCCCATTCAAAACGCCAATTTCATATGTCAGGACCTAGTACGAACAGATTTAAAGAAGCAAAAGCCATGTACTAAGTAGAAAACACACATTCTAACACAAGTACGGAACTACAAAGTTAAGTTTATCATATTTTCATCAGTTCTCAACTATTTCCTGCACGAAATACGTGAAAGTATTTTGAGTTGCGACACTGAGCAGACAATTGCATAGATAGAAAACGATATTTAATCAACAACAAAGGTCTAAATAACTCTCAGTACTCGGGTCTCGGTCTCGGTGGTAGGCCATAACATGGCTGCAGGCAGAAGTTACCACCCACCAGACAAAGTCTTGCCGCCAAGCGATTTGTCGTGTTCTGATGATGTCTGGGTTAGCCGTATGGAGGACGGGTCTGAGAAGTTGTGTTGCGATGTGTGCCGGGTACGTTGCGCCAAATGTTGTTGTGTCGGAAGTTTGGTTGTGGAGAGTCTCTAGATCAATCTCCCTCTGGGGCAGCATCGTTCGTGTTGTTGCGTTTAATATTGCATTACCTCGCTCAACTGTCGTCATCCTTCCTATTCCTAAGTTTTTTTTAGTGAGTAGGCTTAATAAACTAGTGCGCTTTAGCATCAACGATTGCATCACTGCTTACCATCAGGCGGGATTGCCGTCAAGCACTAGTTTATAATAACAAAAAAAAAACATCTTGAAGAAATGTGGAGTCGACGTCAACTTTTGAATTAAAATGAGAAAAAAAATTTCTTTTATTTACCGAACTTAAAAGTCTGCGTACCTAATAGATGAGAGGTTAGGCCATTTTATCAATAAAATTAATGAACTCATTGCTAGAGGCTGTCAGTGTTTTGTTATCTAATGTAAAAAAGGTGACCGAATATTGTCATTGCGACGCAATTTAAATCGTCGCATATTATAATCGGTAGAGCAGATAGTATTGTGTAATAAGCACCCAAAAATTACCGTTAAGGTAATGACCATATTTTTGCTGAGACCATTCAAGTAAAATCTATGTTAACGTATCCTACATTTGGGCACGACAAAACCTGTTTCCAAGGCCATAAGTGACGCGTTTCTCTATTCTTATTTACGAGATGGTCCATTCATATTTAAAGTTCAAGTTCGCCGTTTTTACCAGCCGAAATCGGATCGCGAACATACTGATAAACGGTTATTTCTTCCGACATTCCGCCGCTTACCTTGTGCCATAAAAATTTATAGCCGGTCCTGAAAAACGACGTAGCTCCTACTACTAATATATATTATGAAATCCCCTGAAAATTTTCGCCTAACGAGCCCTATCCTTGGGGGAAAATTGGCTCTTAGCGCAAATTAGATTGTGAGTTTTTAGTGAATAAGATTTCAATAGTAGGTGTTTGACTACGTTTACAAAATTTATAGTACCTCAAAAGCAGCATTTATAGAAGACTTATAGGTGCTGATCTTTGCCGAAGTTCTAACTTTCAGGAAAGAAGGTAGACTTTTCATAACCGCCCTTTTTGTATACCTCCCTAACATTAATAGATTTATTTGCTGTAAACTGTGTTCTGGAAAGTATTCATTTCTACTTCGATATATTTTTACTGTGTTTTTTCTGAGGGAGATAAACTGATTTATTTTTGCATTATTTATGATATCAATATAGGAAAGGAAAGAGTTTAAAATATTCAGAGTAATATACATCGTAGAATTAACATAGATAGAGTGGGTCTCCAGATCAATCTCCCACTGGCGCAGCACCGTTGGTCGTGTTGTTGCGTTTAACATTGCATCACCTCGCTCAACTTCTCAAACTCAAACTCAAACTCAAACTCATTTATTGCGATAATGGGTAATTGATATAATTCACATCGATAGGTAAAATAGTTTGGCATCTCCATAATCCGCCTGAAGGCATGCAATTTTACTTGGCGTTTGTCTCTACTTACAATTGAATATACACAACTAATAATCACTTAAGTATAAATTCATTCAAAACAAAATAAAAAAGATATAAAAAGGTCATAAAATTAATAAATGTCAAAAATTTATTATGGACTGGTCAATTACGAATTTATAAAGATGTCAGATAATAATTAATAATTAAAACAAGTCAAGTCAATAAGTAAGTACCAAATACAGTAATGTCATCTCTCATTATTATATTGCATGTCATTTATAAATTCATTTACACTGTAATAGGCTTTTTCTATGAGAAATTTTTTTACTTTGTGTTTAAATATATTACAGCTTAGGCTTTCTAATAATGGTTTTGGTAGGTGATTATAAACACGTGGCGCCATACACAGTACACTGTTATTCATCAAAGCACTTTTGTGTTGAGGACAGTTAACTTTTAAATTGTGACGTTTACTTTTATAATTTTCGTACATCGCTAAATTACATCTGACAAACACCGCCAACTCATACATGTACAGACACGGTACTGTTAATACATTTAGTTTTTTGAAGAATGGCCTACAACTATCCATTTGATCGAGCTTGCACATTGCCCTTATGCACTTTTTTTGTGCTTTGAATATTTGCTCTTTTTCGGTACAGTTTCCCCAAAATATGATTCCGTATCTTAAAATACTCTCAACGTTCCCATAATATGCTGTCAGAACTGCGACCTCGCTAAGTTTTTTTGTGAGCATATACAATGCATACGATTGAGTACTCAATTTTGTACAGAGGATCTCTGCGTGCACTTTCCAATTTAAGCTACCATCTAAATTAAGTCCTAAAAATTTTGTTGTATCCACCTCAGTAATAGTTTCGTCATTATAGTTGATATTGATATTCGTCATTAGGGGAGTTCTTCTCTTCCTTCCTATTCACTCAATTCTTTTTTAAGTGAATAGGCTCTTTGTATGCTTCACCATCAACGGTTGCATCACTGCTTACCATCAGCCGGGATTATAGTCAAGCACTAGTTTATAATTAAAAATTAAAAAAGGCGAATTCAAAGGCAATTCATACCCTATACAATATATAACAAAAACCCTGTTGTTCCTTCTGCCTACGTTTTACGAATCGGTATACGGATGTAATAAAACATATAATTTATAAAAAATTGTTCAACAAAAATAATAATTAAATTAAATATTTAATTATTAATATTTGTAATCTTTAACTAATTTCTTACCTTTGCAATTCTGCATGAAGAAGACATAAGTAGAACGTTCCCGGCAATCTCTTTAACTTACTTACTTACTCCACACTACTACTACTACTACTACTATTATTCTACTTATATTCTAAACATTTTGTCGAATGTGTAGATTTTAATAGTTATTTGATGTTGACTCCTCGACAAGACAATAATTACTTTTTTAAATTATAATTTCATTAATGATATGCTTGTCAGTAAATATTATGTCCCTGAAAGGAACAACAGGGTTTTTGTTACATAGTGTATACACGAACCGTAAGCCTCAGCAGAGACAACTGCAGCCAACACGTCTACAGCTGCCGTCTGCTTATGTTATTTAAACATGGAAGAATGGTATTCAGCACTGCAAGTCAATAAACCTTAAATACGCGTACAATAATATTAAACTCAGATACGCGTGATAACTTAGTGAGAACTAAGTGGGCGTGAAGTGAGCTTGAAAGTAAGGATTGTCACTAGTGACAGCTTATTGCAAACTCACTTCACCACACCGTGAGAAATGAAATGAAATGAAATCGTTTATTAAGCAAGTAGGATCACTGATCACTTTTACACGTCAAGTTTATTTTTTATTTTATTTTTTTAATTAGATGAAGCCGGCATTTCCTAACTGACTACCTCTGAGAAGAAATAGCCGAAACAAACTCAGGGATCATCGTCTTTTTTCAAGTCCAGACAAACATGAAGATGTTTACAATAATTTTAACCTTACAATTACGCATATTGCTTAATAACAATGCTTAACAGAGCGAGCAGCTCAGTCCCAAGCTTTTTTGTCTTCTAAATAATCTGTGATTTTATAATACCCCTTCTTGCAAAGTTTGGCCTTTATATGGTTCTTAAATCGTTTAATGGGTAAGTTTCGAATGTCCATGGGAAGCTTGTTGTAAAAGTGTATACATTGACCCATGCACGAGTTGCCTACTCTGTGGAGACGAGTGTGATGTACTGCAAGATTGTGTTTGTTCCTGGTATTCATATTATGAATATCGCTTATTTTCTTAAAATTCGAGATATTTTTATGAACATACATAAGATTTTCAAATATATATTGTGAAGCTACAGTCAGAATGTTCACCTCTTTGAACTTTTCTCTAAGAGAATCTCTAGGACCAAGGTTGTAAATGGTTCGAACAGCCCTCTTCTGTAAAACAAAGATGGTATTGATGTCCGCACAAGTTCCCCAGAGAAGAATCCCATAAGTCATAAGACTATGAAAATAACTAAAATAAAGAATTCTGGCTGTATCCACATCAGTTATCTGTCTAATTTTCTTAACAGCAAAGGCGGCAGAACTGTCAACCCGACAGCTTCTCAATGTGAGGACCCCATTGTAACTTGGCGTCAATAGTTAATCCAAGAAAAACTGTCGACTCGACAGGGATCAACTCTACTCCATTCAGTTGAACGTTGGTACTTATCTGCCTGACATTTGGCGTAGAAAATTTAATGACTTTAGTTTTTTTTTCATTTAAAAGGAGGTTATTTAGATTAAACCAATGGACAACTTTAGAGAGTGCATTGTTAACTTCGTCAAAATTTGTTAGCTGACGCTTGACTTTAAAAATAATAAAAAGTAAAAAAACTAAAACCCAACTACGACAAAAAACGACGCTGAAAAAGTATAAAACAAGATTTTCAGAATACTGAACGGAACAAAGTTGCTAATGTAGTTGCAAGTAAATGGACAAAGTAGACTCTACCAAGATGCCTTCGTTGCAAATTGACAATAATGTCATACAATACTATTCTGAAGTATGCAATATTCACCAAGTAGAGATAAATTTTCGTGTTTGGAAAGGCGTAGTCACACGTTCTCAAGGTGCTACGGTAGGTAGGTATATGTAACTGTGTTTACTTTTTATTATTTGTACTGTTTTGGTGTTAAAGTGTATTTGTGGCGCATAATATTAACACAGTCTAAAAATCATACAGTCGTCCGACGAAGACGTCTAGACAGAGCAATCGTGCGGGTTGTGAGGGACGAGACGCGGGTAAGCGGCACCCGAGCTGCAAACAAAACGATGTTCGTAGCTCGGTATCTATCATTAAGGACTAACACGTGTTCGTTTTTTTACTTGTTTGTTTTATAATTTGATATGAGTGTCAATTTTGAGTATGATTGGGTTACTTGTCACGAAAAAGTCATCCTTTTTGACATCCAAAATGGCGGACGTAATTTTTTTTATAATTTGATATGAGTGTCAATTTTGAGTATAATTGGGGTGCTTGTTACGAAAAAGGCCCTTTTTGAAATCCAAGATGGCGGACGCCAATTTAAATGTATATTAATATGATATGGGTCATATGGGTGAGTGATGGGTGAGTGATATGGGTTGTATTCCGAGGTGGATTGGGGTGCTGCTTACGAATATGCCATCTTAATAACTTAAATCTGTCTCGAGTTGTTTCCGTTGTAAAAATAGCAAATTAATTAAATATAATACAGCTATCGATGTTGATCTGCAATAATATCATAAATATTGTTTATTTGTGACAACCCTGGCCGATGCGTTACTGTTTAGACGATGTGGGCATTTTACACGAGATCAAAGGCGTCGACCTACTGTATGTATTTTATACTGTGATATTAATAAAAGTTAAAATGACGAACTAAAAACTAGGTAGTTAACATACGACATCTCTTTTGACTTATGTATCGGCGCATAGTAATATGTAGAGATGTCCTATTTTACTATTTCGTAGCACGTGGATCGTAGCGCGTATAGCAATGGTTTCCCCGTATGAAGCTTCCAGTATTTTGTAGTAGCGACGCACATTTGCGTCGATGGCAGCGAATGGGTCATGAATTAGTGGATGAGGTCGTTAGTAAGTATAAATAAATTGGATGTTTCATATATTGAGAGGACCTGGGAAGATTTCTTAATCTATGTAATTCTGATAAAGATCGACTGTCATGTGGATTTTTAAGTAATTTATTATGATCCAAGGCAGTTATAAACAATCACTCTATGGTTTTGATTCTACTGAGAGCGACATAGGCCTGTCCTTTAGCAAACAATGACTTTCCTAGATCGATAACTGCTTTATCTAGAGTACAACCTTGTAATTTATGTACAGTACAACCCCAAGAAAGAATCAGCGGGGGCATTTTACGCTGAATTTTCCCAGACCCCCTCAAGCCGTCAAATTCAGTGAGGCAAGGCTCGATTCTGATAAATCCGTTAATATCTGCTTTTATGGATGCGTCGTCAAATTGTATGACAGCGCTAGGCTGTTCTCCCTGTTCCAACTGATCGCGCAGAAGAGCAGGCCATTCGAAGGTCTTCACCACTCCCATCGCTCCGTTTACCAAATCCTGGTTTACATTCAAATTTCAGCATTACTAACAACATTAATAGAAGCATTACTCGGGATTATGTACAAGCATAAAGTACTCGTGAAGCTCTTTCAAGTGATACCAAATACGGTATATTTATTTTACTTTTATATTATCATAGAACTTTTTGTCCGCTAGAGGGCGCAATACTAAATTTGGTGACAAGCTTTATAGCTCCCTAGCAGCCGCCAGCGACTTCGTTCGCGTAGAATTAATTATGCTCCGCTCCTATTGGTCGCAGCGTGATGTTATATAGCCTAAAGCCTTCCTGGATTAATGGGCTATCCAACGCAAAAAGAATTTTTCAAATCGGACCAGTAGTTCCTGAGATTAGCGCGCACAAACAAACAAACAAACAAAACCTTCAGCTTTATATATTAGTATAGATAACCAACAGAATATCAAGGCCCTTCTAATGGTACTGCAGTGGTCCTATTCTGATAAGTAGTAAAGAAGCTATGAACGAAAAGATGTGAATTATAATATGCAATCAGCCCATGAATACAGCTAAAGTCACAAGCAAATGCTAGTAATATATATATATTCAAAATGTACAAGTAAAGCGCTTTCAAATGATACCAAACACGGCATATTTATCTTAACTTAATTTTTGTACTCTGTATGTTTTGTCCGCTAGAGGGCGCCACATTAGATTTTGTGAAACTCCATATAGCCTATAACCAGCGGACAATTAAGACGCTTCTAATGATATGTCATTTGTCGAATTCTGATAAGTAGTTTAGAAGTTACGAGGGAACAGGTGAACATACATACATACATACATACATACATACATACATACATACATACATAGCCTGTCAAAATCATAACCCTCCTTTTGCTTTGCCGTAGTCGGGTAATAAGAGAAGTGTCATCCGCGAACAATACTATGTTGTGATTATCCCTCGCGTGATGAGGTAAGTCATTAATATAAATTAAAAACAAGAATGGACCTAGAATTGACCTACATTTTTATATCAAGAATAGGTTACCTCTGCTATTGATGTCACTTGTCGCTGATGCTGCTGTTGAGTCGTCGTCATTACATTTAGCACCTCATTGATATACACATCATCCTCATTGACATATCAACATTATACCTATACATACATATACAACGTTATTTTTTTTTATAGTTTGTTCAGAATAAGCAACTGAATCGATTCCAATCATTTTTACACCATGTTATATTTTTTCCCAAATCCAAATGGAAATTGTTGCAGTGTGGTTAGCGAGCGCGCAACACAGCTGGCGGATCACATTCAGCTGTATCATAGTAGAAGGCGTGAGACAGGTCAATGCACCGCCCCGTCGCGCCGCGCCGCTGCATACCATATTTTTGTTCTTCCTCCGTGCACGGTTCGCGCGGCCGTCTTTTTCGACATGAATAATTCATTACGTGACATTGCCTGCATGTGCAAAGCCATAAGAGAAAGAAAGAAGAACTTTTGAAGATTTTTATTTTACTTGAAATTGGCATAAAGTCATAACTAGTGCCACACTACAAAAACGAAACTTTACGGTTTTTCATGATATTTTTCTGAAATTTTGTACATAGATTCTTTACTTAAAAATACTGGACATGTGTTTCGGGTTTCGCATAAACAAAAAATAAGGTTGAATAATATCACGCCAGTAATCTCGGAATGTTTAAGTAGATGTAAAACCCTCCGAAATCATTACATATCATTATACCACAAATAATATCTTTACATCGTTAATTGCATTGATTTTGAGAGGTTCACGTGCAGAAACCGCTTTTAGCTGGTAACAGATTTGTAACACCTTACGCGGCCAACGACGTGACAAATCGACACGTGCCCCGTGCGTTCATTGGCCGCATTGATGAAAGGAGCACCTTTCATCAATGAGCACGCGTGACTTGGAATCGTGTATTTCGGTCTCCAATTTGCTTTAACATTAATTTCGAATGATTTGTCTGGATTTCGTGGAATTGTTGTACCTACTTAGTGAAATTGATTCTTTTCTGTGTTTTTGAATAATATTTGTTTCTTTCATTCAGAACACAAAAAATAATCAGTATTTTGTAGTTGAAATTTTGATGCTGCATTTATTCACAGAGTTTTAAAAATACCATATGCCTACGATTCAGGTATTTATTACAACTTGCAGACTAGTGTGCATTCAAAGACATTCTAATTTAACGTGAATCTTAGTCGTGTACCTACCTTCTAAATCTTATTGCGATATTATATATTTGCGATAATTTCAATAATCGATTTTTTTATGTTATCTATTCGCATATCATCATTGCGGATTGCTATAGTGACAGCTGCACAATGGATATAATAGACTGGAAAACGCATTGGAATAACCATATCAAGCGAGTCGTTTTCAGTGTTGTCTTTATCAACTAAAGATTATCAATGTCTGTCTGTCTTGAGTATTATCTTGTATTTAGACACGGTAGTAATAGTAGGTGTTTTGAATAATTATCTGGGCATGACTTGTGCCGACGCTCATTTTCGGTACGGTATGGCAAGGGATTTTTGTGCGACGAAATAAATAACTTAAAACTAAGGGAATCAAATCAAACTGAAAGTGCAATGATGATGCTAAAAGACCTCATGACCTGCTAAGGTTATCGCGGCATCATTGCCAATTAAAAGTCAATTTTAATGTCACACTTTTAAGTTACATTTTCTATTCGATGCAATATCCCTTATAGTGACGTGTCGCCAGTGGTTGCCGGCTGAGACTCCCAAAGTCCCTCGCCCGCGCCTCACCCTAGACCGCGGACTGGAAAAATGACCTGCGGTCCACTCCACCTCTCTCTCTATTCATGCACTCTGCAGCTGTAGAGCGCAGATAAAGAGCCCTCGGGAGCGACTTCTCCGCTCCGGCAGAAATTCGCCGCGGGCAACAATCCCCTTTTGCCGGATTGTTGCCCGCGCCCAGAGTGCACTGGCCCAGCGTCTGCTCGTCCTCTGGGGTTGAATCAAGAGGATCAGCAGCCACCGAGCACTCGGGGAGGTTTTCTGCCACGCACCCCACATAATTTTGATTGACATGCCTCAACATCATAGGTAGTCTTCCATGGACAAGTTCCGTCTCTTCTGAGGCTTCAAAAGACGAGCGGAATGTTGTTAACTGCTGCCGAGGTGCTGTGAGGCGTGTCGCACGTGTGTGTGAACACTTCACTGAAAAAATCCCTATTCTTATTTTCGTATTTAGTTAATTTTTAACAGCCATTAGAGCCATAAAAAGACACAGCCTCCTTGGACAGCCTCCGTGGCGTAGCGGTAGCGGACGCGGCCGCTGCGCAAGGTGGCGATTCCCGCACAGTCAAAATCAAATCAAATCATTTATTTCAAATAAACCAGTTACAGGCACTTTTGAATTGTCAGTGCAAGTATTTGTATTCATGAATATGAATATTTGCACTGGTCTAGTCGTGCCTCGGAAAGCACGTTAAGCCGTTGGTCCCGGTTGCCATACGAACATCTAGTGGCAGTCGTTACGGGTTGTTGGAGCCCTCAAAAGTCCAACAATTGGTCTAACTGCAATGCTTCGATGTCGCCTTCGGGTTGTGGAGGTCAGACGGCAGTCGCTTCACGGAAAATGTCGAAGTTTAGCCATATCAGCAGTTGGACTAGTAAAAGCGGACCCCAGACTCCAAAACTGAAAAGGCTTCGGATGCGACTGGGATTAACGCTGGGATGTTGATGATTAGAGCCATAAAAAGGAGGCACATAGAGGTAGAAAGTGCTTGACATCTCACATATTCAGGCATTGTAAAAAAAATAAATAAAATTATATGATGCATATTATGAAGCATATTTCTAACCGATTGCTCCATATGTTCAAAAATGTTTTTGCTCAACAAAGTAAAAAACACAATGAATGTTGTTGACCTGTCAAATGGAAACCCATTGCTACTGATAATTTGTTATGCAATTATTCTGCTCTTTCCTCTACAGTTTGACAATTAGCGAATGTTAATTCAACATTAAGAAAACCACGTTGAATAACTATTAGTTATAAAAATATCATAACCAGGTCAGTTTTAATACACCACAATAACTTACGATAAGCATCTGTATATTTTACCAAATTTAATTTCTTAAAAACATTTACAAATATTGTTTAAAATGTAACAGACTGATTCATTCACGTGTCTTGGGATATTATAGGATCGTGTGTGATGTATGTACATCAATCTTCTTCAATCAGATATAGCTCGCTCCAAGATCAACAAATACTTAGTGGGATAAAACTAGGTAAGCATGGAAGCGATCTGCGATTGGTTTTTGAGCGATTTATTGCAGTTTTACTTCAAAATGTATTACAGAATTAAATTTAACCTAAACTGTGGCAGTCTATGGGCTGACTTTGAACGGGGTGCATATCTATTATGTGCTGACAGAACAAGGTACGATAAAAACAGCTGCAAAGGTAGAGTGTCAACAGCTACCGTTAACGCATATCGTGTGTGTGCTCATTAATTCATCATCATCAACAAACTTTTATCGTCCCACTGCTGGGCATAGGTCTCCTCTCATACAGAGAAGGATTGAGCGTAATCACCACGCTTGCTCAATGTGGGTTGGCGATTTCAGACTTAAAGTTTAGGTTTCCTCAAGATGTTTTACTTCACCTTTTAATCAGTCATTGGTGTCCAATATATACTTAGAACGTAAACTTATGAAAGTTACATTGGTACTTACCTGCCTGGAATCGAACCCGCATACTCATACTTGAGAGGCTGGTGTTTTAACCACTAGGCCACCACGGCTATACACACACGAATTGAGGCTTGCATATTGCATAATTAGCCTAAAATGTTTACCCACGAGCCTCCTGTGTGAGAGAGATTGAGTTAGAATAGCGTGGTATATGTACTTCTTCTCCTTCAGCTTAAAGATATTCACTGCTGGACAAAGGCCTCGCCCAAGATTTACCATTACACTGGAGGATTACTGGGTTAGTCATAATCCCCACGCTTGGCAGACGGGTTGGGGATCGCAGTAATTTGATATTCCACAGGAGAAACACTGCTGCCCGTTTCCCTGGTGAGAGTTCCCTTAGTCGCCTCTTACGACACCCACGGGAGGATACGGGGGTTGGTACTATTCTAAGCCCAGTACCACACGTAGATGTCACATGTCTCTGAAATTTCTAATCTAGGACATGTCGGTTTCCTCTCGAAGTTTCCTTCACCGATTTGAGAGCAGGTTGTGACGATTTAATGTACAAAATGGAAAGTACGTTTCGATCTAATGTCATCTGTAGGGTCAACATGGTCGGAGATCCCACAAGACCGAGAGGTGTACCAGCAATGTGTACCACTAAATAGGCACATAAAATAAATATTGTCTACTAGCGGCCGCCAGCGACTTCGTTCGCGTGGAGTTAGTTATGCTTCGCTCCAATTAGTCGCAGGGTTATGTTTTATAGCCTTCCTGGATTAATGGGTTATCCAACGCAAAAAGAATTTTTCAAATCGGACCAATTCTAAAGCAATTTATACAGAGGGTGGTGGGTACTAACACTAGATAATAAGTTGTTTTTCTTTTTGATTTTACTAATATTTTATGGATTATCTGGTCTGAAATAAAAATCATTTTTTTTTTGTTTATATTTTAGTATAGATGACAGTTTGAACCTTTGAAATCCTTTCCTAACTTAAGCTCGTATTTCCCATTTCATTTAAGTATTTTCTACTTTTAGTATTCATAATTCAAGTTTCCTTTCCTTTCTTTCCATCTTTAGCAACCTTACTCGACGTGGAATACGTTGAGTAAGGTATTGATAAAGGTAAGAATTGAGAGTGTAGACTCACAAGGAAAACTAAGAATAGCAACAATTTAACGAGTCCTTTATTTGCCCCATTAACTCGTATGGCCCCGAAGCCCCCTGAACCAATTAAATTCGAACATTGTTTCAGTGAAAAACCACTTGGAAGTTTACGCTCGACGAAACAATAAAGTAACGAAATAGTTGCACTCTGTCATGGCTGTTTCACTAAGTTTGTAAAGCTGGATTGTGCTGACATTGTGTTACTTTGATTTGAATAAATTAAACGTATTCTAGTATACACTTAAACAATGTAGTGTGCACTAAAAGTAGGTACTCGTTTTTGTACCATGTCAGCTTTAATTATGTATATTTAAAACCGTCGGGAGCGACAATACGGGCTTATCTTTTATAAAATGGCTTGAAACAGTCTCGTGCAGCGATGAGACGAGACATGAAGTTAGAACACTTTTTTTTAACTCGTGGGTTGTGTCAATGCCCCGAAGATGTGTCTGTGCATTTTGATACGTATATTTTATTCCCTCAAAATGTGCAAATCAAGTACTTTTCACATTATCTCCATGTAAGCGTGGGTCTGATTGTAACAACCATACACCACCTCCTTTAGCGCACCGTACACTTCGCTTTGCATATGCTTGGTGTCACAATCAGCGGAGATGAACCCAGATCAACAACGACATGTACATTATTTTACACGCTAAGCCACGTCGTGTTCAGTCCGGGTCTGATGACACTAGCTGCCGACCAGCACCTGCTCTGACGTCATTAGACACAGCATACCTCACCCGCTGGGCTCTTAATCACACCAGGCTGAGCCAGGAGAGTACTGTGCTACTCCACCAAGGGAAACTTTTTTTTATAAATTATAAACTAGCGCTTGACCGCAATCCCGCCTGATGGTAAGCAGTGACGCAATCGTTGATGGTAAAGCGCACTAGTTTATTAAGAGCCTATTCACTCTAGCCTTGAAGACACTCAAATTGTTGTCCGACGGAAACACCGCCGCTGGCAAATTGTTCCAGTCCCTCGATGTACGCGGTATAAAGGAGGAGGCGAAAGGCTTCGTCCGGATCGTAGCGGTGTTAACAACGTAAGGGTGGAAACTCGCCGTACCACGGATCGTCTGATGGTGGAACGGAAATGGAGGAATTAAATCATGCAACTGAAACTAAAGAAATTGTAGTGTCCTCCTACCCTAAAATATATTATAGTCTCTAGAATTGAGCTAGTAGAGTAAGAAAACTAAAGTGGCAATGGGCTGGCTATGTTTGTCGAAGGACCGACAATTTTCGGTGGGGCACACAAGTCCTAAAGTAGAGACTGCTTATCGACAAGCGTAGTGTGGGATGTCCTCCTGGAAGATGGTGGAAGAAGGTGGCTGGCACGCACTGGATGCAAAAATAGTGGCGCGGACTTGGAATGTCCTTATTCTAGCAGAGAACTGATAAAGGCTGAATTGATTGATCTACACTTAAATTTCCCTTTAGTCATCTTCATTAAAAAAAAAAAACACATTTGATTGTTGGTTGACGCTTTACGTGGTTGTTTATCTTATTACTTACTTACTTACCTACTTACTATTAATTTATCTCTTTACGTAAACCTCTTTCGTCAAATGATGATGTTTCGGTATGTTTTCAAATCATTCTTGGTAGTCGCTAACTAATTGATCCCTTATTCGCAAACTACATACAAATAAATTAATTAAATTTTCTTCCTACTGTCACTAAAACTGCGCTTGCACAATCACTTTTACTTCCCATCCTGCAGATGTCAGTTATCCAGATCTTACTGAGGCACAACTAGATAAACTTGAGCGACTTCAAAACTTTTGCATAAGATTTATATTTGGCCTGCGCAAATATGATCACATATCTGAATTTCGTACAAAGCTTAAGTGGCTTCCCATACGTCTTCGCCGGAATTCTCATATCCTATTTCAGCTCTACAGCACTTTGTTTAATCCTAAAACCCCCACTTATCTTAAAGAACGATTCAAGTTCCTTCATGACACACATAATAGATATCTGAGGTCATCGGAAAACCTGATATTAGACATGCCGATGCATTCCACTAGTTTTTACGATAAATCCTTTACTGTACAAGCAGTTCGGCTATGGAATAACTTGCCCGTGTCTGTAAGGCGTGCTCAAACTCCGTCCACTTTTAAAACCATGGTAAAAAAGCATTTCCTCTCTCTTTAAACATGTCATTATTTTTTATTTGCTTTTGTATGATTTTTATTAATTATATGTATATAAGTATTTATTGTACTAGTATGATACACTTAACGTGTATATTTATTATATAAACTATGTAAAATTGTAAATAGTACACTGTAGACTACCTACATTATTTCTCTCTCCTTCCCCTTACTATTCCATCCAAAGGTTGTCTGTAAAAGATCGCTCTTAGCGATAAGACCGCCCATTGTGTCACCCTTTGTAAAATTTTTATATTTATGTTTTTGTAATCTATATGGTGTACATAATAAAGAGTATTCTATTCTATTCTATTCTACATACAAATTTTGCTTCAGTACACCTTTTGTTTCTATTTAATTAAGAAAAGGACAGATTTTTTTTTATAACTATAATCGAGCTCTAAGCAGTGATGCAATCGTCGATGGTAAAGCGTGCTAGTTTATTAAGAGCCTATTCACCAAAAAAAAAAACTGAGTTAAAAGTAGGGAAGACGGCAGTTGAGCGAAGTGATGCAATATTAAACCCAACAATACCTAGATAATCTAGAGACCCTTCACGACCAACACAACAACATTTGGCGCATCGTACCCGGAACACATTGCAACACAACTGCTCAGACCCGCCCTCCGTGCGGCTTCACCAGACATCATGCCGGAACACGACAAATCGCTTGGCGGCAAGACCTTGTCTGGTGGGTGGTAACTTCTGCCGGCAGCCGGTGTTACGGCCTACCACCGAGAAACATGACATTAAAAAAGAACACAACAGATTTTTTTTATATAACTACTAGCTTTCCGCCCGCGGCTTCGCCCGCGTAAATTTCGGTTATATCGCGCTCTTTAGATTTCCCTCGGGAACATCAAATTTTTCCGGGATAAAAGGTAGCCTATGTCCTTTCTCGGGGTCTAAAGATTGTGTGCTTTCCGCCCGCGTCTTCGTCCGCGTGGTGTTCGGTTATATCGCGCTTTTTAGATTTCCCTCGGGAATATCAATTTTTTCCGGGATAGCAGGTAGCCTATATTTTTTCTCAGGGTCCAAAGATTGTCTGTGCCAAATTTCATCAAAATCGGTTGAGAGGTTTAGGCGAGAAAGCGTAACAGACAGACAGACAGACAGACAGACAGACAGACAGACAGAGTTACTTTCGCATTTATAATATTAGTATGGATGAACTAGCACTTGACCGCAATCCCGATGTAAAGCAGTGATGCAATCGTTGATGGAAAAGCGTGCTAGTTTATTAAGAGCATATTCACTCAAAAAAATTGTGTGAGTAGGAAGGAAGACGGCTGTTGAGCAAGGTGATGCAATATTAAACCCAATAATACGACCAACGATGCTGCGCCAGAAGGAGTTTGGTCTAGAGACCCTTCACGACCGACACAACAACATTTGGCGCATCGTACCCGTAACACATCGCAACACAATTGACCCGTCCTCCGTACGACGTCACCAGACATCATGCCAAAACACCACGAATCGCTTAGTGAAGAAGACTTTGTTGGAAGAATTTTCAGTTTAACCCTGCCAAGTTAAGATCCTCCATAGACTTTTTTTTTTTTGTTATGGTTCAATTATTTCCGTTCTTCTGAACGGAAAAGGCAAAGGCATTACGCCATACAGCCTAGTCTTCAGTAAATATTTTCTTGGGTAAACTTCTATCCTAACTTATCCTGATTAATCCTAACTTATCCTAGCTTATCCTAAACTTATCCTAACTAATCTAATTCCTTTCGTTTCCCGCGTGTGGCCGATTAGGAGTGGTTTAGCGTAAAGACATGATGTGGCCACTATGCTACAGTATTTCACTGCTCTTTATGAATTATTCACTGAATGCACTTTTTACTACATAAATCACGCGCTTTTATTTAGTAAACAACACTATAAATAATTTTAAAAGTCCAATGAAATATGAGCGTGACACTCATCTTGACATTCCCGCCAAAAGCCCCTCCATACACAGTTTTAAATGTGGTTAAAACATAGCGTCTAAAAATAATTCAATTTACATCAGACGCAAATCAATATGACAGGATTATACTAACATTTACCTTCTGTCGTTTTTTAGTGAAATAGAAAGAAAAATATTCACTAAATTTAAATTTAGTTTAGTGTATAAACGATTCGGGGCCAGAGACTACTTTTCATGACTAATCTACGAAACGGGTTTAAATATGTAGTTCACTATCACATATACAACGTTATTTTTATACGAAATCTGAATATAGTTTGTACAGAACCAGCAACTGAAATGATTCCCATCATTTTTACACCATGTTATATTTTTCCCAAATACATTTAGAAATTGATGCAGTGTGGTTACCGAGCGCACACCGCTGACGGTAGATCATAGTACTACACACTGAGGCAGCAAAACCAAGTAAGATAGCAAGCTCATAAGTTTGTGGTTTTTCATTATATCTTTTTGAAAATTTTTACATAGATTCTTTACTTAAAAATGGTACTGGACACGTGTTTCAGGTTTTACATGACCTTAAAATAACGTTTTTTATAAAAAAATTGTAATGGATACAAATTTTTGTCCCAAAATTTTATCAGTGTTTTACATTAATATTACCTAAAGTTACATGCATAATTAGCCTCTATTGTTCCCACTACTGGGAAACATGTCTTCTCCATGTGAAAAGCGGTGTGCTGTAATTCACCTTACAAGTCCACTACGGGTTGGTAAATATCATATGTCCTACAATGTTTGCTTCTAGGACATGCCGGTTTCCTCCGATCTACAAATCGCACTTTAAAGAGCTATTGTGGCCCAGTGGGGCCCAATCGCGTTTTATAGTACCTAACATGAAATAAAGAAATCTCGAAGTTATATCAAGTCGAAAAATCTGTACGTAACTGGAGTGCATTGTTAGTCTATTATAAATTAAATATCAAGCTTTATTATTGAAAAGAAGATAAAAAATTACGTAAGGATCGTAGCATGTAGAGCTCAATACTTACTGCTGACCCGAATGAGAAGAAGTCGTGAATTAAATTAGGTATGTGTAAAAACGATTTAAAAGCGATTCGTCGTGTTCCGGCATGATGTCTGGTGAATACGTACGGAGGACGGGTCTGAGCTGTTGAATTGCGATGTGTGCCGGGTACGATGCGTCAAATGTTATTGTGTCGCGAATTTGATCGTGAAGGGTCTCCAGATCAATCTCCCTCTGGCGCAGCATCGTTGGTCATGTTGTTCGGTTTAACATTGCATCACCTCGCTTAGCTGCAGTCTTCCTTCCTGCTCAATAAGATTTGTAAGTGAATAGGCTTAATAAACTTGTGCGCTTTACCATCAACGATTGCTTCACTGCTTACCATCAGGCGGGATTGCAGTCAAGCACTACTTCATAATTATTTTAAAAAAAAAACGAAGTTCAAAATATCGACGCTTGAAAGGCAATCATATCTAAGCGACAAAAATTCGTAAATTGAGTTAGATACACCAAACGACGCAGAATAATATGGCGGTTCGAATGGTGTATATAACTCAATTTACGATTTTTTGTCGCTTAGATATGATTTCCTTTCAAGCGTCGATATGTACAACGTCTTACGACATGTACCGAAGTGTGTATGAGTGAAGTAGTTAATACATTTCATTACGTACGAATATCCCACATGGTCTGATTATAAATATTTTCACCACATAAACGTTGAAAATAACAATCAATGGGTACTGTTTAATTTGCTCACGTCGAAAATACGCGAAATGTAAACGATTAAAATCTTCTAGCGCGGTACGTGTATGCAGTAACTCTTGAAGAGTCGTATAACTATCAACGTACGCAGCTTTTTTAATACACAGCCAGTAAATTTATATAGATTTTGATAAAGAAATAGAAAATGTATTGTTATTTTTATATTAATATGGAATTTCCTTTCTTTCATTTTCAGAATTTCTATAACAAGCAAATGGGTTTACTTATTTCGCGTAGTACTAGTACACAATTAAATAAACACTAGGCATAAATAATAATCGGTAAGTCCCCTCTTTGAGGAGTGGCTAGAGAGGCGCCACGGCGCCCTCACCTTCCGCCTGACGCAGGTCCTCACCGGACACGGTTGTTAATGAGGTTCCTGTTCCGTATTAGGCGGGAAGAAACGCCAGGGTATCACCATTGTGTGAACACGATGGAGCATACGGTGGAGGTCTGCTCGGCTTGGGTAGAGCACCGCCGTGTCCTCGTAGCGGCGATCGGCGGCGATCTCTCGCGTTCGACCCTGGTCCAGGCCATGGTCCGGAGCGGGAGTGCATGGCAGGCCGTCACCTCCTTTTGCGAAGCAGTGATGCTGGCAAAGGAGGAGGCGGAGCGCGTGAGGCAACGGGAATCCCAGCGCCCTCATGCCACTAGGCGCCGCAGGAGACGCCCTGGTTGGGAGACGACACCTAACTCCCAGACAACGTGGGCGCGGGCCTGCGGGCGGTGAGCAGTGGGCAGCTCGCCGCCCGGTAAGGACCAGGCCCGAGTCGAAGGCGCGTCGTGTTTCACGCGCGCCTCAAAGAGATGTCAGCACATCGAGACGGAATCCACGAAGGCCCATGCCTCCTGGGTCAGGGTTGCGGGTTGGTAAAACAAGAAACCGTGGCCCTGGCCGTCGCACAGGCAAGCGAAGAAACACGGGTGGGTTTTAGTCAAGTCATTTGATGATTTCCAATCCCAAAAAAAAAAGGCTTAAATAATAATGAGATGAATTGTTTACTCTATTAATGAAGACGAGAGTGAATAGGTTCATAAGAAACTATGTACTTTATCGTCAACGATTGCATCACTGCTTACCATCAAGCAGGATCAAGCACTAGGCTTGACCGCGATCCCACCCATACCCCCATTAATAAGATAGAAGAATACAAAAATGCTGCTGTTTTATTTGTCAAAATACAATATACCTACTTCTGTACCATAACTGGTCATCATAAATAACAGGGAACGTGACACTTTGGGTACCAATTTGCTGGACATTTTTTGTACGTATAAGAAACCCTTAACTATACATGCTACATTTTCAAAGCTTTGAAGAAATCATAATGATCGCTTTGAGACTTGAGTGGCCCTGCCAAGTCAACCTAAATGTCACCTAAGACCAAGGTAATCTAAGTACTTTTTGGAATAGCCAACTAAAATCAGTTTTATTTGCTTCTACCTCAATAGTTAGGTTCAATAGCGTCTTTTAACGGCATCCGTTCCATCATCGGACGGCCCGATGTACGCCGAGTACCTACCCTTACCTTATTTACACAGCTCCGATCTGGACGTAGCGTTTGCTTCTTATTTTATAAGTCGAAGGATTGAAAAAATATGCCTGAGGCGGTTTTCCTGGTTTCATTAAAATTTATTTGTCTTCAAGGCTAGAGTGAATAGGCTCTTTATAAAACTAAGCGCACGAGTTTTATAAAGATCCAAGACCACTTACGATTGCATCACTGCTTACCATCTGGCAGAATCGTAGTCTAGCGCTTGTTTAAAACATTTAAAAACATCTTTGATATGAATGATTTGACTTTTATTTGACCTAATCAAAAGGAATTGGAAAGGGTACTAGTGCTGATCCTACCAACTATTGGCCGATATCAATAACCTCCTTACTTTGCACAGATTATGAAACGTGTACGGGTTCGCCGCAATCGGTCGGCTAGGGACCTATTAGTGTATGTCACTCACTTATGGGGATATGCTCTGTGTCTGTGTCTGGGGTGTTGTGGGGGTGTGCTATGTATCTAGAAGATATGCAGAAGGCCTTCGACTGTGTCCCTCGCGGGGTGATCTGGTGGGCACTGAGGTCCAAAAGGGTACCTGAAGCCTATGTTGACATAATTCGAGACATGTACCTCAATTCCGATTCCGTTGTTAGGACCGCTGTTGGCGACACTAAACCCTTCCCCATCACCGTCGGAGTCCACCAGGGATCCGTCCTGAGTCCGTTTCTGTTCAGCGTGATATTAGACGTCTTGTCGGGCAGCATCAAGGACTCACATGAGCAGCCTCCCTGGCTACTCATGTATGCTGACGATATCGAGCTGGCGAACGCGGACAGGGAACGGTTGGTGCGACGTGTGAATGCGTGGAAGGACTCGCTTGAGGACGCAGGTCTGAAACTCAACGTGGCGAAGACCGTGTACTTGGCCAGCAACACGACAGACCCCATATCTGTGCGCATAGGCAGAGACATTGTCGAGTGCACGGACCAGTTTAAATACTTGGGGTCTGTGCTTCACGCGTCCGGCGACATTGATTGCGACCTCAAGGCACGTATTTCCGCAGCTTGGGCGAAATGGCGTGAGGTGACGGGTGTCATTTGTGACCCCAAAATGCCGGTTAAGCTTAAGGGACAGGTCTATAAAACCATCATTAGACCTGTTCTCCTGTATGGCAGTGAGGCGTGGCCTGTGCTTGAGCGACACAAGCAGGAATTGCGTGTCACGGAGATGAATATGCTGCGGTGGATGTGTGGAGTTACGCGGAAAGACCGCATCAGGAACTCCCGCATCCGGGACAGACTTCGTGTCCGTGACATTGCAGACAAACTGCAGGAGGGTCGCCGGCATGTTACGTGGGTAACAAATGTCTTGCCATGGCGCCTCCGCCGGGCTAGAACAAGCGGGGTAGACCAAAGAGGTGCTGGCTTGACGTTGTAAGAGATGACATGCGTGCCAACAAGCTCTTACCACAGGATGCTAAAGATCGTGCGAAATGGAGGAGAATGTGCAGGAAAGCGGACCCCGGGCTCCAACGCGAAAGCCGCTGATGCAACCGGGATAAACGCTGAGATGATGATGACTCACTTATGATGACTGAGATTTAGTTCAAAACGGTCTCCAAAGCCAAAGTACAGGCGAAGAATACTCAGCCTCTCGGTGTTCTATAGGGTGCATTTTGGAGAGTGTGCGAGGAAATTGCATGATTTAATTCCCCCATCTCCATTCCATCATCGTACGACCCGTCGTACAGCACGGTATCCATACTTACGTTGTTGACACTACTATGATCCGGACGAAGCGTTTCGCCTCGTCATTGGAACAATTTTCCAGCGACGCTGTTTCCTGCTGTAGTGAGTGAGTTCTTGTTGTACAACAATTTTTATCTATTAATTTCATATCCTTGACTGCCAAACCTTTATTTATTGCTGTTTGGCTGTATCAAAAATGGTAGATAAAGTGGTAAAAGCTACCAAAATTATCGCGCTGCTTGAAGAGTTTTGCAGCCAATGCTTCGTGGCTAAGAGGTTAAATGTTAGTGGGTCGACGGTCTAAAGGACCTGGCAGCGATATCAGGAGACTAGTTCTGTCGAGAGAAGGCCTAGTTCTGAAAGAAAACCATGTACTCAACCACGGGATAATCATTTTCTTGTGAGTCGCGCATTGAGAAATCGTAAATATTCGTATGTGGATCTTAAGAAAACCTCCAAGAAGTAAGAAATGTACATATTAGTCGGACGTGTTGTTGTTGTAACATGTTAGGACGGTCAAGAGGAGTCAATATACGCCAAAATACGCAGTCACCGCCTGGCCCGCGGCCCCAAATTACTCCGTGAGCATCGAGTTCACAGACTTAGTTCGCTAGAAATTGTGAATCATGGACTCAAGAAGATTGGAATAGGGTTTTGTTCTCTGATGAAGCCAGAATATCCTTTTTCGGTGAAGATCGACGTCGGCGAGAAATTTAATGGTACTTATAGAGTTAGTCTTCATTGAAAACGGCTCACTGACTGGGCATCGATACATTTCGGAACTTCTAATTCCTCATGCACAACCTGCATTGGTCGCTTTAGGTGAAGACACGATTTTTATGGACGACAATGCTCGCGCCCACCGACTTTGCGATGTTGAAGCGTATGTGCAAGAGGTCGGCATTCGTCGTTTCAATTGGCCAGCTCGAAGTCCCGACCTCAATCCCATTGAGCATGTCTGGGAGGTTCTGAAACGGCGTGTGAGATCAGTACAACTGGCTCCGAAGGCCATCTGAGAGTTAAAGTATTTCATGTGAATTTCAGCTTGATATGTCCACGCGTTCTTGAGATAAAGGGTTTTGACAGACAGACAGACGGACAACAAAGTGATCCTATAAGGGTTCTGTTTTTTCCTTTTGAGGTACGGAACCCTAAAAACAAACAAAATACTTTTTTAATTTTAACTTCATGAACACTAGCGGGGTTTAGCATTATTTCCCATAAATTTTATCAAAATTTTATGAAATACTGTTGAAAACGATTATTTTCTTATTAATTTACCAAATTGTGAGGATAAAACTAGCTATAATAATTATCAAACAAAGCAAACACACGTATATTATCATTTTTTCATTGCTTAGGTGCCCGTTTCTTTTTTATGCAAATGAGTTTGTATTATAAACTTCATAGATTTGTATGAAATTTACAGCGCTTCACCTTATAACTTTATATTATTATAATAAGTACTCTATTACGTATTATGAAAATATAAAGTCATAAGGTGAAGCGCTGTAAATTTGAAAAACATCTTTTAATATTTCAGTTTCAGTCCCGTTCCAATAATGGAACAGAGTAAAAATATGCCACTAGCCAATTAGATTTTATGTCTAGGTTATGGTAAAAAATTAAGAAATTCTGTTTTTTTTTTTTTTAGTAAATGTATCAATTTACAGTTCACATTATAGGTAGTAAAATATAAGTGTTTTAATTAACAGTGAATATTTTTGCTGTAAAACAACATTACATTTTCACACTTCATAATTACATTTTTGTGGCACATTTCACAACGGGTTTGTTTATTATTTTTTACTATATCTTATATTATGGTCTTGCTATCCAGTCTTCACAAGTAACAAGTAACAAGTCGTGGTGGCCTAGTGGTTAAAACACCAGCCTCTCAAGTATGAGTGCGCGGGTTCGATTCCAGGTCAGGCAAGTACCAATGTAACTTTTCTAAAGTTATATGTACTTTCTAAGTATATCTTGGACATCATTGACTGAAGGTGAAGGAAAACATCTTGAGGAAACCTGGACTTTAAGTCTGAAATCGCCAACCCGCATTGAGCAAGCGTGGTGATTACGCTCAATCCTTCTCTGTATGAGAGGAGACCTGTGCCCAGCAGTGGGACAATAAAAAAAAAGGTTGATGATGATCCAGTCTTATATTAGCAGGAACTCGTTTGATGACTACAACAGAGGATCTAGGAGTAGGATTACTGGCAGTAGAGACAGATGTACCAGGTACTAGTTTTGGCATAAGGTAAGTTTTCACAATGCGTCTTGTAAAACACAAAAAAATTGTATGAAACATTTTGTGCCACTGGAGGCAACTTGTACAACTGAAAGGCATTATTTATATAAACGTTAATTGCGAACATTAATAACTGCCAGTATCATCCGTTGAGGCGTATCGAAATCCGATAACAGCCCACATTTTGATCTAGTCACTCGACCTCTCCCATATATCGGATGTAATTTGATGCATCGCAATTGATCAACATCCTATTCTTGTTTATCACAATAAGGTGACCTTTCTGATAGGCTCTACGCCGAATTGTGTTGATGTTACAGGAACAATATTATTATGGTTGTAACGAACGAAAGTAACATCAAACAAATTATATATGCACTGGTTGTAAGATCCTCTCGTTGCCTTCTACATACCTTACCTTTCAAATCTTTTAGGCTTTTTCTCTACTATGTTTGCTTTTTTTGTTAATTATTATAAACTAGTGTTTGACTGCAATCCCGCCTAATGGTAAGGAGTGATGCAATCGTTGATGGTAAAGCGCACTAGTTTATTATGCCTATTCACTTAAAAAACTTAGGAATAGGAAGGATGACACAGGATGACGACAGGTGAGCGAGGTTATGCAAAGTTAAACCCAACAACACGACCAACGATGCTGCGCCAGAGGGAGATTGATCTGGAGACTCTCCACGACCAAACCTCCGACACAACAACATTTGGCGCATCGTAACCGGCACACATCGCAACACAACTACTCAGACCCGTCCTCCGTACGGCTTCACCAGACAGCCCAGCTCTTATTGTCCACACGCATCGTGTCCTATTTCTTTATTTCATCTAACAGAGGCAAAGAAGTAAAATAGTTGTCCTATAATAAATAACCATAAGTTCCATGAGGCAGTTTTGATATAAGATCTAGAATCACGGTAACACCAACTCCTAGTTCTGGGTAGGTATTTCCTGTCCTAGCTCCGTGTTATATTTGTTCATATATGAGGTTATATGATGATGACGACCATAGATATGATGTTTTGCTCCATGTTTACCAAAATATGGAATCATTGACTCATCAATGATTCCGTATTTTTTAAGCTATTGTATAGCTTCTGTCGTGGGCCTTGAGCATGTAAACCGAATCACCACCGAAATAACCTAACACCCCCACTTCGACCGGCACAGCGGTAGCGGCTTTTGATAACAATTTATAGATTTTCAAAAAGAGCATGCATATTGCAGGGCGCGCACTCAGTTCTACACATTTGACAAGTTAATGATTGTTGCGATGTGCAAACTTGCGATTAATTTTCACTCTAAAATAGGTCTTCTATAAGATGTAGAGTTATAAAATACAAAATAGTTCATTACGACGCGGCCAACGCCAATTTTATAATATTTCGATATGGATGTCGTGACAGGGTTGTCGGGGATGCAGATCACGAAAATGACGTCGTTTTTAAAATCCAAGATAGCCAACATCAAATTTCATGATATTTTGACTTGGTTGTCGTGAAAGGGTTTTTCGGGGGTGCTGATCATCAAAAGGACATCATTTTTGAAATCCAAAATGGCTCCTCATCTCCACTACCTTCATCACGTCTTTTAATATAATTTCCTGGGGGTGTTACATATACATCCTCAGATAATACGTTGTTATCTTTTTTTATGGACGTACTAGTAATAATTTATCCTTTACAGAAAATCTAAACAAAATATTGGCATAATTGAGTTGACATATTATATTAACATGACACATAGGCATATTATCCTACTACTTCAGTAGTGGAACGTTTCAATCAGGAAAATATTTATCTTTAGTGTTATTTTGTAGCTAACTCATAAATACCTCACGATAAACAATATTTGAGAACAATAGTAGCAATAATCATTATTAGGTATACATAGAAATTACTTACATGTTACCTTTACAGTTTGCCCTGTAGTGGGACACCACTACAGGTTACGAACACTTTACTCTGTTTCCACTTCTCTTTATTTTTAGTTGCCAACTATTAGTTCATGTTGAAGTAGTCACACAAAGGGCAATGGAAAGAGCTATGCTCCGAGTTTCTCTGCGTGATCATGAATCAGAAATGAGGAGATCCGCAAAAGAACCAAAGTCACCGACATAGCTCTTCGAGTCGCTAAAATTAATTGGCAGTGGGTAGGGCACTTTGCTCGTAGAACCGATGGCCGATAGGGCAGTAAGGTTTTGGAGTGGCGGCCACGTACCGGAACACGCAGCATAGGGAAGCCCCCAACAAGGTGGGCCGATGACCTGGTGAATGTCGCGGGAAACCGATGAATGCGGGCAGCTTAAGACTGGTCATCGTGGAAAAGCTTGGGGGATGCCTTTGTTAAGCAGTGGACATCTATAGGCTGAAGAAGAAGAAGAAGTCCAGCCCAACCCGTCATCTAAATTTGGTGGTGCCACAATTTTTCAATTCGTCCCAACACTAAAAAGTGCTATTGGCCTTTCAGCTAAAATGTAACATAAATTTCAGCTGCGAGGCAATTTTTGAGTTAATTAAAAATAACTTGAACCCCTAAACGGTCTCCAAACGCGACACCCGTTAATCGCCCTGGAGTGATGTAAAAAAAACGGTTCGCAATAATATTTTTAAAGGCGTCGTCGAAGTGTCGGTGAATAATATAAATTGATGTTTTGAAAACTTTGAGTCATTAATATTCGTTATTTTTATTTTGTTATATTCCGTAAAAGCATATAACATCGATATTTTTTAAGTTCAGAGCAGTATGTAAAGTAACTTCAGTAAGTAACTAACTTAGCAAAATTATCCAACATTCAGATTATACACAACTTAGCCTGATACACAGGTTTATATGAACCTAGTTTGGGTGATCTCAATATTAGTGTAGAACCTAACTTACTCGCAATATATTATGTATTCACATTATATACAAGTTAAGAACATTAAGTTAACAAGTATTAGTTATTATTAAGAAATATTACTATACAAACTGAGCTATTTTATACATTCATTGTGCTCTGTGTTTTTATTCACATTTAAAAACAAATCTCAAATGCCTCTAAGTCCTCCGCTTAACATGTTTAATATTGATTTCCCCTTCATTTTTAGACCCTTGACACAACTCTCTGGCTTTCTCT
This sequence comes from Sesamia nonagrioides, assembly GCA_017933935.1. Classification (NCBI taxonomy): domain Eukaryota; kingdom Metazoa; phylum Arthropoda; class Insecta; order Lepidoptera; family Noctuidae; genus Sesamia; species Sesamia nonagrioides. The sequence goes on from JADWQK010001917.1 coordinate 543,767, forward strand.
GACATATATAATAACCACTTCTTGCTAATCTAAAATCCATCCTTTAAAATTTTTATCTACAAAAATACAATTGCCTGACCAACGTATAAACAATAAAAAATGATGCGAACAAAGGCGAAGTGTTGATCTATCGACCAGTGCCTGTGTTCCCTTTCATATTCAACCAGTCTGCCTCCAAAGCATCAGTGAATAATGATCTTCTGTAGATGCGCGTTCCACCATAGATCTTATTCAGCGCTTTCTATTAGGTGTGATCGAGATCAAGCGAAGGCTTAACCAGCATTTAAAAGGTTTTTTATTTCAGGTTTTAAGTTTCAATCATACTAAATATTACTGAATTTTCAAACAACCAAATAAAACTTATCACCAAACTGTTACTTGACGGTCATGACTGGTTTACGATCGGAAAATTCTGTGTAGATCATGAAATCTGACGAGTTCCGTCATTTATTTTATTCAGTCGCCTTTCCCGTGAATTAGAGCGAAGCGTCACGTAGCCGCCCGTGACTTCGTTCGCGTGTACTTAGTTATTATGCTCCGCTCCTATTGGTCGCAGCGTGATGTTATTTACAAAAAAAAATATATATATTTTTGCGTTTAATAAAAGGCAAAACGATTTTTCCAAATCGGACCAGTAGCTCTTGAGATTAGCGCATTCAAACAAACAAACAAACTCTTCAGCTCTATATATTAGCATAGAGTATAGATTAAAATATAAAAATATAGAAAATAGTAGCCCATACCAATCGGCAATAGAATCTAAACTACCGGTGTTCACAGCTCCAGAGAAAGGAACCTCACGCTGCGTCCACTAGGCGGACGCAGGAAACGCCCTGGTCGGGAGACAACATCGAACTCCCGGCCACCGCAGGCGCGGGCTTGCGGGCGGCAATCAGTGGGCAGTTCGCGCGCGGCTCAAATAGATGTCAGCACATCGTGACGGGGCCATGTTTGCGGGTTGGTTATAAAAGAAACTGTGGTCCTGGCGTACAGGCAAGTGAAGAAACACGGGTGGGTTTTAGTCAATAAAAGTCTGACACACCCTTCCACTCCGCCCAGAGCGGGAGAGGTCATTTGATGATTTCCCATCCGGAACAAAAAAAAGGAACCAGGTGGAAGGACTTTTTTATATAAGTTATAAACTAGCGCTTACCGCAATCCCGCCTGATGGTAAGCAGTGATGCGATCGTTGATGGTAAAGCGCGCTAGTTTATTAAGAGCCTATTCACTCTAGCCTTGAAGACACTCAAATTGTAGTGTGACGGAAACACCGTCGCTGGCAAATTGTTCCAGTCCCTCGATGTGCGCGGTATAAAAGAGGAAGCGAAATGCTTCGTCCGGATCGCAGTGGTGTCAACAAGGTAATGGTGGAAACTCGCTCTACGACGGGTCGTCCGATGGTGAAACGGAGATGGGGGAATTAAATCATGCAATTCCCTTGCACACTCACCAGAATGCATCCTATAGGATATAGGGGATAGGTCTATAGAAGACCGAAAGGCCGGCTACTCTACTCCTGTGCTCCAGGCTTTGGAGACCGTTTCGAGGACCATGAGAAACAAACGGTTTGTATAATCACTTTTACAATTTAATCATATTTTTTTTAAAACTAGTACCAAATTACATTAATTGTCGACTTAAGTTATCATCATCAACCTTTTTATCGTCCCACTGCTGGGTACAGGTCTCCTCTCAAACAGAGAAGGATTGAGCGTAATCACTACGCTTGCTCAATGCGGGTTCGCGATTTCAGACTTAAATGTTGTTGTGTCGGGAGTTTGGTCATGGAGAGTCGCAGCATCGTTGGTCGTGTTGGTCTTGGGTTTACATTTACATTTCATCATCTCGCTCAACTGCCGCCATCCTTCCTATTCCTAAGTTTTTTAAGCGAATAGGCTCAATAAACTTGTGTGCTTTACCATCAACGATTACATCACTGCTTACCATCAGGTGGGATTGCAGTCAAGCACTAGTTTATAATTATTAAAAAAATAAAAATAAAGTCCAAGTTTCCTCAAAAATGTTTTCCTTCACCTTTTATTCAGTCATTGGTGTCCAAGATATACTTAGAAAGTACAATTAACTTAGAAAAGTTACATTGGTACATGTCTGATCTGGAATCAAACCCGCACACTCATACTTGAGAGGCTGGTGTTTTAACCTCTAGGCCACCACGACTCTAATTACTCGACTTAAGTATAATTAAGATTATTAATCGTTATTTTTAATGAAATGATCAGGCTTTGGGTGGCAAGGGTTACTCCCGCACATTTGTGTGCTTAAAGAAATAGCTGAACATAACAAATAGGTTAGTATAACGGTCGCTTGTGGCTACATTTCGAACATGACAGGCGCTTTGCCTGTTCGTACTCGCTTCAGGCAGCTTCAAATTGGCGATTTAGCAGAGCATTTCAGCATTCAACTACACGTAAAGCCAAATTTGCATGCCGTCTGTCTTTCAGAGAACAGCTTTTGTTAGCTTTAACAAGTTCACTTATTTAAAGAAGGATCAACAAACACGTTCCATAATGTAATTTAAACAAAAATTTTATACCAAATTACTAAATAGGCTGATTAAGTTAAATAATTTCCATAGGCACAGTAAAACTTATTTCAAAATTAATCTAGGCATGTATTAAAAATTTTCATTTTATAAACTTAGAAAATACCTAGATACACTAAGAAAATACATGCTTTAAATACATACATCACACGAACACACATACAAACACCTCTCTTCTCATACACCACACCGCACCCCACACCACACCACACCACACCACACCACACCACACCACACCACACCACACCACACCACACCACACCACACCGCACCGCACCACACCACACCACACTAAAACAGTCACACGCTCTATTTCCTTTAAAGAAAACTCACACATTAAAATCAATACATAATTTTTTTAGGGTACTTTATTTTTCAGGTCTAAATCAAATTTTTATATAGGTTTTCTTACGTCTGCTAAGAAAACCTATATAAAAATTTGATTTAGACATTTATATTTAGACATTTACATTTAGACATTTACACATTTATATTAAAGTATTTTTTTGTAAACAAAACTACAGACGAACACTGACTCCTAAGTCACAGGGTCACTCTAGTTTGGGAGGCAGGGGTTTTCACCATTTATACAGCTGTTTTCTAAAATTCAATGTGCCTATACGAAATGTATTTGGTATTGCTGTCAAAGGTTTTTTGAATCAATAAAATTATTTTATTTTTAAGGGTGTGTCAGACGCATTAATGTTTTTAGTACGTATACAAATAGTTGGATGAACCCATTCAGTGGAGTTCGTAAAACAGACTCGTAATATTGTAGATATTGAAATTTTGGTGGATACCAACCCCCTTACAAAACGAAATCTAACTTTAGTGCCATACTAAAACTTTGTATTTCGAACTTTATTGAGGTTAAGTCAAAGTTCTTAACACAATAGTATAAGCTGTCATTTTTATGCAAAACTGCATTACTAAACGGATATTGAAGTATGCACCTACATGGTTCAATAACCGTGTAGGTGGTTTAAACCTGTTCTGAATAAAATTTATGTACTGCATCGCATGATCTCGACAAGCTCCTGAAAGAAGAGCTATGGCCGAAGGGTGTTGTGTACCGCCGCCGGTTTCGTGGCCGGGGCTGCGTGACACCAGTCAGCGAAACACGACGCCAATGATCCGTGTACAGTAGTTTTAGTTGTTATGGTATATGTATTTCTAGTATTTTTAAGTTAGAATAGTATAGTTTTTTTTTTTTTACATATTATAAACCAGCGCTTGACCGCAATCCTGCCTGATGGTAAGCAGTGACGCAATCGTTGATGGTAAAGCGCACTAGTTTATTAAGAGCCTATTCACTCTAGCCTTGAAGACACTCAAATTATAGTCCGACGGAAACACCGCCGCTGGCAAATTGTTCCAGTCCCTCGATATACGCGGTATAAAGGAGGAGGCGAAACGCTTCGTCCGGATCGTACTAGTATTAAGAACCGGATCCGGAATCCGTGGTATCGGATAGTTGTAGTCGTATAGTATTGTATTTGTTGTGATACTTTTTAAATATTAGTTTATTTGTATGTTATAGTTTTTATTTTACTTTCTATGGGCCCCGGTGGCTTGAATTAAATAAAATAAATAAATAAGAGGGCATGAGATTATCTCATGCAATAATACCAGCTCATTACTGTCCCACTGCCGGGCAAAGGCTTCTCATACTGAGAAGATAAAATTAAATTGATGTATTATTTGGTATTTTTGACGGATTAAGCGCTCACAGTCCAATCCTAAGATCACAAGATACGTAAAATTACGAGAATTTAACCTTTGTGTAAAGAAGGGTTTAGACACAAACTTTAAATGTAGTTAATCTAAATTCTATTTCATAACTCTCTCAATAATCATTGGTACAAAAACCACAAAAGCCTTTCATTTTATAGATTACACATTTATTTTATGTTTAGGTTTTTGGCACTTATCCCCTCTTCTTTTCTTTTCTTTCTCTTTGGTTTGTTTTCGTGTCCATGTACATATAGACAGCTTTAATTCCTGTTATTAGTTTGAAATCATTTTAGCTTAAGAAATAAATCTATACTATTATATAAAGCAGAATAGTTTGTTTGAACGCGCTAATCTCAGGAACTACTGGTCTAATTTGAAAAAACCTTATTGCATTAGTAGCCCCTTAATCTAGGAAGGCTTTAGGCTATATAAAATCACGCTGCGACCTATAGGAGCGGAGCATATCGAAACCTACGCGGGCAAAACCGCGTGGCGCAGCTAGTTAATAATAAGAAACAATTGCTGTCTAATAATTCTAATCCGTTACCAGTCAAAACGACACATACCTCACAGTATTTGTTATAACTTACAATGGAGCTATATATTTACCTATGTAATAGGTTGGGGTGGTCGCCTGTGAACTGTAATTTCATAGAAAATCCATCACCTCCATGAGTCAGCAGTAATGGTCATGCTCAAAACGTTACCGTGATTTGCACACGCTTACAAATCGATCTCTCGAGGTGGAAAATGACGTGGCTTCAAATTTTGCAACGTAAAAGGAATTATACATACTTATTTTCGGACAGAACTGTTGAGGTTTAGTGATGTTTCTGGTTAATTTTTATGCTGACAAAGTCGCAAGCGTTGTGTGACAATGATTCGGTTGGGTTCGTTTGAATTTTAGCAAATATATTTCCAGTTATAGAACAATATACAATATAGTAGTTTTATTCAGACCTTCAACCCTATTAGTATAAACCATAAGGTGAACATTTAAGCACTGAGCTCCTCACCAGGAGTTCTGTATTTATATTGTGTTTGTTTTCAATACTACATATGTATATATAGACATTAGGTATAATCAAAAACTCATATTTGATTAATTTTTGCAAATGTAATATAGATATACGAAAGTCATAATCGTTAGATATATGTAAGTCTATAATCGCCAACCCATTTTAAGAAAGCGTGGAACTCCCACGCTTTCTTAAAATGTGTTGGCGATTAACTCAATGCTCCTGCCTTCTCTGTATAATAAAAAGGCCCTTTGGCTTGTCATGGACATTGGTCAACAAAAAGCTAATTATTATATATAAAATACTCTAACATATTGCAAAAGTGTATTTATAAGTCAAAAATGAATACTAATATGAATTTCATTAAACATAGCAAAAACAAATGCAGAGCCACATGGTCGATTATTAACCATAAATTTGGAAATGCAACTTCGTGTATTAATAATATTTCTGAAATACAATTAGATAAACAAGTACTGATAAATCCCACTGAAATAGGGAATGCTTTTAACAATTATTTTATTGACTCGACTAACACCTTGACATTAAAAAATCAACACAATTTCACTAATTATTGTATGTCAATTTCTAACTCCATGTTTCTTAGCTCCATGACTGAAGATGAAGTTAAAAAAGAACTGATGACGTTAAACAATACTAACTCTGAAGGTTATGATGGAATAAATACAAAAATACTTAAAGCGTGCAGCACAGAGTTAATTCCTATTCTGACATATTTAATTAACTTCTCATTTTCATCAGGTACTTTTCCTGAAGCTCTAAAATTATCAGTCGTGAAGCCACTGTACAAAAAACAGGATAAAAAGGATGTCAAAAACTATCGTACTAACTTATTCCCGTACTGTCAAAGGTTTTCGAGAAATGTATGCTCAAGAGACTTGTTGACTTTTGTAGCAAATATAAAATTATATCCAAAGATCAGTTTGGATTCCAAAAGCACAGATCAACCACACAAGCAATATATACTCTTGTGAGCAATGTCCTGAATAACTTAAATAGTAATAAATTAACAACAAGACTATTTTTCGACTTGTCGCATGCTTTTGACTTCGTAGCGCATGACATTTTATTGGAAAAGTTGGAAATTCTAGGAATAAAAGGAGTTGCACTGCAGTGGATTTCGTCATATATTAGTCATCGAAAACAATACGTTGTCATAGATAAATTAAATGAGAACATACTCAGTTCCTACTCTTCAAACACTAGGGTAAATAAACGTGGTGTCCCTCAAGGAAGTGTATTAGGTCCGATATTGTTTTTATTGTATGTAGGTAAATGACATGCCACTAGTGACTAACCATAAATTTATATTATTTGCAGACGACATCTCAATTATCGTGTCATCTGATAAAAAATCAATATCTAAACATGAAATTGAAATTAATAACACTATTGACAAAATCTTACAATGGCTACAGATTAATAAATTAAAAATTAATTTAGACAAATCTAATTACATACAATTTAATAAATCAAAACATGCCAAATATAATTTTAAACTGAATATTGACAGACTAAAAGAAGTAACGGAAACCAAATTCTTGGGTGTATTCATAGATCAAGACTTAATCTGGAAGGTACACTTAGATGATCTATGCAATAGGATTAACAAATTTACTTACGCACTTAGACATGTTAAGAACATAACAAATGTAAAAACGGCAATTGTTACATATCATGAATATATTGAATCCATATTACGTTACGGACTTGTTGTATGGGGAAACAGTACAGATAAGGACAGAGCATTCATTGCACAAATTGGTTAGGTCTGTTACCACTTCCTGCATTTTACATATATGTAATCTGTAACTTTGTTTACAGTAATAAGGGATTGTTCAAAAAAGCATCCGAGATAATCACTCGTCCAACAAGGGACAAAGATAGACTTATTGTGAAGGATGATCCGAAATCGGCTAAGTTTGCTAAAAGTTGCCTTGTGATGTGTGTGCGCATTTACAACAAAATCCCTAATGAGCTAAAATATATAAATAATGCGAATTTATTTAAAAACAAGCTGTACAAATGGCTAAATAAATATAATTTTTATGACATTAAGGATTTCTTTGACATTAATTTATAACATTACTATTTACTTAGATTGTATAATGACATTGTTGATATAATTATTATTTTGCATGCAATTGATACATATTCTGTATAGCTAAACATGTGGACATTTTGTTTAAATAAGACTGTAACATCATTATACCATGTTTAAGGCAAATAAAGACTTAACTTCAATTAGCTTGTAATAGTACATATCCATTGTATTTTGATGTGAAAACGTATTTTGCGGCATTATGTTCTTTTTTGGGATGGGTTAAAAACTTAAACTGGTATCAGGACACGTGGCTTGATCAAGAATTCATAAAACGAAGGAAGTGAAAGTAATTTCCCCTTCTCATTTTTTTTTTTTTTTATAAGTCATAAACAAGCGCTTGACCGCAATCCCGCCTGATGGTAAGCAGTGATGCGATCATTGATGGTAAAGCGCGCTAGTTTATTAAGAACCTATTCACTCTAGCCTTGAAGACACTCAAATTGTAATCTGACGGAAACACCGTCGCTGGCAAATTGTTCCAGTCCCTCGATAAAAGAGGAAGCGAAACGCTTCGTCCGGGTCGCAGTGGTATCAACAACGTAAGGGTGGAAACTCGCCGTACGACGGGTCGTCCGATAGTGGAACGGTGATGGGGGAATTAAATCATGCAATTCCCTTGCACACTCACCAGAATGCAACCTATAGAAGACCGAAAGGCTGGCTACTCTACGCCTGTGCTCCAGGCTTTGGAGACCGTTTCGAGTTAAGTCTGGGTCGCCAATCAGCCTCTTCGCACGCCTCTCCACTGAGTCCAAAGTATCCAGGTGACATTTCGCAGCACCAGCCCAAATGTGGCTGCAGTACTCCACACACGAGCGGACCTGTGCTTTGTACAACATTAGAAGCTGCCCCGGTGTCAAGTACCGCCGGACCTTTGCGATAACGCCAAGTTTTCTAGCAGCCACCCTGGCCTTGGACTCAATGAACCGCCCAAAGTTAAGGTTCGAGGAAATCTCTACTCCCAAAAGCTGAAGGCGGTTGGTGCACTCCAAGGATACATTCTGAAAAGTAGGAGCCAAGGTGAACAGGCTCCTTTTGGCGGTGAAAAGACACGCCTGTGTTTTGGCGGCATTGAATGCTACAAGATTGGCTTTGCCCCATTCGGAGACTGCCTGTAGTGCAGCACTCGTACGCTCGACCATAGCCTCTCTTTCGGACCAGATTGCCTCCTTACTAGCCCGAGCTTCCAGCAGATATCTCTCCACAACTGTGCTGTCATCTGCATACCCATAGATACCAGGCATCAGCAGATCATTAATATGCAGCAGGAACAGAGTTGCAGAGAGAACAGACCCCTGAGGAACACCGGCATTGGTCGACATGGGCTCCGATGAGCATCCGTCGACAACAACTCGGAGGGACCGTTCAGTCAGGAAGTCTTTAACCCAGCCAGTCAGGCCAGCGGAAACGCCGTACGCTGGAAGCTTACTCAAAGGGCCAGCGTGCCATACCCGGTCGAAGGCCTTCGAGACATCAAGGGAGACGGCAATCGCTTCCCCATTTCTCTCGAGGGCCTCGCCCCACAAGTGAGTGGCATACACTAGTAGGTAGGTCCCCAGTTGACCGATTGCGCCGAAAACCGTACTGTCGGTCACTGAGGAGATCGTTACCTTCCAGGTAAGCCAAGAGGCGCGAATTCAATACACGCTCCATAATCTTGCAGAGTATGGAGGGTACCGAAATCGGCCGATAGTTGGTAGGATCGGCACGACTACCCTTTTTGGGCACGGGCTGCACGTTGGCAAGCTTCCAGGACTTGGGCACTATACCAGTCCCAAATGAGAGGCGATACAGGCGCGTCAATACAGGAGACAACTCGGGCGCACATGCCTTAAGAACAATCATACAACCGCGCGGCGAATTTTGTTTCCCTGCTCCTGCGGCGCACAACCATTCCAAAACATTCTAAAATACACAACGTCAAAGTCAAAGTCAAAGTATATTATTTGTGAAAAATGGTATAAAAAAAAGTTGTATGTATCACTATGTTTTGCCTTGCAAGGCGTACAAATTATTTAAGAACAATATTGGTCATTTAAATTAAACAATTGAACATTTCTTTATTTTAAACTCTTATCATCTAAAAACTCATTGCTTAAATAGTAAGCTTTGTCAAGCAATAATTTCTTTAGTTGTAATTTAAAACGATTTATGTTAGTCATACTTTTTAAAGTTTTTGGTAGTTTATTAAAAATGTTTGGACCCATGCCGAGGCAACTCTTTGAAAAAAGTGCAGTGCTGTGTTTTTTTGTCTTTAGTGTGCTTTGGTGACGTCTAGTATTAAGTGTTTCAAACTTAGATACATTCTCCTTAACAAAAATTGCAGTTTCATAAATATAGAGGGATGGAAGCGTAAGTACTTTTAAACAAACAAAATGTGGTTTGCAGCTGTCGGTGGTTTTCAACATGCATATGGCTCGAATACATTGATTTTGGGATTTAAATGCCATTTCTCTGTTGGTAGAGTTGCCCCAAAACATAATGCCGTAACGAAGAGCTGTGGAGACATATGCATGATAAGCAATACGAACAGTATTACGATTTGCAACCTTGTTTAAATTGAGTAAAACATAACAGAATTGATGAATCTTTTTTATCATCATCTCCATATGCGTTTTTCATGTCATGTATTCATCTAGCCAAATTCCTAGAAATTTGTTCGTACCGTTTTTATAATTTTTCTTTGCTCATAATGAATGTCAAGAATTGTAGGATGTTGAACGTTAATGTTCAAACTCTCGCTTTTGTTAGCACTCCCGGAGTCATCCCGTCATTTTCAATTTATTTATTTACAATCACCATTTAAAAAACTAAGAGCCTTAAAAGAAAACTTAAAAGAAAAGATGTATAAAAGGCGGGGAAATAATCAAAGGGCATCAATAATTTGCCCGCATCGTCATCAATAGGAAATATGCCCAAAGGGCAGGCAGTATTGCCACGTTATATGACATTTCTAATTTATTGGCTAAAAAAGGCAAGCCCTCTGGTTACTTAAAGAGTCCGTTATAATTTATTGTTGTTATAAAAAATACAGATGGAATCTGCTCAAGTATCGATATTATTACATGTCGTGCCATCGTTCAAAAACAGGTGTGAAGCTATGATCCCGACAAAAACTGTGCGGATATGATGCAGAACCAATATTTTAAAAACACATTGCTTGTTATTTCAGCCAGTTATTTCTGAGATGTCAAAACATGCGCGGCTTGTAAAAGAGTATGTGTCATAACATTTTCTGTGTATTTTTAATGTTGTCTATAATTAGTTGGTTGATCACGCAGTTTGATTTAGTAATTGATTATTTTATCTATGACTATCACTCATAACATTCGATAACATTCAAAAACCAAAACCGGCATGTGACGTGGGTCACAAATGTCTTGCCATGGCGCTTCCGCCGCCGGGCCGGAACAAGCGGGGTAGGCCAAAGAAGTGCTGGCTTGACGTTGTAACAGATGACATGCGTGCCAACAATCTCACACCACAGGATGCTAAAGATCACGCGAAATGGAGGAAATTGAGCAAGAAAGTGGACCCCGGGCTCCAACGCCAAAGCCGCGGATGCAACCGGGATAAACGCTAAAATGATGATGATGACTCATAACATTCGATTCCGTCGATATTTCGGGACAATAAACTATATTATAATTATGTTAAACCTGCTTTTATTTTAATACACGCTGGATTAAGTATGAACACAGCACTATAGGATGAGAAATCCAAAAGTCCGTCAAATGAAGTTGAAGGAATGAGGGTAAAAATATTTTTTGAATACCATCTCCTACATGAATTTATACTAATCACTAATAATCACTAGTAGACTTTATCTACTAGTGATTAGCGATTCTTTAACTATACATTTTTGACCTTTTAACGTCACTTAACTTTAAGCAACCTTTATGAATAAGGGGGTTACAACTTTAAACCTTCATTTGTTTACGAGTTACCTAACTATTTAGTACACAGTTTTATAAACAGAAAAAAAACAAAATAGAAAAAGGCACTGAGGCGATGCCTATTTCTTAAGGAATCACAAACCAAATTGAGTGCACTAGAACATTTCATAGATGACTTAAACTGCCAATATCTAGAATTGAGCCTGAATCGGTTCACGGACTCATGTCTATTGTACCCGTCAAGCCTTACAAGCTCACTAAGCGAATAATTTTACGAGATTACTTTTAGAGGAGGAGAAGAAAGGAAAAAGGACACCAGAGGCGGCAATTTGCAGGTTCTTCGATAATTCAAATGACTTGATTGATATCTTTACCCCAATACTTCAAAAATTCAAGCACCAAGTCCTAAAAAACATATAACAATACTGCTGCCTTTTTTTATTTTTTAAATTTATTTTACTTTTCTTTTTTCACATTGGTTGCTGTAAAGTTATTTCTGCACTTTTTGTAACTTTTAATTGTATCATTATTTTTGTATTTGCATGCTGTGTCGTATGTTGCTTGTATTGTATTGTTGTTATTGTGTAACAATTGTAGATAGACCAATAAATAAAATAAAGTGGCATCGGCCGCAACTTACGTCTGTCATAGTTTAGAATCCCATCAGATGCTTTAATTTATGCAAATTATTTCAAACCAGCTGCTCTCAAAATAGTGAAGGAAACGTCGTGAGGAAACCTGTATATCCTAAAGCCACAGTTTCGAAAACATGTAACAACTTGTGGCCCAGTGGCCGCGTGGTAGATTACAGCTCACTTCCTCTCACCGAGAGGAGGCCTGTGTCCGAGTAGTGGGAACATTACCAGCGTTTTTTCGCGCGATTACCTTTAAGATGTTATTGTGAAAGTTGTTTGCAATAACATAAGTAGTGTTAAGTATATGTAATTAAAATCGGTTCATGACGTTGTGACATAGGTAGCAGGCCTCCTCTCTATGAGATGGAATGGGCCTTAATCTACCACGAGGACCCGGATTAGTAGCAATCACGTGACTTTGAATTTTCAGTTCAGGGACATGTTGGTTTCCTCACGATATTTTTCTATTTTATTTGTTACTTATTTATTTATTTATGTAAATATATAAAAATAAAAGAAAATGTAGTTGAGAAAAGTCTCGGCAGTTGATGATTTATTATTTTATAAGCAATACAGTCTTATTACAGTTTTGTTTGTTTTATACCATTAAACCAGAAATATAGCGTGAGTAGGCCCCCAACAAGGTGGATTGACGACCTGGTGAAGATCGTGGGAAACCGCTGGATACAGGAGGCGCAGGAATGGTCGTCGTGGAGAACCTTGGGGGCGGCCTATGTCCAGTAGTGGACGTCTTTCGGCTGAAATGATGATGAAACCAACAATGATTTGTATTGGTACCCACATTCGCTATGAGAACAGGCATAAAACATATTTGTATTACTCACAGATTTTTTTGTCAATAATAATAATATAAGCAAATATTATAGGTACACAATGAACTATTCTATCAGTAAAAAAGAAAAAAACACAAAGATTTAAAATGTAAAAAAAAATACACTAAGCCGCAGCCTAATAGCGTTTTATTAATATCAGTTGGAATCATTTTGAAGCAAATTTCTAGTCAAATGGCCCATGTGTTTGAAAATGTCTCTACTCGCTGTCTACTCGATAGTGTATATAACGCAATGAATGTTGTTGAACTGTCAAAATGAAATGCATTGCTACTAACTACGTGTTACGTAATTACCTTAGAGGTTTTAATCCAAGAAGGCGTTACCACTTAGCTACCGCTACTCTAAAACATAATTATAAAGAGAACATACCGGTAAGTATTTTTCTGTCGCAGTAATTCAAAATAATCGCGTACCCAATATAAACCCTCTGTAGAAAACTACTGATTACGCATTTTTTCCCACATTTTCAACTACATAACTGCTTTAATAAACGCAACTGGACTGAATTCCATGTTATTGCAATGTATTATTAATATTCTGATTAATTAGAGTTGCGTTTGTAAAAGCAGTTAATTTACCGTTTAGTTACCGTCCGTATAGTACCGGATTCGATCCCGGCTCGGATAAATATTTGAATAGCCTTCAAGTAGTTGTTGTTCCGGGTCTGGTTGATTGTGTATGTGACTTTAAACGTACCTACTCACGATAGGAAGTTATTCTTAATGTGAGACAACATTTAAAAAAGAAAATACAAATGTATACTCAAAAGGAGATGTTTCAGAAATGTATGGAGCCTGGACATTGTACACTTAATGCTAGGTATAGTTACGCTATAGTTAACTGTTTTTAATTTTAATTTCCTACATTTTGGCTTAGTTTTTATACAGATTCAATTTAACTCTACCAAGGAGTGCAAGACAACTTCTAAATATGGTGGTGAGCAATAAGCGGAATAAGATTTTGATAGCGAGATTTGATTGACGTGTCATGTACCTAATAGGGCGTATCGTATATTATCTACCATATGACTGCGAAAAAAACAAAACATTAATTCCGAATACACGGCCCATTAAATAAACAAAATCAACTCAAATCAACACTCGACACGAACACAACGGGAAAATAGAACTGTCAAAGTCGCCAATCAAACGTCATAACCACTGTCATGGCTATCTTAATAAAGGGTTATCTCACCATAAAACGTTTCAAATAATTAATTATATATACTTGTATTTTTATTCAAACTAATTTAATAGTATTTTTATGATTTTTTTTTTGCCTCTTTATCTATATAGCGTAGGTACATAGTGGTGGCCCAAAATGAAACATCTCCTTTAGAAAAAAATATTTTATTATGCTAATACTTATTGGTAGGCTAACACTGTTCCACACCCGTTCCCATACCTGTAGGGTAATTGCGTAACATACTATCATTCGCAATGGGTTTCATTTTGACAGTTCAACAACATTCATTGCGTTATATACACTATCGAGTAGACAGCGAGTAGAGACATTTTCAAACACATGGGCCATTTGACTAGTAATTTGCTTCAAAATGATTCCAACTGATATTAATAAAACGCAATTAGGCTGCGGCTTAGTGTATTTTTTTTACATTTTAAATCTTTGTGTTTTTTTCTTTTTTAATGATAGAATAGTTCTTTGTGTGCCTATAATATTTGCTTAAAATGCAATGGTTTAGCAATTGGCTTCAGAATGATTCCAATTGATAGTAATGGAGTGTTACGCAATTAGGGTGCTGTTAACACTGTAATCCATACTAATATTATAAATGCGAAAGTAACTCTGTCTGTCTGTCTGTTACGCTTTCCCGCTTAAACCTCTCAACCGATTTTGATGAAATTTGGCACAGACAATCTTTAGACCCTAAGAAAGGACATGGACAAGGACAAGGTTATCTTTTATTGAAAAAAAAATGATGTTCCCGAGGGAAATCTAAACAAAATATTAATATTATAAATGCGAAAGTAACTCGTCTGTCTGTCTGTTACGCTTTGCCGCTTAAACCTCTCAACCGATTTTGATGAAATTTGGCACAGACAATCTTTAGACGCTTTTTTTTTTTTTTTTTGTAAATGGGGAAATCCTCATGGATACCCGCCGCCTGGGAATAACGGAAGGTTATGTCGGACTCCTACCGACTAAAACCCCACTATTCCTTCGAGTACCATTTGACGAGGGCCCAGGATACACTACTGCATTCGCCGCACCCCCGTCTGGTATGAGCCCACCATCCCTAGCGGGCGCCATCACCAAGTGCACCCGATACCACGACCGCACAGACCACCACTAAGACGCACATAGGCATGTCCCCTCCTTGAGCCTTAGCGCTCGAGCGACGTCACAGCCCCAATTTCGTCATCCGCATGGTCTTTCTTATGGTGGCCGGAGATCGTTAAGCGCCCTTCGACGCCCGCCTACTCTTCTGGTGCGAGTGGAGTGAGAAGCATGTTCTCTCTCCCTCTCCGCAGCCTCCTTTGCATGCATCACCTCCTCGCAAAAAGAGGCAACAGCATCCCACGCTTCTTCGCTTCCGACCATGGACTGTACAACGACGGGAAGCGAGAGATCACCCGCACCGAGTTTCGCGACGAGAGCATAGCGCTGTTGGGCCCAAGCTGAGCATTCCTCCAGCGTATGTTGCGCCGTGTCCTCGTGGCAACTCGTACAGTGATGACATACGGGCGTCCGCTCCCGACCTATGCGACGCAGGTATTTACCGAAACATCCATGTCCAGTAAGCACCTGCGTCAGTCGAAAACTGAGGGCACCATGCAGCCTCTCCAGCCATTCCTCCATAACAGGCCTTAATGCCACTATTGTGGCGAGGCCCCACCTGGGTTGCGCCAGTCGCTCCCTCCATTCAGCCACTAGAAACTGACGGAGTTCGGTTTTTCACGCTTCGAATGCCCGGGGAACCGGGGGTTGACCACCCATGAGTTCCGCCTTCCGCCAACGATATAGGGATGCAAGGATTTTCGCATCAAGATCCCAGGGCGTTGATCCAGCTAGGAGAGTTGCTGCCTCGTAAGAGATCGTACGGTATCCTCTTATCACCCTGATAGCCATCGCTCTCTGTGGCCTTCGCAATATTGCAACGTTACTGGCCGTCAGGGTGTCCGCCCATACTGGCGCACCATATAGGGCCATGGACCGCAAAATTCCCATATACAATCTCCGGCAGGAGGCATTGCGTCCCCCTAAATTAGGTAGAAGTCGAGCAAGGGCAGCTGCAACGCTCATTAACCTTGGGACCAACAGCTGAATGTGCGGCCCGAAGTCCCATCGGCTGTCGAGGACAAGTCCAAGATATTTCATCGTCGACTCGACACCGATGCGGACGCCTCCTACCACTATGTGTAAATCCCGTGGTGGCTTGTTCCGAGGCCCATGGAAACAAAGAGCCTCAGATTTGTGCAAAGCCACCTCGAGACCCAAACGCCGAATCCTTCCAACAATCTGCGCAACACCCGCCGTGGCAAGCATGACTGATTGCCGATGTGTTAGCCCCCGGGCTGTCACCAGAGTGTCATCGGCGTAGCATGTGATGCTGACACCATGAGGCAGTGCACCGCGCAACACCCAGTCATAACCAATGTTCCACAGCAACGGCCCCATGACCGAACCCTGCGGAACACCACACGACGTCTCTCGTCGGTTCCATCCCTCCCGACCCGGGTAGACCACGGCTCTTTCCGCTAAGTAGTTCCCGATAATGCGACGAAGGTAGGCAGGCACACGATGGTATACGAGCGCTTCTCTTATGCAGCTCTACGGCAAGGTGTTAAAAGCGTTGGCGATATCTAGTGATACCGCCAAAACGACCGCGCCCTGGGTAACTGCTTCTTCTGCTGCAGCCTTTACACGCATAATAGCATCCACGGTGGATCGCCCCCGGCGAAAACCAAACTGGTTATCTGACATATCTGGCCCTACACCGCTCAGGTGCCGAACGAGGCGGTCAGCGACTATTCTCTCAAATAGCTTGCTCGTCTCGTCCAAGAGCACAATGGGCCTGTATGCTGACGGAGATTCTGCAGGGCGCCCCTGTTTCCTTAACAGGACCAGTTTGCCAACTTTCCACCGCCGTGGAAACTGACCCCGTTCGAGGCATGCGCTAAAAAGGCCTGCGAATCGCGGCCAAAGAGCCCGCATAGATAATGCTAGTGCACGGCCTGGTATGCCATCTGGACCAGGGGCGGTGTTTTTGGCTTGTAGCCGCAGCACCCCGGCTTTCAGCTCTGTTTGGGTCACTTCGGGTACAATGTCATCTTCATTAGCACCAGCTTCTACGGTATCCTCAATGAGCTCTGCGGGGGGCAGAGTCAACGGTGGCGGTATATGCTCTGCCCTTGAAGGGAAAAGAGCGCAGACCACCCGATCAAGAAGTTGTGGTTGGAGACTCTGGGTAACTTGTGGAGCCCACTGGCGAAATTTATTCCTAACCATAAGGTAAGGTCGCCCCCAAGGATCTTGATCCAGAGTCGCCAGCAACTCCTCACGGGCTTGAGTTTTAGCCTTCCCAATTGCTATCCTCATGGCTTTCTTTGCAGCTTTGTAACCTTCGTACAGGTCTGCCTCTATGGCTTCTCCATTCGGGATGCGAATACGCCTCCTGCGGTGTCTGGCATATCGACGCCGTGCCGCCACGCACGCTTCGCGCAATTGTGCAATTTCTGGTGACCACCAGTACACCTGACGTTTGGTAGGTCCACGCTGAGACCGTGGCATCGCCGCATCACAAATAATGACAAGCGCCTGCTGGAGCCATTCTACCTCTTCGTTTATATTGTCAGGCCTATCCGGTGCAGACATCCAGGCTTGGACGATTGAGGCTTCCAGTAGTGCCTCCCGATCCAGCTTTTTCAATGCCCAACGCGGTCCCTCCCCTTCAGAAGTCAGCCGGGCTGGACTGCTAGCAGCCTGTGCTGAGATGATAAAATGTGTGTACCGGTGATCTGATAACGTTTCCACCTCTTCCATCACACGCCAGCCCTGGACCCGGCGCGCTATAGTAGGGCTAGCAAATGAGATGTCCACTATCGAACCGCCTCGCTGACGAACGCATGTGAGCACCGATCCTCGATTGAGGATGAGCAAGCCGGTCTCTATGGCCCACTGCTCCAGGACTTGCCCTCGCGCATCTGTTCTATGGGAACCCCAAGCCGTGGATTTTGCATTAAAGTCCCCAAGGACCAGCATCGGAACAGGATGGCACCGTCTGACAACAGTACCCAATTGAGCTATAAGACTTCGAAAGTCTGCGAGAGATCTATTTGGAGAGTGGTACACCCCGACAACAACCAACTCCCCAAGGCTTGCTGCCACAAATCCCCGCCCTCGGGTGATAATTTCAAGGGAAGGACATCTAATGGAAGCCCGCAATATGAGAGCTACCAAACCGCTGGAGTCACTCATCCAGTTATCCCTAGGCAGGACAAAATACGGCTCTGCAACCATAGCAACATCTATTGACCACTGTGCCATGCTCTGGAGGAGTAAGTCCTGAGCCCGAGCACAGTGGTTGATATTACTCTGGAGGACATTAAGATATTGTGCCATTATTTGTAGTTATATGCAGTGCCTATCATTATTCTTTACCCCGGTGGCCATGTGCGTGGTCTCTTTTACAGTTGCCTGTTGCGACGACGATGCCTGTGTGTGTGTTGGTGGACCCATTGCATTTCCGTTGGCCACAGCACAGGTCTTACTACCTGCCCGATGTTCTGCTGGATTTCCTGCTGACGCACAAATAAAGCAGTGCGGCGCAGCCTCACAATTCTTGGCTATGTGTCCTGCCTGACCACAGCGGTAGCATAGCTTGCTGCGATCAACTGCCGCTGTGCATTGCGCTGCAACGTGTCCACCTTCAAGACACCTATAGCACTTCAAAGGTCTGGCGGCAAGCAATTTCACTTGCGCCGAAACCCAACCCACAAGCATTCTGCGGCCTTTGATAATTTTATTGGCCGCTGCTACCGGGCAACTAATAACTATCGACCTCAAACCGGCCATGCCAGGGCGAATCTCCGAAGCCTTAATATGCTCTGGGGCGCACCCTCCGTCTCTGACAACTGCAGTCACAACTGCAGCAGCCGTGACAGAGTCATCCAAGCCTGATATCCGTATATCGACACATTTAGTTGGCCTGGTAACTTGGATTTCCTCACCGAAGGATTCTCTGAGTTTTTCGGCCAGGGCATCCGCTATTGGGCCACTGGTGGCACCGGGTATCAGCAACATCCGGGCACCGGTCACTGCATTCTTAGAACGTATGCCAGTGATGCCAAGGGCCTCGATATTAATGGCATCCTTGGCTCTGCCTATCACGTCTGCATAGGTCACCTTTCTCGCTACCGCTTCAGGCTTTAGCGTGAGCACTACGGCCGTATATCTGGGAGCTCGCAGTCTGATCGCCTGTTTTTTCGCCTCTTTTTGTTTATTGGCTTCCTCCTTTTTAGCTTTCTTGCGAGCCTTTTTCTTAGCGTTTTTCGCTCCGGCAGTTTGCCATTGACCCTGCTGGTTATCAGGAGTCGGTGGAGCATTTATAATTGGTGCATCCTTACTAGATGTGCCTGCCCTCTTTCCCTTCACTGATTTTGCCCTTGTCGTCACCGATGCCAATGGATTTATAGTGGCTGGCGCAGGCTGGGATGGCATATTACTTTTCATCGCGTAAGTTGCCGCTGGTGCTTGCTGGGTTCTACGATTTGCGGCCAGAGATGACCGCAGAAGTTTGCCCTCTAAGACAGCGAATTTGGCATTCATGCCCACAATTGCTTCTTCCAGGCGGGCAATCTTATCCAGTGCCAATGTCGGCGTAAGCTGCCTCTCCAATATGCGCGGTTCTTCCTGCCGGTTCTGGTCCAATCTCGCAAGATGTGCGCGTATGTCCTTAAGTTCCGTCTGTTGTTGTGCTACCTGCAAAGTAAGGCGGTCATTCTCCTCCTGAAGCCGAGTTGTTTCAGCGGAAGAAATCCGCTTTGTGAGTGCCTCGGCGGCCTCCACAATTACGGATAGCGCCATTTTGAAAGTACGGTGGTCCGGCCCACTTAAGCCTTTAGATACTTTGCCCACCCTCTGCACTGTCGCTACAGCGTCTTGGACCTTGATGTTCAAGGCTTCTACCGATATGTCGGGCATTACGCCTCGTTCCTCCTCCGTAGTTTTCTTTGCGTATTTATTAGGCCCTACGTACTTCCCTGTTAAGACCGATTGTCCCCTTCCTCTTCGCGAGGTACCAACTTTGGTAGCCGGTTCCGCCTCTTCGCCTGAGGTTGAATCTGACCCCAAACACTTCGCCTCTCCACGTGTGCGCTTTCGCCAGAGCTTACCTTTACCCCGTGCACTACCTCCAACACTTTCTATGCTTCTGAAGCTCATCACCGATGTGGCATCAGACTCTGACGCAACATTTACCTCTTCATTTAGATTGTTTTTTGTTTTTAAGTTTTCCATGTTAATTCCCACGAGTATGGGGGATCTAAAAAGTACACCTAGGGGCACCCCCTGTTCCTAGGTAAGTGTACATTTATAACCCAACCGGGGGGTCCACAAGTACCCCGGCTGGAGGTGCGCTAGTAACTGATGCACCATCTGCAACTGCTGTTTTAAGACAAACATCAGTTGCAGATGTCACTACTCCTCAGCCATTCATACCCTTGCCGCGCACCAAACTTGGTATTAGAGGTAATTTTTGAAGAGGTTGTCTTCCTCGTGGTCCGGGCGGTAAAGCCAAGACCCTCGTTCCGTTCCGAGTCATGAAACATGACCATGATTCTCTTTCCGGTTTACGAGTTTGACGGGTGCAGTCGATGAATCTACTGCTTGCTTATTGGCAGGGTAAGTGCACAACAAGCGCCGTCCTTGCTACACCACCACATCAACTTCAGGGTGCCAGATGAAAGTGGCTTGCCCCTGCATTTTAGGCACGAGTCCACCTTGAACTTCTGCCCGAAATTCTCATTTTTAGCCCTCTGGGTTGTAAAATGACACAAAAAACCCATCCTGCGGGAAGTAAAAGATCCCGCGTCGTCATTTTACCCTGTTTCTCCATCATTTATTTATTTATTATTTATTTATCATGTCAACTAAAAAGTCAAAGTCCTAATCCAAAGTCAATTATCACAACTAATCACTTCGCCTGCTGGGTTGTATATACAGTGACCCCATAAGCCTGTTCTGCGGGAAGTAAAAGATCCCGCATCGTCATTTTACCCTGTTTCTCCATCATGTCAACTAAAAAGTCAAAGGTCACGTGTATGACCACCTCATTGATCACAACTAGTCACTTCGCTTGCAGGGTTGTACAATGACCCCGTAAGCCCGTCCTACCGGAAGTAAAATATTCCGCAAATACTACTTCTCTTTTGCACTTCCGCTGTACCTTCCTATAGTTGGAAGACACATGGATGACCACCCTTTCGACCACAATTGGTCCCCGTCCCCCGTCCAGAAGTTCGCTACAGACAGTAATCCCTCATCTTCTTCAACTTCACAAAGAGACCACCGCCTGTACCCAGGATGCACCACGTGGAGGTCTTCTGGCACCGCACCCCAATCTTTAGACCCTAAGAAAGGACATGGAGAAGGACAAGGGTACCTTTTATTAAAAAAAAAATGATGTTCCCGAGGGAAATCTAAAAAGCGCGTTATAACCGGATTCCATGCGGGCGAACGCGGGGGCGGAAAGCTAGTTTGATATAATCGTAAGCACAAAATATTTTAAAATAGTAATTTTGGAGATCCGTGCCACCTCTTCTAGAATCGACTAATAGTACCGTGCATCTATGCAGCTCACCCTTGTAGGTTTGTGTGATATTATTTATTTTAATTTTGAAATTCCGGGAATTATGATGTATAGAGTATAGGGATGGAGTGAAGTGAGCTTAAAGGTTGTTGACTTTCCACCCCATGCTTGGAATCGGCACTTTTGAGAACTCTCAAAAGTGAAAACTTATCCTGAAAACATCTTCTTCTTCAGCTTATAGAGGTCCACTGCTGGACAAAGGCCTCCCCTAAGGCCACAATGACCGGTCTTGAGCTGCCCGCATCCATCGGCTTCCCGCGACCTTCACCAGGTCATCGGTCTACCTTGTTGGGGGCCTCCCTACGCTGCGTCTTCCAGTACGTGGTCGTCACTCCAGAACCTTACTGCCCCATTGGCCATGGGTTCTACGAGCAATGTGCCCTGCCCACTGCCACTTAATTTTAGCGATTCGAAGTGCTAAGTCAGTGACTTTGGTTCTTCTGCGGATCTCCTCATTTCTGATTCGATCACGCATAACCCGAAACTTCAAGCATAGCTCCTTCCATAGCCCTTTGTGTGACTCTGAGCCTTCGTATGTTCCGTGAGAACATAGGTGCAATGAACTCATTTCACCTATATTTTCACAATAAGTGTCGTTTTTTCTTTTTAATATAAATTACTAGCTTTCCGCTCGCGGCTCAGGGTCTAAAGATTGTCTGTGCCAAATTTCAAAGACAGACAGACAGAGTTACTTTCGCATTTATAATAATAGTATGGATAAACTAGCGCTTGACCACAATCTCTCTTGATGGTAAGCAGTGCTGCAATCGTTGATGGTAAAGCGCACTAGTCTATTAAGAGCCTCTTCACTCTAGCCTTGAAGACACTCAAATTGTAGTCCGACGGAAACACCACCGCGGGCAAATTGTTCCAGTCCCTCTATGTAGGCGGTATAAAAGAGGAGGCGAAACGCAAAAGAGTGTGTGATCTTTTATTTTCAATGTCGCCTTCCTATTTATTTAGGCTCCTGCTGAATGACTGCCAAAGATAATTTTATTACCTACTAACTTCGTAATTTTAAAAAAGACGTGTGACGCGTGTCTCGGAATGAAGACATATTTTTTGCAAAACGATCAAATTGAATATTAATCTTCCATAAGTAGCAACTGAACAAATAAATACACAATTTAACGTGATGTATAAGTAGATAAGTATTATTATTTGTCATTCAATTTAAATGACAGTTGAATGGTGTTTGCACAGGTTTTTAAATTGACTTAGAGCATTTTGTTCTACGTCTCGGCAAACGTAGCGTGGGACGCCCTTGGGCGAGATGGAGCGACGACATCAAAAAGGTGGCTGGTAGTGGCTGGCGGAGAACTGCTCAGGATCGAGCTTATTGGCGTGCCATGAAAGAGGCCTATGTCCAGCAGTGGACGAGTAAAGGCTGATGATAATGATGATGATTTTGTTCTAGCTGGAACTTCGATGTGCTGTCTGTTACCTTGGATTTAGTACATGATTCTGAACAAAAATGTTGTTTCATAGTTAATTCAATGCCTTCGGGGTCAAAACGAATGGTACAGAATATAAATTGTCAAAATACAAAAGTCGTTCTTTTCTTTAGAGTGAATACTACTTCAACTCTTCAATGGCCTCTATGGTTAGATAGCACAATTTTGCCAATAATACGTGTGACAAATTATAGAAATTCTTTAATAAAATTATTTCACAATAATGGCGGATATCGTCAATGACAGTTGAAAAAACGGCCGCGTGAGCCGACTACTAGGAGATTTGATGTAAAGCCATGATGTGGTCACTATGCTGCGACATTTCAATCATCATCATCCCAGCGTTAATCCCAGTCGCATCCGCAGCCTTTTCAGCTTTGGAGTCTGGGGTCCGCTTTACCAGTCCAACTGCTGATATGGCTAAACTTCGACATTTTCCGTGAAGCGACTGCCGTCTGACCTCCACAACCCGAAGGCGACATCGAAACATTGCAGTTAGACCAATTGTTGGACTTTTGAGGGCTCCAACAACCCGTAACGACTGCCACTAGATGTTCGTATAGCAACCGGGACCAACGGCTTAACGTGCTTTCCGAGGCACGACCAGACCAGTGCAAATATTCATATTCATGCATACAAATACTTGCACTGTGCGGGGATCGAACCCGCGCCACCCTGCGCAGCGGCCGCGTCTGCTACCGCTACGCCACGGAGGCTGTCAAATGGATGCTGCGACATTTCAATGTTCTTTATGAATTATTCCCTGAATGCACTTTTTACTACATAAATCACACGCTTTTATTTAGTAAACGACACTATAAATAATTTTAAAAGTCCAATGAAAAATGAGCGTGACATTCATATTAACTTCCCGTTATAAAACCCAACAAAAGTCTTTAACCAATGTGTGTTACTACTGATGACATATGGATCAGAAACAAACCACGTTTCTCACTATTAATGGGCCTCATAAGAAAGCTCAAGGTCGCACAGAGAGCTATGGAGAGGGCTATGCTAGGTGTTTCTCTATATTCGCCTCTTTTCTTCAATAACGTGATGAGTCCGAAAATTCTTTTTTTTTTATTATTTGATTATTGAAACCGCCGAGGACGAGGATCGTCACTTCCAAGCCCGAGCTTTTGGGTGAGATCGAGAAATTCTACGGAGAGTTATACACATCAACACACGCACCTGTTGTAAGCCTGGCTAATGATCCTAGAGCCAGACTAACCCGACACTACACCGACGATATCCCGGACGTCAGCCTGTACGAGATTGGTATGGCCCTGAAACAGCTTAAGAACGATAAGGCGGCTGGAGATGATGGAATTACGGCTGAGCTTCTGAAAGCGGGTGGCAAACCGGTTCTTAAAGCGCTTCAGAAGCTATTTAATTCCGTCATTCTTAAAGGCGAAACGCCTAAGGCGTGGCACAGGAGCGTGGTGGTTTTGTTTTTCAAAAAAGGTGATAATACCCTCCTGAAAAACTACAGACCGATATCCCTCCTGAGCCATGTCTACAAGCTGTTTTCTAGGTTCATCACGAATCGTCTCGCTCGCAGGTTTGACGACTTCCAGCCTCCCGAACAAGCAGGCTTCCGAAAAGGCTTTAGCACCATAGACCACATTCATACGCTGCGGCAAGTTATACAGAAGTCCGAGGGGTATAACAAACCACTATGCTTGGCGTTTGTGGACTATGAGAAGGCCTTCGATTCGATTGAGACTTGGGCGGTGCTACAGTCTCTCCAGCGGTGCCAAATTGACCATCGATACATTGAGGTGATAAAGTGTTTGTACAAAAAACGCCACCATGTCAGTCCGTCTCCAGGATCAGGACTCGAAACCGATCCAACTGCAGCGTGGAGTGAGACAAGGAGATGTCATATCTTCTAAATTGTTCACTGCTGCGTTGGAAGATGTCTTCAAGCTCCTGGACTGGAAAGGACTTGGCATCAACATCAACGGCGAGTACATCACTAATCTCCGTTTCGCAGATGACATCGTGGTCATGGCTGAGACCCTGGAAGACTTAGGCAAAATGCTCAATGACCTCAGCAGAGCTTCCCAACAAGTGGGTCTAAAAATGAACATGGATAAGACGAAGATCATGTCGAACTCTCATGTCGCAACCACTCCAATTGTAGTTGGTTGCTCTGCACTCGAAGTTGTTGACGAGTATATATACCTGGGACAGAAAGTCCAACTAGGTAGGTCCAACTTCGAGAAAGAGGTGTCTCAGCGAATCCAGCTCGGTTGGGCAGCGTTCGGGAAGCTACGCTACATCTTCTCGTCGTCAAAGATACCACAGTGTCTCAAGACTAAAGTCTTTGACCAGTGTGTGTTGCCAGTGATGACTTACGGAACTGAAACGTGGTCGCTCACAATGGGCCTCATACGAAGGCTCAGAGTCACACAAAGGGCAATGGAAAGAACTATGCTAGGAGTTTCTCTGCGTGATCGAATCAGAAATGAGGAGATCCGCAGAAGAACCAAAGTCACCGACATAGCTCTGCGAGTCGCTAAACTCAAGTGGCAGTGGGCAGGGCACATTGCTCGTAGAACCGATGGCCGATGGGGCAGCAAGGTTCTGGAGTAGCGGCCACGTACTGGAAGACGCAGCGTAGGGAGACCCCCAACAAGGTGGACCGATGACCTGGTGAGGGTCGCGGGAAGCCGATGGATGCGGGCAGCACAAGACCGGTCATCGTGGAAAGCCTTGGGGGAGGCCTTTGTCCAGCAGTGGACAACTATAGGCTGAGGAAGAAGAAGAAGATTGAAACCGCCGTGGCAGATTTCATTTTTCCACACAACGTAGTAACCTTTGCCCATCTAGCAGTGAATATATAAACGAAACAAAAAGAACAGCTGTATCAGATCGCCACATCACGTTGTCTCTTTCTGCGCGGAGATTTGTTCTCCGCCTTCTTATCTTGAGACTCACTTCCAATATGTATGTTCTTCACACACTAAAAATCTACGATCTTCTAACAATCTTCTTTTACTCTGTCCTTCACATACGTCTGACTTTGTTCACTCTTCATTTCATATTCAATCTATTCTTCCGTGGAATGCGCTTCCTCTTGACATCAGGACGCGATACAGGTGCGTCAATACAGGAGACAACTCGGGCGCACATGCCTTAAGAACAATCGCTGGTATACCATCTGGACCACTAGCCTTATTCACGTCCAGACGACACAGTGCTCTCAGGACCTCCTTGTTCCTAATGCGAACCTCCGGCATTGACGCTCCGCAATGAGGTAAATTAGGTGGAGTAGCACTGCCAGTATCAAGACGCGAACTATGGGCAAAGAGAGATGCAAAGAGACCTGCTTTCTCTCTCGCCGTATGGGCCAGTGTTCTATCAGGCCTTACCAGCGGAGGCAGTGTGGGTCGACAGAAGTTCGCCTCGACCGATTCGGCAAGGGACCAAAAAGATCTGCTACCGGATGGCTGCGCAGATAGCTTGTTGCCAATATGGGTAATACGGTCGAAGCGAGCCCTCTTGAGCGCCTTTTTGTAGGACTTGGCAGCACGGTTAAAGGCTCTCTTCTTTGAGCTTAGATCCCGAGCTCTGCGGTCACGAGCGTCAACCCAGGTGAGAAATGCCGCGTGCTTGAGCTGTTCAGCTTGGACACAATCGGCATTGAACCATGGGCGAGCTGAGCCACCGACCGGCACGTCGCTGAAGGGGATAAAATACTCCATAGCTTGACGCACCACATCGGTTATAGCGTCCGCACAGCTCGACGGATTGTCAGAAGAGAAGCAGACCTGCTGCCAAGGATAAGACGCAAAGAAGTGGCGCATCTTATCCCAATCTGCTGACTTGTATCGCCACAATCTCCGTTCACCACGAGAGTCGTGATCTGGAGGGGAGAAGGATGACACAGACTTCACCAGACAGTGGTCTGAAGTTCCCAACGGTGAGGAAACTGTTGCAACACATCTGTCCGGATCAGTGGTCAGCAGAAGGTCCAAACAGTTGGCAGTGTGGCCAACTACATCAGGCACCCTAGTCAAGAAAAGTAGGTGAGACTTTTCAGTCTCAAGGTGGTGGTGGACTGCATCGATATTGGAGTGCAGACCTCGAATGTTTGAGAGGTGCACTTAAACGAGAGGACGTGAGCCCGCTGTGCACACCTACTTTTCTTATTTGTACTTTTCATCTTTGATTTTAAATTGAGTGAATAGGAAGGAAGACGGCAGTTGAGCGAGGTGAAGCAATGTTAAACCCAACAACACTACCAACGATGCCGCGCCAAAGGGAGGTTGATCTGGAGACTGCGGGGACGCCCGAACCCCCCCAGGGATCGCCATCAGGTCCTCTCGTCCGGTCGCCAACCGGCACGATGGGGCCACCCTGGGATTTTTCGCAGTTGGCGGGGCAGCCTTTCGTGTGTGGCTGGCACACTACTTGGGCCCCCAACTACCTGCGGTCGGCCAGCGGAGCACCGTGCTTCGGATCCCGCTACCCTCCAGGACCAAACTCCCGACACAATAACATTTGGCAAATCGTACCCGGCACACATCGCAACACAACTGCTCAGACCCGTCCTCCGTACGGCTTCACCAGACATCATGCCGGAACACGACGAATCGCTTGGCGACATGACTTTGTCTGATGTTGTGGCCTCCCACCTTGAAAAATATTTTGTATAATATTTTGGTAATAGTATGCATATGTATATGGCTTATTTAAGTATTTATTTTAAACAGTGTTAAGAGTATGTTTTCATTATAATGTTTTCAGTTAAAGTACCTGCTACTAATCTCTTCACCACCTATGGTTGACTGTTCGAGAATGCCTAAGGCATTAAGTCCGCCTCTGTACATTTTTTTTGTGCGAAAGAATAAATAAATAACGAGACAAAACAGTTGTCACTACGCACGCGGCGAGAAAGGTGCTCTCATATTTTTTCAAAACCGTGACATCACGAAGTTGGTTGCAAAGGTATGTTTCGTTTCAATTATTATTTTTTATTCTAAAATGTGATAGTGCGAGTTGGCAGTGTTGTTGAAAAACGTGTGACATGTGTTCATTGTTTTATTTGGTCATATCACATTGTTGCCGAAAGGATGAGAATTTTGCCTTGAGATACAACATTGTATTTGATAAAACTTTTTATAATACTAAAATCAAGTAGTAGTTATCTGCTAATATTCCGTTATTGAACAAAACATGAATAAATTTGACCAGTAACATTCCTAAATATTGCTATGTTAATGTTAAAACAAATAACTATTTACACATTAATATAATATTAAACTAAGGTAGATAAGTCACTAGCGCACTGAAAATGAAGCGTACAAAAGAAGGTAAGTCCAATATCTCGCTTTAGTCACTCTCGATATTCTCGTTCCGTACGCACGTGTGCCCTTGGTAGCTAAGAAAATCTTTTGCGCATTCAAAATGGCGTTTTGTGTAATGCGTAAATGCACGAATTATTTTAGAAAAGCCAACAAAAGTCATGGAATCACATATCATAAGTAAGTATTCCAAAATATTTAGATATATAATAAATGGTTTAATTATTTTGTCAAACATTCTTACTGCTAATGCGTAGGCGGCCATTGTAAGTAAAGAAAGAGAGAGCTAATTGGATTTCTTGCGGGTGTGATAAAGACGCGAATGCATTTGACATAAATTAGTTGCACAGAAGCTATAATGTTTATGGTGACTTTTATACCTACAATTATAGTTCTGTTTCACTTTATTTTCGCGTCTGTGTCCTTAGTTACAATTTGTGAACATCTTATTGCAACAGTTAAGTAAAACATTGATAAAATTAAGAGTTTATTTTGCATTGCTAAGTAATAGAGTCAAATGACATGAAATTATTAAATGGGAAAGTGTGATTCGATATTAAATGAACATGAAGTATACAATAATATAAATAAATATTTCCTACGCTCACACCAATTAGCCTAGTATATAGAAATATATACAGAATGTTTGCATAATGATTTACATTTGAAAAATTAAAATAGGATTTGAAATATAGTAAATATAGATTAAACCGAATTAATTTCACTAATTACATATGGTTTATAATTGTTTATTTTATTGCATTAGGTTTCCTTTAATGTCAGTCACAAAATATTAAGTAGGTACACTTTAATCAAGTATTACAAAACTTCAATGACAAAAATTAAAGTTTGTAATACTTGATTGAAGTGTAAAACTGTTAAAAAAAAAACACCAAATTGAGCACCTACTACCACCTGCCAAATTACCTACTACTCTGTTATATTTCCTATCTGCATTCTTGTTATTCTTCGGCAAACTTGTCAGTGATTGGTTGGCAAACGTCTTTTTTCCATGTATGCGCAAACGACAAACACTAGCCATCTTTTTCTTTTTATGCTTTAGTTGCGCCCCATCTCATTCACATTGTACCAATGTAGTTAAATGTACACAGTTTAAAAAATATGCATGTGTGCATCTGCTCCGTTCGCGCACATTTTTTTCGGTTAGTTTCTTAGCATATATCATATCTGTTCAATATTATATCAATGTATTTGCACTTATTTTTTCAGGTGAATTCACAATCTAAAAGACGTGTTAATCTTGTATTAAAAACGGACAACTCAAACATACCTGTTGCAGGGACAAGTACAGGTATTTATCTATATGTTAACTATTGATGAACTTCACTCGGCTGATTTAGTCCTCACCTTCTACTTTATAAGGAGTGGTAGGTATAGGTATTCTAGGCATTAAGTTTATAATAAAAACAATATTGTCGTACTATAATTAAACATTTAATTTACGAAAATGTCTTTTTTAGATGAGGCGGCAAAGAGCAGCCTCACCAATATAATCGCCGTCGTTGTGATTCGACGAGCAGCAGCAGTAGTTCTTCAAGCGACTTATCATCTTCAAGCAGAAAAATGACAAGGACACACCCAAAATTAAGGTGATGCGGCTCATTCCCAAATTGAGAGAGAAATAACAATACAAAGACGAACTGGTCCCATGTATTCACCTGACGCGTTCAGCGGTGCCAGATGCTAGGCCTGCATGGTAGATTTCTCTTCACTCCCTCTCATCGAGAGGAGGCCTGTGCCCCCGGGGGAACATTGTTCACGACTACCAAGGCGTGAACAGAGTCCACGCGGGACTACAGCGGCGACGGGCGGATTGCGGCCGGCTCTTCACTCTGCTACGGACTCGGTCCGGTCGTCGACGCGCGCGCGCACTTGTCTATATCATACATTTACTGTCTTGAATCATTATATTAAGTTTTTCAGTCCACCTGACTATTATTAATAAGTAACCTTAGTTAGGTCCTTCACAACATTATAGGCCGATTATGTGTGTTTTCTTGTGTTCATTACTGTACCTATTATGTATAAAGTCACGTGTTGTTTTAAATTAACAAACAGCTGTGCTGTAGGGAAGTTTGTTCCGCCACTTCTTCTTCCCAGCGAAAGCCAAAGAAATTACGACCATTCTGGCACTACTGTAATAGCAAACTAGTGATGTGAAGTACCGCCGGACCTTTGCAATAACGCCAAGTTCCCTGGAAATCACTTTGGCTTTGGACTCAATAAACCGACCAAAGTTAAGGTTTGAAGAAATCTCAACTTCCAAAAGCTGAAGGCGGTCGATTAAATAACTATCAACATAGTTTATTTACATTAACTTTTCGCACAAAGGTACAAAGGCGAACTTTATGGATTACACATTCTCTACCAGTTAATCAACTGTGGTGAAGAGATAAGATTGCAGCTTTTTTATATAAATTATAAACTAGTGTTGCAATCGTTGATGGTAAAGCGCGCTAGTTTATTAAGAGCCTGTTCACTCTAGCCTTGAATACACTTAAATTGTAGTCCGATAGAAACACCGCCGCTGGCAAATTGTTCTAGTCCCTCAATGTCATCATCATCCCAGCGTTAATCCCAGTCGCATCCGAAGCCTTTTCAGCTTTGAAATCTGGGGTCCGCTTTACCAGTCCAACTGCTGATATGGCTAAACTTCGACATTTTCTGTGAAGCGACTGCCGTCTGACCTCCGCAACCCGAAGGCGATATCGAAGCATTGCAGTTAGACCAATTGTTTGACTTTTGAGGGCTCCAACAACCCGTAACGACTGCCAGTAGATGTTCGTATGGCAACCGGGACCAACGGCTTAACGTGCTTTCCGAGGCACGACCAGACCAGTGCAAATATTTATATTCATGCATACAAATAATTGCACTGTGCGGGGATCGAACCCGCGCCACCTTGCGCAGTGGCCGCGTCTGCTACCGCTACGCCACGGAGGCTGTCTCTAGTCCTTCAATGTACGCGGTGTAAAAGAAGAGGCGAAACGCTTCTTTCGAATCGTTGTGGTATCAACAACGTAAGGGTGGAAAGTCGCTGTACGACAAGTCATCCGATGATGGAACGGAGATGGAGAAATTAAAACATGCAATTTTCTATAAGAGTAAGTGTGAGGTCATTTGATGATTATCTAACCAAAAAAAAAGGATTGACACTATTGACAGCTCAGTTTAGCCTCACTTTCTCCAACTTTTCACGGAGATATTCTAACAGAATCGATCGGTTGTAGTTTTCCTTGTTCTGCAATGACTGTAATTTATGGCTGCTTTCTTGATTTTCTTAATCGCATGTATTTATTATTTGTCTGAATTTAGTGTTAGTGTCTTAAAATATTTTTATGCACTGTACACATAGATATCGATGTATTTACATTGATTGATACATATACGGTATTTTATAATGCCAACGCTATAAAAAATATAACTCAATATAAGTGCCTTACACTTTATCTTATTATTATATTAAGAATTTTAAAGCTAACTTTTATTTAATCTTAAATATGTACGGTCTAAGACAGCTTTTTTTGACAAAAAGGGTTTTCCTAATAGGCAGGATCTCTAGCTATGGCGATGTATTACTAATGATTTCATTAACATGATAAATTATGTTAACTCCTACCCTAGAAACAGTTTTGGGCACAAGTTAATGTTTGGGGATAAGTTAATGAATGTCTCAACATTCATTCTGCTGAACACAATTTGTTTGTGTTCAGCAGTTTCTTTCTATATGGTATCTCATCTTCTTTCAACTAAACCTATCATACCTAGTCTACTGTTGGGTTAGAGCCTTATAGTGTTCCTTCACAGCACAGAAATGAGCCAGACTTGAGTTTCATATGGATAGACTTTGTATTGACTGTTAAATAGTCACTTTGATTTGCAGATAATGTTTTACTGTAGATTTTGACATTAAAAATTGGATTCTCTGTCTCACTTTTATCGACATGCTGCGATAGTGGAAGGAGTCTCGTTCATACCACCATCTCGTTCTGGGCCTACCGCATAGTCATAATAATAATATTGATTGTATTCTAAAAATAAAATAAACAAAATTTTTTTAATAAATCTCCCTCGCTCCGAAAAAATACTCAGCCCCTTTCCAAATTGTGCTTCGCAATATCCACCCGGTCTTCCATTCCCTGCTGGATCTATCAGTATTATTCATCGATCAGTAATAAGGAAGAATAAGTGTCTACTTAGAATCGTCGTACTTATGTATTTATTGCGCAATCACCGTGATGCTGAGTGAATACAAAATAAAATGACAGACTATAATTAGTTGTTTTTGTGTGCTTATTTTAAGAATCACACACGTTACAAGTGTTCAAAGATAAAAAAAGGTTAAGTTAATTTTATTAGGTTCAGGTTTAGTTAAGTTTTTTGAATTATTTACGATGGGACTGGCATACACATTCGTGTAAAAGTCCCTAAACTAAATAAAGAGAGAAAAAAAAAAGTGTTCAAAGATAATCTCTGAAAGTGTTAGCACTACCACATCTCTATAGTACCTATAAAAACAATTGGGCTTGGATTGAATCCTAACACAAATATCTGTTTCTGGAAATTGTTTTTGGTTGGTCCAATAGTTTGATAGATTAATAATATCATAGTAAAAAAGGGGATATTATGTCGGTAATAGCCTAAACCCGGACACTGATAAATATGTAGATAGAGAGTAAAATTATTATTTTTATTGATCATTACGTTCGAATCCTGTCTTAGATCATTTGCGTCCTGTATGATAAACATTTAATTTTCAATTTCAATATTTGTCTATTTATTTAGGCAACCAAGCACAATTCGTTGGTAACACTGTTCTTATAAACTATTGTTCAACAAATTGATAAAATAGCGGGAGTACATGGCAGGCCATCACCGCCTTCTGCCTAGCAGTGATGCTGGTAAAGGAGTAGGCGGAGCTCACGCCTCTAGCCGCTGCAGGAGACACCCTGGTCGGGAGACAACGTCGAACTCCCAGCCACCATAGGCATGGGCTTGCGGGCTGTAAGGACCAGACTCGGGTCGATAGCGCTTTGTGTTTCACGCGCGCGTCAAAGAGATGTCGACACATCGTGATGACAGCTGGCGCCAGCTGTTGCTGACGCCTTGCTCTCTTGGTCTATATCGACATCATTTTTGAGGTCAATGTTTATAAAGTGTCCCAAGTATTTAAATTAACCAACTTATTTGAGTGGCAGCTCATTCAGCATTACAATTAAGAGGGGACTCTAGCGCTGAGGAATTTGGAAAATAGGTATTTGAAGAAACTATTGCCGTCGCGCTGCTTCCGACTTCTCCCGGTAAAGTGTGAAAATGACAGTTGCAGCTCAGGCTGATTTTACCTAAAAAAACGTAGACCAAAAGACGTTTCATATTCCGCTGTTTTCTTTTTCAAAACACGACAGATCTCAATTATTTCTTTATCAAAATTTAGAGGAAAAGTATACCTGTGCTTCTATTATTTTCTTTTTTGTCAAAAACTTATCACGTTTGTCTAATAGTCATCTGAACATCACAGTAAAAATGAGTTATTTTTCGCGATTTTGAAGTATCGTATTTCTTTTATTAATTAAGTTTCGGAAAAACTCAAATGATAGGGGCAATCTCGGGTATAATCACGGTGTAAAATTGTAGAAAAATAATAATTGCTCAAAAATCATTAACCACGAAGAGAACAGCGGAATACGTTTGTATAGAGAAAGCATCACTAGAGTTCCCTCTTAAGCATTTCAAATTTCAGTAAAGTTCTACACCCAATAGAATAAGACAGATCTTGCAATTGTTTTTTCTCAAAAAAGGTCTCTCAAGCCTATTTTCCGGTCAAATGTCCATAGGTCAATCGATCATTCAGACAAACGCTCTACAGCCATTAATATAGTTCTTACGACCAACGACGACCAGACGACCATTCGGGCAAACGGTCAATCGTGACGCACTCATTTAGAGGTCATAAACTTTTATCGCATTCTTTCTGAAGAACACAGTTCCACCGGAATTTGCCTGATTGATGGCAAAAGGCTCATCCCTTATTATACAGAGTGGTGCTGATAATACGACAATAAATGAAAACACAGACTATGCTGCTTCATAGGAAAAATCCTTAACCATAAGAAAAACATAGCATCAAAAATAAAAATAAAAAATTTCAAGCAAACTAAATCGCATAAAATTGCAAACGGAATAGAACATCCTTTAAAATATTGGTTCAATGACCTCCGATTAGCGGGCGACAGCGCGGTCCTGTAACGGCTTGCTTTTTGGCGCTATTATTATTAAAGTTTAGTACCGCTGGATGCGGCGTTCATTAACCTGTAAGCGCTTATCAAAATGTACATCATGTAGAAAATGTGAAAAATCAAAAATGATTTTCTGTGAATAAACTAATGGATAGGTATATTTATATGATTTTTATGGGTAGATTGAGAATGTGTTGAGGTACAGTACACGATGTTTAATTTATTGTCGTATTGTCAGCACCACTCTGTATATAATGAGGGGATAAGGCAGACCTGGGACCCTATACAATAGTGCCCTGCTATTACAATACTGTCAAAATAGTTAATCAGTGATCTCATAATGATCGAATTTGACATGTTTCGTAATCTACTAAGAAAATGGCGTCAGTATAACTTTCCAGTGTTCAATCACTGACACTCTCTACATATTAATAAATGTTCAAATTGAGTATAGAATTTTAGAAAATCATATCTATTAACGGGTTTCATAATAATGACAATACGGCAATGTCATTCTATCACCATTTTATTACGATACAACTGAGATAATTGATCGATCATTATGAATTTAGCAGGTTGCGAATTTTTAAGGACAATGACGACGGAATCGTGTTGGTATGACAAATATATAAAAATAGTAGACCTGGGGCCCTAGTCTGCTATTACAATTGTACCAGAATAGTCGATCAGTGATGTCATAATGACGGATATAGACAAGTTTCGTAATCTACTAACAAAATGGCGTCATTATGACATTCCAGTGGGCAATCACTGCCACTGCACTCCATATTAATAAATGTTCAAATCGAGTATTGGTTTTTAGAAACTCATTTCTATTATCGGGTTTTATAATAACGGCAATACGGTAATGTCATTCTATCACCATCCCATTACGAGCCGACTGAGATAATTGATCGATCGTTATGAATTTAGCAGATTACGAACTTTTAAAGCACAATGACAATGGAATCGCGTTGGAATGACAAATTTATAAAAATAGCAGACTAGGGCCCCAGGTTAGGGTAAAACTCAAAATCTTGGCCTCTAACAGAAAATTATAACCTTCAAAACCCAAGTATCTTATCACCAAATATCAAAAGTAAGACATATAGATTTGTAAAGTATGTTTCTAAATGTTAGTCGATGCTACCCCGGGATGCTTTAGTCCTGCCTCAAAGGTATCGTCACGTTACGGATGTGTCGTGTTACAAAGTAATTGCCAACTATTAGTTTGAGCGATGCGCGTGTAGCCCTTTGGTCGTACCAACCCGTATAGGGTGTCTTTATAATGGCGCGAAGAAGTTAAAGGTATCGTAAGACACGAACGGTACGGAATATTTTATGGGTTAGACATACGCCTGATAGCCTGCGTGGCGTAGCGTTAGTGAACGCGGCCGTGCAAATATTTGTATGCATGAATATGAATATTTTCACTTGTCTGGTCGTGCCTCGGAAAGCACATTAAGCTGTTGATCCCGCTTACTAGACGAACATCTAATGGCAGTCGTTACGGGTTGTTGGAGCCCTCAAATCAAATCAAATCATTTATTTCAAATAAACCAGTTACAGGCACTTTTGAATTGTCAGAAGGTCGGTCAGTCAATAAGATGAAGCTAGTCGCCCATTCCAAAGAGTAGGTACCTATGGGGAAGAACGGGCAAGAAACTCCATGGACACTCTTTTAAATTTTTAAGCTATTGTTACAAATATTTGATTACATCATTCATGTTGAATTCAACCGCGTGAGAACGATGCAGAAATATATTGTACGCTGAGAGCGTCCATTATGGAAAACATACAAAAATCAATTCAGAAATTAAAATGCGCCGTGGCAGCTAAGAGATGACCAGTCCCCTCCGACGGCGTCCGTTCACGAACATGACGTATGGATCAGCATCATTCAGCTCAACCATATCGAAGGGAACCCAATGACCCAAAACACACGCCACCATCAGCAAGACATTTGAGTGAGCATGACATACTCTCAACAGCCAGAGCACAATTAAGTCAATAAAAAAGACTAACCCAACAAATAAATGCCTTACAGCACATTCGTACATTATGCTCACACGTTTGCCATGCAATTATACAATACTAAGAAATTGAATCTACACAATGCTAAGATAGTTTTGTCCAAGGTTCAGCAGCTCCAACAGTGTTCCCGAATCTGTGGAAAGTTTAGCTCCTGTGCAGCTGTACAAGTGCCGAACACCTCTGTCAGCGATACAATTCCGTAACGTACAATATGCTTGGCTACATGGTGTGTAATACAGGCTTTGAATAAATAACATAAACAAAAGTCCAACAATTGGTCTAACTACAATGCTTCGATATCGCCTTCGGGTTGTGGAGGTCAGACGGCAGTCGCTTCACGAAAAATATCGAAGTTTAGCCAAAATTAAATCAGCAGTTAGTTAAACCGCTGCGGTTTTTTCCCGCGACTGATTTTTTCGCTACAAAATGCTCGCGGGAAAAAACCGCAGGTGCGGCCGCTTGCATTAGTCTTCTAGGGGCACAAATTCACGCGATTAAAAACCGCCGCGGTTTAACCGTAGTGCGGCCGTAGTTTGCCGAGACGCGGTCTCCACTCGAGGACTCGTTTACCCCAACGGTTGTCGGCCCTGCGGCATATGTGACCAGCCCATTGCCACTTCAGCTTGCTAATCCTCTCAGCTATGTCGGTGACTTTGGTCCTCTGTCGGATCACCTCATTTCTGATGCGGTCCTTCAGAAACACCCAACATGACCCCCTCCATAGCTCGCTGAGCGGCTTTAAATTTATGGACTAGTCTGACCGTTAGTGTCCACGTCTAGGCTCCGTAAGTCATGACGGGTAGGACGCACTGGTTGAAGATTTTAGTGTTCAAACATTATCCTGTCTCCGTGGCGTAGTAGTAGCGAACACGGCCGCTGCGCAAGGAGGCGCGGGTTCGATCCCCGCACAGTGCAAATATTTGTATGCATTAATATGAATATTTAAATTTTAGAAAGCAGGTTAAGCCGTTGATCCCGGTTGCCATACGAACATCTAATGGCAGTCGTTACGGGTTGTTGGAGCCCTCAAAAGTCCAACAATTGGTCTAACTACAATGCTTCGATATCGCCTTCGGATTGTGGATTTCAGACGGCAGTCGCTTCACGGAAAATATAGAAGTTTAGCCAAAATTCAATCAGCAGTTAGTTAAACCGCTGCGGTTTTTTCCCGCGACTGATTTTTTCAAAAACCGCATTTTGATTTTTGGGAAAAAACCGCAGGTGCGGCCGCTTGCATTAGTCTTCTAGGGGCACAAATTCACGCGATTAAAAACCGCCGCGGTTTAACCGTAGTGCGGCCTCAGCCTTAGACTGATAAAAGCAGACCCTAGACTACAAAGCTGAAAAACCTTCGGATACGAATGGAATCAACGCAGAGATGATGATGAGACATACGCCTGACTCGAAGAAAGTTAATCTAAAGAAGTATCTTACTGTAACTACCTTTAAAATAAAACTTCAAGTAAATCTATTTCTAGGTAGAATAATGCAAATAAACCAAGGAGAAAAGAATGAAGGAACGTGAAACATTCATGAATTAACCTGCAGGATAATTGCGAATCACTATCTACTGGCAGTGTGTGCTACGGCAATGGGTTTCATTTTGACAGTTCATCAACATTCATTGCATTATTTATGTTACTGAGCAAACACATTTTACAAACATATGAAGCAACGAAGTAGCAATATACTTTAAATTTATTCAATCTGATAGTAATGTGTTACGCAATTTGAGTGCTGTTATGCTATATACAATATGTAAAGAAAACCCCGTCCGACCCATAAGGATAATAAAGGTTAGGTAAACACATGACCAAATATAATATAAAATTTTACGTAATCATCATAGGTAGTAACAATACTAATGAATTTTAAAATAATGGTTTTTTCCCGCGAATTAATTCCAACTTCCCCGAAATATGGTAATTTTTAAAAAAGTGACTACACCATTTTGACGGTACGCTTATGCGATTCGACCACGCGTCGCGTGCCCTGCCCCCCGTCGCCCGCGGAAGGGTGTCCTACCGCACATGTATCAAGTTACCTCTTTTTGCAAAATAATATTTATTTTTTTAGGGGGATATTTTTCTAAACTTTAGTCTTGCTTTGTGGGCATTAGTAGAATCAGTTATCGATTCCTAACAATACCTTCACGGATCGGACAGGGTTTTCTTAACATATTGTCCGATAGGTTGCCTTTTATGTTTCGGGATTTGGCGACCCTGGTGGTGGAATCTGGTAACTGACAGCTCTATCGTAAAGTTGGACATTTTTGAGGTTATACGTACTCAGAACGTTTTGACATACGAGCGCTATTTGTGTTGTTTACAGTAAGTTAAAAGATTCATCTCGACCCAAAAATGGAATTAAATCGTGAACATTTTCGTGCGATTATTTTTTACAACTTTCGACGTGGATTAACTCAGCAACAGTGCATGGATGAACTTAATTCAATTTTTGGCGATGAAGCTCCATCAAGGACCAGTGTTTATCGATGGTATGGTGAATTCAATCGTGGTCGTAGTTCACTTTAAAAGACGAATTTCGTGAAGGTCGTCCAAAATCAGTTGTTGTTCCGAAAACCATTGATGCTGTGCGCGAACTGATATTGCAAGATCGTCATATGACCTATCGTGAGATTGAGACAACCTTAGGCATTAGTGGGACCAGCACACATTCAATATTGCATGAACATTTGACTGTGAAAAAAATTTGTTCGCGTTGGATCCCACACAATTTGTCAATCTCTCAAAAAAAGGCTCGTGTCGATTGGTCAAAAAAATACGATCGCG
This sequence comes from Sesamia nonagrioides, assembly GCA_017933935.1. Taxonomy (NCBI): domain Eukaryota; kingdom Metazoa; phylum Arthropoda; class Insecta; order Lepidoptera; family Noctuidae; genus Sesamia; species Sesamia nonagrioides. The sequence goes on from JADWQK010001917.1 coordinate 583,272, forward strand.
GTGCTTCGAAACACGTCTATGATAAATCCAACAAAAGTTGTTCGCGCACGAAGCACTTCCAAGCAAATGGTCGCCTGTTTTTTCGGAAAAACTGGACATGTCGCAACCAAACCACTAGAACAACGCAGAACAGTCAATTCTGAGTGGTACACAACCATTTGTTTGCCAGTTGTCTTCCAAGAAATCAGGAAAACCAACCGCCGAAGACGCATCACTCTTCACCACGACAATGCGAGCTCTCACACATCGGCTCAAACAACTGCATTTTTGAGCACCCAAAACATCGATTTGATGAGTCATCCGCCGTATAGTCCTGACTTGGCACCGAATGACTTCTTTTTATTCCCGAAAAAACAAACTGAGAGGTCAACGTTTTTCGACACCTGAAGAAGCGGTCGCTGCATTCAGAATGCATGTTTTGGAGATACCTCAATCAGAGTGGCAAAAGTGCTTCGACAATTGGTTCAAACGCATGCAAAAGTGTATAGATCTTCATGGGGAATATTTTAAAAAACAGTAAAGTGATTTTCGATGATTAATATTTGTTTTTCTTCTCTAATCCCGAAATATAAAAGGCAACCCACTATAACTGTGTACGGACGACAGCAGGTCAAGCTACCCTAAACTGTTGTTGTGTCCTCTTATATTAGTTGAAGTTGTATGCCATGAACTTTTCAATGAAACTCCGTAAACACATAATAATCTATATTTGAGACACATACAATCTGTACAGAGGTTATTGATCGACTGGCTCTATGAATCTTTCTGTAATAGAGTAACGCGAGTGTTGTGATCTCTTAACACTAAAAAAGGAATTAATATTATAATTTATAATTTAATATTATTATTTTATTTTAATTCAAGCAATAAATCTTGAGAATTAATGCTTTAGCAATAAAGTTAAAAATATAGTAAAGAAATATGACAGATTCTAGAAGCTTGATGTGCTGTCATACGTACATAGTTATGTACCTAAGCCATCGCAAAATTAGGAATACCATTAGTATATAATCTGTCCCGCCAGATTGTAAACCGTCGATAAATGAGCTGTATCATACTGCTTCTGTCTGTCTCCCAAGTATAAGTGTGCGGATTTGATTCCAGGTTAGGCAAGTATCAATGTAACTTTTGTAAAGTTACATGTACTTTCTAAGTATATCTTAGTCACCAATGACTGATTACAAGGTGAAGGAAAACATCTTGAGGAAACCTCAACACGTCTGAAATCGTCAACCCACATTGACCAAGCGTGGTGATTACGCTTAATCCTTCTCTGTAAGAGAAGAGACCTGTGCTGGGCGTGGGAGTGGGACGATAAAAAGATTACTAAATTAATGAAAAAAATAATATTTACAATATACAACGTGTAACATAAAGGGTATATACATAACAAAGGCATGGCATCTTTACATGATATCAAACGATATTGGAAGGGTTTTTTAATTCTATCTCTTTATGTTAGGAAGTTATGAGGAAAAACACTGCCTGTGATAGGCTACTATCATACTAGTCGCACAGAGATATTGAAGACATTTATCGGATTTTGGCAAGTAACGTGACGGGTAACGAGTAGTTATTAACGTATGTAGTGTGCTGCCATGTTTATTATGATTTGATTTTAAGAAACACACGAAACCGAAAATTTGGTACCAATTTTTTGAGTATTTTTAATTTTGAGTTGAAACCCTTCCGATATCGTTTGATATCATCTAAAGATGCCATGCCCTTGGTATGTATATACCCTTTTTGTTACACGTTGTATAAGTGTGCTTAATTTTCGACAGTTTATATGCTATCCATAATATGAAACGGTCAAAATTTGAATTGAGATCACAATTTAATGCGACGGAATGTATGAATGCTAGACAACCCACGGAATAAACATCACAACAAACCAAACTGGACGAAATACTATGCGAAATAATATCCTACAAACTTATACGTGTGCGACTAGGTGCGTGCGTAGATTTCTAATGTAATCACTGTAGCAAGCAATTTAGAATGTCTTAGAAGGTTTGTGGCTAAGAAATAATAGCCGCATGGGTCGATCATACATAAATACATAATCGGCCTATAATGTACCTACTACTGGGAAAGAGGCATCCCTAGGCCGTAATCTACCACGCGGACCTGTGCGGGTCGATCCATCAGGTTAAGCTACGCTTCTTGTGTTTTGTATGTGGTTGGGTGACCATCCTTACATATCGACAGCCAACATACCTCGGAAAGCACGAAAGCCGTTGGTCCCGTGTCATTCGTAGATCTTTGGCAGTCTTTATGTGTGGTCAGAAGCCCAAAAATCTTATCACCAGTCTTACCAAGGAGGCACTAACCTGTAATTGGTTGAGAAGGTCAGATAGGCACACTTTGAGCTGACACCAACATAGTTAGAGAATAATCTAGCTACACACTTACTCAATGCTTTTGCATTGAGTGACCTAATATAGTAGCGAGTGTGATTAAATAAATGAATGACATTCGCTTTGTAGCGGTATCTACAACCGCCACATGCGAACAACGCGTCATACTGACGTCATACGAATTGTACATCTCGCAATCAGAGTTTACCGCGCAATTAGCATACCTACAACTTGCCAATTTCAATCATTGGGCAAGTGCCCACCAGACATAATACCCGTCTGGTCGGAGCATCCTCTCTTTTCCCTGTTCCTCAAGCCTCCACAGCTTGTTTAATCTCAAAATTTCTCTCAAACTCACACAAACAAGCACTCACACACATAAACCCGCAATCATACAATTATTCGCATTTTGTTTTGTTTTCTCTTATTTCCCTTCTTATTGCTTACGTGTTTATATAGTAAAGGAAGAGCGGAGTCTTCAACTATAGGTATTTCTATGCCTGAATGGTTCCGCCCCGGACATGTAATGTAAGCCAAAATGATATCCAACTAACTGTGCTACGATACGAAAACGTGATGAGGTATAGGCAGAACTAGTTACATCGATAAAAACATTACTTGAAAATTACACCTGTCTAACTAAAACTCTAAATAAGAACTACGATCATTAACAAACTCAAAGGTTCAAACCACCGAAGGTCATCAGCTGAACAAACGTACAATTAAACTCTCATGATAAATTAGCATTCTAACCGAAAGTCGAATCGATATAAACTTCAGATTAACTTTTGCCTTCAGGGAATTAATTATAATGTTTCCTTGGTTTTAGAGGGGCCTCTTTTTACTGTTGTTTGAATAGTGATTAGGATAATAATGATTAATTAGCTTTAAGAATGATGATCGTGACGTTAAGGTTAAATAAAATTTCGGTATCAATACTGGGTGGCATTAACATAAACGCACACAATTTTACGATAAACTATTACGAAAAACTTTCAATTTATAAACTTACCCTATATAAACTCAAACAGACTCTCAAGTCCTGGCTACTGTCACTGAACTAGAGAAAGAGGAAGTTAGCATATCTATTTCATAAGATTATAGTAAATCCTTCCGGTTAATAACTGCTGCACACACACACATAACACACACAAACACACTCCCACGCGCGCATACTCACACGCATACATGCAGGCACACGCACATTAACACGCACGCCCAAATACTCAATACAGGCTTCTTTTAACCGCTTTTAATTTAGTTTCTCTTGTTACCAAATTCTGTAAAATCTCCTATTTGGAAAAGGCACTTGTAACACAGGTATATCAACCTAGCACAGGAGTCAGGGACTTCACAGCTTTTTTTTTTACCAATTCTTGTGTAATAAAGATATTATTAAAAATTAACTGGCGCACATACACAATACAGCAGAATACTAATCACCACACCAGGCCCTATCAGAACACCAGCGCTGCGATATTTACTTTTAAATGTCGATGCATTATGCTGAGATAGAAAATGCCTTTTTATCTCGTAAGGGACTTTCTGATGTTTTGTTACTATCTTTTATACTACGTTACTTTTTGTTTACGCGAAACCCGAAACGTGTCCAGTATTTTTAAGTAAAGAATCTATGTACAAAATTTCAAAAAGATATCATGAAAAGCCACACAATTGTGAGCTTGTTATCTTACTTGGTTGTCCCAACAAAAATATGGTCAACACACTGCTCGCCCCCCTGATCCCGTAGCGGCGCGGCGCGGGTGGGCACCACACTGCAACAATTTCTAAATGTATTCGATAAAAAATATAACATGATGTAAAAATTATTAAATCCCTTCTCGGCCTTTTGGCTAAGATCAAAGTGTAGTATCTGTTCTTTTCAGCTTAATATCTGAAAGTTCCCTCACTGAGGGACCAGTATATTAAACTGAGTTTTGTAAGCTGACGGGATGTTCGGGGCTCGCTCCACTCCCGTCGCGGGTCGGCCCGGCGTTGCAGTGCCGCCGGGATCGTTTCTTTTGACAGCCTCCGTGGCATAGCGGTAGCGGACGCGGCCGCTGCGCAAGGTGGCGCGGGTTCGATCCCCGCACAGTGCAAGTATTTGTATGCAAGAATATGAATATTTGCACTGGTCTGGGCGTGCCTCGGAAAGCACGTTAAGCCGTTGGTTCCGGTTGCCATACGAAAATCTAGTGGCAGTCGTTACGGGTTGTTGGAGCCCTCAAAAGTCCAACAATTGGTCTAACTGCAATGCTTCGATGTCGCCTTCGGGTTGTGGAGGTCAGACGGCAGTCGCTTCACGGAAAATCGAAGTTTAGCCATATCAGTAGTTGGACTGGTAAACCGGACCCCAGACTCCAAAGCTGAAAAGGCTTCGGATGCGACTGGGATTAACGCTGGGATGATGATGATGATGATGTAAAAATTATTGGAATCGATTCAGTTACTTATTCTGAACAAACTGTATTCAGGTTTCGTATAAAGTAAAAATAACGTAGTACATATATTTTTTTAAATCGTGTTTTATCTTGGTTTAGTTTTAACATTTTCCTGTAGGTACGATTCACAATTAAAAAAAAAAAAACGAGCAACTGCCTATTTCAATTCGACAACCCACCTATTGGGTTATACGATACACCTTGGTAACACTGGTTATCAGACTTTTGGGCTTTTAACGACCCGTAATGGCTGTCAAAGATCTACGAATAATGCTGAAACCTTTCTGAGTTCAAATTTTTCGTCAGATATTAAAAATAAAAATTGCTTTTCAGAACATTGGACCGCAAAAATGAAGAAGAAATTATTCACACGAAAAAGATCGCCCGAGTATCTACGCTGGAATAGACAATTCTAAAATATTCTGCTAAATTCACCATACAGTTTACGCGTTGAAGTCCTTGCCACCCTGTATAATACAAGATCTAAGTGAAATATCTCATTATTTTTATATCTAAGAGGATTTTTCTTGATCAAAGCCTACGAGTAACCCCCCTTTCTCTACCTCCTCTTTCATCTACGCCATGAAATATGTCTAGAGGAACTTTTAACAGCTGAACTCTTAAAGCATTAATACTTTTCTAATTATTTCTATCGCCGTGTTGGAACACTGAAGCCACACTACACTTTCATGTACTAATGATTTAAAGTTTAGCTTACGATATACTATTGAAACTCACGTTTACGCTTACTAGTGGTTTAGACGAAAAATTATCGCGAGGGAGCCTTAGGTACAGATGGTAGTTGAAATCATCAAACCTTGCCTAGCAAGCGCGTTGTTTGTATGAGAATTCTTGGAGAGTATAAGATGTTTGTATGGCAACCGGAACCAACGGCTTAACGTGCTTTCCGAGGCACGACCAGACCAGTGCAAGTATTCATATTCATGCATACAAATACATGCAAATATAATATAACAGCATGAATACAAATTGTTAACGATGTATCAAATTTGTAACAAATTTTAAAACAATGTTATATTAAACTAGCTGCGCCTCGCGGTTTCACTTGCGTAGGTATCGATTTGTTTTTTTTTTAATATGCTCCGCTCCTATTGGTCGCAACTTGATGTCATATAGCCTAAAGCCTTCCTGGATTAATGGCCTATCTAACGCAAAAAGAATTTTTCAAATCGGACCAGTAGTTTCTTAGATTAGCGCGTTCAAACAAACAAACAATCGAACAAACAAACTCTTCAGCTTTATACAATATGTAAAGAAAACCCTGTCCGACCCATAAGGATAATAAAGGTTAAACACTTGACCAAATATCATATAAAATTTCCCGTAATCATCATAGTAACAATAGTAATGAATTTTGAAATAATCTTTTTTTTCCTGCGAATTAATTCCAACTTCCCCAAAATTTGGTAATTTAAAAAAAGTGACAACACCGGTATTATTATGAGCGATTAGCGATGCGACCACGTGCCGAGTGCCCTGCCCCCCCGCCGCCCGCGGAAGGGTTGCTTACCGCGCATGTATTAAGTTACATGTTTTTGCGAAATAATATTTATTTTTTCAGGGTTTTTTTTTAAGTTTAGCCCGACACTATCCATTAGTAGAATCAGTTATCGATACCTAGCAATACCTTAACGGATCGGACAGGGTTTTCTTTACATATTGTATATTAGTATAGATTTTATAGAGAGTGCGTACGCAGCCGTGAACATGAACGGGTGCATGCATTCCATACAGAATGTTATATTCATTCAATAAAAGCAGAACAGAGCTGAATAGGTACCTACATATGAGTATTTCTTAATCGAGTTACCAATAGTAACGGACGTTTCTACTGCGTGTGAGGTTAGTAATTTATAACAAAACTTTCGTTTTATTTGCTTAGCATGAAGTTGTAAAAACGAAACGCTAACGCTTAGATGGTAAATTTTACTAAAGACAGCAATGAAAATGAAGAAGAATTAAGTGGCCCCTACCACCGCACTGCCACCTTGCATCTACTATACAAAGTCATCATCATCATCTCAGCGTTTATCCCGGTTGCATCCGCGGTTTTCGCGTTGGAGCCCGGGGTCCGCTTTCCTACACATTCTCCTCCATTTCGCACGATCTTTAGCATTCTGTGGTAAGAGCTTATTGGCACGCATGTCATCTCTTACAACGTCAAGTCAGCACTTCTTTGGTCTACCCCGCTTGTTCCGGCCCGGCGGAGGCGCCATTGCAATACATCTACTATACAAAGTAAATACAATTAACTCTTTCAAGTTATACGAGTAGCAAAATTATGATAATATTGTATACTTCTGCGACAAGAATAATGAAAAATAAGTATTATTATTATATTTTAGCCTAATAAACCAACTTATCTAATCATTGTTTTCCATTTTTCTCGAAATATCTTTATAGAATTGATATCATATAGCAGTGCACTAAAATCCTTACCAACCGGTGACAAAGACCAAAGAAATCAATTTGACGACAAATAGCATCACCTTTCATTCTTTTAGCAACACTTTATTTCTTCATCCCCGTTTTTTAAATATTATAAACTACTAACTTTCCGCCCGCGTGGAGTTCAGTTATATCGCGCTTTTTAGATTTCCCTCGGGAATATCATTTTTTTTTCGGGATAAAAGGTAGGCTATGTCCTTTCTCAGGGTCTAAAGATTGTCTGTGCCAAATTTCATCAAAATCTGTTGAGAGGTTTTAGCGGGAAAGCGTAACAGACAGACAGACAGACAGAGTTACTTTCGCATTTATAATATTTGTATGGATTAAGCAGTGATGCAATCGTTGATGGAGAAGCGCGCTAGTTTATTAAGAGCGTATTCACTTCAGCCTTGAAGACACTTAAACTGTAGTCAGACGGAAACACTGCCGCTGGCAAATTGTTTTAGTCCCTCTATACAATATGTAAAGAAAACCCTGTCCGATCCGTGAAGGTATTGTTAGGTATCGTTAACTGATTCTAATAATGCCTACAAAGCCGGGCTAAACTTAAAAAAAAATCCCCAAAAAAAAAAATATTATTTCGAAAAAGCGAGGTAACTTAATGCATGTGCGGTAGGCAACCCGATAGTCATACATGCGCGGGTGAAGGGGGGCGGGGCATGCGGCACGTGGTCGCATCGCTATTCGCTCCGTCACAAATGGTGTTGTCAGTTTTTTAAAAATTACCAAATTTCCGGGAAATTGGAATTAATACCCGGGAAAAAAAGATTATTTCAAAATTCATTATTATTGTTACTGTGCTGATTATGTAAAATTTTATATTATATTTGGTCAAGTGTTTACCTAACCTTTATTATCCTTATGAGTCGGACAGGGTTTTCTTTACATATTGTATACGCGGTATAAAAGACGAGGCGAAACGCTTCATCCGGATCGTAGCGGTGTCAACATCGTAATGCTGCTCATGACGTCACGGTTTCCTTTTCAATTTCACACAACCCGAATCTTCATCGCTATCTATCAAAACTACGCCATTTCAAATTATACTGTTGTTGTTGTTGTATTAATGTATTTATTTTTCGTCCGTTAGTGGAACAGCTGTCGAAAGAAATGTTTTGTATTGTAGGTATTGGGATACGGTGTTTATTTTTTACACAGATGTCTGCTGAATAGAGGACCTTGTCTTTTAAATACATAGGTATTATTGAAACGACAAATAAACGCAAATAATTAAGTTATTATTTCGTCTATGTGTGCATAGACACTAGCTTCTACAAATTGTCAACTTAGTTTAATTGATTTTAACTTTAAAACATATATCTTTTTAAAAAAAAAATCCTTTGCCCAACACTAGGAATTTGTCCTGTATCGTGGTTGCGTTTACAAACACATCAACTCACATTCACAAACAACTGGTTGTTTGACCCAGAACAACTACTTGTAGGTCATACAAATGTTTGTTCCGTGCGGGAATCGAACCTGCGACATGCAGCGCATCAGTTAATTGCTTAACCACTGCGCCAACCGTGTCGTCATTAGTTTCAAGGCTTTTGGGAACATTTGACAGTACGAAACTGTATTTAGTAGTTTTGATAGATATTTTCGTCTAATAAGTTAGAGATCAGTGTCAGAAAATTTTATATGTTCTATTATATACAATTCTCCTGACACAGTGTTTGTCCTCAAAACTCCACCAAAATAGCTGAACTGATTTTAATGAAATTTCGTATATACAATATGTAAAGAAAACCCTGTCCGATCCGTTAAGGTATTGTTAGGTATCGATAACTGATTCTACTAATGCCCACAAAGACAGCCTAAACTTTAAAAAAAAAATACCCCTAAAAAAATAAATATCATTTCGCAAAAAGAGGTAACTTAATACATGTGCGTTATGCAACCCCTTCCGCGGGCGCAGGGCGGGGGGCGAGGGGCAGGGCACGCGGCACCTGTGACGTGGTCGCGTCGCTATTCGCTTATAATAACACCGGTGTTGTCACTGTTTTAAAAATTACCAAATTTCGGGGAAATTGGAATTAATTCCCGGGAAAAAAGGATTATTTCTAAATTCATTAGTATTGTTACTATGATGATTATGTAAAATTTTATATTATATTTGGTCAAGTGTTTACCTAACCTTTATTATCCTTATGGGTCGGACAGGGTTTTCTTTACATATTGTATATTTCACTAGCGGCCGCCAGCGACTTCGTTCGCGTGGAATTAGTCATGCTCAGCTCCTATTGGCAATATGTACGGCTGCGATGGCTCCCGTTTTCGCAACATTTTTCGTTACTGCTCTGCTCCTATTGGTCATAGCGGGATGTTATATAGCCTTCCTGGATTAATAGGCTATCCAACGCAAAAAGAATTTTTCAAATCGGACCAGTAGTTCCGATTAGAGATTAGTTCCGTTAGTTAGAGATTAGCGCGCACAAACAAACAAACAAACTCTTTAGCTTTATATATTAGTATAGATTATGCATGAGAATAGGTTTTTTTATCTATTTTCTATATTATTTATGCGGGTGAAACCGTGGGACACAGCTAGTTATCTTTGTAAATATAACTTCAATTCTGTCTGCTAGAAGACCAGGTTTGAAAAGACCGTGGGAATCACCCAAGCACCTGCTTGGGTGATTCCCACGGTCTTTTCAAACCTGGTCTCAAGGATGGTTCAATAGACTTCAAAAAATGGTTGGTGGAGGTTGGATATGAATAGCGGAAAAGGATAAATACTAGACTAATGACCTTTTTTTTTTGTTTTGTTTGGGGAAATCACCAAATGGCCTCTCCCGCTGATGTCAGCCGCGCATGTCAGTCTTTTACTGACTAAAACCCACCCGTTTTTCATTACTTGGCTATCCGCCAGGGCCACAGTTTCTTTTTTAACCAACCCGCAACCCTGATCCAGGAGGCGTCGATCTTCGTGGACCCCGTCACGATGTGTTAACATCTCTTCGAGGCGCGCGTGATGCACAACGCGCCACTTTAGCCCTAAAGACACTTAAATTGTAGTCAGACGAAAACACCGCTGGTAAATTTTTCCAGTCCCTAGATGTACAAGGTATAAAAGTCGTCCTGTGCTTTGTATGGCGTTACAAGCTCTCCTAGTGTGAAGGACCTTTGCAATAACGCCAAGTTTCCTGACAGCCACCTTGGCTTTAGACTCAATGAAGTGTCCAAAGTTAACATATTAGCAAATCTCACCTCCCAAAAGCCGAAGGCGGTCCAAGAATACATTACGAAAAGTAGGAGTCAAGGTGAGTGTTATATATATATATAACACTCACCTTGACTCCGAAGATATCTTCTGTCCCGTTCTTAGTGAAATAAAAAATTATAAGATGCACTGAAATTAAATTTACTTTAATTTGTAAACAAGTGAATCGGCACCATTATATATATATTGTATTAATTGTATGTATTATATATGTATTATAATATAATATGTAAAGAAAACCCCGTCCGCCGCAAAAGGATAATAGAGGTTAGGTATAGACATGACCAAAACATGAAATTTTACATAATCATCATAGTAATAATACTAATGAATTTTGAAATAATCTTTTTTTCCGCGAATTAATTCCAACTTCCCCAAAATTTAGTATTTTTTTTAAAAAGTGATAACACCATTTTAGACGGTATTATTATGAGTGATGCGACCACGTGCTGCATACCCTGCCCCCCTTCGCCCGCGCATGTATGCCTACCGTGTTGCCTACCGCACATGTCCCCCATATTATTACCTCGCTTTTTCGCAATAATATTTATTTTTTAGGGATATTTTTTTTAAGTTTAGCCTGGCTTTGTGGGCATTAGTGAAATCAGTTATCGATACCTACCAATACCTTCACGGATCGGACAGTGTTTTCTTTACATATTGTATAATGGCGAACAATTTTCCTTTCCCTCTTACACTAAGGCCATTGATTAATTACTTTCTATTTTAGATTACGGTTGTCAAGCTTAGTTACAGTAATATTTCATAGCTCCCTTACCCTACCTAACATTTAAAGTAAAACAGGCGTCTCAAACTACATATATTGCTTATTCACCTGCGTATTTCATCTAAACCCTTGAACCCCTAAGCTCGCCTAATGAGAAGTTTCATAACTGGTACATATTTGCAGAGCCCTGTATTTGTTTGTCGCACCTACAGTGGTTTGTTTGTACATACTAATATTTAAATGAACGTAATTAACAGGAATCCATTGTATGTATTGAAATTTTTTCGCCTTTTACGGGAAATGTTGATTAAAACTGCTGAAAAGTTACTCGATCGTAATCAAGTGTTAGGTTGATTCGGTGTATAATCTTTATATATATAATTCTGCTGTACGTGTGTATGTAATTGAACTCCCCCTAAACGGCTTAACCGATTTAAATGATTTTTTCTGTATGCGTTTGAGTGGCCCCCTGGATGGTTTAGATTCACAAATCAGCCCGGCAGATGGCGCTGATTGCTTGAAAAAGCATGTGATCTCGGAAACGGCCCTAACGATTTTGCTGAAATTTGATATGTGGGGGTTTTCGGGGACGAGAAATCGATCTAACTCAGTGTTATGTCTGCGGAAGCGCATGTTTTCCGAGTTTTCTCTTTCGCAATATTTCATGCGTAATATGGGCGCTAATTTCGCGCGGCTTGACATTACAGCTGTGGCGTGGTGGATAGTGGTATGGTTCTACTCGCGGTGGCTGGTGTTCCTCGGTTCAAACCCAGGCAGACTCAAGTATTTTTTTTTTTTTGTTTTTAGACAAGTTTATAGTTTTTTTTTAATTTTTGGAGTCATTTAAAAAGAAAATTGTACATAAGAACTGAAAGGGGAAAAAAATAAAAATAAATATTTTTTTTAAATTTAATTAAAATTGTAAGTAGGTACTTAAGAATTAAAAGAGAAAAAGAAAAATATTTTAAATTTTTTATTTAACTTTACGAGACTGAAAGAAGAGCTCTAGAGGTAGAGAGAGGTGTGATATCATTGTTACAACATGTAGAAGACAATGCTTTCCGTGGGTATATTCCTTAATCTGCTGTACGTGTGTACGCCACTGAACTCCTCCTAAGCCGCTGGTCCGATTTGAATGATTTTTTTATGCGTTTATGTGACCCCCTGGATTGTTTAGATTCACAAATCAGTCCGGCAGATGGCGTTGCAGTCGGTGTCTAGGTTATTCATCCTAAACGGCTGAACTGATTTGAATGAATTTTTGTTTTTACATTCAAGTGGGGGCCTGGAAAAATAACATTCACAAATCAGCCCGGCAGATGGCGCTGCAGTTGGTATCTAGGTTATTTATCTATACCTACTGCACCTAAACGGCTGGACTGATTTGAATGATTTTTTTTTGTTTGCGTTTCGGTGACGCCCCGAATGGTTTAGATTCACAAATCAGCCCGGCAGATGGCGCTGCAGTCGGTGTCTAGGTTATTTATTCTAAACGGCTGAACAGATTTGAATAAATATTTGTTTATACATTCAAGTGGGGGCCTGGAAAATTTAATTTACAAATCAACCCAGATGGCGTTTTAGTCGGTATCTAGGTTATTTATCTATACCTACTGCAACTAAACGGCTGGACTGATTTGAATGATTTTTTTTTGTTTGCGTTTGGGTGACGTCCCGGATGATTTAGATTCACAAATCAGCCCGGCAGATGGCGCTGCAGTCGGTGTCTAGGTTATTTATCCTAAACGGCTGAACAGATTTGAATAAATATTTGTTTATACATTCAAGTGGTGGCCTGGAAAATTTACATTTACAAATCAACCCAGATGGCGCTTCAGTCGGTATCTAGGTTATTTATCTATACCTACTGCAACTAAACGGCTGGACTGATTTGAATGATTTTTTTTGTTTGCGTTTGGGTGACGCCCCGGATGGTTTAGATTCACAAATCAGCCCGGCAGATGGCGCTGCAGTCGGTGTCTAGGTTATTTATCCTAAACGGCTGAACTCATCATCATCATCACAGCGTTAATCCCAGTCGCATCCGAAGCCTTTTCAGCTTTGGAGTCTGGGGTCCGCTTTTACCAGTCCTACTGCTGAAATGGCTGAACTTCGACATTTTCCGTGAAGCGACTGCCGTCTGACCTCCACAACCCGAAGGCGACATCGAAGCATTGCAGTTAGACCAATTGTTGGACTTTTGAGGGCTCCAACAACCCGTAACGACTGCCACTAGATGTTTGTATGGCAACCAGGACCAACGGCTTAACGTGCTTTCCGAGGCACGACCAGACCAGTGCAAGTATTCATATTCATGCATACAAATACTTGCACTGTGCGGGGATGGAACCCGCGCCACCTTGCGCAGCGGCCGCGACCGCTACCGCTACGCCACGGAGGCTGTCCCTAAACGGCTGAACTGATTTGAATGAATTTTTGTTTTTACATTCAAGTGGGGGCCTGGAAAAATAACATTCACAAATCAGCCCGACAGATGGCGCTGCAGTTGGTATCTAGGTTATTTATCTATACCTACTGTACGTAAACGGCTGGACTGATTTGAATGATTTTTTTTGTTTGCGTTTGGGTAACGCCCCGGATGGTTTAGATTCACAAATCAGCCCGGCAGATGGCGCTGCAGTCAGTTTCTAGGTTATTTATCCTAAACGGCTGAACAGATTTGAATAAATATTTGTTTATACATTCAAGTGGGGGCCTGGAAAATTTACATTTACAAATCAACCCAGATGGCGCTTCAGTCGATATCTAGGTTATTTATCTATACCTACTGCAACTAAACGGCTGGACTGATTTGAATGATTTTTTTTGTTTGCGTTTGGGTGACGCCCCGGATGGTTTAGATTCACAAATCAGCCCGACAGATGGCACTGCAGTCGGTATCTATGTTATTTATCACTTACGGCTGGATCGATTTGAATGAATTTTTGTTTATGCATTTAAGTGGGGGCCTGGAAAATTTACATTCACAAAAAAACAATTCGGCAGATGGCGCTGTAGTCGGTATTTAGGTTATTTATCTATACTGCAACTAAACGGGTGGACCGATTTGAACGATTTTTTTTTAAATTTGATACAATTTAATTTATTTTTTAGACTATATTAATCACTCTGGCAACATATAGTAATTAATCAAACATCACAGGCTAACCCGGCTTGCTGATGATATCTTGACTTGGCTCGCCGAACTTGACGACGTGGCGGGAGGCCTCGGTGACTCGGACAAGTCTGGCTGAACCAGAATATTGCCGATGTTGCGCTCCTGACTTTTTTCTACCTCATTCAAATCGTTTAGTTCTTCGGCAGTTAAATGAAGCTCTGAAAATGTTATTCCCTCAGAAGATGATGGTGACATTGTTGAGATGTATTTCCGTTTTAACAAGTAGTTGCTTCACTCGATTTTTTTGTTCCTTATCCCTACTAATTCGTATTATTCGGCTCAAATCGTAACCGCATTTGATGCAAAACTTGAAGGTTTCAGCGGTTATTGTAAAACATTCGTCGCATCTTAACAAGTTTTTTGTGCAATTATTGATTGTAACGAATTTTTTTCGAAAAATTCATGTTATTTCAAAATAAAGGATAATAATAATATTATTGATCTTTCCTTTCATACTTTTTAATACCCTAATCGCTTGAAATATCATATGCAGGACAACGTCTGCCGGGTCCGCTAGTCTAATATATAAAATTTTCGTGTCGCGGTGTTTGTGGTCACACTCCTCCGAAACGGCTTTCCCGATTCTTATGAAATTTTGTGTGCATATTGGGTAGGTTTGAGAATCGAACAACATCTATTTTTATCCCCCTAACTGTTAAGGGTAAACAACCCCTATTTTTATTTTTAATATAGGTCTATATCGCCCTTCACAGCACATGATTTAAATAAATAGTTTCGAAGATATTACAAATTTAAAAATTGTGGGGCGTCGTATTTGTGGCGGTACCAGCCGGTTGGGCGGCGAGCCGCTATATTTTTTATACAACGTTAACAGTTTTTTTCGAATGTATTTAGTATCAGCATTGCACCCGTATGAAGCCGGGCGGGTCGCTAGTATAAATATATGTACCTACATATTACTTAAATAACAAGCCTTGTATATAAATGTATAACTATTTATAGTATATTTAAGCCCTTCAACTGGTCACAAGGACCTTTCACAATAGGCAATCGCCTTAACCGGACGGCGCCATGCCGTTAATCGTGCCGCAAATGGGCTAACCTGCACCATATTACTATATGGGTCACTACTCGACTAACCGTCGAGACACGAGATACAGACTCGGCTGCACTACGTTTATTCACAATAGCTTTTTTCACCATAGCATATTGCTTGAACACCAGGGATAGGTTTAGAACAGCCCTATCTCTGAACACTGTCTTACTGTGTAGAAACGGACCTCCCATATAATAGTAACTAGTTACATATTTACGGTGTATGATTTTTTTTTATTTATTTCTAGCATCTAAGCCTAAAATACTATAAATACATACAGAGTGTCTCTGACATCGTAACGCAAACTTCGCGAAAAGGCTAGACCGCATGCCACTAATATAATTATGGTAGTAATTTATGTCGTTAATGAGCGGTTCATCAGAAATCACAGTCTTTTTAAAAATGTGTCGGTTCGGCCTTTGAACGTTGCAAGCGTGCCGCTGTGCGTTTTTGTAGGTATGACGTCAACCCCTGATGTGAACTCTATTAAATTAGCTGATAGGATAGTGTGTAGGTGTACTTCTAGTCGATCTTGAAGTACAGCGGCGTGCTTCTATGTACAATTCCGCGAAAGGGGAGGCCATGGACAACAACGCGACCATAATAGAATTTCTAGATTATTTAAACTTCAGACTGACGTCTGGGAGTACCTCTTATCCGAATGGCAAAGTAGGTGGGATAATTCCATCAAGGGGCGGCACCTCCATCTATTCTTTCCATCCGTTGCTGATCGGCTGGCTAAGACATGGCTGGAGGTTGACCACTGCGTTGCCCAATTTCTCACAGATCATGGCAACTTTAAAAGTAAACTGTATTCTTTTAAACTTGTTCCTTCGCCTTTGTGGTCAATGTTCTACATCGAACTGTGAATTTGAACAGTCCGCACATCACATCTTGTGGGAGTATGTTCTTTGGCAGAATGAACGCAATATTATGTTGGATAGTGTACAAGTTACATCCGGAGTCGTTTATTATATGGACCTTGTAGAAACTAGAACCAATTTCCGTGCGTTCAGGCGGTTTTGCCATAGGTACCTATTATTGGAGTCAATTGTAACAGCACATACTTACTTAGGACCCATTAACTTAATTAAATTTTATTCCGTGGTGCTTGGCAAGCTGGGCTTCTCCCAGTTGCAATAATGTCCCTTTGTGCCGATTGGCCTAGTTCTGTTCTGTACCTACTCCTGCTTGTTATGGAGGGAAGTGGAAAAAATATCTTTTTTCTTTTCTGATTCATTTCATTGCGGGGCCCAAGACAGTTGAATCGTTTCTCCGGGACTCGTGGAGCTTTATTGCTGGACGTTTTTCTGGCGGTCTCTACTGTTGATTCTGGCTTTCAGGAGTTGCAGTGGGTGGGAAATGTGTAACGGGTTTGATAGGATAGTTTTTCGAGTTCTGTTCACATTGCGCTTTTGTATGTAGGTACCTAATTAGCGATATAATTAATTTTTACTTTAAAATCTTATTGGGTTATAAAAGTATAGCAATTATGAACGGTCTACAGTGTAAAAAACTGCATATTTTTTTTAATCAGGAAAATGCCGACGAAAAATTCCACCACTGGGGGGTTCAGAATCATGTACTGGACACCCGATGTCAGATACACCCTTTATAACATAATTAATTACACCTAGTGTACACGAAGTGTCGGCATCATGTTTCCCTGACTGGTGTCACGTAGCTAGCCACGAAACCGGCGGCGGTACACAACACCTTTCGGCCAGATGATTATGAATATGCATTGTAGGGAAAGGTAACATTAATGTATGTATGTAATTTTTACAAGTTAAGACTATTGCCTTACATATAAACACAATATCTAAACAAATTAGGTTCTTCTGCCATCATAAATATGGCAGTTGCCTTTAATCAACAAACGTTATTATAATTATACTAGCTTTCCGCCCGCGGCTTCACCCGCGTGGAGTTCGGCTATATCGCGCGGGATAAAAGGTAGCTTAAGTTCTTTCTCAGGGTCTAAAGATTGTCTGTGCCAAATTTCATCAAAATCGGTTGAGGGGTTAAGCGGGAAAGCGTAACAGACAGACAGACAGACAGACAGACCGACAGACAGACAGACAGACAGAGTTACTTTCGCATTTATAATATTAGTATGGATATCATAATGTAGTTAAATAATTTAATTGGTGAATTAAATATCACCAATAATACCTATACTTTTATATCTAACACACTCACTTTTATGTATTTCGTTAATGACAAAATGAAAGTGCAGAAAATATTACCAATAATAAAAAACACATCTACACTAATATTATAAATCAGAAGGTGAGTTTGTTTGTTTGTTCCGCTTTCACGCTGTAACTACTGAACCGATTGCATTGAAATTTTTCAGACGTAAAGTTAGAAGTCCGGATTAAATAATAGGGTACTTTTTATGCCGGAAAAATTTGATATTCCTGAAGGAAATCTAATAAAAACTTTTTTACAAAAAAACAACCGACTTCTAAAAACCACTACAAAGTGAAAAATAACTAATTTCGGAAGTCGGTGTCTTTGGTTTTTGTATATTAGTTTTTGACACCGACTTCCGAAATTAGTTATTTTTCACTTTGTAGTGGTTTTTAGAAGTCGGTTGTTTTTTTATAAAAAAGTTTTTATTTTACACTTTTTAGTTGTGAAAAGTAGGTACTATGTATTCAGTTACATCCGGTCAGACTGGAAGCTGACGCAAATATAGTTGGGAAATGACATAATTTTGTTTACTTTAATTTTTACCCGTAATTTTTAAGAATTCTCTCGACTGCCTGCGGTCTTCATCATCAGATTTACTGCAGACCATTATTTTAACCCAATGGGTGCAAAGTTCTCATCAATATAAATGAATTATAACCAAACACAAAGTAACTACTGCAAACTGTTGAGGAGTTCCTGGAAATGGCCTTTGTCTTCATCATCAGAGCTCTTATGATAGTCACAACCCATCTAGGTGTAAAGTTCTTATCAATACAAATTAAAGAAGTCCAAACACAAGGTAGCTGCTGTGAATTGTTTAGGAGTTCCTTCGACTGTCTCCCGGCTCCATCATTAGATCTACTCCAGACCTTTATCAAATTGTAGTGCTTTAAAATACTTAACGAAAATACTAAGAAAAGCACTAATCGCCCCTACGATTTTTGAAAGTGCCCCTTGATTTCTCTGGTCTTCCATCATCAGACCCTGATGTCCTTATCATGGGACCACCTTGGGAACGTCTTCTTTCCAACAAAAATAGAATTATCAAAATCGGTTCATAAACGACTAAGTTATGCGCGAACAAACATAAAAAAAAGCATATATACGGTCGAATTGAGTAACCTCCTCCTTTTTGAAGTCGGTTAAAAAGCGCGATATAACCGAATACCACGCAGGCGAAGCCGCGGGCGGAAAGCTAGTCATTACATAAATGAAATAATATTGTGATGTCAACACCTTTTCGGAGTTAATATAAGACAGCATAGTAATAAATCATCATAACCTCAGCGTTAATCCCAGTCGCATCCGAAGCCTTTTCCAGCTCTGGAGTCTGGGGTTCGCTTTACCAGTCTAACTGCTGGTTTTGCGACACTTCGAAATTTTCCGTGAAGCGACTGCCGTCTGACCTCCACAACCCGAAGGCGATATCGAAGCATTCCAGCTAGACCAATTGTTGGACTTTTTGAGGGCCCCAACAACCCTTAACGACTACCACTAGATGTTCGTATGGCAACCGGGACCAACGGCTTGACGTGCTTTCCGAGGCACGACCAGACCAGTGCAAATATTCATATTGATACATACAAATACTTGCACTGCGCGGGGATCGAACCCGCGCCTCCTTGCGCAGCGGCCGCTTTCGCTACCGCTACGCCACAGAGGCTGTCACAGCATAGTAATAAATATTTAATGAAAATCAATATTTACATAATAACTAGATACATTATAAAACATAAATATGAAGATTTTATTAAGGGTACATTGGGCGGTCTTATCGCTAAGAGCGATCTTTTACAGACAACCTTTGGATGGAATAACAAGGCGAAAGAGAGACTCATGTTATAAGACCTACACTATGAGTCTACCTATACCATTAGGTAGTCTACTGTATACTATTTAAATTATACAATGTGACTTCAATATATAGGTATACCTGTATAGTTCTCTTCACAGTTTGAGGTACCAGCCACCCAGAACTTCCATGTCTCTAAATTAAATACCTACCTGTTTGGCCACCTTGGATGCATAAGAATGGACTCTAGTGCCGAGGTATTTGAGAAATAGGTATTTGAAGAAACTATTGCCGTCGCGCCGCTTTCAGATTTCTTTTCGAAAGGTACAGTATGGTACGGTTGCAACTCATGCTGATTGTACCTATGTACAAAAACGTTGACCAAAAGACGTTTCGTATTCCGCTGTTTTCTTTTTCAAAACACGACAGATCTCAATTATTTTTATATCATAATTTAGATTTTAGAGGATGAGTATACCTATGCCTCTATTATTTTCTTTTTTGTCAAAATCTTTTGACATTTGTGTAATAGTCGTCTGAACATCGCGGTAAAAATGGGTTATTTATCGAAATTCTGAAACATCATAATTGTTTTATTGATAAAGTTTTTGAACATATCAAATAATAGGAGCTCGTATAATTAAGGTGTTAAATTGTGGAAAAAAATCATTGCTCTAAAAGCGTTATCCGCGAAGAAAACAGCGGAATACGTTTGTATGGAGAAAACGCCACTAGAGTCACCTCTTAAATAAAGCGAATGCATGGAATAATACTGGCAGTTTTTCGTCTGACTGATTATATTATGACGATGAACTATGATTATTTGCACTCCGTTTTACGTAATTACTATGAAATACCATAAGCCTCTTGGGTTACCAGTCGATAGCAAAGCAGATGATTTTTTTGACCCTAAACTATCGACTGTGTGTTAAACCGCGAATAATTTATAACACCAAGTAACCGAGAAAATGTCGGTGGATACGTCTAGTGGTACGGCGGACGAAGTATTTCGCCTCGTCTTTTCCACCGTGGACATCGTAGGACTGGAACAATTTATCTACATAGATTACAATTTATGTATCTTCAAGGCCAGAGAATAGGCTCATAATAAATTAGTTCGCTTTATCATCAGCGATTGTATCACTGCTTGCCATTAGGCAGGATCGCGGTCAAGCATTAGTTAATAACATTTAAAAAATGTATACTACCAAACCTTAGATAAAGAGGTCTTAGGGATCTTTTTGACATTTTTATTTTATTTATACAACTTTTTTTTATATAGGTATGCGAAGCCCGAAACACGTGTGCAGTATTATTATGTTAAGAAATTATGGTCAAACTTTCAAAAAGCTATCATGAAAAATCACAAAGTTAAGAGCTTGTTATATTACCTGGTTGTCCCTACAAAATTATGGTAAACGCAGCGCTCACGCATACAACGGCGCGGTGCGCCGCGCCGTGGGGCCTAGGACACTATGATCCATTTTTTTTTTTTTTTTTTTTCATCCAGTGGAAATCTCTACCAGACCGTCCCGACCGTCTGGGGGTCGACGGAGGGTGTGCCGGGCTCTCACCGGCTAAAACCACTGGAGCGTTCCTCTTCTTGCCTATGGCCAGGGGTGCGGGTTCTAGTTTGCTATAACGCCGCATCCCCGGCAGGCCTTGACCCGCCGCGCGCGAGATCGGCGGATCACTCTTACCCCCCTCCTTCCATCAGGTAGGCGTGTAGGAACAGCCACTACACGCCTACTCCGGCCCTAGCGACGGGCGACGGACTCCCCCGGTCCTCGGCCCGTCGGTCTCTCGTTATGGAGGAAGCGGATCGACCTCGGCTTCCCTCCTCCTCCGGCCAGCGCGCCGTCGGCGGGACGGGAGAGTGCTCAGTGCCTCCCTCTCCCGTTCGGCCGTCTTCGCGGAGATTATCTCCTCGCAGAAGGAGACGACCGCGTCCCATGACCCCTCGCTGTCGATCATGGCTCTGACCACGGCCGGCAGCGAGAGGTCATTTCCGCCGATCGCTGCGGTGAGCGTACGGCGCTGCTCGTCCCACGCTGGACACTCCTCTAGGGTGTGCCGCGCCGTGTCCTCTGCCCCGCCACCGCAGTGATGGCACGCCGGTGTCGGCTCCGGACCGATACGACACAGGTAACTGCCGAAACACCCGTGTCCGGTCAGCACCTGCGTCGCACGGAAGGTGAGCGCCCCATGCCGTTTCCGGTCGATCCACTCCTCCATGCAGGGTCTTACCGCCGCTATGACGGCGTGCCCTGCGCTGGGTTGCGCAAGTCTCTCTCGCCACTCCGCCACCAGGACTTGGCGGAGCTCGGACCGCTTCGTCTCCATCACTCTCGGCAGAAACGATCTTTCGCCCCGCTCTCGGGCCCCCGCGCCACTTGTAAAGCGACGCAAGGGCTTGGGCCTCGAGATCCCAGGGCGCCGATCCGGCTAGGAGGCAGGCCGCCTCGTAGGAGATCGTGCGGTATCCTCTTATTACCCTGACTGCCGTCGCTCGCTGCGGCCCGTGGATGACCGCAAAGTTGCGAGGCGTCAGGTGATCCGCCCACACTGGGGCCCCGTAAAGGGCCATCGACCGCACGACTCCTAGGTACAACCTCCGGCACGATGAGTCGGGCCCCCCCAGGTTCGGCAGTAGCCGTGATAGCGCGGCCGCGGCCGTTCTCAGTTTGGGGGCCAGTTGCCGGAAGTGCGGCCCGAAGTTCCACCTGCCGTCGAGGACGAGACCGAGATATCTCATTGTCGCCCCGACGGCAATGCGAACGCCTCCTACCTCGATGTATGAGCCCGCAGGTGGACCCCGCCGGGCCCCGTGAAAACACAGGGCCTCGGATTTGTTGAGGGCCACCTCCAGGCCCAGACGCCGGATCCTCTGGACCACTTGCGCAACCCCTGCCGTCGCTAGGATGGCTGCGTCGCGATACGTCCTCCCTCGCGCAGTGACGAGCGTGTCGTCAGCGTAGCACGTGACGACGACGCCGTGGAGGAGCGCGCCACGCAGCACCCAATCGTAACCGATGTTCCACAGGAGTGGGCCTAGAACCGACCCCTGTGGAACACCGCACGTTGTGTCTCGCCGATGCCAGCCACCACCGTGACCCGGGTAAATAACATGCCTCTCTGCAAGGTAGGCCCCGACTGTTTGGCGGAGGTAGGGCGGCACCCCGTGGAATCGGAGCGCCTCCCTAATGCAGCTCCAGGGCAGGGTGTTGAACGCATTGGCGATATCCAATGACACCGCCAACACCACCTCGCCCCGAGAGACGGCACTCTCCGCCGAGGCCTTCACGCGCATTATGGCGTCGACTGTGGAGCGCCCTTGGCGAAAGCCGAACTGGTCGTCCGCTAGGTCCGGCCCGATCGTGTTTAGATGGCGGACGAGGCGGTCTGCAATTACTCTTTCAAAGAGCTTGCCCACCTCGTCCAGCAACACTATGGGCCGGTACGCAGACGGCGAATCCGCCGGGCGCCCCACCTTTTTCAGTAGGACCAGTTGGCCCGTCTTCCATGGACGGGGAAACTGGCCCCGCTCCAGGCACGCGCTAAAAAGGCCCATCAGTCGAGGCCCAAGAGCCTCCGCGGCCAGGACCCACGCTCGGCCAGGAATGCCGTCTGGCCCTGGGGCGGTGTTCTTGGCTTGAAGCCGGGACACCGCCGCTCTCAGCTCTGCCCGGGTCACGTCGGGCACGTCGTCGTCGTCATCTTCCGCGTTGGCGTTGGCGTCAGCGGATCGAGGCGGAACCATAGGCGGCGGGATGTGCTCTGCCCTGGCTGGGAAGAGGGCACTCACCACCTCTCGCAGCAACTCGGGCCGCATACCCTGGGTGAGCGGAGGTACCCAAGGGCGCAGCTTGCCTTGTACTACGCGATAAGGGCGCCCCCACGGATCGCGGTCCAGGGTCGCTAACTGCCGCTCGCGGGCCTCTGCCTTCGCTTTGGTGATGGCCCCCTTCAATGCCTTCCTTGCTTCGCGGTAAGCCTCGTACAGTTCCGCCTCTCTGGCGTCAGCGTCTGGCGGGCGGCGCCGCCTTCTCCTATGCCGGGCATACTGGCGTCTAGCGGCCACACAAGCGGCACAGAGCCGTTCGATGTCCGCCGACCACCAGTACACCCGGCGCCTAGATGGCTGTTGACGCCGTCTAGGCATCGCCGCATCGCAGACGCTGGTCATGGCCCGCCGGAGCTGCTCGGCCTCCTCGTCGATGTTGACAGGCCTGTCCGGTGTAGTCACCCAGGCCTGGACGATCGCGGCTTCGAGGAGCAGCTCCCGATCCAACTGCTTTAACGCCCAACGCGGACCGATCGAACCAGGGGTCGGCACGGCCGGCGCAGGCGCAGGCGCTGTGGGCAGGGCGGAGACGTCGAACCGGATATACCTATGATCCGACAACGTCTCCACCCCTTCCATAACACGCCATCCTTGGACACGGCGTGCGAAGGCGGGGCTAGCGAACGTAATGTCCACTATGGAACCGCCCCGCTGGCGCACGCACGTGTTCACCGAGCCCTGGTTAAGGATGGCGAGACCGTATTCGACCGCCCATTCTTCCAACTCCTCGCCGCGAGCGTCAGTAATCGGGGAACCCCAGGCGCCTGACTTGTCGTTGAAGTCCCCGAGCACGACCACGGGGCGAGGGTGGTTACGTCTGACGACTGTGCCCAACTCCTCCAACCATGCCTCAAATTCGGCGAGAGACCTGCTCGGAGAGAAGTAGACCCCGACGATCACCAACTCTCCGAGCAGTACAGAGACGAAATTCCGTCCCTTGGCGACGGCTTCAAAGGACGGAGTCCCGGCCGATCTTCGCAAGATCATGGCCACCGAGTCGTGGGCGTCACTCACCCAGTCATCCCTGGGTGGTACGAACCACGGCTCGGCGACCACCGCAACGTCGATCAACCACTGCGCCATGCTCTGGAGGAGAAGATCCTGAGCACGGACGCAGTGGTTGATGTTGCCCTGAAGGAACCGAAGGGAAGCGGACACAGACATTATTCAGTAGGACACTATGATCCACTATGAACTATGTCGCGCGCTCGGTAACCATACTGCATCAATTTTCAAATATGTTTGGGAAAAATGTAATGTGGTTTAATAATTACTGGAATTGGTTCAGTTTCTTATTCTGAACAAACTGTATTCAGGTTTCGTATAAAGAAAAAATAACGGTATATAAAAACACAGGTATACATAATAAAGAGTATTCTATTCTATTTTTATTAAGGCGGTAGTATTCAATCTCTGTCAATCAAGTGATTGACGTGGTGTTCTCATTGCCAGGCTAATTAAAAGTGCCTAATTTGTGTTATGGGGAGAGTATCGGTGGTCTAGTGGTATTGGCTGCGACTTATAAGTTGTAGATTCGATCCCATTAGGCGCTTTATTTTGTGTAAATTATTTCGTCACCACTGCTCTCAAAACAGATCCACTATTAACTGTGTCGCGCGTTCGGTCACCACACTGCGTCAATTTTCAAATATGTTTGGGAAAAATGTAATATGGTTTAATAATTACTGGAATTGATTCAGTTGCGTATTCTGAACAAACTATATTCCGGTTTCGTATAAAGAAAAAATAACGGTATATAAAAACACAGGTACCTATACATAATAAAGAGTATTCTATTCTATTTTTATAAAGTAGGTAGTATTAAATCTCTGTCAATCAAGTGATCGACGTGATGTGCTCATTGCCAGGCTAATTGACAGTGCCTTATTTGTATTATGGGGAGAGCAGCGGTGGCCTAGTGGTATTGGCCGCGACTTATGAGTTGTAGATCGTAGATTCGATCCCATCAGGCGCTTTACTCTGTGTAAATTATTTCGTCACCACTGCTCTCAAAACAGTGCAGGAAACCATGGTAAGGAAATCGACATGTCCTGAGGCAAAAACTTCGAATACATGTGACATCTATCAACCCGTACTGGGCCCGCGTGGTAGATTACTGCCCGCTCCCTCTCATCAAAACGAGGCATGTCCCAGGAGTGAGAACATTACAGGCTGATTATGATATCACATGATAATTTGTATTAGTACAGTTTTAATTTCTTAAAAATGTGTGTCTGGGGAGGTGTGTATGCGTGAATCTTCTTCTTCAGCCTATAGATGTCCACTGCTGGACAAAGGCCTCCCCCGAGGCTTTCCACGCCGACCGGTCTTGTGCTGCCCGCATCCATCGGCTTCGCGCGGCCTTCACCAGGTCATCGGTCCACCTTGTTGGGGGCCTCCCTAAGCTGCGTCTTCCAGTACGTGGCCGCCACTCCAGAACCTTACTCCCCTATCGGCCATCGGTTCTATGAGCAATGTGCCCTGCCCACTGCCACTTAAGTTTAGCGACTCGCAGAGCTATGTCGGTGACTTTGGTTCTTCTGCGAATCTCCTCATTTCTGATTCGATCACGCAGAGAAACTCCGAGCATAGCTCTTTCCATTGCCCTTTGTGTGACTCTGAGCCTTCGTATGAGGCCCATTGTGAGCGACCACGTTTCAGTTCCGTAAGCCATCACTGGCAAAACACAGTGGTCAAAGACTTTAGTCTTGAGACACTGTGTTGCGTGAATAATGTTTTCAAAGTAATATTTTTACCTAACAACAAATGTAAATGGACTTCTACCAAAGGTTGAGAAACTCAAAGGCCCTGAATAAATATAAAGAAGGTTTAGGAGCAAAGAAAAGGCAACCTGTCAAAATATTGCAATCTTTTTCTAACACGAGGTATTTGAACAAAGCTTGTGTGTAAATACTGTAGGCAATTATTTTCTTGCCTTATTATTTGTTTGGGAACACGTGTTATCTGAAGTTTACTTCGAAACTTTGGATTATGCTGTCTCGCATCTTGTTTTATTTTCATTGGAATTGTAGATTTTTAACGAAGCGTTTTGTTACCAATTTTTGCATTTGCATTTTAAGCGTGTTGACCGTGCCCCACGAAGGACGACGAATGCACATAGGACCCGTTTTATCCCGATATTTTCAGATCGAATTCTACGCGGGTGACATGGCGGGGTACAGCTAGTTAGTAATACTACTTAGATCACATAATTCACGACACCAATTATCACATCCAAACGTTACATTACCATAAATCTTTTTTGTGTTGATTTCTTACAAAACCACCGGCCATTATAAACCTTAACATCCAATAAATACGGATCACCGACGCGGCGAGGTATTTACCTCTGTGGCCAGAAGCCAAATGCACGGAATGATAAAATACGGGAAATGAACTATGATTTCTACAAATCCGATAAAATAAACTGTTTTGAGTTTGTTTCTAATTTATTTCTCATGTTTACAGTTTACATGGCTATTGGAGAAAATTATTATGTATATTTTATATGCCGTAGGTATAATACATTTTTAAATCGAAGTGCGAAATTGAAGTAGAATGATGTATATTATGTATCATATGTGAGCTGTCACGCCCTTTATAACGGGGCTTATATTTAGGTAATAAGTTTTTACTTATTTGCATACTTCTTTCCATTTTAATATAATATATGTTTTTTTTTCCTTTGCTGGTATTTTGGCGTGGCTAGCTGGCATATGGTAAATAATTTCATTTTATGTTGTATTCATTACTATGCATAGTGTTGCATAAAGTTATGTGTTTTTTTTTAATGAACAGACACCTGTGCTGCTGCGGAGTTTGTTCCGCCACTTCTTCCCAGCGACAGCACTAGTAAGTGCCGAAGGGCGGGCGTTTTTGGGGACTGTCTTATGTAATATTGACATTCAATAAATGCTGATTCTCAGCCTAATTTGAGCCTAATTTGCCTAAAAGTAAGTGCTGTTTTGCGATTCGATAAACATCTCATCGCAAAAACTTAGGTGAAGTGAGCGTCCCACCCACGACCACCCTAAACTAAGACTGCTGCTCGCAGACCACGTGGTGACAGCTAGCAGGCACCCAGTAGTCCACGAGCCGACAACTAGAAGACAGCTACCCACTTGTCGACCGTTCTCGCTTTTCGCGATAGACAAAGTCCGCAATCGGTTTCCATTAAAACAACTCGTATTTTTTACTACCTGTATATTTATTTATTTATTTAAACTTTATGCCCAAACATTGCACAATGCCTTAGGCATTTTCTACCAGTCTACATTGAGGTGATGCAGAGACAAAACATGGTAGGTGCAAAATTCACAATGCACGCATTAGCAATTATTGCTATTTTTAAATTATGTTGCACTTGAGGATAAAGAAAGAAGCGCTAGAAATAACAGACGAAGATTTTGGGTGCATAAAATAAGAATAAGAGTCGACAGCGCGGCAACTGCTAGCTAGCATTGACCGCGCGGACACCACACCGACCGCTCGTCTACAACCTGCGGCCAGCGAGGCGTCCTGCCGAGTAGTCTGAGGGCGGTAAGCTCGCTGACAGCGAGCTGTCTGCTAATTAAAAAAAAACAATATCTAAAGATAAGTATTTAAAGCCCATATTTAAATTATGTTCTTTTTGCCGGGTGGAAGCAGAGTCGTGTTAGTGGGCTGTGATCTTAATTCCGTAACACCCTATCAGTAGCGGGTTTCATTTGAACAGTTCAACAACATCCATCGCATTATTACATTCTCGAAAGTATGGAGCAATAGATTAGTATTAAGCTTTAAAATGAATCAAATTGATAATAATATTGCCTTACGCAATTAGGGTGCTGCTCACTATAGGCTCAATTAAACTAACTATTCGCGGTGAGATTTTAACAGAATCGATTAGTCGATCGATTCTGTGTAAGACAACTTTGTTATAAGCCACGATCCTCTTGTTCATAAAATAAACTAAATTTAAATTCAGTGTCTCATTTATTCTATTTCATATTCTGTCAAATTAGTCCGGGTCTGATCTAAGTTGCTGCATGATTAATCGCTGTATTTTAATCACATAAACTGTCTGTGGAGTACCTTAATTTGACATGTCTAAACAAGTATTTTATCTTTTTTCCTTTTCTTAATAAAGTAGAATGAGATAGATGCAATAAAATTTCATCATCATCAGCCTTTACTCGTCCACTGCTGAACATAGGCCTCCTTCATGGCACGCCAACAAGCTCGATCCTGGACAGTTCTCCGCTAGTCACTACCAGCCACCTTTTTGATGTCGTGGCTCCAACTCGCCCAAGGGCGTCGCACGCTACATTTGCCGAGACGCGGTCTCCACTCGAGGACTCGTTTACCCCAACGGTTGTCGGTCTTGCGGCATATGTGACCAGCCCATTGCCACTGCAGCTTGCTAATCCTCTCAGCTATGCCGGTGACTCTGGTCCTCTGTCGGATCACCTCATTTCTGATTGGGTCCTTCAGAGAGACGCCCAACATAGCCCGCTTCATAGCTCGCTGAGCGACTTAATAATAATACAATAGCACTAAAATTTAGTCTTGTTTACGAATAAAAGAATCTAGTAGCTATTTATTTTATCAGGTCAAGTCTTCTCTTTTGAGCCGATTACTACACACTTAAGTGCTCATACACACCAGCGATATACTTGACGACAGAGGCACCTGTATCCTGAACGAACGAACGAAGATACGATGCTACGTGATAGCGCGGGCTATCACTTCGTTTTCACGTAGCTTTCGTTCTGATTTTTTTTATACTCAGCTTCTAAGAGTCAAAATGTGATTAATTACATAAAATTATAGTGTTCCTCAAGAACCGGCACCCTAATTCTGTAACATACTATTAGGCACAATTTGTATTATTTTGACGAATATTGCTAATTCTTTGCTCCATACGTTCCAAAAATTTGTTTACTCGACAACATAAATCAATGTTTTTGAACTGTCAAAATGAAGCCAATTTCTACTGATGGTGTATTCGGAAATTACCTTGTGGGCTTTTGAATGCAAAAAGATCTGATAGATTCTACTAATAGATTCGGAGATTACCTCCTACCAAGAAACAAACAAAGTTTTCCCCATTAAAGCAACAGTCTATAAGTAGAAGTATGTTAGTTGGTAGTGAGATTTGTGTACATATACACAGATCTCACCTACACAACACCCAGACCCGGAACAAACTATTTGTAGGCTACACAAATATTTGAGCTGAGCGCCAAACCGCAACATGTAGTGTAGGAGTTAATAGCTTTACCACTTCGCCAATCCGTTTGATATAGGTTCGATAGTTTCAAGGGTCTTATGTCTTACCTTCCCTTTCACAGATACCTATGTCCCAGCAGGGGGATACTATCCCACTAATGCATAAAAATGAATATTTATATTTTTTTTAGTTTTGTATGCATATATTATAAGTAATAGTACCTATGTGTGTGTGTGGTAATAGTATGTATGTGTATATGGCTTATTTAAGTATTTATTTAAATAGTGTTAAGAGTATGTTTTCATTATAATGTTCCTATATGCAAGCGCAGTTTGAATCTTGCGTTCCAAGGGCACGCTGATTGGAGCGGCGACATCATTGCCAGAGTTCATTCATTGTAGCTCAAATATTAGTCATCATCATCATCTCAGCGTTAATCCCAGTCGCATTCGAAGCTTTTTCAGCTTCGGATGTGCCTTTGGCGATTTTGAATAAACTTCGATATCTTCCGTGAAGCGACAGCCGTCTGACCTCCACAACCCGAAGGTGATATCGAAGCATTGCAGCTAGATTAATTGTTGGACTTTTGAGGGCTCCAACAACCCGTAATGACTTTCTGTAGACCAGATAGATCTGTAGACTTTGTAGACCAACAAGTCTTATAATTAATTAATTAAATAGTTTATTCTGTAAATAGAATATAGGAATAAATTTTACATGCTATATGGAAAAAAAAATGAAATCGCCTTTTCATATCTGACTGCAGAGATCAACGTCTTGATTAAAGTCCAGACACAATCTTGGTCAGTTGCGATTATTCTAAAAAAATGTGCAAAAATAGTGTAAAAATTAGTAAGAGTCAGATGAAGAAATTTAAGCGATGATAATTTTTGTTAATAAAACTTAAAGTTATTTAAAGACAAGGAAAGGAAATAAACATTTATTTAAAACAGATTTAAAAAATATACAACATTATTTTAATATGCGCCAATAATGCTATTCAAGTGTTGAAAGATTTAT
This sequence comes from Sesamia nonagrioides, assembly GCA_017933935.1. NCBI lineage: Eukaryota > Metazoa > Arthropoda > Insecta > Lepidoptera > Noctuidae > Sesamia > Sesamia nonagrioides. Next base: position 613,793 of record JADWQK010001917.1, read on the forward strand.
GGAGAAACAACTGCTTAGTTTTATTAGAATGTCTTCACTCAATGATATATGATTAATCTGGAGATGATGTACGTTGTGATAATTGAAATTATTATGTTCAATTTATCAGAACTCTACTGTAATTTATTTTCATAGCATTTTTATTTCTTTATCTACATTTCTTTTTAGCTTTTGGCTGAAGTTCGATTGCATAGGTCGTTACACATTTTAGTTATTACCTCATCCATTCAGATTCATTCGGTTGTATTTTCCAGTTTCTTGACTTTTGCTTTTTACTATCTATCGTTTAAATAAAATAGCCAGCCAGTATAGAAAACTATGAATTTTTCATAAGTCTTAGTATTTATTTTAAAACGTGGGACGTCTTGGGCGATTTTCGCAATGTGTCCTTGCAAAATCTGTCATTTTTTTTTTATAACTATAAACTAGCGCTTGACCGAAAACCCGCCTGATGGTAAGCAGTGATGTAATCTTTGATGGTAAAGCGCGCTAGTAATAGAAGTAAGATGGCAGTTGCGCGAGGTGATGCAATTTTAAACCCAACAACACGACCAACAATGCTGCACCTAACGGAGATTGATCTGGAGACCCTCCACGACCGACACAATAACATTCGGCGCATCGTACCCGGTACACATCGCAACACAACTGCTCAGACCCGTCCTTCGTACGGCTTCACCAGACATGATGAACACGACGTATCATATCGCTAGGCAAGACTTTGGTGGATGGTAATTTCTGTCGGCAGCTGATGTTATGGCCTGCCACCGAGAAAGATCTCTCGGTGGTAGGCCATAACATCGGCTGCCGGCAGAAGTTACCACCCACCAGACAAAGTCTTGCCGCCAAGCGATTCGTCGTGTTCCGGCATGATGTCTGGTGAAGCCGTACGGAGGACGGGCAGTTGTGTGGTGGGTACGATGCGCCAAATATTGTTGTGTCGGGAGTTTGGTCGTGGAGAGTCTCCAGATCAATCTCCCTCTAGCGCTACATCGTTTGGTCGTGTTGGTCTTGGGTTTAACATTGCATCACCTCGCTCAACTGCCGTCATCTTGCCTATTCCTAAGTTTTTTTAAGTGAATAGGCTTAATAAACTAGTGCGCTTTACCATCAACGATTGCGTCACTGCTTACCATCAGGCGGGATTGCAGTCAAGCACTAGTTTAAAATAATTAAAAAAAAAAATCTTCACACTGCTATCGCTGTACTCTTCCTCAATGGCAATATCTTCCTTCAGCCGTCAAATGAGTTACGATCTTTGCCCGGGCATATTATGTATTTTAATCTGTATTTTTTTCGTGTCTTGCAAAAAACATTATATTGTAGTTACAAAAATTACCATCGCTTATTAATTCCCTGTGGCTCTACCTACAAATAATTATTAAAAAACTCAGTTGCACACAAACAACCATTCCCTACTATCATCAATAAACCACAACACAAATGCAGGCTATTTCTAAAGTATTATAACATTACTCTAAAGAAGTATTTTCGAACGCACGCTGCTGAATAGCCCACACATGTTGGCTGAATGGGGCGAAATCGCTTCCATTTCCACGGAGGAATCAAAGGGAGCGCAGAAACTGGGACGTGGAATATGAAGACTCTTTTACACTGAAAGGAATTCAATGAATTGCTTTTAATAGTTTTGGCGAAGAAATATCGATTTCGATTTTGGACATGAAAGAAGAGAGTTTTGTGAATTCAGCGTCCATTTTGTTTGAATACCTGTTCATACTCGAAACAGCCACGATGTGCCTATTGCTGGTACACAGGCCACCTTCCAGAAATATGGAGTGGGCCGTAATCAGTGAGGGTTGGTAGATGCCTTTAATTTTCTGGTTCTAGGACAAACCTGTTGATAGGCCTTAACTCTTTCTCCCTTAGAGTCATCTGGAAACTTTGTGATTGTCACTTATTTTTTACTAGCTGCATCTCGCGGTTTCACCGACGTAGGTCTCGATATGTTTTTTTTTATATGTTCCGCTCCTATTGGTCGCAGCGTGATGTTAGATAGCCTAAAGCCTTCCTGGAGTAATGGGCTATCCGACGTAAAAATAATTTTTCGAATCGGACCAGTAGTTCCTGAGATTAGCGCGTTCAAACAAACAAACAAACTCATTAGCTTTATAAATATTAGTACAGATGAGTAACTCTGGAGTTTCTTGCCCGGTCTTCGGCTACGGTCAATTGGAACCGAGGAGTACTACTAGCTGTTGAAGTTTCAGGACTCATGTAGATTTAAGTAAAATAAAATATTTTAACTGTGAACTACTTTATCAATCACAATCTCGTATGTTCGAAAAATTACCAATGCCCAAAGTCTGGTGTACAGGCACAGGGTGGCCTTTCGGTATTCTCTAGCATTTTGTCTTTGTGTTGTTTTATGTGATTGTATCTTGATGAGGGCAACCTCATATAGATGATGCAAATCATCGGACAACCATCGTACGGGGAGTATCCACAATTCAGCTGTTGACACCGCGACGATCCGGATAAAGTATTTTACCTCGTCTGTTATACAGCGTACATCAAAGGACTGGAACATTTTGCCTGCAGCGGTCTTTCTGTCAGACAACAATTTAAGTGATTTCAAGGCTAGAGTGAATAACTCACAATAAACTAGTGCGTTTTACCATCAACGATTGCATCACTGCTTTCTATCAGGCGGGATTGTCCTCAAGTTTCTTACATTAAAAAAAACGCAATTAACGCAAATGCAAACATAATTAAAGTCATTGCTACTGTTAGCGTCTTACGCAACGTCCCCCGCAGTTGTTTCTGGCAAGGAGGTTTTACATTAAAAGATTACCAGTTACCATAAAGTAAATAAATACACAAAAGGCGATTTAAAACATCACCGTTGTTTTCAAACAACAGTATTAAGTATAGTCTGAAATGGAAATAAATTTACTTTAGAAGTACTTACACTGAGTCAGTTTTTAGGGCGTTCAAGATCTCTCGCTTCCGACTCTGGTTCAGGGCATAGTCGAGAGCGAGAGTGCATGGCAGGTCGCTACTTCCTTCTGCGAATGTGAATGTAAGTGAGTGATAACTTGTGAGTGTGAGTGATATTCGCAAAGGAGGAGGCGGAGAGGGAGGAAGAGGCAATTTTCTCATGCCCCTAGGAGGCGCCTTGGAGATCTGGAGATAATATTCATTGAGTAGCTCACCACTGTCTGCACATCGTAACGAGGTCCACCAGGACCGATAGGTATCGCCATGTCTTATGTGGCCTCTGGCGCGCAGGCAAATGAAGAAATACGGGTGGGTTTTAGTCAGTAAAATTCTGACACGCCCTTCCACTCCGCCCAGAGAGGGAGAACTCATCACCCTAATTGCGTAACATACTATCACTATCAATTTGAATCATTCTGAATCATATTGCTAATCCATGGCTCCATATATTCGAAAAATATGTCTGCTTAACAAGGTAAATAAAGTAATGGATACTGTTGAAGTAACGAAATGAGACCCATTGCCATATACTAATAGTGTGTCATGCAATTACCATAATGAGCACTGTCAAAAAGAAAAATGTAATTATTCTTTACCCGTCCTACAATTAGTTCAAGACGCGTTGTGTGAGTGTATACATATGTATGTGTGATTCCACGCGGGCGAAGCCGCGGGCGGAAAGCTAGTAAATATTATAAATAATAAATTATATTATTATTAAAACAAAAACGTTGAATTGAACTGGCACAACTTTAAAAGTGTACAATTCCCTTTAACTGAAGACTGCATGCATATTTCCAGAACGTATTCCCCGATGCACCTACTGTTAAGAGTGTTCCTAAAGGAAATAGCCTATTTGAATGGCCAAGTGTATTAAGACTTTATTCAATGTTCCATTTCAGAAAAATGATTTTACATTCTTCTCGCCTTTAGGCGATACATGTTTTTTTTTTAATTTTGAATCACAAAGTCAACCCGTGGGCTTTCTTTGTGGCATAACGATAGACTGATAAATAGAATACTCTCCAGAAGTTAAGAACCGTTGTGTGAAGCTTATTCTGACCTGTAGGAATGAAAGCAAATAAGTGTGAGTATGTACATTACATAGGAATAGATGCATTATTATTAAGAACTAGCTTTCCGCTCGCGGCTTCGCCCGCGTGGAGTTCGGTTAAATCGCGCTTTTTAGGTTTCCCTCGGGAACATCAATTATTTCCGGGATAAAAGGTAGCCTATGTTCTTTCTCAGGGTCTTAAGATTGTTTGTGCCAAATTTCATCAAAATTGGTGAAGAGGTTTAAGCGGGAAAGCGTAACAGACAGACAGACAGACAGATAGACAGACAGACAGACAGACAGACAGACAGACCGAGTTACTTTCGCATTTATAATACTAGCTTTCCGCCCGCGGCTTCGCCCGCGTTGAGTTCGGTTATATCGCGCTTTTTAGATTTCCCTCGGGAACATCAAATTTTTCCGGGATAAAAGGTAGCCTATGTTCTTTCTCAGGGTCTAAAGATTGTCTGTGCCAAAATTCATCAAAATCGGTTGAGAGGTTTAAGCGGGAAAGCGTAACAGACAGACAGATTTACTTTCGCATTTATAATATTAGTATGGATAGTATGGATTAGAATGGATGGATAGATGCGCCTCCCTGATGACTCATGTTCGCGGCAGCAACAATCCACTGAGAATACTTTCTCAGTAAGTTCGCGGATTGGTGGAATTCCCCAATGTTGCGGAGGTGGATGCAGCTCCGCAACGCTGCAACACCACAGCTACGCTAAGTACTAACTTTATGTATGTATACCAGTGAGTTATTTGTGTACGTAACCTTAGTAGGTTTAGGTATTAGTATAATAGAAGTTAAGTAAAATTGTTACCAACTTTTTCACTCCTGTCTGAAATAAAAGTTATGTATTCTATTACATTCGCAGAAGAACGAGAGTAACTGACACAGACCGAAGAATTACAACACTTAAATGACAGTGGGCCGGGCACGTTGCCCGATGTCCAATGGGGCCGACGAGTTCTTGAGTGAATAGGCCCCCGACAAGGTGGACCGACGACCTGGTGAAGGTCGTGGGAAACCGCTGGATGCGGGAGGTGCAGGACCGGCCGTCGTGGACATCCTTGGGAGGATGGTGGGAGGCCTATGTCCAGCAGTGGACATCTTTCGGCTGAAATGATGATGATGATTGTTTTACATAACATTTCCCCCATTACATCTAGGATTTTAATTTTGACCATACCATCGGCTTCAGCGCCCTCTAAAACGAATTCATGATGCACAACAAAAATTACGTAGAAAAACAAATCAAATTAAAATCGCTATAGGAAAAGTCAACTTGTCGTTAGAAAAATCGTTGAACTTTTAAACAAAATGCATTGTAAGTCAAAAATTAATAAAGTATAGTATAACTATTTGAGATCTGGCACCTCTCCGTGCCTCGAAATCAATCAATCAAAGGTATTTATTGAAATTAGGCTGAGAATCAACACCTTTTTAACGTCAATATTATATAAGACAGGCCCTTTATAGTGCTTTCGCTAGGAAGAAGAAGTGGCGGAAAAAACTCCCCAGCAGCAAAGCTGTCTGCTTATTTAAAAAATACATGACTACAATATTATGTATAATAATGAACACAACAAAATACTACAACAATGAAATGATTTACCATATGCCAACTACTAGCAACGCAAAAAAAAGATATCATTTAAATGGAAATGTAAATAAGTAAAAACTTATTACATAAATAAAGTCCCCAGGTATAAAGGGCGTGACAGCTCACATATTTATCAACTAAAAATCATTTTAAGCCGTTGGTGCTAGCTGTCTGCAAACTAGCTTTGCCAGTGTTACCTATATGGTGGAGGAGAGATAGGCAGTGACTTAATGTAAAATAATAGTATTCAGTTCTATTCGATTATACTGAAAGTCGGGCCCCAACGTAATTCATCATCATCTCAGTGTTTATCCCAGTCGCATCCGAAGCTTATTCAGCTTTGGAGTCTGAGGTCCGCTTTTACCAGTCTAACTGCTGATATGGCTAAACGTCGACATTTTCCGTGAAGCGACTGCCGTCTGACCTCCATAACCCGAAGGCGACATCGAAGCATTGCAGCTGACCAATTGTTGGACTTTTTGATGGCTCCAACAACCCTTTAACGACTGCCACTAGATGTTCGTATGGCAACCGGGACCAACGGCTTGACGTGCTTTCCGAGGCACGACCAGACCAGTGCAAATATTCATATTCATGCATACAATTATTTGCACTGTGCGGGGATCGAACCCGCGCCACCTTGCGCAGCGGCAGCGTCCGCTACCGCTACGCCACGGAGGCTGTCATCTGCCTCAACGTAATTGGCAGGCTATAACATCGCCTGCCGGCAGAAGTTACCACCCACCAGACAAAATCTTGCCGCGAAGCGATTCGTCTTGTTCGTCTTATTCTGTAAGATTCCTATTGACTAAAAACTACCCTGATGTCTCTTATGTCACTTGCACGCGGGGCCGCGGGAGTCTATATTCTTCCACGGAACATTGCATCACCTCGCCCAACTGCCGTCTTTCTTCCAGTTCACTCAGTTTTTTTTAAGTAAATAGGCTTTTATTAAACTATCGACCTTTGCCATCAATGACTGCATCACTGTTTACCATCAGGCGGGATTGCGATCCTGCACTAGATTATAAATACAAAAAAAAAATAGGCTAGGCAGATATTGATACCAACTTGATATAATTTCAACATTACCCTATAAACACACGATTTAAATATGTAATTAATTTATCAAAAGTCTACGAATAATATCCAAGGAACAGAAAATCTGCTGAAAATTAAGCTCGAGGCTGGGCGTCATTCAGTTTTAAAGTACCAGATTTTCCGCTTATAACAGTGCTAATAGCTGAACAATGCTTGAAGGGTCGTTAGCGTAAAAAGCGCTTTAAAATTCCACGTCCATTACTCTGAAAAATACCTTTGGAGACCTAACTTCTTTTAATTCCCAGAGATTAAAACAGAAAATAGCTGCGGAAGCAGTGAGCCGAGCTAAATTGCCATTTGTTATGTTTTCTCAAGTGGCAACTGATCAGAAGGCCAATTCGTATAATTAAGAATATTCCAAATCTTGTAATAGTCCCAATTCGGAGACAAACAAATGTCTAAAATGTAAACTTAGAGGTATTTTGAGTGACTGATATTAGACCTTCTTTTTCGGCGGGAAACCTTCCAAAGACACCCGACCCCCGAGGAATGAGGTCGGTTAGTGTGGGATTTTTACCTCACTAAAACCACCCCGGTGATCACCATCTGCGCATAGGGGTGGTCCCGGTTCCTCTTAAAAGACCAATTCCGGAACTCCCCCTGCGCAACGCCTGTAAGGCACATCCCAAAGGAGACTCTAATAGGGCCTCTCCTAAACGTCCTACGCAAGGTAGCACGTGACCACTATGCTACCGTCTTCCCTGGGGCTACTTAGTGGGCAGGCAAAGTCCCCGCTCTCCGTGCCCCCAAAGACTTAGGAAGCTTTTAAAATGGCTAGAATTGCAACTCAGCACCCTAATTGTATAACACACTATTATTTATGTATGTTAGGATTTTTTTATATATCATTGTTATCATTGTAACTTAAGATGGTAGTCTATGTTATAATGCTTGCTTTTTTTTTTTGTAGTGTTTGTTTTTTTTTCAATTTTTATAAGTTAGCTAGCTGTGTTGTGTTGTCCACACTATCTCTGTACAATCTGTTTTTTATGAGAGATGACTTATAAATTGGCTGTCAGTCTGACATACATTTTTTTTTAATTCTGTTTGTTTTAGCTGTAAGTTGTCCATAGTTAATAAATAAATAAATAACATTACTATTTAATGCACTAAGCTTTAAAATGATTTAAATACAAATGAAAATTATTGATCAAATGAAAATGATTCAATTCATTGCTTACATTCGAAGAATGTGGTCTGCTCAGCGCCGAAAATAATGCAATGTAATATGTCATGTCATGAAACCCATTGCTAAAGACAGTGTTACTTTGTATGCATTGCATGTATTGCTTTGTACGTGTTGCTTTGTACAATTTGAGTGTCTTCAAGGCTAGAGTGAATTGGCTCTTAATAAACTAGTGCGCTTTACCACACAGCACACAGCCTCCGTGGCGTAGCGGTAGCGGACGCGGCCGCTGCGCAAGGTGGCGCGGGTTCGATCCCCGCACAGTGCAGTATTTGTATGCATGAATATGAATATTTGTACTGGTCTGGTCGTGCCTCGGAAAGCACGTTAAGCTGTTGGTCCCGGTTGCCCTACGAACATCTAGTGGCAGTCGTTACGGGTTGTTGGAGCCCTCAAAAAGTCCTACAATTTGTCTAACTGCAATGCTTCGATGTCGCCTTCCGGTTGTGGAGGTCAGACGGCAGTTGCTTCATAGAAAATGTCGAAGTTTAGCCATATCAGCAGTTGGACTGGTAAGACGAACCCCAGACTCCAAAGCTGAAAAGGCTTCGGATGCGACTGGGATTAACGCTGGGATGATGATGGGAAACTAGTGCGCTTTACCATCAACGACTGCGTCACTGCTTACCATCAGGCAGGATTGCGGTCAAGCGCTAGTTTATAATATAATAAAAAAAAATGCATTTTTATGTATGTACACTATACACACACATGTTTAAGCAAATAAAAATCTTATCTTAGTGTGTTACGTAATTACTCTGCGGGTCATACACGTACGGTGCAGAGTACTACGCACTTGACCTTTCTTAAGTACATCACCATTAAGGTACAGTACATTTCCTCCTAATGCGACCTCCCAGCGTACTTATAATAGATATTACAAGTTGGGTTGAATCAGCCCTTACTGGTCTTTATTATGTTGTAGGGTGACAAAAAGATTCTCATTCAATTCAATTCATTCAAAACGTAGCTTTACTGACCGGAACAGTTAAGCTAGAAAAGCGTATTGCTGTATGGATAGAGAGATGAGACGTGGAAGGTCACAAAAACATCTCGCATAAACTCCAAGTCGTTGTCAACCACTGTCTTCGCCATATTCCCGATGTCTCTCTATATCCTGAACTTATACCAAGGCAAGCTCTAGACTGGAATCTCTAAGGAAAGCGTAAACTTGACCGCCCTAAGCAGACCTGTCGGCGAACGGTCATCGTCAATCGATTCGAAAGGTTCTTCCCTATGTTCTTCGCTCCTGCTGGAAGGCTACAGGTCTTTTGCTAAATAAAACTCGAAGCCCAGGACCTAATGAGATGGTGGCAAACCGTGGACGCCCCCTACCCCACTTAAGGGACACAGGAACTTAAAGGTAAACGTAGCTTAAATTTAATATACCCATAACTACTCGCACCTACGTAAATTTCGACTTTCAAGGTGATAGTGAAATGAAATTATTAAAGCCGCTGACTTTAAAAGCAAACTTTCAAAGTCTCATGTGGTTCCAAGTTTCACGGCAACGTGCCACCACAACTTCAAACGAGAACAAAGAAAAACTGCTATAGAGCAAGAACAAGAAATTTAATAAAAAGTTAACAAGAAATTATGAACTTATATCCCTTCGAACTTTTACTATTATAATTACTATTTGTTTTCGTGTTTATGCTCCGATGTTGCGGATATGGATGCAGCTTCACGCTGAGTAATGATTATGTACAGTCAAGACCAAAAGTCGAGTTGTAATCTCACAAAACTATGGCCAAGCAATACTAGTTGTAGTTACGACCTTCTTCTATAATAAAGTTTGATACACGCTCATACACTTGCTGCCCGCTTATGATTGTTAGGTACTACTTATTAATTTCAACGTCTACAGTAAGTGTTTCAATGGCGTAACGGTTTTCGCCTTGATAGGAGTTCAAGGTGGTTCGAGTTCGAATCTAATAACTTACAAAAATATTTTTTAAATGTTTATTGGTGAGTTATGAATGCTTACAACAAAAATATCTAAAAATATCGATCTGCAACTTAAAGATGATACTTTCTTTTAAGATTTTTTCTATATTAGAGTCATTATAAAAAGATGACGGTAGACTTAAAAGAATCTGAATCACTACTTCACAAAAAATATTCCGCTACCTACAATAACTATTATTAGCTACAATAACTCAAATAATATTACTTAGCTGTTGTTGGTTGGTGAACATATAGTTACCAGTTTGTGTTATTAGTTTTACTTTTTAATCAATATGCAGGCATATGCAGCAATATATCTCAAATATCATATGAAACCGGCTTTTGTGTAAGTTGTTTTTATTATTATTTATGTAAGGTGCAAACCAATCGCTTGTAGCAAGTGCGTAATAAAATTGTTATTGTTTTAGATAAATACTGTAAGCCGTTGGAGGTCAAGGTCAAGAGGTTGGAGGACGAAGGTAGCTGTCGAGACAAGTGAAACGAAACGACAATATTTACCGTTGAATAAACTTTTAAATCGTGCGAAGAAGATAGGTTGCATTTGTGGTTTAAAAATAAATTGGCGAGGCTGGTGGAGTGTTATCGAGCTAAACAAAAAAAAAACTATTTATAACAAAAACAGTGCAGAAGTGTCCTACAGAGTGTTTTAAATATATACCAATAAATATCTTAATAACGGACTCTAAACCATCTCTAAAGTAATTTAGCTAAGTGACAGTAATATGTTCGGTTGGCTTAATGGCTAACAGATGTCGCCTTTTGCAATTTCAATACAAATTACTTTTGGTAAATTATAAAAACAATAATTTCGGAATTCGATAAGAAATAAGTTCGTTTACTTTTGAACTAAGAAAGCGCTTGAAGATTATAATCTCATGCCTTCAAACTCCGAAAAAAGGCATTGCAGGATGGCAGCACTAGTACTATGCTATACACGCAAAAAAAATATAAATGTAATAAGCACTATTATGTGTTCTAAGTATAGATTATTTTATGATTGCAATAATATTCAGGTTAAGCTTCAATCCTCTTTTCTTTAAGAAAATGAATAATTAAGCTATAACCTCTTTAATCATAATATACGTATAATATTATAATTTTCATATCTAACAACCAAAAATGTTTTTGTATTTTTTACCATAACAATATCATAAGTTTGTCAAGGATTACTTTTATATAAAATATTACAATGCTGCCGTTTCAACGTTTGTTTCATTTGTTAGTATAAGTATATCTATACCGAATAATATATAACTTTATAATATATTGCATTATAATATGCTTATTGTTTTATTTTTATATATTTTTTATTATATTACCCCTATAGTAAACTAAAACATATAATAAAACCCTTTTTTGGGATAAATATTCAATAAATTTTCCTATTTGTTTAAATATTATTTGCAAACATTTTTACTTTAAAATACAAATCAATTATCATAATTTTAAATTATATGAAACAACAAAAAGAGTTGCCTATAATAAGGATCGAACCCACAATCGCTCGCTTTTGATAGCACCATTGTTAAGTGCGGCCGCTAACTCAACTTCAAATGAAGTAACGAAATTTTGCATTACTTTAAAGAAAGACGAAGACTGCGATAAAAAAATAATGCGGTAGTGTGCGTGGCCGGTTTAGCGCAGGCGACAGTAGTCTTTAAGGTGGAAATGGACTTCTACAGCTGACTGTAACTACATCGCTGTCGGATGTCTGTGCCTGTAATCTACTAATACTATAATGTAGACTAATATAATAAAGCTGAAGAGTTTGTTTCTATGTTTGTTTGTTTGTTCGCGCTAATCTCGGGAACTACTGGTCCGATTTGAAAAATTCAGGAAGGCTTTAGGCTATATAACATCACGCTGCGGCCACTAGGAGCGAAGCATAACTAACTCCACGCGAACGAAGTCGCCGGCGGCCGCTAGTAAATGATAATAGTAAAGCTTTATTTGAATTTCTTACAATATGGTTAAGTGTTACTTGTTATAGGTACTATGATTAATATGTGACGTTATTGTATGGACCCTCTTCGGATGAAACCCTCCTTCAAGGTATTCCATCGCTCTCTATCTAAAGCAGTATTCAGCCGGCTATCGCTACTATGTCGTCGACCCATCTGGTGCTTGGGCGGCCCCTAGCTCTGGTGCCTTGCGGCCCGTTCCATCTTACTGTAAGGTCCATCTGTCGTTTGTTTATTGTGCCATATGGCGAGCCCACTTCCATTTTTTTTTGTAAAGCAAAGGTTGACGCGTCGGTTACTAATACTATAAGCTAAGTAAAATTGTTACATATGGTCTGAAATAAATGTTTTATATTCTACTAGTTTTCCGCCCGCGGCTTCGCCCGCGTGGAATTCGGATATATCGCGCTTTTTGGATCAAAGGTAGCCTATGTCCTTTCTCAGGGTCTAAAGATTGTCTGTGCCAAATTTCATCAAAATCGGTTCATTAGTTTTGGCGTGAAAGCCGGACAGACAGACAGAGATACTTTCGCATTTATAATATTAGTATGGATTCTATTTGCTATTATCTTTTCACAAAATATGTACAAAGGCGGAATTAATGCCTGAAGCATTCTTTGCCAGTGAACCAAGGGCGGTGAAGAGATTAGATGGCACGTGCTTATTCCTTTATCCAATCCGTCACATCTCATCGCCTCCACGCGCTATTATTTCATTTTCGTTTAGCATTCCTTTCTGATTATTTTTCTTTTTGTTCTGCTCTGCTTTTATGGGCCCTAGCTTTATTTTTAATTCTTTTCTCGAGAAGTCGGCTATTTAAATACAGAACGATACCTATAAATCTAGACGATAGTTAGTTCAGAAAACAGCACATACAAAAAAAATAGAAGCAAACTTTTTAGCTCTTTTCTTATATTGGGTATCAATACCCAAATCACCTGTGAAGTTTCGCTTTGTACATATTTTTACTAATTCTACTTCCCATCCTACTACTTCCTATCCTCCATACTTCTAATCGAGTTATCTATCTATTTACTATCCCACTAATAATATAAATGCGAAAGTTTGTGAGGATCCATGGAAGTATGTATAGATGAACGGATGGATGAATGTTTGTTACTCTTTCTCGCAAAAACTACTAAACGGATTTGGATGGCATTTGGCATCCAGATGGTTTAAAATTAGAATTAATATGATCATTTTTATCCTGATATTGTTATGGAATCGAAACATATGCGAGAGAAACCGCGGGGTGTAGCTAGTCATATATGATTGCACACTATTCTGACGGATTCACATAAACATAGACCACACACGATAAGCTATACAATACAGTTAATTATGTAATTACCTTATCGGTGTCCCAGCATCCTGTGTAATGTCGGTATGTAATTGAATATTAAACTATGTACATAGGTAGAGACTTTATTAGCAACAGCGTTCTTGCTTCTGCAGTAATTACAGTTTGTGGTGATGATTGATTGACTTATCGATGTAGGATTTTGATTTATGATTACGCGCGTCGAGGGAAAGAGGGAATGTTAAGCTACACTTGCCGAGTTCGAGACCTCTCCGCGTCTCGGTCTTAGCCATCTTTAGAAGATTTTTGACAGATGCTATGAGTAGTCAAAAGTAACAACATATGGCGCAACGAACCCGGCCACATCGCAACAAAATATTGCTCCGACCCGTCCTTCGTACGGCTTCACCAGACATCATGCCGGAACACGATGAATCGCTTGGCGGCAAGAGTTTGTCTGGTTCAATGTCAAAAACTTGTCCAAAATATGGAAAATTCGAAGATTATTTGAGAGATTGAGACTAATATTGGACTGTAAAATATATTCTTAAATTCACGAGAATTGCCCTTCAGACGGATCCCGAAATACATAAAAAATACCGACATAAAAAACATAGTGATTCCCAGTGTTGCAAAATCAGCCCTCTTCATGACGTAAGTGTCAATAAAAGTTGAGCAAGGGTAGGCATCCTGAGCCGATTACAGTCTATTGCTGAATTTGGACCTTATTTGGACGCTACTGAGCTCCATCATCGAAGGTAAGGTAGCAAAGGCTGGCTAAGTTGTTCATAAAACCAATGGCCGGTGGACGGAGATTAAACAGAGTATCTGCAAGCATCGCGTGTGAAATATGGCCAGACAAAGTTAGCTGATGATGAAAACGACATGAAGACAGAACATGTGTTATCATCATCATCATCATCAACCTTTTATCATCCCACTGCTGGGTACAGGTCTCCTCTCATACAGAGAAGGATTGAGAGCAATCACCATGCTTGCTCAATGCGGGTTGGCGATTTCAGACTTAAAGTCCAGGTTTCCTCAAGGAGTTTTCCTTCACCTTCAGTCATTGGTGTCCATAATATACTTACAAAGTACATATAACTTTAGAAAAGTTACATTGGTACTTGCCTGACCTGGAAAAAAACTCGCACAGTCATACTTGAGAGGCTGATGTTTTAACCACTAGGCCACCACGACTTTTTGAACATGTGTGGTAGGTACAAAAAGCAACACATCAAGCTATGTGTATCCAGCTTAGGAGGAACAAATTATGTTTAGAACCCAGTTAAGCCGGGTCCGTTAAGATGAAATTATGTTATTCCTTACCACCGGCAACTAGCTTTGAGATAATAAGATGGATTGTTGGGTACTCACGGAGGCTGGGAATCAGGGGGATCACCACACCAGGCCACAACCAGTCGTATTTTTACAGTTTATATGAATTTTATTTCACGCGCTCTTTTACTGCCGGCAGCCATTTTTCGATTCTTCTTACTGAACTTTCTCGATGCGCAGAGTTGCCAGCAACGCGTAGGTTTTTGCCCGCGATTAGTATAGCCAATTATGGAGAAATGATGGGATTAAGGAAGTATCTCAAAGCCAGTCCACTATGCTTTTCCAATTTAAACTGCCCCTTGCAATGTCAAGGTTTTCTCTGCAATCAGAAATTATCGTATACTTGTTATATAGCTGGATGTGTAGCCATGCATGGCTCCACATTTTTTTTATAATCATTTAGTCAAATTAGAAAAGACAACTGGTACCTTATGTTTAAAAACAGTCGTGTATTTTATTTTTACACAAATAATCTCAGTTTGTGTATATTTTTAACATAAGTCTACCTATAAATAGACTCCTTAGAAATTTTTCCCTTCTTGTTCTTTTTTACTAAATTTATATATTTTTGATGTTTTTGTATTTAGTTGTATTTCTGAAAATAATTCTGTACATATTTTGGGCTTCTATTTATACTATTCATGTTAAAATAATCTCTTTACTTATTTATCGCTTGACTCTAGGGTGATGTCTGGAGGTATATTGTAGATACATATTTTTTTTTCATCAATTTTATTTACATTTTCTATCACCAGGCGAGAAGGAGAAGCATTTCCGCCAGAAGCGCGTGGATTGTGGCTGAAGTAGTTGCAAAATAGGTTCACGTAATAGGATTGGCTACTTCATTCTCAAATATCTGTTTCGAATTCAGTGGTTCATTAAATTTTAACTATCATGTTATTATGAAATACAAGGTCCACTATGGCACCAGCGCCTCAGAAAAAGAATAAAATAGAATTTTATATATATTAGTTATTGTATTACAATAACTAATATTTTATTCTTTTTCTGAGGCGCTGGTGCCACAGTGGACCTTATATTTCATAATAAAATGGTAGTTAAAATTAAATGAACCACTGAATTTAAAACAGTTATTTAAGAATGAAGTAGCCAATACAAAAAAAGCTCTCATTTCATATTTAAACCTATAACGTGAACCTATTTTGTAACTACTTCAGCCACAATCCACGTGCTTCTGGCGGAAATGCTTCTCATTCTCGCCCGGCCAATTATGGCAAAATGAAGCTTCTAGAACATTTTAGAAGCTTCCTTTGAAAACATACAATGCACGGCCTCTTGCCAAAAGTCGTCTAATGTTAATAAAGCTTTTTTTAGTGACGTTGAGCTGTTTAGTTGATAAGGGAAAAATATTGAATTCGCATGAGCGTCATCGACCCGACACTGTGATTGTTAATGCACATAACAATTATGTACATCAATAAGCAAGCATATTTAAATATTCCCGCATTTTTTCCTTTCAACCTCATTGCCGAGGACTATGACACAGTTTATACTAGTACCTATAGTCGTCAACGTTATCTCTTATAAATAAGGAATGTATTTATTACCATGATTTTCTATATAGAATAAGAGAAATTTGTAATTCTTGGAGTGATCAATAAATTATTACTATTATTGCCTGGTGGAGCATCTAATCAGCGAACGAACAAAACGCAAGAAGTTTTTCTATTAACCCGTATACTTTTGTTCTCTTTACGTAACCCTGGTTGGTGAACCACATCAAGCAACCGAAATTCTAAACCACCACCGGCCGGTGAGCTTATCGGCAAGTCTATAGCGCTAAGTGAACATCTGGTGGAGGCCGCCATGAACTCCAGCACACCAGGGCCTGTAGCCAATGTAACATCGCTTCGAAGCGAAGCGAAATCGAGTACGAAACCAACCAATGGCGGGGACGATTGACCACGAGATTTATCTCGTCACGTGGTCAATCGTTTTCGTTATTGGTGGGTTTGATATTCGATTTCGTTTCGTTGTGAAGCGATTTTACATTGGCTAGGTCCCCAGGAGTACTTCGACTGAAGCCCCCTCAAAGTCCAACCTTTTTGTTATTTGAGAGTGCTTACTCGGAAACAATAATCGTTTTTTGTTTTTACATTTTGTGTATTCTGTGTTTTATTGATTTCAGTTTCACTTTCCTCCCACTACTGCCATTTCTTTTTCAGTAACCTCTATCTTGGTCCCAAAATGGTGAATGTTAATGAATGTGAAGTGTGAATATAACATATCCATCATTGTAATTATGTTAAAATACTAATATTCTCATACTCATTGGTTTGACTCAGTGATTCTGATAATCGAAAATATCTGCATACGAAGAAAGAACTACACAACGACTTGACCGACTTTTTTTTTTAAATGATAAATTAGCGCTTGACGCACTAGTTTATTAAGAGCCTATTCACTCTAGCCTTAAAGACACTCAAATTGTAGTCCGACGGAAACACCGCCGCTGGCAAATTGTTCCAGTCCCTCGATGTACGCGGTGTGAAAGAGGAAGCGACACGCTTCGCTGCCAGGTCCTTTAGACCGTCGACCCACTAACATTTAACCTCTTAGCCACGAAGCATTTTCTGCAACCCTCTTCAAGCAGCGCGATAATTTTGGTAGCTTTTACCACTTTATCTACCATTTTTGATACAGCCGAACAGCAATAAATAAAGGTTGAAGGTTGAGTGTCGATGGGTGGCCGTTTTGGGGGGCTGTCTTATGTAATATTGACGTTCAAAAAGTGCTGATTTGCAGCCTAATTTGAATAAATTACTTTTGATTTTGATTTTTTGGCAGTCAAGGATATGAAATTAATAGATAAAAATTGTTGTACAACAAGAACTCACTCAGTACAGCAGGAAACAGCGTCGCTGGCAAATTGTTCCAATGACGAGGCGAAACGCTTCGTCCGGATCATAGTAGTGTCAACAACGTCAGTATGGATACCGTGCTGTACGACGGGTCGTACGATGGTGGAACGGAGATGAGGGAACTAAATCATGCAATTCCTTCGCATACTCACCAAAATGAATCCTATAGAATTCCGAAAGGTTGGCTAATCTCTTCAATCTATAACTATGTTTACAAACGCCCTAATAGCAAAGTCGTTTTCAATTCTCTTCGCGAAATACACTCTTAAATACCTTTTAATAAACCCGAGACTAATAACTGTCAGCGAAAAGGCAGGCGAAATTGCAAAATTTTAAACTGTTTTTAAACGAGTCATTTCGGGGTGGAGTGGAAGTAACTAGATACGCTAGATCGAGGGAATAGCTTTCATTTCCTTGTAAATTCTTCAAGTTAACGCCTTATTCAATTTCAGTGTGTTCCAGTTTATGCTTCGTTTTCTTGCTTGGATTCTGTTGCGTTTTTAATGGAGTCGGTGGCGTTTAACTATCCTTTTTTGTGGTTAAAATGCTTCTTGACTTTACTTTGACTTGACTTTACTATTATTCATAAATAGCTTTGTTAGTAATGGCTATATGATCTCGGCGCATTAACATTAATTTCTGAATAATGGCATTCAGCTGAATCCGGTTAGACTGCAAGCCGACCCCACAATGTTGTGAAAGGCAAATAATGATAGTTGGTGCAGGGTATTACTGGCTAAATAATCAATTTGGCTGGATGTAGTACATTTACCCGATAATAGCCTATAATCAGCTCACACAGATCACCTGGGACACAGATCTCCTTTCCTCTGCCGCCATTTAGATATTGGCCATAATCTAACCAGTGCCGGTTGATATTTTTAAATAGTTTTTTTTAGACTAGTGTTTCTTTCTTTTCTTTCTTTCTATGCCACTGGGCCACCACTGCATATACCTATTCATCATCAACATCCCAGCGTTAATCCCAGTCGCATCCGAAGCTTTTCTCAGCTTTGGAGTCTGGGGTCCGCTTTTAGCAGTCCAACTGCTGATATGGCTAAACTTCGACATTTTCCGTGAAGCAACTGCCGTCTGACCTCCACAACCCGAAGGCGACATCGAAGCACTGCAGCTAGGCTAATTGTTGGACTTTTGAGGGCTTCAACAATCCGTAACGACTGCCACTAGACGTTCGTATGGCAACCGGGACCAACGGCTTAACGTACTTTCCGAGGCACGACCAGACCAGTGCAAATATTCATATTCATGCATACAAATACTTGCACTGTGCGGAGATCAAACACGCGCCACCTTGCGCAGCGGCCACGTCCGCTACCGCTACGCCACGGAGGCTGTCAAAACCACCACTGCATACATTATTATGCAAAA
The DNA here is from genome assembly GCA_017933935.1 of Sesamia nonagrioides. NCBI lineage: Eukaryota > Metazoa > Arthropoda > Insecta > Lepidoptera > Noctuidae > Sesamia > Sesamia nonagrioides. Next base: position 632,540 of record JADWQK010001917.1, read on the forward strand.
AAGGGTGGGCGTTATTGGGGCCTGACCTTCTAAAAGTGCTGATTCTCAGCCTAATTTTAATAAATTATTTTTTGATTTCGATATCATCATTTAAGATATGCGTATTTGATAATATTCATATACGCAAAAGAAATAACAATATAACAGTCTTCGGCACTAATTAAGAGTGTCAGACACTCCCGTGCAACTTCTAGGACAAGCCAGTTCGGTGGTAACAATAGGATTTTATACCGACATTTGATCGGCGTTTGGCAAACGTAGTATTTGCACGTGTCATGTCATTTCCGCAGCTTCCGTTGAATTTTTGCTAGCACTGTGTGCTGAATCATTCCGTTTTCAGTGTAATGACTTGCGCGTTCGTTTTTGATTGATTTCAAAAGATGCATTTAATCTGCTATCGTTTTTTATTTAATATTTTTGATTGGTAAACGTTTTTTATTTGTACCAAAAATGTTTGCTATCTACGTTACCCATTACCTACTTTATGCGGAAGTTATTTAAAACAAAATAAAAGGTTTGTGTTATTCTACACATATTGTTATTTTGTATTTATCACTTTAACACATTTTAACTAAACTTTTTACTATAAGTTGTATAACTTAATACAAGAAACTTTCGTTTACAAGTTATAGCTGTTATGAAATGGCATTCATTTCTTATTTCGACCATGATTCGAAGTATGATTTTATTGGATACCTTTTCATTCAAGGTTTGAAATACGATATGATTTGATTGGATAAAGGCATTACAGCTTGTAGATGGCAGAATTGACGTACATATTTACATGCTCAGCAGAGTGCACGGTATACTGTATCAAGGCAAAAAATTGGCCCTCTTCCAACATAATGTTGCGATAGTACCTACCTTCTGGAATATTAACCACCATATTGGCACCACAGTATTGGCATTTGCCACACAGAATCCCGTGAAACTGACAAAATCCGCCTATCATATTCAAACGCGAACAGCGGTGGCCTAATGGTATCGGCTGCGTCTTACAAATTGTAGATCGATAGATGTAGATCATACATAGGTTTGAACCTCGTCAGGCGTTTTACTTTGTGTAAATTGTTTCATCACCACTGCTCTCAAAACGGCGAAGGAAAATATTGTGAGGAAATCGGCATGTCTTATAAGCAAAACTTTGAAGACATATGACATCTACCTATCCGCACTGGGCCCGCGTGGTAGACTACGACTTAGGGAGTAAGTCACGGAGAGGAGGTCTATGTCCCAAGAGTTTTGGACATTCTAGACTGATTACGTATATGTATTGTTTTCAAATGCATACATCATCATCATCGTCATCAGCAACCTTTTATAGTCCCACTGCTGGGCACAGGTCTCCTCTCATACAGGGAAGGATTGAGCGTAATCACCACGCTTGCTCAATGCGGATTGGCGATTTCAGACTTATAAAGTCCAGGTTTCCTCAAGATGTTTTCCTTCACTTTCAGTCATTGGTGTCCAAGATATACTTAGAAAGCACATATAACTATAGAAAAGTTACATTGGTACTTTCTTGACCTGGAATCGAACTCGCACACTCATACTTGAGAGGCTGGTGTCTTAACCACTAGGCCACTACGACTTCAAAAATGCATACAATTGAGTATAATTATTTTATACTAGCTTTCCGCCCGCGGATTCGCCCGCGCGGAATTCGGTTATATCGCGCTTTTTAGATTTCCCTCGGGAATATCAATTTTTTTTCAATAATAGGTAGCCTATGTCCTTTCTCAGGGTCTAAAGATTATCCGTGCCAAATTTCATAAAAATCAGTTAAGAGGTTTAAGTGGGAAAGTGTAACAGACAGACAGACAAAGTTACTTTCGCATTTATAATTTATTAGTATGGATGGAGCGACTGCCCATCTGACCTTCACAACCCATTTGCTTGGTAACTGGATACCCCTTTGTTATACTGGTTATCAGAGTTGGATACAGGTATTTCTAGTCTCTTGTGTTGATTTGGTAGATAACCTTTGACTACACGCAACAACTGCCAAATAGCTACGGATTACATCCGAGACCAATGACTTAACAAGCTTATCGAGACACGGCAGGAGTTTTTATATAATTAAAAATTGGTGCTTTACCGCAATCCCACCTGATGGTAAGCCGTGATGCAAGAGTTGATGTTAAAGCGCGCTAGTTTATTAATATACTATTCACCCTAGCCTTGAGACCACCGCCGCTGGCAAATTGTTCCAGTTTTCCGAAGTACACGGTATAGAAGACAAGGCGAAAAGCTTCGTCCGGATCATAGTGGTGTTAACAACATAAAGGTCGTCTGGTGATGAAACGGAGATGAGGGACTTAAGTCATGCAATTCCCTCACACACTCTACAAAATGCATCCCAAAGAACACTGACAGGCTGGCTACTCTTCGCATGTGCTCCATGCTTTGGAGACCGTTTTGAACTAAATCTGAGTCGCCAATTAGCCTCTTCGTACGCCTCTCCATCGAATGCAAAGTTGGCATTTTGCAGCACCAGCCCAAATGTGGCTGCAGTACTCCACACACAAACGGACCTATGCTTTGTATAACATTAGAAACTGTCCTGGTGTGGAGTACCGCCGGAGCTTTGCAATAACGCCAAGTTTCCTAGCAGCCACCTTGGCTTTGGACTCAATAAACCGCCCAAAGTTTAGGTTCGAGGAAATCTCAACTCCCAAAAGCTGAAGCCGGTTGATGCGCTCCAAAGATACAAGTGACTCGATATATAGGTAATGATCACCTATCATCGAACCTGCCTCGCCTAGTTTAGCTTAACCTTCGATCGATCCGTGAGAGTGTTATCATTTATATACAAGCCCCTTGAAACCAATTTTCTATTTATACACACAATCCTATTCCGACACAGCATCTCTTTATTTCTACATGTTGATATAATCTGAAAGGCGCTAAAAGAAGGTACTCATCTTTTATGAGTCAATAAAGAGGTCTCACTCGTTCCAGTGATTCCAGTAACGCGTCAAATTCTTATTTCATTCCTGTTTTATTATAGGAAAACATCTGTATAGGCATACCTAGTGTATAGATGAGTGCGGAAGTGATTTCGTTTTTTTTTTTTCAATGTTTTAGAATGTTATAAACTTGACCGCGATCCCGTCTGATGGTAAGCAGTGATGCAATCGTTGATGGTAAAGTGCGCTAGTTTATTAAGATGCGCTAGTATATTACTCTAGCCCTGAAGACACTTAAATTATGGTCCGACAGAAACACCGCCGCTGGGAAATTGTTCCAGTCCCTCGACGTACGAGGTATAAAAGAGGAAGCGAAATGCTTCGTCCAGGACGTAGTGGTGTTAACTACGTAAGGGTGGAAACTCGCCTTACGACGGGTCGTCCGGGAACGGAGATGGGGAAATTAAATCATGCAATTCCCTTGCACACTCACCAAAATGCATCCTATAGAAGAATTTTCATAATAAAAGATTTTTCAAAAGTCAGATAACATTTATCTCATAAAACCCGCGGTTGCTATAGAAACATATATAATCTCGTTTACTCGTACTTTATACGGTTCCGCGGTACTTAAGCTCGGTCATTTTTCTAGTACTAAAGCACTAACCATGAGATGTCCTCAGGGTTCAGTTGTCGGTCCTTATTTATGGAATTTGGGTTTTGATTATTTCCTCATGATCCCGCTTCCTTGCGGCTGTTCACTTACTGGTTACGCGGACGATGGCCTACTGCTCATTCAGTCAAGTACCCGAGCTGGACTTGAGAACTTGGCCAATACTTGCCTAAATCCAATATCTCAGTGGGGTGATCGTTACCGCCTAGCGTTTGCTCTGCTACTAAAAGGTAATAAATGCTAAAATCATTGCCTACTATTAAATTTAATAACATTCCCGTTAAAAAACAGCAATCCGTATGCTACCTTGGTATGGTTTTAGAAAGGAATTTTTCATTTATCGAACATATAAAAATAGTTGGCGAAAATGCTAAAAGGAACTTTTATGCCCTAACTGGAATATCCAAAGCAACTAGGGGTCTATCATTCCTAACTTTAAAAACTATATATGGAGCTACCTACTTAGGATGTATGTGCTACGGTGCATCTGTTTGGGCCGAAAGGGCTAGTATAGGGGCGGCGCGACGTAAACTTCTTCAAAGCCAATGTTTGGCATTGATATTTTTATGCAAAGCGTATAGAACAGTCAATACTGAAGCCTTACCCGTACTGGCAGGTGTACTTCCAGTCGATCTTGAAGTACAGCGACGTGCTTCAATGTACTACTCCGCGAGGGGGGAGGCCATGGACACTAACTTTGTTATACAACGCGACCATAATAGAATTTCTAGATTATTTAAGCCTCAGACTGACGTCTGGGAGGACTTCTTATCCGAATGGCAAAGTAGGTGGGATAATTCCATCAAGGGCCGGCCTCCGTCTGTTCCTTCCATCCATTGGCGATCGGGTGGCTAAGACATGGCTGGAGGTTGACCGCTGCGTTGCCCAATTTCTCACAGGTCATGGCAACTTTAAAAGTAAACTGGATTCTTTTAAACCTGTTCCTTCGCCTTTGTGTCAATGTTCTACATCGAACTGTGAATTTGAACAGTCCGCACATCACATCTTGTGGGAGTGTATTCTTTGGCAGAATAAACGCAATATTATGTTGGATAGTGTACAAGTAACATCCGGAGTCGTTTATTATACGGACCTTGTAGAAACTAGAAGTAATTTCCGTGCGTTCAGGCGCTTTTGCCATACCTATTATTGGAATCAATTGGAACAGTACATACCTACTTAGGACCCATTAACTTAATCAAATTTTATTCTGTGGTGCTTGACAATCTGGGCTTCTCCCAGTTGCAATAATGTCCCTTTGTGCCAATTGGCCTAGTTCTGTTCTCTCTCCTGCTTGTTATGGAGGAAAGTGGAAAAAATATCTTTTTTCTTACTCCTCCGCTATTCTTTTCTGATTAATTTCGTTGCGGGACCCAAGACAGTTGAAACGTTTCTCCGGGACTCGTCGAGCTTCATTGCTCGGCCTTTTTCTGGCGGTCTCCACTGTTGATTCTGACTTTCAGGAGTTGCAGTGGGTGGGAAATGTATGGCGGGTTTTGTCCCAATTAAAAAAAAAAAAACATTTATCGGAAAAATCATTAGGGATTATTTGACATATTTGAAATATTATGTATCTATATATATTTTTTAAACGTATTCCCACAATAGGAATTACTCCTGTGTCGTGGGTGCGTTTACAAACATTCAAACTCACATACACAAACAGCCAGACAGCCACTCCTGGAACAACTACGTCAAGGCCATACAAATATGTGTTCCGTGCGGGAATCGAACCCGCGACATGCAGCGCAGCATTCGATTGCTCAGACACTGCGCCAACCGTGTCTACCTTGTCAATTTTGTATTTTTTTATAATTTATACTCTAGCGCTTGACCACAATCCCGCCTGATGGTAAGCAGTGATGTGATCGTTGATGGTGAAGCGCACTAGTTTATAAAGAGCCTTTTCTCTCTAGTCATGCGTTTGACGATGCTAAATGCCAGCGCCATTCGTTGCGCTCGACAGAGTCTAGCCTGAGTTCGTAGTGATGGTGGTATGCTTGAAGTTCAGCGTAAGCAAAGCGCTCAGGATGACTCATGAAACACTGGACTTCGAATAAGCAATATGTGCTGTGTTCTGTATCGTTAAATTGTATACCTGGAGTTAGGTATGTAGGTACATACCATGTATGATTCGCTAGAGTGACTGACTTGTTTGTAAACTGTATTCTTATTTAAAATGCAAACCGTACTACTATTGAGTTTAACTACCCATAATGTGCCCACATTAATTAAAATGTGCCTTATGATAAAGTAATTATCACAACAAAACATCCAAAAGGCGAACTTATAGCTTTGTGTGATCTCTTCCGGAATGCCTTGGATTGGACAATGATTATTGAAGAATTAGGTACTCAATATTTGTTAGCCAGAAAAGAGGAATTCTAACAAATGAAAAATCAACCCTTATTTATATATATTTTTATATGCACTATGCGTACCTTTACAAGCTAAGACTAGCTTTATCTTAAACACCACACCACAATACCTTTTGCGTACGTATGTACGTACGTACTTATTAAATCACATTGTTGAAATTTCTTAATTTTAGGTCAGATAAATAATTATTACATTTTTCAGTGGAGAGGCTAACTGGTGACCCAGATTTAGCTCAAAACTGTCTCCAAAGCCTGGAGCACAGGCGAAGAGTAGCCAGCCTGTCAGTGTTCTATGGGATACATTTTGGAGAGTGTGCGAGGGAATTGCACAATTGAATTCCCCCATTGGACGACCCGTACGTCGAGTTTCCACCCTTACATTGTTGACACCACAACGATCCGAACTAAGCGCCTCATCTTTTATACCGCGTACATCGAGGGGCTGGAACAATTTACCAGCGGTGGTGTTTCCGTTGGTAGTCCAACGTCCTATTCACTCTTGCTTTAAAGTACCTTAAATTGTAGTCAAAAGTGTCTTAAAGGCTAGAGTGAATAGGCTCTTAATAAACTAGCGCACTCAACGATTACATCACTGCTTACCATCAGGCGGGATTGCTTTCAAGCACTAGTTCAGAATATATATTTAAAAAAAAATAGGTAACACTTAAAAACCAGGTCAAAACGACACGGTTTACATAATCGCCGAGTGATCGATGTTGCGTTGCATGGAACAAATACAACTTGTATCCCACAGGTAGTTGTTCTGGGTCCAGGTCCGATAAACTGAACCGTCAACAGTTGTGAGTCTATAAATTTATAAACGTACCAGCAATATAGATTTAATTGCCAGCGTGGGCGTGGTTTAAAATAAAAAGTTAAGAGACAATTAGGAGAGTTTTTTTTTAATATAGGGAAAATATCAATAGCGACTGACTTCAAAGGTGGACTTATATTAAGGAAAATAGATTGTTGTGTACTTGTTAACCACAAATTCTGCGATCAAAGCCTCACAGTTTGTTCCAAACATCTAACCGCCTTAAAATGTCTAACAAAAATGTAGGTCAAATTATGTAAATTATCACAATAAGCTTGTTCGCTTATGTAAAAATACTAATTATTTAAATGTTATTATACGTTTTTTTAATATTAAAATATTTAAAAAATAAATAAAAGAAAATAGATAAATTGTGAAATACGTAACTGATATGATAAGAAAATCGTAGGCTGTAACTGAAAATCAGGTGAACTTGTGTTGGCATATTTTATTTATATACCTCATTACCTATATACCACAAAAATACATAACATAAAAAAATACATCAATGGCTTTATCGCTTTCTGTGATCACTTCCAGGCAAGCATGGAATGGAGATTGATTTTGCTGTATAAATATAAAATGGGACTCTTGATGGTGCAACTGTTATGTACGTATACAACCATACACTAAAATAGATACGTATTTATTATATAAATGATCGAAATTATGCAACAATTATACAACAGAAATATAAGAAGACTATAGATGATTAGGTAAATTTAGTACAGCGATAACAACAAGTGGATATTATGCTCAGGCCCTTTTAGCATAAAAACACAGCATTTTCGGTAATTTAATAAAAAAAATTTTTGCTTTCAAACAACTCACTAATATTTTAATCAAAAAGTTACATTAAACGGTGATTATTTATATAGTATACATGAGAGGTCAGCAAACCGCGGCCCGCGGGCCGCATGTGGTCCGGGGCCCTCTTCCTTGCGGACCGCGACTGATTTGTAAAATAAACTACAATTCTAAAAATGATAAAACGAAAGATATTTTAATACAACTACAAAACCAGTTCGGTGACAGATTCGGGGACTTTGAAAAGGTTTCTATCTAGCAAATCCTTTTTCGTGTGACATTGAAGATGTACAGAGTCATTTACAAATGAACGTGATTGATCTTCTCTAATGACATTCTCAAAAGCTCATTTTATTAGATCAATGATCGTGTTAAGTTCTACGGCAGCTTGCCAACTGATTTTGATGATTTGAAAACCGAGCAAACATTTTCTATCCTCAATTATAGAAAAAATAATCACACTTCCCGACTTGAAAGCTATTTTAGAAGTTCAACGACAACTAAATCTGATGTACAAAAAATTGCCACTCAAATACAGCCTGAGACGTCACACTGCAAGTCCACAATTATGATTTTTATCTTTCCTCGTTTAATTTCCATTTATTACCTATTGATTTGTTGTTGGCATAATGAAAAAAAAAATTTTTGGTATTTTAATATCACTTAGTAGTTTTAAGTAATTGATAGACCTGTTATCAAAATTATGTAAAAGCGCGGCCCACCTCTACCTCATTTTGACGCCATGTGGCCTGCCAAAAGGTTGCCGACCGCTGGTATAATAAATAAAGAGATATTCCATTATATGTATATACATTTTCACAACGTTTTTTTTTTACCTACTGAAGCCATATGGCTTCAGTAGGTAAAAAAAAAACGTTCAAGTCACAATAACCTATAAAGAATACACTGTAGCTCAAATTTTGTTAAAAAGAAACATAAACAAAGTGCTCCCAAAAAAATGAAGCCATCATGCATAATAGCTTTATATTTCATAAACGATACACTGCAGAAAACGACGTCGTGTCGTCGTTATAAAACGTCAAAACGTTCCGCGCTTCTACTTTATTGCAGTTTTCTTACAAAGGAATAAAGCGTTCAAGGCGCGAGCACTTCTGTACGCGAGTGTATTTATATAAGCGTTTTATGACGTACACTCGCTTCGGGACGCGTAATCGTAATTGTCATGACTGTACCGAGTAAATGTGTTGATGTTTATGGATCAAATTGTATTAAGTTAGAATGGGGACTGTAGTTGGAATAATGTTAGTAAATTGACTGCTTATTTTTTGGCAGAAAGCCTCGTCTTCAGCCATTACTATCTTACGCACGGACGAATATCACGAAGCGGTTTTTTCGCACACTGCATTATCAATTCTCGGTGTTGAACCGAGTGTTCTAAATCCAACAGAGCTCCATTCAAGCGTCAAAAAAAAAGACATTCTTGGATTTTGAACTATTTTCGCTAAGCAGCTAACAATTCAGTACTCGAAAAAACATATCGCCACCGCCGCAGGGAAAACCTATACGTGCGTAGCTGGGCTTGTGTTAACTGTAGTGAAAGTACAGTCATATTTCTTGCAAACTCCTAGAAATTTTGACTTTCCCTCAGTTTTTTTATCATTAACGACCTTTAGTTGCTCACATAGGTGCTATAAAAACTACATTTAAAAGCAGCAGTGAAAATACATGGTCGTCTTTCTAGAATGCTGATTTAGAGCCCAGGATTTGTTAATGTTAACTTATAACGTCCCATTAATTTATATAAATTGCGCCTGATGGTAAGCAGTGATGCAATCGTTGACAGTAAAGTGCGCTAGTTTATTATGCAAGTAACTGAGTTCACAAATTTATTTTATTGTAAAAAAAAAACAAAAAACACATTGGCTCCATGGATGTTTAGTCTGGATGGATGTTGCCTACCTTAGGCAGCAGATATTGTTACCTTTCTATTAACTACAAAGTTTTTGATTTTTTTTGTTACCCCAAGCTAGATCGTCGCATTACATCGCCTGCCCGCACTCATACTTTTTTTGTTTAATTTTGTTTTTGACTTTTTCCGTCGTTGCGAGTACCGTGCTGTTAAAATTCAGCTTATCAACATTATCAAAGACGGCAAAGTTGTGACTGTGTCTATCTTATACACAGAAGGTGTTAGTACTCCTTAAAAAATATACAAATTATCTTTTTAACAACCACAATGTATTAAAGGTAAAACAAACACAATATTAATTGAAACTCCACACGTTTGTAATCTAGGCACCATTTATCACTTCCTTTATTCCTTTTCATAGAGAGATTTTTAGGATTCAATATAAAATTCGAATATTTCATTCAAATTCTATTGAGGGGCTACGAAACAAGATTTATATTAAACTGAAATATTCAGTATTGGATCAAATGAAATAAATTGCACAACTGCCAACTGTCAGCAGATACAGTTATATTTGAACAACAAAATGGAGGTACTTCCGATTTCGAATGCAAACAATTCAAATAGATTCGGTTGTTTAAATGTTTTTGATATAGAACTAAAATAATTTTTAAGCTTGGGATTGAGCTGCTCGCTCTGCTAAGCGGTGTCATTAAGCAATGTGCGGTATTGTGCTACAATAGGATATTTGACTAAAAAAAACTAATTATTCCGTCAGTCAGATTTCCAAAAAATACTAGTCACATATTTTTTCTTTTTTCATATAAACAAAAAATGAAGACGACACAGCGCGTTGAAAACTCGAGGCGTCACCAGCCACCACTTTTTTATCTTTGATGCCTTTTATATTTGTCAATTTTTATTGATTTCATAAAACAAAATATACGTATCCAATATTTTTCTATAATCTGAATGACGGATTAAATAGAATCATTTTGTTTTTACCCAGGAAACATCCCTATTGTGGCGTTTTAATCACTGTTTTTTTTTTTTAATCATGGATTGTTATGTATAAAAGAATTGGATATTGTCATTGTAAACATTTTCATTTTTAATGTCTAGACTTGAAAAAAGACGATGATCCCTGAGTTTGTTTTGGCTTTTCTTCTCAGAGGTAGTCAGTTAGGAAATGCCAGTTCCAGCTAGTTTAAAAAAATATGACATGTAAAAGTGATGAGTGATCCTACTTGCATAATAAACGATTTCATTTCATTTCTTCTATGATGTTTTAGCGGTATCTATAACGCTACATGCGCGCAAAGCGTCATACCGAAGTCACGCAAATTCTGCATCTCGCTAGTAAAGTTCAGCGCACAACTAGCATACATAAATTTAAAAAAATATATTAAAAAAATACAACCTTCTGACATCAACCGTTGGGCAATTGCCCGTCAGACAAAACACCAGTCTATATCATCGCCTAGCTCCATAAAGAATAGAGGTAAACAAACCAATTTAGCATTATCACAACTCACGTTTTACAAATCTCCTGTTATTTACATGATTATCGACTTTTACATGCTAGCTATTTATTATTAATTTCTATTGCAGCATATTTTTATAGAATCACTAAAATAACATGCATAATAACTTGGTATTTCGAAAAACCATTAAAAAGTCGACATTAATTTTACGTGATAGCCCTACAAATAAAGAAAGTTGGATGAAATCCAGATATTAAACACATTTTGTGGAATTCAACCAATGAATAAAGTTGAGACATTTGTCAATACAATTTTGCGTATTTTAATTTCTTTCAAATCAACTACATAACGCATTGTAATACTTTCAAGTATGGACTAATTATAATATATATGTATCAAAAAAATTAACCTATTAGGAAATTAGCTTGTATGTGTGTCATATTTCATTCAAATCGGTTAAGCGTTCTATGCAAATCATAAATATCTGAACATAAATAAACTGTTTAGATTAGTAGGAAGTAGGATTATTACTTTTCTGAAATTCATCTATGTAGAAAAGGTTGTCATCTGTCTTTTAGGCGTAAACTATTCGTTGCCTAGCAACAGTTTGTTTACCTGTATTCTTTATCGAATTTCGGCTCAACTATAGTTGGAGGATCTTTCCTTTTCTATGGGGAATAAGTGAACTTTTGATCCTGTTTCTCATATAACATAACCAGCCTACAATGTCCCCACGCTTGGGACACAGGTGTCTCGGTGAGAGTGAGTGGGCTTAATCTACCATGCAGACCCAGTGCTGGTTGGTAGATGTCACATGCCTTCGAATTTTTTTGGCTCTACAACATCAGACGCTTTACTTTGTGTAAATCATTTCATCATATCTACTCTCAAAACGGTGAAGGAAAACATCATAATGAAAATATTTGACGGTTTCCTTCCCTGTTTGAAAGTGCCGCGGAATGAAATTAATTTGGTTTGAGGCCATGAAAAAGTTTTTGCTAGACATACGTACATTACGTCAACAGTAGGCACAACAACAGCATCGTCAACAGTAATAACATCTTTACAAATACCAATTTCTGAAGAAGGTTAATCATAAAAAGTTTTATAACCTAATCACCAATTACAAGTCCCTGAAAGACATTATTGTTTTTAACACGTAATTAAAACACTCGAGTTTTAACTACCCTGTTATGTAACAGTTTCATAATCTACTATTTTTCATTACTGCACGTCACCGCCATAATAGTGTCGGCTTAACGTCAATGTCTTTTGACAATTGTGACATTGACATAACGGTGCGTCAGTACGCGCGTCGTGAAAAATCAGCTGTCAAAATTTTCGCTCTTGCAGCGGCCGCCTCAGAAGCAACACACTACCACCATCTTCATTTTCAAAAATGCGTTTCTAGAAAATTCATGTCAGACCATTTTCAACTTACTATACTACTAAACACTGTAGGTAAAATAAATGAAACTAATTTCCTAAGACGAAGCTATGTAGACACCTATAAAGAAAATCTTTAGTAACCAACTTCAGCAGTACTCTTAAAGTTTTAGTCTCAATCGCACCTTCGGAACTACCTCAATAGAGCTCTTCACGAAACCTTTGTGCTTTAATAGAACCAATATTCTGAGATAGTTCGAAATGACTGTAATACTGGCTTTTATTGTGGCTCTTTTCTTTTGTTTTCTCTTCTCTAGTCTTTTAAGCTTTGTGTATCTAGGTAAGCCAAACGGTAATATTAAACGACCGAATAATAAGTATGTAATATGATAATCTGTCAATTTCACCATATAGACATTATACTCTGTCCAATATATTTTCTTTTTTTTAACAGCTGTCTAAGAATGTACATATTGCAGATTACGTAAAAGTCAACTTTAAAAAAGTAATCAAATAAATATGAAAATTGCCTAATCTTGTTGAATTATCTTTTTTTTTTTTACATATTGTAAACCAGCGCTTGACCGCAATCCTGCCCGATGGTAAGCAGTGACGCAATCGTTGATGGTAAAGCGCACTAGTTTATTAAGGGCCTATTCACTCTAGCCTTGAAGACACCCAAATTGTAGTCCGACGGAAACACCGCCGCTGGCAAATTGTTCCAGTCCTTCGATGTACGCGGTATAAAGGAGGAGGCGAAACGCTTCGTCCGGATCGTAGTGGTGTTAACAACGTAAGGGTGGAAACCAGCCGTACGACGGGTCGTCCGCTGGTGGAACGGAGATGGGGGAATTAAATCATGCAATTCCCTCGCACACTCCCCGAAATGCATCCTATAGAACACCGAAAGGCTGGCTACTCTACGCCTGTGCTCTAGGCTTTGGAGACCAACTCGAGTTAGATCAGGGTCACCAATCAGCCTCTTTGCACGTCTCTCCACTGAATCCAAAGTGGCCAGGTGACACTTGGCAGCACCAGCCCAAATGTAGCTGCAGTACTCCACACACGAACGGACCTGTGCTTTGTATAACATTAGAAGCTGCCCAGGTGTGAAGTACTGCCGGACCTTTGCGATAACGCCAAGTTTCCTGGCAGCCACCTTGGCCTTGGACTCAATGAACCGCCCAAAGTTAAGGTTCGAGGAAATCTCAACTCCCAAAAGCTGAAGGCGGTCGGAATACTCCAAGGACACATTCCGAAAAGTAGGGGCCAAGGTGAACGGGCTCCTTTTGGTGGTGAAAAGACACGCCTGTGTTTTGGCGGCATTGAATGCTACAAGAATGGCATTGCCCCATTCGGAGACCGCCTGCAGTGCAACACTCGTTCGCTCAACCATGGCCTCCCTTTCGGACCGGATTGATTTCCTACTAGCCCGAGCATCCGGCAGGTATCTCTCTACAACTGTGCTGTCATCTGCATACCCATAGATACCGGGCATCAGCAGATCGTTAATATGCAGCAGGAACAGAGTTGCAGAGAGAACAGACCCCTGAGGAACACCGGCATTAGTTGTCATGGGCTCAGAAGAGCATCCGTCGACAACAACTCGGAGGGACCGTTCAGTCAGGAAGTCTTTTACCCAGCCAGTCAGGCTAGGGGAAATGCCGTACGCTGGAAGCTTACTCAAAAGGCCAGCGTGCCATACCCGGTCGAAGGCCTTCGAGACATCAAGGGAGACAGCAATCGCTTCCCCATTCTTCTCTAGGGCCTCGCCCCACAAGTGAGTGGCATACACTAGTAGGTCCCCAGTTGACCGATTGCGGCGAAACCCGTACTGTCGGTCACTGAGGAGATCGTTACCTTCCAGGTATGCCAAGAGGCGTGAGTTCAATACACGCTCCATAATTTTGCAAAGTATGGAGGTGATCGAAATCGGCCGATAGTTGGCAGGATCGGCACGACTACCCTTCTTGGGCACGGGCTGCACGTTAGCAAGCTTCCAGGACTTGGGCACTATACCAGTCCTAAATGAGAGGCGATACAAGCGCGTCAATACAGGAGACAACTCGGGCGCACATGCTTTAAGAACAATCGCTGGAATACCATCCGGACCACTAGCCTTATTCACGCCCAGACGACACAGTACTCTCAGAACCTCCTTGTTTCTTATTCATTGTTATCTTATTTATGACTTGTTTTGAATTTAAAATAATTTTAAATTCAATACATCTTTTTCTTTTCATTTTATTAAGAAAAGGACAGAAGATAAAATATTACTTTAGTCCTGTCAAATTGACATAATCTATAAACGGATGTGATAACATGGCGACTAAGAGTACATACGCTGCCTTTTTTTTGTTGGAATGGGAAATCATCAAATGACCTCTCCCGCTCTGGGCGGAGCGGAAGGGCGTGTCAGACTTTTACTGACTAAAACCCACCCGTGTTTCTTCACTTGTCTGTGCGACGGCCAGGGCCACGGTTTCTTGTTTAACCAACCCGCAACCCCGACCCAGGAGGCATCGGTCTTCGTGGACCCCGTCACGATATGCTGACATCTCTTTGAGGCGCGCATGAAACACAACGCGCCGTCGACTCGGGCCCGGTCCTTACCGGGCGGCGAGCTACCCACTGCTCACCGCCCGCAGGCCCGCGCCTACGGTGACTCGGAGTTCAGTGTCGTCTCCCGACCAGGGCGTCTCCTGCGGGTACATACGTTGCCTTACGTCAGTCGCTGACTAATTTAACTGTTATTTTATATTCTGTCCTTTTCTCTCTTTTTATTATTGAAATAGAAATAATAACATATTATTTCTCCGCCGGTTCCGATTCCCATGTTCAAATATTTAACTAATTTTAAGTTAAGAGCATCTACTGAACTTAAATAAACCGTATAAGTTATGACAAAATAAATATAATTGCTGACTATTTCGTAATGTTTCTTTGATTTGAGCACTTCTTCCTATTTTTAATCCTCCAAAAACTTATTGGAGTTATAATAATGCACACCTCACTACGATTATAAGAAGGATGTTTCCTGGGTAAAACAAATTGATTATATTTAGTCCGTCATTTAGACATTACAAAAATATCGGATACGTATATTTTGTTGTATCAAATCAATTAAAATTGACAAATATAAAAGGCATTAAAAATCAGGAGTGGGGGGCTGGTGACGTGACTCGTTGTTAAAAAGTGTTGCAAGGAGTGACGTCACACGAGTTTTTTCAACGCACTTTATCGTCTTATTTTTTTATTATATGGAAAAAGAAAAAAAAACTTGTCTATTTTTTTTGGAAATCTGACTGACGGACTAATTAACTTTTTTTTTAGTCACATACCCTATTAGAGTGTTAGAGTGCACATCAAAAATTTATAGGAACACAAAACAGCGAATATAATTGGTCCACTTGACATGCCAATTTACAAGCTGAAATGAAATTTTAAATCACCACTCTAGACTGCATTGCCATCTTAATTAACCTTCAATCCCGAAGTCACGAACCAGAAGCTAATCACCTAAAATTTCCACCACCGTCACACCGCATGTAGTTGTTGTACCGACTGCTGACATGGCAATCGCGTAATTAAGTTCAAACATTGAAGCCTCGTTTGCATCTGCTCCCGACAGAGTTAATCGTGTTAGCTGAATTATGCCCGTGGTACTGTTGTATGGCGTGTTTTGTAAGCGGTGGCGAGTGAGCGTCGTTGACACGCGTGGCATACAACGCGCCAAGCGACGGGGCGCAGAAAATTTGCATCTGTGTGTGTTTATCGACATGCCAACTCATTAAAAAGATACATCTTCGTATTTCGCGCCTCATCGCGTGGCGAGATAATATGCGATTCACCTAAGGTGTAAAGACAGAAGAGCGGTGTCATCAAAATTATGACAACGGCTGAATAATACATTTCTTTGAAAAACTATGTTCCAAAACGGACTTAAAGAATGTAGGAAAGTAGCAAGCTCAAATGAGATTGAGCGAGTCACATTAGCCTTATACACTGTGCTTATACACGATGACCGCTGGGCAAAAACCGACTCCGCACCGTCGTAGCCGGTCCAGAAAGAAATGACGAGACGATCTGTACGCATACGAGGGCTAATTTTACGTAACGCGGTAAATTAATTCCTAAAATCATCTGAAAGCAATTCCTGAAAGAGGCCCTTGCCCCGCAGTGGGAAAGTATAGACAAATAAGAAACAACAGTGCGCGTTGTGTGAAACTGCGTTGTTGGTACTGCTGAACAAGATGATCATGAGTTCGATCCCCAGCTCGGGTAAAATTGTGTATATAAATATGTTATTTAATTTTTTCTTCTGAAATTCTCAGTAGCAGCCCTTGCGTTTCTGTCTACTTGATGGCAATAGCCTCTTTCCTAATTATATGGGACAGAAACATAACTGGCAAACTGTGGGTGTACTTAATGTACAATCAGCTGTAGAAGTCCATTCCCACCTTAAACACTACTGTCGCCTGCGCTAAACCGGCCACGCACACTAACGCATTATTTTTATTACCGCAGTCTTTATCTTTCTTTAGAGTAATGCAAAATTTCGTTACTTCATTTGAAGTTAAGTTAGCGGCCGCACTTAACAATGGTCTATCATAAGCGAGCGATTGTGGGTTCGATCCTTAATAATGGCAAATCTTTTTGTTGTTTCATATAATTTAAAATTATGATAACTGATTTGTATTTTAAAGTAAAAATGTTTGCAAATAATATTTAAACGAATAGGAAAATTTACTGAATATTTATACCAAAATAGGTTTTTATTATATGTTTTAGTTTACTATAGATGTAATATAATAAAAAAATATATAAAAATAAAACAATAAGCATATTATAATGCAATATATTATAAAGTTATATATTATTCGGTATAGATATACTTATACTAATAAATGAAACAAACATTGAAATGGCAGCATTGTAATATTTTATATAAAAGTAATCCTTGACAAACTTGTGATATTATTATGGTAAAAAATATAAAAAGCATTTTCGGTTATTAAATATGAAAGTTATAGTATTACATGTTATTAATAAAGAGGTTATAGCTTAATTATTCATTTTCTTAAAGAAAAGAGGATTGAAGCTTAACCTGAATATTATTACAATCATAAAATAATCTATACTTAGAACACAAAACAGTGCTTATTACCTTTACAATTTTCTTGCGTGTATAGCATGGTACTAGTGTTGCCATCCTGCAGTGCCTTTTTTCGGAGTTTGAAGGCATGAGATCATAATCTTCAAGCGCTTTCTTAGTTCAAAAGTAAACGAACTTATTTCTTATCGAATTCCGAAATTATTGTTTTTATAATTTACCAAAAGTAATTTGTATTGAAATTGCAAAAGGCGACATCTGTTAGCCATTAAGCCAACCGAACATATTACTGTCACTTAGCTAAATTACTTTACGAGTTGGTTTAGAGTCCGTTATTAGGATATATAATTTTATTTAAAACACTCTGTAGGACACTTCTGCACTGTGATTGTTATAAATTGGTTTTTTTTTTTTGTTTAGCTCGATAAGTGTCCACCGGTCTCTCCAGTTTATTTTTAAACCACAAATGCAACCTCCCTTCTTCGCATGATTTAAAAGTTTATTCAACGGTAAATATTGTTGTATCGTTCCACTTGTCTCGACACATAAGCCACCTTCGTCTTCCAACCTCTTGACTTTGGCTTACAGTATTTCTCTAAAACAATAACAATTTTATTACATACTTGCAACAAGCGATTGGTTTGCACCTTGCCCAAATAATAATAAAAACAACTTACACAAAAGCCGGTTTCATATATGATATTTGAGATATATTGCTGCATATGCCTGCATATTGATTAAAAAAGTAAAACTAATAACACGAACTCGTAACTACATATATGTTCACCAACCAACAACAGCTAAGTAATATTATTTGAGTTATTGTAGTTAATAATAGTTATTGTAGGTAGTGGAATATTTCTTGTTCAGTTTGTTTCAAATCTACCGTCAACTTTTAATAATGACTTTAATATAGAAAAAATCTTAAAATAAAGTATCATCGTTAAGTTGCGGATCGGTATTTTTACATATTTTTGTTGTCAGCATTCATAATTCACCAATAAATATTTCAAAAATATTTTGTAAGTTATTAGATTTGCACTCGAACCACCTTGAATGCCTATCAAGGCGAGGACCGCTAGGCTATTGGAACACTTACTGTGAACTTTGAAATTAGTAAGTAGTACCTAACAATCATAAGCGGGCAGTAAGTTGTCAATGTGTATCAAACTTTATTATAGAAGAAGGTCGTAACTACAACTAGTATTGCTTGGGCATAGTTTTGTGAGATTGTAACTCGACTTTTGGTCTTGAATGTAATACAACCGTCCGGGCAACACCCGGCGTATTGTTGTGATTTGTGCGGTATCGTTTGGGTAGTAAGAGAAAACTTGTATTTGTATAAGACTGAGACCATATTGACCATAGCAATATCAATTGAAAATTATTATTTTGTTTAGTCTTATTATTCATTAGCTTTATACTTGTTGATTGTATCTTTTATGTGTTCGTGTACAAATAAAAACAAAAAAAACCATAAACTGGATCTGTGATTTCTGTAATTGTTTAAAAATATGTATTTATTTATTTCATAGTATAATATATTAATAATTTTAAATAAATAAATGGATACTTTTATTAGTATCACAGTTACGTTCATTACATATATAATTGTGTATATGTATGTAAAACTTACATTCTTACAAAGTGTATCCCTTATATAATGGAGAATTAATGATCCCAAAAAAAAAAAAATCAACTAAACTGCTTAATTTGGCAGTATTAGTAATAGTATAACGAAATACTGTCTGTGACCAATTTGTCAGATATCTACTGAAAATCATGTTTCGTTGTGTTGACGAGTCTGAAAGCGAATTTTCGTTCATAAAAAATGCTCAAAAACAAGACGAAATTTCATCTCAGTGAAAATTAATGTTCAACTTGTAAAAAAATGTTGGCAACTTAGCACTGTTGACAGACAGAGACTGACATTAGATGGCAATCGTTTTAAAAATACAGAAATAACCCTCGGACCCTGCCTATAGACGACACTGTTTGACTCACAGGGAAATCGCGTAACAGTAGCAATGGGTTTAATTTTGACATTTTAACAACATTCATTGCGTTATTTGCGTTCTTGACCAGACATATTTTTAAAACAAATGGAGCAGTAGATTAGGAATTTAATTCAAAATGATTCCAATTGATGATAATAGTGTGTTCCATAATTAGTGTGCTGGTATGCACAATATTATTTCTAGAATATATATAACTGCGTCAAATCAAAGCTGTGTCTGATCCGCTTATACACTCGCTCCGCTGCTGTCTCTTATGGCTTCCTTTAAAAGTTATAACGCACAACCCTTCGAGACGTATATACTGCTATAGGTACAACTGACGCAGGTCTATGACCATCGATATGTTACCTTAGAATTCGTAGTCGACAGACAACACCACCGACGTATTTAACATCCTATAACACCTTCTATCGCCCTGTTCTCTGCTTTCCATATCCAGGCAAGATTTACGGTAGTTCCATTTAGGTGGGAGACGTCCCACACTACGCTTACCGATTCTCATTCTTGGTCTCATCTGATTTACCATCCATCAATCCTTCCACAAACACTAACAGCCCACTGTAACTTTAGCTTGCTTACTCTGCAAGCTAATCCGTTTTTTTTTTCTGGATTACTTCATTCCTGATTGTATCCTTTTAAGAAACTCCGAGCATAACTCACTTCATGGCGCTTCAAATTGATCGTCTTCCATATCTTATTTTGCACACTCGATCGTAAGGTATCGTTATAGTTAATCTTAATATTATAAACAGCTTGTTCCTTAGCTCCGCTTTCATAGCGATTTCATAATCGCTTCGTTATCACTTATAACTTGCGCCTAAGGACATAACACATGAAGCGTCGCAAAATATTAACAGTTATGCAAGTGCTAGGGCTTCGGCCGTCGACTTGTCTGACTGAAATATTGTCACAATAATTAAAATTTTATTTTTATTAAGATTTATAGACTGAAATGTGTAAGTTAATTGTGATAGAGGAGTCTATAAATGTAGTCTTTAAATCATTGGACTGTGTTCAAGAACATGAAATTCGGATGATAATGTTTTATTGTGGTTATTTAATATTATGAAGTGACACTTTAGATGTATTTGTTACTCTTTCATGCCATCCAGTAGTTTTTCTTCTGGATTTTGATGAACTTTACCACCGGAACTTATGGGAGTGAAACCTTTGTACACACGTAGTGATTTAAATTCTGTCATTATGAATCACCAACTCGATGAAAAAAAGCTAAGGTTGACATTCTGAAGAAACGGTCAAATTATATCCTGTAATTTTGTTAATTGTTTCTTTTTTTTTTTCGTTTTACGTAAGGATCGTAGCAGGTGGCGTTCTGTGGTTTCTGCTTACTGCCATGGGTAGAAGGTTTATGCATGTGTGATTTTTAAATCATACGTATGGAAAAAATGTTGCTTTTATTTGTTTTCACATGCCTACCCTTCACGATTAGAATAATACATACTACATTAAACGTCACCGACATACTAATGGATATGCCTTAGAGATGAGAATTGTGGCACTCGAAAGAAAGAGAGGAACGAAGACCGAAAGCATAAGCCATCTCTCTCACTCTTTTCAAACCAAAAATACTGCAGTGTATACGCGAACGGCATGTCCATTTTTATATCTATGTTAAACGTAATTTTAACTTCAAATTGAACACAATTTCAAGTCTAAAAGTTACTTGGTGTTGACTTTTAGAGACTCAGCAAAAGTTCAAAGTTCAATCAAAATAAACCATTGTTTTAAGTAATGCTATGAAGCCTTTTGTTTCTTCGACCCTCGCTTTGTTTCTAACAGTGCATAAATAAAATCTTCGCTCTAAAACTGAGCAAACTTCTCCTTGCTTGTAGACAATTTTGGGAACTTCGTTAAAATCCTATATAAACTAATGGTCCGTCCTTTCTTCTAATTACAGAAGCTAAGTTATTTAGAAAACATCTGAAGCTTACACATTTCCTAACATTCTACAGAATATCATGGGAAATACCTGGATGTGACAAATGCTTCATACCAGGGAAGTATAGCATAATACGAAAATAGGATCCAGTTGAAAATCTACGTCAGGCACTTGGTTTCTGGCATGTATACTGAACTGGGCATATTTAGAAAAACTGTTTTTAGGTTCGGAACCCTTATAGATTCGTCATGTCTGTCTGTCCGTCTGTCCTTCCGTATCTCACAGCCGTTTTTTCCGAAACTATAAGAGCTATTACTGTTGAAACTTGGTAGGTAGACGTATTCTGTCAACTGCATTAAGATTTTAATGCATAAATAAAATAAAAAAAAAATATTGGGGGCTCTCGATACTTAGAACTGAAACTCATTTTTTTTTTTCATCTGACACTACGTGTGGTGATCGGTGGATAGGTCTTCAAAAATGATATCGAGGTTTCTAAAATATTTTTTTTCTAAACCGAATAGTTTGCGTGACAGACGCTTCCAATGTGGAAAAATGTCCCCCCCTCTACTTCTAAAATAAGAAAATGAAAAATCTAAAAAAAAACATATGATGAAAATTGTTTTAAACGAGATCTAGTGAGTAGTTTTTTTTACAACCTCGTAAATCGTAAACCGCTTATTACCGCGTAAACTTTCATACAAATAACTAAAATCCTTTAATTTCATAAATCAATGGTACGTAACCCTTTGTTTTTTTCTATTCTATGCGTGCAACCGTGAGCGTTTTTGCAGCCTAACCAGTAAGGTAATTACGTAACATACTATCAGTAGCAAGAGGTTTCATTTTGACAGTTCAACAACATTCATTGCGTTATTTACATTGCCGACTAGACAGTAAGCATAGACATTTTTCGATTTTTCTTTGAAAACTTGATTTAACAACTTTCAAACACAACTCTGTGTAGTTACGACGACCTATTCCAACGACCTAAATCTCGCAGAGATTTGGTGCCTTAGTTGTAGGGGTACCACGCTACCTACAAAAAACCCAAAAATAAACAACGTGTCATACTGACGTCACAAGAATTCTACATCTCGCAATCAGTGTTTACCGTGCAATTATCATGCATACAACTTCCCAATTTCAAGCATTGGGCAAGTGGCCCACCATACATAAAACCCGTCTGGTCAGAGGATCCTCCCTTTTCTATGGAGGATGAGTAAACTTTACTCCCTGTTCCTCATGCCTCCACATAGTAAATACAATTATACAGAGAATTTCCCCGACCACCTGGCCCGAAATGGCGCGTTTTTTTTAATAACCGGCCATATTGAAGCTAAGCCTCGACATGACTGACTAGCGGCCGCCAGCGACTTCGACCGCGTGGAGTTGGTTATGCCCCGCTCCTGTTAGTCTTAGCGTGATGTTATATAGCCTAAAGCCTTCCTGGGTTAATGGGCTATCCAACGCAAAAAGAATTTTTCATATCGGTCTAGAAGTTCCTGAGATTAGCGCGTCCAAACAAACAAACTCTTCAGCTTTATAAATTAATACTTATCTTCTTCTTCTTCAGCCTATAGATGTCCACTGCTGGACAAAGGTTTACAAGGCTTTCCACGTTGACCGGTCCTGTGCTGCCCGCATCCATCGGCTTCCCGCGACCTTCACCAGGTCATCGGTCCACCTTGTTGGGGGCCTCCCTACGCTGCGTCTTCCAGTACGTGGCCGCCACTCCAGAACCTTACTGCCTCATCTGCCATCGGTTCTACGAGCAATGTATCCTGCCCACTTCCACTTAAGTTTAGCGACTCGCAGAGCTATGTCGGTGACTTTGGTTCTTCTGCGGATCTCCTCATTTCTGATTCGATCACGCAGAGAAACTCCGAGCATAGCTCTTTCCATTGCCCTTTGTGTGACTCTGAGCCTTCGTATGAGGCCCATTGTGCGCGACCATGTTTCAATTCCGTAAGTCACACAAAGCACACATTTCTAATATTTTCTATATTCAGCAATGGTTAAACAAGTCTGTCAAAATGATGATGAGCGATGAGGAAACATCATAATATTTTATTACATGTAGACAAAAACGGATTCATCAAAGGGATAATTAAGTAAAACCTTCTGAAAACTGAAAGCAAAGCTTTATGGTTTGGCTGATTGCGTTTTGTTTTAATTAAAACAAGCATTCACAAAAACGGAAACGTTTCATTTAAATACTTATGATTTAAGCACTGAATTGATGTTTTCATTTTGAAATACCAGCTTAAACATTGTTGTTACTTATTTAATTGGATTGAAGCATATTGCTAGTTCATTGCTCCATATATTCGTAAAATGTCTCTGCTTAAAAACGTAAATAATGCAATGAATGTGGTTGCACTGTTAAAATGAAATCCATTGCTACTTGTGCACGATCGAGATCGATGCAAAGTACCTTCCTGATGAAAAGACCTCCTTGTTGTTTATATTTTTCTATGATTCCTTTTTTACCCGACTACGGCAAAGCAAAAGGAGGGTTATGATTTTGACAGGCTATGTATGTATATATGTATGTATGTATGTATGTATGTATGTATGTATGTATGTATGTTCATCTGTTCCCTCGTAACTTCTAAACTACTTATTCGAATTCGATAAATGATATATCATTAGAAGCGTCTTAATTGTCTGCTGGCTATAGGCTATATGGAGTTTCACAAAATCTAACGTGGCGCCCTCTAGCGGACAAAATATACAGAGTAAAAAAATAAAGTTAAGATAAATATGCCGTGTTTGGTATCATTTGAAAGGGCTTAACTTGTACATTTTAAATATGTATATATTACTAGCATTTGCTTGTGACTTTACCTGTACTTCCTGTATTCATGGGCTGATTGCATATAATTCACATCTTTTCGTTCATAGATAGCTTCTTTACCACTTATCAGAATAAGACCACTGCAGAACCATTAGAAGGGCCTTGATATTCTGTTGGTTATGAGCTATATAGCTTGTCACCAAATTTAGTATTACGCCCTCTAGCGGACAAAAAGTTCTATGTTAATACAAAATTAAAATAAATATACCGTATTTGGTATCATCTGAAAGAGCTTCACGAGTACTTTATGTTTGTACATAATCCCTAGTAATGCTAGAAATTTGAATGTAAACCAGGTTTTGGTAAACGGAGCGATGTGCGGAGTGGTGAAGGCCTTCGAATGGCCTGCTCTTCGGCGCGATCAGTTGGAACAGGAGAACAGCCAAGCGCTGTTCTCATACAATTTGACGACGCATCCATAAAAGCAGATACTAACGGACTTATCAAAATCGAGCCTTGCCTCACTGAATTTGACGGCTTGAGGGGTTCTGGGCAAATTCAGCGTAAAATGCTCCCGCTGATTCTTTCTTGGGGTTGTACTGTACATAAATTACAAGGTTGTACTCTAGATAAAAAAGTTACAGATCTAGGAAAGTCATTGTTTGCTAAAGGACAGGCCTATGTCGCTCTCAGTAGAGTTAAAACCATAGAGGGATTATTTATAAGTGCCTTGGATCATAATAAATTACTTAAAAATCCACATGACAGTCGATCGTTAGCAGAATTAGATAGATTAAGAAATCTTCCCAGGTCCTCTTAATATAAGTTTTTTTTTTTAATAATTATAAACTAGCGCTTGACTGCAATCCCGCCTGATGGTAAGCAGTGACGCAATCCTTGATGCCTGCGCACTAGTTTATTAAGCCTATTCACTTAAAAAACTTAGGAATAGCAAGGATGACGGCCGTTGAGCCAGGTGATGCAATGTTAAATCCAAGAGCAACACAACCAACCATGCTGCGCCAGAGGGAGATTGATCTAGAGACTCTCCACGACCAAACTCCCGACACAACAACATTTGGCGCATCGTACTCGCCACACAACCCAACATAAAGTGCTCAGACGCGTCCTCCGTACGGCTTCACCAGACATCATGCTGGAACACGACGAATCGCTTGGCGGCAAGACTTTGTCTGGTGGGTGGTAACTTCTGCCGGCAGCCGATGTTATGGCCTACCACCGTTAGAAAAACATCCAATCTATTTATACTAACGGCCTCATCCACTAATTCATGACCCATTCGGTGCCATCGACGCAAATGTGCGTCGCTACTACGAAAAACCGGGAGCTTCATACGGTGAAACCGTTGCTATACGCGCTACGCTTCAAGCGCTACGAAATAGTAAAATAGGACATCTCTACATATTACTATACGCCGATACATAAGTCAAAAGAGATGTCGTATGTTAACTACCTAGTTTTTAGTTCGTCAATTTAACTTTTATTAATATTATGCGCCACAAATATACTTTAACACCAAAATAGTACAAATAATAAAAAGTTAAAAAACTAAAACCCAACTACGACAAAAAACGACGCTGAAAAAGTATAAAACAAGATTTTCAGAATACTGAACTGAACAAAGTTACTAATATAGTTGCAAGTAAATGGACACAGTAGACTCTACCAAGATGCCTTCGTTGTAAATTGACAATAATGTCTTACGATACTATTCTGAAGTATGCAATATTCACTATTTAGAGATAAATTTTCATGTTTGGAAGGGCGTAGTCACACGTTACATATACCTACCGTAGCACTTTCATAACGTGTGACTGCGGTTTTCCAAACATGAAAATTTATCTATATTAGCAACTTTGTTCAGTTCAGTATTCTGAAAATCTTGTTTTATACTTTTTCAGCGTCGTTTTTTGTCGTAGTTGGGTTTTAGTTTTTTAACTTTTTATTATTGTATTTATATTCGTTGTCATGTTGTTTTTAATTGTCATATAGAGTTAGTATAAGTTTGACTGAATAAACAGAAACACAAATCATTTTTCCTACATTTTTATTTATCAGCCATCAGGAAAACTACTGATAGTTTGTTACGCATTTTTTTTTATATAATTATATATTATAAACTAGCGCTTGACCGCAATCCTGCCTGATGGTAAGCAGTGACGCAATTGCAATCAATTACCCTGCAGTGCACAGATTACATAATAACCAAATTGAATCATTGACAATAATACCGCGAGAATTTAGTGGTCCACGACGCATTTATCTGCGAAGCTCACTGACCACGGCGATTCGTCTCCCTGTCCTAATCATTTGGGACAAGATTGATGGTAGAACACGAAGTTAAATTTTATTACATCACGCTATAGTAACAGGGGTTTGGTGGTTGATTTCGTAAGTTAGATCGAGAGGAAAATTAACTTGATGAACTGACTTTCGTGCTCTTTTTCTGCTTCGTTAATTTAGCGGTAGCAAGATGCAGATCATAAAGATCTTGGGTCTTATTCCAAGGGTAGTATTTTTTGTTTTTTTTTTTTTTCCATAAAGAATTTTCAACTAACAGTTATGGGTTTGGATTTGTCCTTGTTGATGCCAATGGGCGCTTTTCCATGAGACTTAAACGAAACTGAAAATAGAGGTGTATAGTGTCCTATAGGTACGTGTACAAGGAGGCGTGGGTTCGATCCCCGCGCAGTCATAGTTGTTGGAGCCCTCAAAAGTCCAACAATTAGTCTAACTACAATGCTTCGATATCGCCTTCGGGTTGTGAAGGTCAGACGGCAGTCGCATCACTTAAAATATCGAAGTTTAGTCAAAATCAGCAGTTTGACTGGTAAAGCGGACCCCAGACTCCAAACTAGGGTTGTAACGGAGGCTTGTTAGCGGAGGCGGAGGCGAATGCGGAGGCGACGAGTCTCACCTCCGCGGATGCGGAGGTTAACGGAGGCGGAGGCGGAGGTGAAAGTACATATAGAAAAAAATTAAATTTATGGTTAATTAAAACAAAATGTTTATTTTAAACACGTACATTAATAGTAGTATACTTGGTAAAAAAAAAAATATTACCTCCTTGTAATGAAAATTAAGGAGAAACAAATTGTGTTTGCCGCATTCCCGCCTCGCACTAGTTGATTCTTGACCATTTCGCGCTCAAACGCGGCCGGACGGTTGTCGAGCGTCGCAGCTTGCGCGTTATTTATTTTATTTTATTTTTTTTCCTCCTCTGGCACTCCACGGTTTGTGTAAGCCAATGACGAATTTATTTTATTTATACGTAAATAAACCTCCGTTATAACTCCGCATAAAATTGTGCGGAGGCGGAGGCGGAAGCGAAGATACGATTTCTTGCGGAACTTCCGCAGTAACGGAGGCGGAGGCGAAGCTCCGTTACAACCCTACTCCAAACCTGAAAAAGCTTCGGATGCGACTGGGATTAACGCTGAGATGATGATGATGAGTGTCCTATAGGTACAACTCTGCCTAACCCTGTGGGGTTAGCAATTTTTTTTTTGTTGGGATGGGAATCATCAAATGACTTTAAGGGCCTGTCAGACTTTTACTGACTTAAACCCACCCGTGTTTCTTCACTTGCCTGTGCGACGGCCAGGGCCACGGTTTCTTGTTTAACCAACCCGCAAGGTAATCAACTTACAGCTTTGTGAGTTTTCTTCTTTGGTTTCGTGCTTCCCTGGTATTCCTGTCTTGTGCTGTACCTGTTACTGTTTCTTGTTCATTAACTGTCAACTCTGTATGGTAGCTGTAAGTTTTCTTAAGAAAAAAAGTAATCTAAAATATAAATTAAAATCTAGCCTACTGATCATTTATATTAAATCGACTTTTATTAGCCAGTTTTAGATTTTGAAAAAAAATGGCGCAAAAATTAAATATTGTTTTACTTAAAGAACAGGTGTTCTTTAAGTAAAACAATATTTATTTTTTTCAGGTGACCATAGGATACGACATAATATTATTTATATTTATTTGCATAAATCAAAATCAAAGCATTTATTTCAAATAAACCAGTTACAGGCACTTTTGAATTGTCAGAAGGTCGGTCAGTCAGTAAGATGAAGCTAGTCGCCCTTTCCAATGAGTAGGTACCCACCTATTGAGAAGAACGGGCAAGAAACTCCATGGATATTCTTTTAAAACTTGGTATTAGAGGATGGTACCTATATTATGCGATATAGATCATACAGATATACATAATTATATGTTTAGCTACTGGAACACATAAATCTTGTTCATGTTATGTTAGGTAACTTTTATATTGTTCAAAATTCTTAGTTCATAAAATCTTTAACACTATACAAACGGTTATCACTTAACCATGCATATAAGTTTGTCTTTAATAGTCTGGTATTTGACATTTTAATATTTCCAGAAAACCCGAACTGATCGAGTCTGTACCCGAAACTGTCAAATGTTCCCATTGAACCTTGAGCCTTTAATGCTTTAGAGATAAAGTTGATAATCTACTATAGAAATCTGATAAATTGTAGTAGGTTGATGTGCTGTCATCTGTGCATATACATGCAGCTATACATAAACCACCAATTTATACATTTTTTTTTTATTTTTTTTTACCGGATCGGTAAAACCAGACCCAATGTAAATAAGTTTTTGCAGGCCGCAGCAAGAGTTTTGGAAAACTTACTTTATTCATTTAAATTTATGTACACTCGGAATGCTTTATTAAGAAATTGATATGGCCAATTTATTCTTACAAATTTACTTTACTTCTTCTCTATTATAAGCCTAAAATAATATTATTTTGTCTGAACAACTAGATATAAATTACATTGTCATTAAAATTTATTGTGGGTTTAATTAGATAACAATTTTCAAATCTCCCACTTAATTTACCTAGCATTATTTTAAGTGTGAACAAAACGAAAAGTCAGAATTTATTTAATTTATTATGTATTTTCGTGAAAAATTACTTAAAATTCAGACCGTGATGGATAGTGTTGATGTGCAATGTACGTATTTTGCCAAGGTTTTTGTACGCAAATCGTTCGGTAGAACATTTGTCATAGCTATTTGAGTTCCTGAAGATGTATTAATAGCATGTTTTAGTAATTATTTGCGTGTGTTACTCAAATGTGATTTATGTTGAATAATAATAGATATTCCACTGTCTTGTGTGTGCTTGAGAATTGATGGATTCAGTTCGTTTTTTAATTGATATTAAATTTCGGTGTATTAAAATGCAATAATTATACTTTGTTGTTGATATTTAAATACTGGTGTATTTAAATGCAAATAACTTTATAAAATACTCGGTGGTAGGCAACAACATCAGCCGCCGGCATAAGTTACCACCCACCAAACAAAGTCTTGCCGCCAAGCGATTCGTGTTCCGGCATAATGTCTGGTGAAGCCGTACGGACGATGGGTCTGAGCGGTTGTGTTGCGATGTGTACCGGGTACGATGTGCCTAATGTTGTTGTGTCGGGAGTTTCGTCGTGGAGGGTCTCCAGATCATCCTCTGGCGCAGCATCGTTGGTCGTGTTGTTGGGTTAAACATTGCATCACCTCGCTCAACTGCCGTCTTCCTTCCTATTCAGTCAGTTTTTTTGAGTGAATAGGCTTAATAAGCTAGTGCGCTTTACCTTCAACGATTGCATCACTGCTTACCATCAGGCGGGATTGCAGTCAAGCACTAGTTTATAACTAATAAAAAAAAAAAAACATTCACATGAAAATTAATGTCACGTTAATATATTTTTTTTATGTTTCCGTTTATCATGTTTATTGTAAAGTAGCGAACCGCCCCGGCTTTGCACGAGTGCAATGCTGACTGAAAAAATGTGTAGTATAGAAAAACATAGCGGTCCGCCACTCCCGCCGCCGCCGCCCGGCGGCCGGTCGCTACGTCCAGCAATTTTTAAATCTGTAATATCTTCGAAAATACTTATTCACATCATATGCTGTAAGGGCATAGATCTAGGGCCATATAGATCTTTATTAAATCAATAATGTATTTAAGGTATTTAATTGGATAAAGATGAATGCTGTATTGATTAAAATCGCTTCAAAACTTAGCCATTATTTGTCGTAAAAGTAAATGATAAAAAATGTTATGATAAGGAAAGAGAAAATATACTGTTAAGTGATTCTAGCCTAGCAGTAGATACAAATTCATTTTGAATTAAAAAGTAGATTTCTAAATTATAATACAGGAAAAGATAATTAATTAATTAATTACTTATAAATTCCCAAAAAGAAAACTTCTTAAAGTAAGATTCTTTGGACATGCAACGAAAAGCGGGAATTTTCCAAATTCCAAAATAAACAAAATCAACCATTGGTTAGTACCTACCTACAACCCACAATTTATTCAAGAAATCCGGAAAAATAACTAAAAGCTCCCATTTACAAATTTGAGCACTGGAACGTTTGCGTCATTTCACGTAATGTAAATCATTACAGAACGCCATTTGTCACCGTTATCTGTGGCGGTGACGTCCTGATGGGCTGCTACCATTTCGTACGTGTCAAATATTTATGTAGGTACCTACCCACTTTTTTTTTAACCCCGAATGTACACGAACTTAAAACTTTAGGTATTTTTACCGGTCAATCTTTTGGTGATTCATAGAAAAACAGTGGTAGGTACTTACGTAATCACGAAAGGTGCGTAATCACAATGCTTTAGATAACATATTTCCTGTATTTTTCAGAAGATATGGCAGAGTTTTGGAGATATAAAATCAAATCAAAATCAAATCAAATCATTTATTTCAAATAAACCAGTTACAGGCACTTTTGAATTGTCAGAATAAGATGAAGCTAGTCGCCCATTCCAAAGAGTAGGTACCTATGGAGAAGAACGGGTAAGAAACTCCATGGACACTCTTTTAAATTTTCAAGCTTTTGTTACAAATATTTGATTACATCATTCATGTTGAAATCAACCGTGTAAGAACGATGCAGAAATATATTGTACGCTGACAGCGTCCATTATGGAAAACACACAAAAAACAATTCAGAAATTAAAATACGCCGTGGCAGCCAAGAGATGACCAGTCCCCTCTGACGGCGTCCGTTCACGAACATAACGTATGGATCAGCATCATTCAGCTCAACCATATCGAAGGGAACCCAATGACCCAACACGCACGCCACCATCAGCGAAGACATTTGAGTGAGCATGACATACTCTCAACAGCCAGAGCACAATCAAGTAAATAAAAAAGACTAACCCAACAAATAAATGCCTTACAGCACATTCGTACATTGTGCTCACACGTTTGCCATACAATTATACAACACTAAGAAATTGAATCTACACAATGCTAAGATAGTTTTTTCCAAGGTTCAGCAGCTCCAACAGTGTTCCCGAGTACTAAGTTTAGCTTCTGTGCAGCTGTATAAGTGCCGAACACCTCTGTCAGCGATACAATTCCGTAATGTACAATATGCTGGTAGCCCACTACATAGGGTGTACTGGCTTAGAGTAAAAAAAAAAAAACAAACATTTACAAATTAAAACTACAAGAGGAAAAATCAAAGAACAATCAGTGCTTAGAAATCGGACGCAGCTCAAGCCCAAGCCTTTTTGTCCTCAATATAATCCTTCATACTATAAAATGCTTTCTGTCACAACTTACGTTTAATGAAGGATTTGAATTTATTCAGGCTCAGATCTTGAACCACCTCTGGAAGTCCATTGTAAAAATGTATACATTGGCATCTGAAAGAGCCACCTATTTTCTTGAGCCTTGTTGTAGGTACAATAAATTTGTGCCTGTTCCTAGTATTTATATTATGGACATCACTGTATTTTTTAAACAATTTTATATTTTTATGAGCATACAAAAGATTTTCATAAATATATTGAGACGGCACGGTCAGTACATTAATCTCTTTAAATTTTTCTCTGAGAGAGTGTCTCGGACTTAATTTATAAATTGCACGAACAGCTCGTTTCTGCAAAACAAATATTGTTTGAATATCGGCTGCATTTCCTCACAACAGAATGCCGTACGACATTACGCTATGGAAATAGCCAAAATACACTAAACGGGCCGTCTCAACATCAGTCAAATTACAAATTGTTCTAACTGCGTATGCAGCAGAACTTAGTTTTTTTGACAATTTTTCTATATGTGGACCCCATTGAAGCTTAGAATCCAGAGTTATAACCAAGAATACTGTGCTGTCTTCAGATTTCAATTCTTCGCCCTTTATCAACACTTTAGTTTCCACCTGCCTAACGTGAGGTAAAGTAAACTTAATGCATTTTGTTTTTTTCTCGTTTAAGAATAAATTATTAACATTAAACCAATGGACTACTTTGGAGATCGCGCTATTTACATCATCAGTAACCTGCTGCTGACGTTTCAGTTTAAATAAAAGTGAAGTGTCATCTGCAAACAACACTATATCGTGGTGCCGTGGGGTCAGTGTTTTATTGTCCAGCAATGTTAGAAGTCCATTTTGAAACTACTCTAAGGACAGAACATTATTTTTCCTGATAAATCTCAAAACCTAAAGAAACTTAACTAACAGAGGGCGGAGCACAGTGCTTCCAGTCCAGAACAGGTGGCCTACGGGGCAGAATGATTCTAGATTGGCAACCTCATGTAGCTTGCATTGGCCTCCCAGAAGGTGGAATGAAGACTTTCTGAAGGCCGGAGAAACCCCTTTTATGCAAGAAGTGAACCAGTCGAAATGTAGGTGCTAATGTGGAGGCCTAACCAGTCGACAACATTCAGCTCAAATGTACCACTTAAATAGAAGCCCACACTCAGAAGTCGTGCCAACCGACAAATATGCAAACGAAGCAGCAGAGAGTTTCTCACAGCTTTCATTAATTAATTAGTTTTTTAAGTATGCTTTGTAGGATTCTAGTCAGAATTCTTCTGGTTTGATTAAATTTGTTTCAAATAGCAATATTCGTCTAAAATTCGCTCACTTTGGCAGACTGTCGTTGGCCTCTCCCAGAGGTATTTCAGTCAGGTGTTTTTAATATTACATACACAGAATATGACGATAACTAAGCCATCGTGCATCGTTTGCGAGTATGGAATTTTTTCTGAGTTCTTAGTTGAAATTTTTAGGCTCGAGAACGGCTAGTTCCATAATTTTGCTGACAATAAAAGGTAAGAATTAGGACTCGTAAAAACTAAATAAAACTTAGGACATGTGGATAAGCTACTGTTTGTCATTTCTGGAGATAATATAAGATTATAGCAATGTTTATGTTAACACTTCTCTCTCAGCTAAATCCCACCAGTAAATACCTGGGTTTTATTGGTGTGATTTATTCTAATACCTGGGTTTAATGTATTGAAAATATCTGGGTATAATATATCGATCATTCCTGGGTATAATCAATATACAATATTTTATGAATATTAAAAAGCGCAATACAAATCTTCATATATATATATGACGGGGATGACCGTCAGGAATGCGGGGCCAAAGGTTCCGGATAGTTGAGGTATTTCGAGAAAACGTTAAACAATAACTATAGTGTGATGTTCGATTCTTATTATTTTAACTGTACAGACACTACAGAATATTAAAGTGATCTACACTTTAATATTAAGAGATTACAATGATAATCTCAGATTATAACAGATAAGAGCCACAGAATCTGGGCATGACCAACACACATTCGATCGAAGCTTGAGCAAAGACTGCCCGCGCTAACGGTCGATCGCCATGTCAAATGCAACTCCAGTCGGTGTTACCAGTCGCTCCATGGTGTTACCCGCTCTTAATAAAAAAATCGTAATTTATCCGAATACCGATCGATTAATAGACTACAAAAAATAGTAGAGTAATTTACGGACAATTAATACTGACACAAACCAGATCATAATATAGAAAATTAACCAGTGACGCGCCGTTTTACATAAAACGTTGTTCCACACTAAGAATTGTTCCTGTGTCGTGGGTGTGTTTACAAACATTTAAAATCACATACACAAACAAGACCCGCAATAACTAGCTTTAGGCCATAATATAATATTCATCGGGAGAACGTTTTAAAATACATACCTATTTTATAAGTTATTAATATCCCTTGTCCTCTTCTTTTGATGAAAAGGATTGCGCCGTAATCTACCTCGCGGGCTCAATATGGGTTATACCAACCCAATGTGTGTACATTTTGATTAAAGAACATGCCGTTTCAATAAAATATTTTCACGGGTTACCACTGTGCCAGCACTGTTTAGAAGAAATGAATATGGTAAAAGTAATTCACAAAAATATACAAATGGAATTAGTTATGAGTGAAAAACAAACAAGTAAAATTTTTGTATAGCCTTGAGAAACCTCACAGCTGTAAAAATAAGGATTCATCATTTCATTCAAAAAACATTGAAAGCTTTGTAGAGCTCTGGATTTCATCCAAATGTAAAGCAACAGGTTTCCACTTACTATGAAAAAATTCAAGTACTTAATTATACCAATTTTAAAGAAAATAATACTCGTAACCGACATGCCTATATGTATATGCTAGGTCTATTAAGTAAAAATTATACCATGGTAACTGGGAGTACTCATTCTAAAGGAAGTAACCTTTAGAATAAGTACTCCAAGTTACCATGGTATAATTTTTACCTTTATGTGGGCTATAATTCTATGGAGGTATGAGGAAGAGGGTGGGAATTTCACTCATTCTCTATAGAACAGGGAGAATCCTTCGACCAGATGGGTATTGGCGGGTAATTTCTCGATGATTTATGTCAATGCGCCGTTGTATAAATGGTGTATCCGACATCGACGCAGAAACGAGTACCATGGATCAAGTACATGTTTCTGGGCGGAATATTTCGTCGGCTTTTTCCTGAATAAAAAAAAAATATGCAGTGTTTTTCACTTTAGACCGTTCATAATTGCTATAATTTTATAACTTAATAAAATTTCAAAGTAAAAATTAATTATTCATTCGCTGATTATACAAAAATTCGCAATGTGAACAAAATTAGAAACTATCCTGTCAGCTGATTTACTAGAGTTCATATCAGGAGTCAACGTCATACCTACAAACACGCTCGGCGGCACGCTTGCAACGTTCAAAAACCTAGCTGACACTTTTCTTTAAACATCGTGTTTTCTGTAATCGCTAATTAACGACGTAAATTACTATCATAATTTTATTAACGGCATGCGGTCTAACCTTATCGCGAAGTTTGCGTTGCGATGTCAGATACACCATGTATATGCTAGTTTCGAGGTTAACTCTACTTTGGAGATGCAGGATTTTGTGTGCTGTCAGTACGACACGTAGCTTTCATGTTGCGTGACACTATTGACAGCTAACTTTAAGCTTATTTCACCTTAGTTTCACCGTGCGAATTTCACAGAGTAAATTGGCTCATGTACATATGAACGTAAGCAGCAGTGGCCTAGTGGTATTGGGCGCGACTTACGACTTGTAGGTCGTTGGTTTGAACCTCATGAGACGCTTTACTTTGTGTAAATTACTTCATGACCACTGCTCTCAAAACGGTGAAGGAATACATCGAGAGGAAACCGACATGTCCTAGAGGCAAAATTTCGAAGACATGTGAATGTGACATCCACCAACCCGCACGGGGCCCGTTTGGTAGATTACGGCCGACTCCCTCTCACTGAGAGTAGGCCTGTGGCCAGGAGTAGGAACATTATTCGCTGATTATGTTATGAACATAGCAAAAGTATGTTATTACGTAAGGATCATAAAGTGGCATGTCGTGGTGGCCTAGTGGTTAAAACACCCACCTCTCAAGTATGAGTGCGCGGGTTCGATTCCAGGTCAGGCAAGTACCAATGTAACTTTTCTAAAGTTATATGTACTTTCTAAGTATATCTTGGACACCAATGACTGAAGGTGAAGGAAAAGATCTTGAAGAAACCTGGACTACATAAGTCTGAAATCGCCAACCCGCATTGAGCAAGCGTGGTGATTACGCTCAATCCTTCTCTGTATGAGAGGAGACCTGTGCCCAGCAGTGGGACGTTAAAAAGGTTGATGATGATGATGATAAAGTGGCATTCTACAGTTTTTGCCTACCCCTTGTGAAAACGGAGAGTTCTCACTAAATTTCATCTACACTAAATTTTTATTTGTTAATTAAGTATAAAAACTTTTTTATAAAAAAACAACCGACTTCCAAAAACCACTACAAAGTGAAAAATAACTAATTTTGGAAGTCGGTGTCTTTGGTTTTGTATATTCATTTTTGACACCGACTTCCGAAATTAGTTATTTTTCACTTTGTAGTGGTTTTTGGAAGTCGGTTGTTTTTTTGTAAAAAGTTTTTATTTTACACTTTTAGTTGTTAAAAGTACTATGCATTCAGTTGCATCCGGTCAGACTGGAAGCTGACGCAAATATAGTTGGGAAACGACGTAATTTTGTTTACTTTAATTTTATTCCCTCAACTGCCTATGGTCTTCATCATCAAATTTACTGCAGACCAT
The DNA here is from genome assembly GCA_017933935.1 of Sesamia nonagrioides. NCBI lineage: Eukaryota > Metazoa > Arthropoda > Insecta > Lepidoptera > Noctuidae > Sesamia > Sesamia nonagrioides. The sequence continues at coordinate 669,136 of JADWQK010001917.1, forward strand.
TATTTTAACCCAATGGGTGCAAAGTTCTCATCAATATAAATGAATTGAGTCCAAATACAAGGTAGCTACTGTAAATCGTTTAGGAGTTCCCTGAACTGACCTCATCGTCAAGCACAAACACAAGGTAGCTGCTGTGAATTGGTGAGGAGTTCCTTCGACTGTCTCCCGGCTCCATCATCAGATCTACTCCAGACCTTTATTAAATTGTAGTGCTTTAAAATACTTGATGAAAATGCTAAGAAATGCACTAGTTGCCCCTGCTATTTTCGAAAGTTTCCCTTGTTTTCTCTGGTCTTCCACTATCAAACCCTGATATCCTTATCATGGGACTACCTTGGGAACGTCTTCTTTCCAACAGAAAAATAATTATCAAAATCGGTTCATAAACGACGAAGTTATGCGCGAACAAACATAGAAAAAAAAAAAGCATATATACGGTCGAATTGAGTTAGCTCCTCCTTTTTGAAGTCGGTTAAAAAGACATACCTATAATAAGAAAAGTTTAGTTAACTATATTTTTAACACCCTTGCTCGTAAAGCTGATGTAATTCCACCGGTTTTAAATATGTAAAGCAGGCCATAACAAACGCGTGTTTTATCAAAGCAAATAGTTAAGTTATAGTCCATAACAGCATTATTTTCCATAACAGCATTATTTTCCATTTCAAGTAATTATGGAACTGATCGCCGCCGGACGGCTCGCGCTGCGCGCTGTTCCATATTTGAAATGGCAAATAATAATACTAATGGAGGGAAAGCAACAGTGTGCATTCACAGATTGAGTTTATTAAAATGAACAAAATATAAAATACTTCTTTTTCTGTTTCCTCGCAAGTGTGTTAAAAAACGTCGTACGATATACGTGCGTATTGGTTATAACATGCTCGGCTCAATTACACCCTCGCCTTCGGCTCGGGCTGAAATTCCGCCTCGCATGTTATAACCATCATTACGCACTAATATCGTAATGTACTATAATAATAAATATGAATACAAAAATAAAAGCATATTTAGGCGTCGAAGTACTGGTAATGTGCCCAGAAGACTGGCGCATTGCTACGTTGGATGAAAAGGCTAATTAATTATTTGGCCAAAAAATGACCCATCCCTCTGGTCGCGTGAGATGTTAATCAGCTAAAGAACATTTCGTTCCAAAACTTAAGCCTAAAAAAAACATTCTGGTGACTCGACAACTTTAAATTAACAAAGATGATCTAAACACTAAATTTATTACAAAAACGATATTTAAAATAACCAAGCTTAATAAATTAAAATAGCTAAGATACACCTACTTTTATGCAAATCCAATTTATTTGCACCCCCGAGCTATTTAAGGAAAATACGGGAACATTCCAAGATGGACGTATAAATTGAATCGATATGCAAATCAGGACCCATCTTGGATCGCTTGAGTATTTATTTTGTGGTGCCTATTCAATGGATTTTGGGGTATTCTTTCATACAAGACGGATACTTACGGACGGAGACTTAACGGACCGCCCATTGGTCCGTTCGGTCCAAACGATCCCAACTAGTCGCAATCATTTGACAAAAATGTGTTCGCCGATTAGGGGGCAGGCCCGAGTCGACGGCGCGTTTTGTTTCACGCTCGCCTCAAAGAGATGTCAGCACATCGTGACGGGGTCCACGAAGACCGATGCCTCCTGGGTCAGGGTTGCGGGTTGGTTAAACGAGAAACCGTGGCCCTGGCCGTCGCACAGGCAAGTGAAGAAATACGGGTGGGTTTTAGTCAGTAAAAGCCTGACACGCCCTTCCGCTCCGCCCAGAGCGGGAGATGTCATTTGATGATTTTCAATCCCAACAAAAAAAAAAGGTATGCGTTCGAACAAAGTTTGGGTTTTACTTCTGCTAACTGAGCCTCCATCGTGAAAATCAAAAGGGTGCAGCAGCAGTTACCCAGTAGGTAGTGTGTTTTAAGACGTCCCCGTGGCACTTGGAAAGAACTGCGGAATGTCAGACTTTTATCAACATAAACTCTACTATACCTTCCATGTCCTTGATATACAAAAAAATTCTTGCACATACACCTTAATTCAACTATGTAGTATCAGCCCGCTATGTCTAGCGAGGTTGCTTCTAAGAAGTACGTCTGATCGCACGTACGTACGACTTTATATAATGATACGCATGAAATATTGCTTGCTACCTCTTTGAGGGTCATAGTAGCTGATCACAATGGAGACTAGCCCCACACGGGAGATAATCCCCCTTATTCATAAACGCTGCTTAAAGTTAACTAGTGATTAGCGATTCTTTAGGCACACATTTTTGACTTTTCACTTAACTTTAATTATTGTGTATGAATAAACCCACTCTGTGGTGTTTATTCATAAAGGATGATGTAAATGTGTGGTTAAAGAATCGCTGATAAACTAGTTTACTTTGAGCAGCGTTTATGAGTAAGGGAGTATATCTCCCTTGCAAAGATTGAGACCATACCAGCATTGTTCCAGTGTTCTCTCTTTCATCCCATCATTAAAACCATGATCATAAGTCATCTGTTTTTTGGAGTTTACTCCTTAAGAATCGATTTTCATATATAAGGCGCTCGGTATGAGAAAAATCCGAGGGGTAAAACCTACTAACGAGTAACGAATTTTAAGCGTTACTATTTTAGTGAGCACCTTTGGTGCGCAACTTTCTAATCTAAAAAAGTGGCATAATTATCTTTTTACAACTATATTTTGTTAGTTATTAAGATAATGTTATATTTAAAAAAAAAAAGTATAATAATTAAAAAAAAATGTTTATAATTTTTTTTTTATTATCAACTTTCTTAAAATTGGTTAAAATTTTCATAAATATGCATTTATATTTTTTTTAATTTTTTATGATTTATTTTATAAATAATTTTTAAAATAATAATACCTAATAATATTTTTTTTCTCGTACTTAAGGAGTAAACTCCAGTCGTGCGTCGGAGCTGACACACACTTTTTTTCTCATCAATAGAGTAGGTATATTGCTTTTCAAACATGTAAAACCGTGAGTAATCTTTTCCCGAGACTTCGTTCGAGTGGGAGTCCAAAGACAGCACAATAATACGATTGTGCGTAAAAGATTGTTCTTAGCGATAAAACCGCCCATTGTGCCACTCTTTGTAAAATTTTCACATTTATGTTCTGTAATGTCCATAATAAAGAGTCTAATCCATACTGATAAATGCGAAAGTATCTGTCTGTCTGTCTGTCCGGCTTTCACGCCAAAACTACTGAACCGATTGTAATGAAATTTGGTACACACATAGTGTAGAGCCTGAGAAAGGACATAGGCTATATAACATCCCGCTATGACCAATAGGAGCAGAGCAGTAACAAAAAATGTTGCGAAAACGGGAGCTAACGCGGACGTACATTGCTCCCATTATTTTAACAGGTGCTTATTTTATTTCAACTGGGCTCTTTTCAATCTACGGGAACCACCAGGCGCTGTAAACTGAGGTCCACGCGGACGGAGTCGCGGGCAACAGCTAGTCTATTATAATCTAATATACAAAAATATTTTTTTTTTTTTAATTATAAACTACCGCTTGACTGCAATCCCGCCTGATGGTAAGCAGTGACGCAATCGTTGATGGTAAAGCGCACTAGTTTATTAAGAGCCCATTGTAAATATTATATTATATTAATTAATTATCAAATTGTAGTCCGAAGGAAACACCGCCACGGGTAAATTGTTCCAGTCCCTCGATCATCATCATCCCAGCGCCAATCCCAGTCGCATCCGAAGCCTTTTGAGCTTTGGAGTCTGGGGTCCGCTTTACCAGTCCAACTGCTGATATGGCTAAACTTCGACATTTTCCGTGAAGCGACTGCCGTCTGACCTCCACAACCCAAAGGCGACATCGAAGCATTGTAGTTAGACCAATTGTTGGACTTTTGAGGGTTCCAACAACCCGTAACGACTGCCACTAGATGTTCGTATGGCAACCGGGACCAACGGCTTAACGTGCTTTCCGAGGCACGACCAGACCAGTGCAAATATTCATATTCATGCATACAAATACTTGCACTGTGCGGGGATCGAACCCGCGCCACCTTGCGCAGCGGCCGCGTCCGCTACCGCTACGCCACGGAGGCTGTTCCAGTCCCTCGATGTACGCGGTATAAAGCAGGAGGCGAATATAAAAAAAAGCATAGCCACACTTATTTTCTTTTTATATTCTACGTTTGTAGTTTTGGTCCCAGCGATCAAAACAATACCTATGTTTATTTACAATCTCCATTTTCTCTATACGACAAAAAATTACAACACTAACATTATTAATGCTTAGGACTAGACTAAGCTGTTGTTCAAGTATCCCTCTTGTATGAAAGAATACCCCAAAATCCATTGAATAGGCACCACAAAATAAATACTCAAGCGATCCAAGATGGGTCCTGATTTGCATATCGATTCAATTTATACGTCCATCTTGGAATGTTCCCGTATTTTCCTTAAATAGCTCGGGGGTGCAAATAAATTGGATTTGCATAAAAGTAGGTGTATCTTAGCTATTTTAATTTATTAAGCTTGGTTATTTTAAATATCGTTTTTGTAATAAATTTAGTGTTTAGATCATCTTTGTTATTTTAAAGTTGTCGGGTCACCAGAATGCATTTTTAGGCTTAAGTTTTGGAACGAAATGTTCTTTAGCTGATTAACATCTCACGCGACCAGAGGGATGGGTCATTTTTTGGCCAAATAATTAATTAGCCTTTTCATCCAACGTAGCAATGCTGCCAGTCTTCTGGGCACATTACCAGTACTTCGACGCCTAAATATCCTTTTATTTTTGTATTCATATTTTTTATTTATATAGTTAACTAAACTTTTCTTATTATAGGTATGTCTTTTTATACTTAATTAACAAATAAAAATTTAGTGTAGATGAAATTTAGTGAGAACTCTCCGTTTTCACAAGGGGGTAGGCAAAAACTGTAGAATGCCACTTTATCATCATCATCATCAACCTTTTTAACGTCCCACTGCTGTCCCAATGGGCGGTCCGAACGATCCCAACTGATGCGAAACTAGTCTGGTCCTTACCGGGCGGTGAGCAGTGCGCAGCTCGCCGCCCGCAGGCCCGTGCCTACGGTGGCTGGGAGTTCGGTGTCGTCTCCCGACCAGGGCGTCTCCTGCGGCGCGCGGCGGCTAGTGGTGTGAGGGCGCTGGGATTCCCGCTGCCTCACGCGCTGCGCCTTCTCTTTAAAGATATAATAATATAATAATAAATAAGAATAAATTTGTTTTCCAGAATTAGCTTATCAGCCTATAGTGTTCCCACTATTGGAACACAAACCTCCTCTCGGTGAGAGGGAGTGGGCAGAATTACCTTACTGACAGATTGAGTTTATAAAATTGTTTATTTTTTGAACCCAGTAATGCATAAAAATGTAAGCCTTTCATGCCCTTTATGCTTGGAGCGTTTTAGTGGTAAGTTTATACTTACATTGACGCTGATTTTCTTGTTCAGAAACTAAAGTAATTTTGTGTTAAATGCATGTTTTTCATTCTCTTTCACTAAGAAAAGGATAGAAGATAACATTTTAGTTTAATCCTGTCAAATTAAAATATACCATAGACATTTAGACGCGATTATAAACATGGCGACCAAAACTACGCCAATGGGGAAGAAAACGCAAAGCTATTTGCAGATGTCGCTGATGGCGTTTGACTCAATAACAATTAGCTGTCAGTCGCATCACGTTTTATGTTGAGTTTTTTTTTTATGTTTGACGAGTTTTTTTTAGGTAAAGCAGAGCAATGTATTGTACATGGACTGTTTCAAGTTAAAAGAGGAGTTAAAAGTCTAGAGGAGCTTCAGTAAAAGCACGAAAAGCTGATCTAATTACCAGGCAAATAACAATGCCTAAATTAATTTTGTATTAGGTTTAAGGTTTCTTTAGTTATATTTAAGTAAAGATTAATGTAATTATTATTGCCACATTTTGAAAGTTTCAACCCTATTAACCTAAAATTATTATCCAGGCTTGAATCGTATGACCAAAATTTTTACTTCTTTACTTCTTCAAGAACAAGAAAATCAAGAAAAAAAAAAATGATTTACCGCCCCCAGAAAGCTACGGAGACATCAACATAGTCTTTACTGAAATCTATTTATATATTCTGTTCTTAATTGAAATGCATAGGTATCTTTAGGGAAAGAGTGATTTCCATTATTATTGCAACAAATTGCTACACAACGCGGCATATTTTTTATAAACAACGTGAACTCGAACAAATTACAATGGGTTTTGACAGTTTATTTGGGTCAAACGATATCAGCGTCTCTAGTGGCGAGATTTATCAGTTTTCTTCCCCATTTACTTCAGGAGCGGAGTAATTTGACAGGTCCAATCTACCATTTTATCTTCTGTCCTTTTCTTAATGAAATAGAAAGAAAGAGATGTACAAAACTGAAATTTTATTTAGTCTGTGAACAAGGGAATAGGGGCCATTTTAATGTTTTTGAATCTTGGCTTTGATGGTATATTGCCGTGCCTAGCATCTGCTACGTTAATTACGTTCTGTATCACAATCATCATCAACCTTTTTATCGTCCCACTGTTGGGCCACAGGTCTCCTTTCATACAGAAAAGGATTGAGCGTAATCGCCAAGCTTGCTCAATGCGGGTTGGCGATAGTCCAGGTTTTTTCAAGATGTTTTCCTTCACCTTCAGTCATTGGTGTCCATGATATACTTATAAAGTACACATAACTTTAGAAAAGTTACATTGGCCTGACCTGGAATCGCACCCGCGCACTCATACTTGAGAGACTGTGTCACAATACTAGGTATGAAAAGTCATCATCATCATCATCTCAGCGTTAATCCCAGTTGCATCCGAGGCTTTTCAGCTTTGGGATCTGGAGTCCGCTTTACCAGTCTAACTGCTGATTTTTGGCTAAACTTCAATATTTTCCATGAAGTGACTGCCGTCTGACCTCCACAACCCGAAGGCGATATCGAATCATAGCAGTTAGACCAATTGTTGGACTTTTCAGGGCTCCAACAACCCGTAAGGCCTGCCATTAGATGTTAGTATGGCAACCGGGACCAACGGCTTAACGAGCTTTCCGACGCACGACCAGACCAGTGCATTATTCATATTCATGCATACAAATATTTGCACTGCGTGGGGATCGAAACCGCGCCTTCCTGCGCAGTGGCTGCGTTCGCTACCGCTACGCCACGGAGGCTGTCTGTCACTAGGTATGAAAAGTACCTAACATTAAAACACTTGAAGGAAGAGACAGCTGTGCTTTTGGGGGATTTGTTGCGTCACTTCTTCTTTCCAGCGAAAGCACTAAGAACTATGTGGTGAAATGCGGGCATTTTGAGGAACTATATTTTATAATTTTAGCGTTCTACAATATAAGTACTGATTCACAGCTTAATTTGAATAAATGACTTTTGATTTTCGGCTTTCATTTACTTCAATTTACAAAATAAGATTCAAAGAAGTAATATTTCATATTCAGCCGTTTTATTGTCAAGAATGACTCGGTATTAATTTCACAAATTCTAGTTATTATGTTCCTTCAAAATCTCTGAAGATTTCCGCTAGTCGAATTGAAATAAAACGATTTCGAAAGTCCTTTGTACTAGTTCTTAGCCTAAACTACAAGGTCGGTCTAAAGTCCATAGGCAATCTCAGGAAAAAACGAAAACAGCTACACTTTGTATATAAAATTTGAACTTTGTCTTCGTTTATCGTTAACCCATTACTTAGCCCATACAGCTAAGAGCACATGATACATTTACACGAATTTTAGTAATGAATATTAAGAACAGGTCGCCACTATGACGCGTATTTTAAATGCAATAGAAATATTAATGTTATTTCATAGTACGACGACAGTTCATTAGTGTGTTTTTCTTGGAGTGTTGAGAAATTACTCATACACGCACAGGCACTGGCCGCTCGCTCCCGCAGTTCATAGACATGCCCCTGGAGTTTTGAGCGTTTACTGTGAGATTCATTTATTTATAATGAAATTCCTTTTAATACTGCTTCTGTATACAATCTGAGTCAATATTACAACTTATACGATACTTATAGATGACACTTCACTTTTATTTAAACTGAAATGTCAGCAGCAGGTTACTGATGATGTAAATAGCGCGATCTCCAAAGTAGTCCATTGGTTTAATGTTAATAATTTACTCTTAAACGAGAAAAAAACCAAATGCATTAAGTTTACTCTACCTCACGTGAGGCAGGTGGAAACTAAAGTGTTGATAAAGGGCGAAGAATTGAAATCTGACGACAGCACAGTGTTCTTGGGTATAACTCTGGATGCTAAGCTTCAATGGGGTTCACATATAGAAAAATTGTCAAAAAAGCTAAGTTCTGCTGCATACGCAGTTAGAACAATTCGTAATTTGACTGATGTTGAGACGGCCCGTTTAGTGTACTTTGGCTATTTCCACAGCGTAATGTCGTACGGCATTCTGTTGTGGGGAAATGCCGCCGATATTCAAACAATATTTGTTTTGCAGAAACGAGCTGTTCGTGCAATTTATAAATTAAGTCCGAGACACTCTCTCAGAGAAAAATTTAAAGAGATTAATGTACTGACCGTGCCGTCTCAATATATTTATGAAAATCTTTTGTATGCTCATAAAAATATAAAATTGTTTAAAAAATACAGTGATGTCCATGATATAAATACTAGGAACAGGCACAAATTTATTGTACCTACAACAAGGCTCAAGAAAATAGGTGGCTCTTTCAGATGCCAATGTATACATTTTTACAATGGACTTCCAGAGGTGGTTCAAGATCTAAGCCTGAATAAATTCAAATCCTTCATTAAACGTAAGTTGTGTCAGAAAGCATTTTATAGTATGAAGGATTATATTGAGGACAAAAAGGCTTGGGCTTGAGCTGCGTCCGATTTCTATACAATGATTGATCTTTGATTTTTCCTCTTGTAGTTTTAATATGTAATTGTTTATGTTATTTATTCAAAGCCTGTATTACACACTATGTAGACAAGCATATTGTACGTTACGGAATTGTATCGCTGACAGAGGTGTTCGGCACTTGTACAGCTGCACAGGAGCTAAACTTTCCACAGATTCGGGAACACTGTTGGAGCTGCTGAACCTTGGACAAAACCATCTTAGCATTGTGTAGATTCAATTTCTTAGTATTGTATAATTGCATGGCAAACGTGTGAGCACAATGTACGAATGTGCTGTAAGGCATTTATTTGTTGGGTTAGTCTTTTTTATTGACTTAATTGTGCTCTGGCTGTTGAGAGTATGTCATGCTCACTCAAATGTCTCGCTGATGGTGGCGTGTGTTTTGGGTCATTGGGTTCCCTTCGATATGGTTGAGCTGAATGATGCTGATCCATACGTCATGTTCGTGAACGGACGCCGTCGGAGGGGACTGGTCATCTCTTAGCTGCCACGGCGTATTTTAATTTCTGAATTGATTTTTGTATGTTTTCCATAATGGACGCTCTCAGCGTACAATATATTTCTGCATCGTTCTCACGCGGTTGATTTCAACATGAATGATGTAATCAAATATTTGTAACAATAGCTTAAAAATTTAAAAGAGTGTCCATGGAGTTTCTTGCCCGTTCTTCTCCATAGGTACCTACTCTTTGGAATGGGCGACTAGCTTCATCTTATTGACTGACCGACCTTCTGACAATTCAAAAGTGCCTGTAACTGGTTTATTTGAAATAAATGATTTGATTTGATTTATAAACTACGTGTAGCTGATCCAAAAGAAATCTGGTGGATTTATGACATTTTGCATAAGTGGAAGAGACCTTCACAACACAGGCAAATATATTCTGTTACATTTTTTTTACTGTTACAATTTTAAACTAGTGCTTGACAGTAATTTCGTCTTAGGGCGAGCAGTGATGCAATCGTTGATGGTAAAGCGCGCTAGATTATTAAGAGCCTATTAACTCAAAAAAAACTGAGGGAAAAGGAAGGAAGACGGCAATTGAGCGAGGTGATGCAATGTTAATCCCAACAACACGACCAACGATGCTGCGCCAGAGGGAGATTGATCTGGAGACCCACCACGACTAAACTCCCAACACAACAACCTTTGGCGCATCGTACCCGGCACACATCGCAACACAACTGCTCAGATACGTCTTCCATACGGCTTCACCAGCCATCAGGCCGGAACACGACGAATCACTTGGCGGCATGACTTTGTTTGGTGGGTGGTAACTTCTGCCGGTAGCCGATGTTATGGCCTACGACCGAGTAATTATAATCTAATGTAATTGTAATCATTATATAAATTATAACGTAGTGTACTCCCCGTAACTGACTATCTTTCTGAACGCGCTAATTTCTGGACTTATTTAACGGAGATTAAACTTTTTTGCATTTGGTACCACAAACATATTATCTAGGAAGATATTTAGGGCAATAAAACCAATCTGCCTCTCTGTGAAGCCAACTAAAATGAAAAGTATGCCACACAAGTCTACCAATAAACATACCTATATAAAATGTGAATAAAAAATGCATTGATTTTGACATATATCGCACACCCCCGACAATAAAGGCGTATGTGGAAAACACCAACTTTTCAGGAGAGCGTCCAAATGAGAGGCGATACAAGCGCGTCAACACAGGAGACCACTCGGGCGCACATGCCTTAAGAAAAATCGCTGGTATACCATCTGGACCACTAGCCTTAGTCACGTCCAGACGACACAGTACTCTCAGAACCTCCTTGTTCCTAAAGCGAACCTCCAGCATTGAAGTTCCGCAATGAGGTAATTTAAGTGGAGTAGCACTGTTAGTATCAAGACGCGAATTATGGTCAAAGAGAGATGCAAAGCGACCTGGCTTCTCTCTCGCCAGTGCTCCATCAGGCCTAACCAGTGGGGAGAGAGTGGGCCGACAGAAGTTTACCTCGACCGATTTGGCAAGAGACCAGAAAGATGTGCTACTGGATGGTTGCGCAGAGAGCTTGTTGCCAATATGAGTAATGCGGTCGCAGCGAGCCTTCTTAAGCCCCTTTTTGTAGGAATTGGCAGCACGGTTAAAGGCTCTCTTCTTTGAGCTTACATCCAGGCTCTGCGGTCACGAGCGTCAATCCACGTGAGAAATGACGTATGCTTACGCTGTACAGCTTGGGCACAGTCAGCATTGAACCATGGGCGAGCTGAGCCACCGACGGGCACGTCACTGAAGAGGAAAAAATACTCCATAGCTTGACACACCACATCAGATATAGCGTCCGCACAGCTCGACGGATTTTCAGAAGAGAAGCAAACCTGCTGCCAAGGATCAGACGTAATGAAGTGGTGCATCTCGTTCCAATCTGCTGACTTGTATCGCCACATTCGCCGCTCACCACGCGAGTCTCAATCAGGTGGGGAGAAGGAAGATACAGACTTCACCAAACAGTGGTCTGAAGTTCCTAACGGCGAGGAAACTGGTTCAACACATCTATCCGGATCAGTGATCAGCAGAAGGTCCAGACAATTGGCGGTATGACCAGCTACATCAGGCACCCTAGTTGCTTGTTCTATCAGCTGGGTGTAGCCCATTGATAGCGCATAGTTTCGCGCTTCTCTCACACGATTCACGATTAAAATCAGAGATCAAGAATAGAGAACATATTTTTTTTAAAGTTCTTTAAATCAAATGTTTGTTCGTTGTAGACAATTAATACTTATACCTATGTCAGTAACATCGGCACCATACAATAAAAAAACCATAAACAGTACAATCAAAACATAAAACATAAGTATTCATTAAATAATTACTGGTCATCACTGTCATCAGCACGGGTACCATCATTGGGCACTAAGTTTCGATAAAAGATTTGGTAATGTAACGGAATAGCATTCGAATCACACAGTCAACAATCTCCCCGCGCCCGTGCATCGCTACACACTCCCATTTGCAAGTTTTCTATGTAGATATACGTAAATATACATAGGTACTTTTGAACTTTATCATTCACATTTTCTGTAAGTCTGATTAAGAATTTCTTATTGATAAGATGGATATCTTGCATAAGGCGTAAGTGACCTAAGAAATTATCTAAGGAATTCTTAAGGATTGAATATCATATACGTTTCAGAATAAATGAAACAGTGACGCGTAAGTTAAGTTATGAAAAAAATATTTGAAAACGTATCGTACAATAAAGACGTAAGTAACTTGCGAGTGCACATATATTTATTTGAATAGAGTAACAGAGGCTTGTTTGTGATTACGTACATATTGTTAGTGGTTTAATTAAATTATGTATCGAGTAACCATAACTTACGTTTTTATTGCTAGTTAATTATGATGTTTCTACATGGAGTAGCATTAGTGTTTTTTCTAAATAACTTTATGGTTTTTGTCAGAAAAATTACAAAAACAAATTGAGGCAATGCCTTGAAGTATTTGGCATCGATTAGTGATATATTTTTTTTTATTAATTTAATCTAGTGCTTGACTGCAATCCCGCCTGATGGTAAGCAGTGATGCAATCGTTGATGGTAAAGCGCACTAGTTTATTAAGCCTATTCACTTAAAAAACTTCGGAATAGGAAGGATGATGGCAGTTGAGCGAGGTGATGCAATGCTAAACCCAAGACCAACACGACCAAATGATGCTGCGCTAGAGGGAGATTGATATGGAGACTCTCCGCGACCAAACTCCCGACACAACAACATTTGGCGCATCGTACCCGCCACACATCGCACCACAACTGCTCAGACCCGTCCTCCGTACGGCTTCACCAGACATCATGCCAGAACACGACGAATCGCTTGGCGGCAAGACTTTGTCTGGTGGGTAGTAACTTCGCCGGCAGCCGATGTTATGCCTACCACCGAGTGATCTGTAAGTATAAATACGTTCTTGTTGTCGGGGGTGTGCGATATAGTGAGCGGCGCAGCGGCTGCGTTCGCTACTGCTACGCCACGGGGGCTGGAGCCACAAAAATAATTTTATCAATTCTAACCAGCAGTTCTTGAGATTAACGTATTCAAACAAACAAACTCTTCAGCTTTATAATATTAGATATGTAGATTGCATGTTAAACTACCATAAATGACCATACGAGTTTGTGAGCTGATCGCTTACAGAAGATGTCTGAAAATGCAATGTCCGTTCTAAACATCATATCCTTAATGGCTATCTACCCTTCAAGCCAACTTGATGTTATATAAACTCTGCGGAAACTACCTGTATCGTCGTTGACAGTATAATAATATCCAAGACTTAAAAGTTACTAACCAAATGTTTTTGAACCCTGCCCAAGAAGCCTCAAGGTTGGAATTTGGAAGTACTGTCAGGGGTTTGGAACATTTCAGGTTAGTGTTTGTGCTTTAATATTGTCATAAAAGCTGACTCAGTATTGTTTTACTGTGTATAAGACATGAACAGTCTTTAGTATCCTTTGTTTGTGTTACCAAATCGTTCATTTATTGTTATTTGACTAGGGAAGGCAAATCCTTAGCAGTGACAAAGGACCGTTATCGTAACGTGAATTTGAATAACTGGATTTCGTATATAACCTAGCCCATTCCCAACTATGAGGTCGCTTTCCAGTTTAACTGAATGCAGTTAAATACAGGTAAAATTCGATGCTATGCCCCAAAAAATATATGTGTAAGTAACTCCTAAATATTGTATAAATGTTAAGCTTTTATGTCGGTAATGGCCCCTTTTTTTGTTAAGAAACTAAACCTTATTTAAGTTCAGTGCATCTATTTCTTTCTATATAATCAAGTAAAGGACAGGAGAAAAATATTAGTGCACCCCTGTCAAAAGAGTCCGCGCCTGACGTATATTTATTCGCCAAGTTTTCTAAAATGTGTGTCTTAATTAGACAGGACTTAAGTAATGTTTTCTTAAGTAATACTAAACTAATTTTAAGGCAACTTTTTCTTTACCATTTCAAGAAAAGGATATTTTCTTGAAATGGTAAAGAAAAAGTTGCCTTAAAATTAGTTTAGTTTGTGACCTAGTGAATCAGGGTCAATCTTATTAAAATCATTGCATTCCTTTTAGGCTCTGCTACTGTCGGACTTAGAAACACAAACAAAAAAAAATCAAAATATTCATTATAATTCTTCTTCTTTTTCAGCATATAGAGGCTCTCTGCTAGACAATGGCCTGTTCCAAGGCTTTTCACAATGACCGGTCTTTTACTACCCGCATCCATCGGCTTCCCGCGACCTTCACCAGGTCATCGGTCCACCTCGTTGGGGGCCACCCTACTCTGCGTCTTTCGGTACGTGGCCGCCACCCCAGACCCTGCTGCCCCATCGGATATCAGATGGACGAGCAATATGCCCCGCCTACTGCCACATAATTTTAGCGACTCGAAGAGCTATGTCGGTGACTTTGGTTCTTCGCACCCACTTCAGTTCTAGTTGGTTGCTCTGCACTCGAAGTTCTAGATGAGTATGTATACCTGGGACAAACAGTCGAACTAGGTAGGTCCAACTTTCGAGGTTATCCGGCCAGTACTCGACGACTGGCTCGGGAGAAGCCACGGCTCCCTGTCGTTCAGGGTGACGCAGGTACTGTCGGGGCACGGCTGCTTCGGCAAGTAACTGCATCGCTTAGGCAGGGAGCCGGACGCTCGGTGCCACCACTGCGTCCAATGCGGGGAGGACACGGCGCAGCACACGCTCTCCGAGTGTGTATCTTGGGAGGAGCAGCGCCGTGTCCTCACAAATGAAGTAGGAGGCGACCTGCCGGCAGTAGTGCGGAGGATGGCCGGTAGCGCAGTGTCGTGGGACACGGTGGTGTCCTTCTGCGAGGACGTGATGTCGCAGAAGGAAGCTGCGGAACGGGAGAGGGAGATCTCAATTCCCTTCCCGGGCCGCAGAAGACGCACCGGGCGTCGAGGAAGAGCGAATAACGCCCTTTACCGCCCATGAATGGGTCCAGGGGTGAGGGACATGGGGAAGTCCTCGCCCCCTATTTGTTGGACCCCGAGGCGGAGGGGCGCGCTAGTTTCGGCGCGCGCCTCTGAGGCGATACACAGGGTAGTTTAACACCCCACTACCCCGTGCAGGGGACGAGGCCTGGACAGACCGGGCCAGCACGAGAGTGTTGGGCCGTGGAAGAATTTAGACTCCCACGGTCCTACGCGCACTCGTGATAGAAGAAGCACCAGGGTGGTTTTAGTCAGTAAAAGTCTGACAGACCCCGTCGCCCATCCCAGGGCGGCGGACATCCTATGAGGATTTCCACCCAGAAAAAAAAAAAAAGGTAGGTCCAACTTCGAGAAAGAGGTGACTGGTCGAATTCATTACAATAGACAGAGAAGATAGATAGATTAGAAAGATAAAGTTACCCATTCCATAGCGTTGTAGATTCCTATGGAAAACAACAAGTAAAAATACACTCTCACTCTACAAATACATACACTCTTTTAAATTGTATTATTGCACAGTATCTTGAGGCGAATATAAATTACATTTAACCATTCAATCAAGTTTCCGGCCCTATATTGGTCAAGGTAAATAGGTCTTCAATCTATTCTTGTTTAGGTACGTTCGAAATATGATCTTGAACTCCAAGATATAGATGATAAAATTAGAACAATTGCGCATCAGCTATTAAATCTCATACATAACGATCTCTTGCAATACAAAGCATTTATACGTACATCAATTCAAACGCATCTATAATGTAAACTTTTGATAATTTACATTACTCTTACGAGACATTTAAACGACGTAAATCTCTCCCAATTGCTCAATGTTATAAACAAACACAGCGTGAACATTAAGAATCTTTGAATCAGTAATACAGTTTAGGATGTTATGAATTTTCATCATCATCATCATCAACCTTTTTATCGTCCCAATGCTGGGCACAGGTCTCCTCTCATACAGAAAACGATTAAGCGTAATCGCCACGCTTGCTCAATGCGGGTTGGCGATTTCAGACTTAAAGTCCAGGTTCCTCAAGATATTTTCCTTCATCTTAAATCAGTCATTGGTGTCCAAGATATAATTAGAAAGCCCATACCATATGAATATATGAACTTCATTTAGTTATAACTAATATATTTGTTAGAGAAATGATATATTAATGAACGTTACTATCAAAAATTGCTCTACATTTCTAGTTAAGTACTTTTAATTTTCTTTTAATCGAATTTTCACGAGTTTTTGCTTTATTCGCACTTTTTTTGGTTACATATAAAACGCTTGATATTTATAAGATACCTGTTGTTTAAAAAAAGGCTACTAAATTATCATTCAATTAAAGAATAGGGTATTTGGCTAAAAAAAAAACTAATTAATTGTTATAAGCGAATAGCGACCCCACCACGTCACAGATGCCGCGTGCCCTGCCCCCCGCCGCCCGCGAAAGGGGTTGCTTACAGCACATGTATTAAGTTACCTCTTTTTGCGAAATAATATTTATTTTTAAAGGGGATTTTTTTTTTAAGTTTAGCCTGTCTTTGTGGGCATTAGTAGAATCAGTTATCGTCACCTAACAATACCTTCACGGATCGGACAGGGTTTTCTTTACATATTGTATAGGCCAGCTAATCGAACATTCCAGATCTGCCTAGAAGTAATAATAATAGGGCTTAATTTAATCCAGCTCGGCTGGGCAGCGTTCGAGAAGCTACGCTACATCTTCTCGTCGTCCAAGATACCATAGTGTCTCAAGACTAAAGTCTTTGACCAGTGTGTGTTGCCAGTGATGACTTACGGAACTGAAACGTGGTCGCTCACAATAGGCCTCATACGAAGGCTCAGAGTCACACAAAGGGCAATGGAAAGAGCTATGCTCGGAGTTTCTCTGCGTGATCGAATCAGAAATGAGGAGATCCGCAGAAGAACCAAAGTCTAGCTCTACGAGTCGCTAAACTTAAGTGACAGTGGACAGGGCACATTGCTCGTAGAACCGATGGCCGATGGGGCAGTAAGGTTCTGGAGTGGCGGCCACGTACTGGAAGACGCTGCGTAGGGAGGCCCCCAACAAGGTGGACCGATGACATGGTGAAGGTCGCGGGAAGCCGATGGATGCGGGCAGCACAAGACCAGTCAGCGTGGAAAGCCTTGGGGAAGCCCTTTGTCCAGCAGTAGATATCTATAGGCTGAAGAAGAATTTAAAACAGGTAATTCACAGGAGACGATTGTCTAGTAATTTAGATTTCGACACTTCGTTGTCAATATTGATGAAACATGTACCATTTGATAGGCCATCCTAGGTCTAACAATGCATTTTTATATCGTACCTCTACATTGCCTAGGTCTCAAGACATAGGGCTTAAAAGTTACGTACGGCATGTCACGCAATATTGCACCTTATTCCATTGACATAAGGTGCATACGTAACTCTATAAACCAATCTGTTAGAGAATTCCCTTGAGTGAAAACTTGCTTCTCTAGAGCGGAGAAAATCTAAGCGGCTAATACGAAAGTTTTGCAGGGAAGAAAATCCAGTGGTGCAGTGTAATCTTGAGTTATTGGGTAAAATGCAGTGTTGGGTTCCGTAGCTGAGCGAGGAAACCTCAAAAGAAAATATCTTCTCTCGTAACACTGCTACAGCGTTGAGCTTTTCAAAGAAACCGTTTTACATCAATTAAATTACCTGTTATTATTTATTACTGAGTAAATATTATTTAAACAAATTTTCTACGAACTTAAACTGTCCTTATATTCGAATATCAACAGCTGTCATTCTTTGACTGATGATTGTCATTGTTTGACAGTTGTTACAATGTTTGATAACCATGACGTGTCCTATTTACTTAACAATGAATTCCCCGACTGTAAATATCGCTTGATTTAGAGATGAATATGAATAATTTCGATATTCCAGTAATAACTTACGTACACGTTACTTTAGTACGTACTTAGATATAATATTCACTATACCTACACTATAATTAGCTTGTAATATCACTAGTTTAGTTTAGAAAAAAAAAATATTATCATAAAATACTTATACTGAGATACTTATAAAAATACTAGGTGCGCCGCGCGGATTCACCCGCGTAGGAGTTCGATATGTTTTTTTTATATGCTCCGCTCCTATCTGTCACAGCGTGATATTATATAGCCTAAAGCCTTCCTGGATTATTGGGCTATCTAACGCAAAAAGCAAATCGGACCAGTAGTTCCTGAGATTAGCGCGTTTAAACAAACAAACTCTTTAGCTTTATATGTTAGTACCTATAGATGCAACACTTATATAGGCTAGAATCACCTTTTCAACGTTGGTTTTATTAGTGATGGCTACAATTTTATTACAACTTGAGCATTTGATATAAGCAATATCTCTAATGCTAGGACACATTCCTGCTTTCTACGAAGGAGTGGGCTGGCTGTAACCCATGACTTGCGGGCCCAGAGCGGGCTGGTGGATGGCACATGACTTTATTTCTAAGACATAATATTGTCAGTTTTCTCATGAAGTTTTCCTTCACCTTTTTGGGAGCAGTGGTGATTAAATAGGTAGTTGACTAAAAAAAACTAAATAGTCCGTCAGTCAGATATCCAAAAAATACTAGACACGATTTTTTTCTTTTTTCGTATAAACAAAAAATGAAGACGCCACAGTGCGTTGAAAACTCGCGTGACGTCACTGCACGCTACACTTTTTAGCGAGCAGTGACGTCACCAGTCACCACTCCTGATCTTTGATGCCCTTTATATTTATAATTTTTTATTGATTTGATAAAACAAAATATACGTATCCAATATTTTTCTATAATCTGAATGACGGACTAAATAGAATACTTTTTTTTATCCAGGAAACATCCCTATTATTTACACAAATTAAAGCCCCTGACGGGCTTCAAACCAACGACCTACAACTGGTAAGTCGCGCCCAATACAACTAGGCCACCTCTCCTCACGTTCATGCATGAGCCGATTTCTTCTGTGAATATCAAAATATTATTGTGTAAATTATTTACTCCTGTGTGGGTTCGATGCTCTCCGACTTGTAAGTCGAGGCCGAAATCTTTTGGCCGACACTGCTTCATGTATTAGAGTAATATTAGCAAATTATTTTTTAAGTATAAAGCTACAGTTCTCATTATAATTGGCTACTTTAAATTAATATGTTCCGTGACCTGATTTTTAACGAAACCACTAATTTTGGCCAACACATACTTGACAGTTTTTCATACATTGAACACACTTTGAGAACAACAATTCGGTTATACATAAATCGAAAGTTTATCTCTTTGTTTGAAGAACAGTTAAGTTTATGAGATTTTATTCAAGGGCACTTATGGACTTAATCAAACGAAATGTTTTAGAATTCAACTGATATAGAAGTTGGAGATATTGAATAAAATTTTGAATTGCTATACATAGATATATCTATAGTTATATTATAAGGAAATTAATTTTAATCTTTGAAAATAAATAATAAAAAATGTTGCAAGTTGCAAAATGCTATAATTTCTTAATTATTGTAGAATCGTCGCCTAAGTATCACTGCATCACAAAAGAAAAGAGAGAATAATAATAAAATCTTATGGATGGTACGACATGCAATAAAATTAAGCTATATGCCTCTGAGCTTTGGTGCAGTTTATCTGAATTCGCCAAATATTAAAAATAAAAAAAAAAAATTTAAAAAATATTTTAAAATGTATTTGGTAATGTATTTAATACTTCAAAAGTTTAAGTTTGGTCTTCTTCTATGTACCTTTAAATTCCACTGAAACCTCATTAATGCTACAAAACCGGCCAAGTGCGTGTCGGACTCACGCACAAAGGGTTCCGTACCATTGATTTATGAAATTAAAGGATTTAAGTTAGGTATTTGTATGAAAGGTATCGCGGTAATAAGCAGTTTACGATTTACAAGATATTAAAAAAAAAAACTGGTTACTAGATCTCGTTCAAAACAATTTTCCTTGGTAGTTTTTATAGTATTGTACATGATATGTTTTTTTTTTTTAGATTTTTAATTTTCCTATTTTAGAAGTTAGAGGGGGGGCAACTTTTTTCCACTTTGGAAGCGTCTGTCATGCAAACTATTATAAATACTACACTACTAAACTACTACTACTAAACTATTATAAACTATTATTCGGTTTAGAAAAAAATATTTTAGAAACCTCGATATCATTTTTGAAGACCTATCCATAGATACCCCGACAGGTATGTGATTGACCAGCCCGATGCCTGACCGCGTCCCAGAGGGTCATGGCCGTTCGGCTGATCCGGGGATACCGTACGGTCTCCGCTGAGGCGGCGAGCCTTCTTGCCGGATTGCCGCCATGGGATCTGGAGGCCAAAGTCCTCGCCCACATGTGGGAGTGGCGAGAGGAGGTAAAACGCCGGAGCATAACTCCGCTGCTGCGAGAAATGGCGGCACGGCGGACAGAGCTCCGGCCGGATCTCATGGCAACATGGAGAGTGCGATTGTCGCAACCCAGTGCTGGGCACGACACAATAGCGGCGGTAAGTCCCCTCTTTGAAGAGTGGCTAGAGAGGCGCCACGGCCCTCACCTTCCGCCTGACGCAGGTCCTCACCGGACACGGTTGTTTCGGGAGGTTCCTGTTCCGTATAAGGCGGGAGGAAACACCAGGGTGTCACTATTGTGTGGATCGCCCTGAGGACACGGTGGAGCATACGGCGGAGGTCTGCCCGGCTTGGGTAGAGCACCGCCGTGTCCCCGTAGCGGCGATCGGCGGCGATCTCTCACGTCCGACCCTGGTCCAAGCCATGGTCCGGAGCGAGAGTGCATGGCAGGCCGTCACCTCCTTGGGGAGGCTGAGGAGCGTGAGACAACGGGAATCCCAGCGCCCTCACGCCACTAGCCGCCACAGAAGACGCCCTGGTCGGGAGATGACACCAAACTCCCAGCCACCGTAGGCTCGGGCCTGCGGGCGCTGAGCAGAGGGCAGCTCGCTGCCCGGTAAGGACCAGGTCCGAGTCGACGGCGCGTCGTGTTTCACGCGCGCCTCAAAGAGATGTCAGCACATCGTGACGGGGTCCACAAAGACCGATGCCTCCTGAGTCAGGGTTGCGGTTTGTTGAAAGATGAAATCGTGGCCTCGGCGCACAGGCAAGTGAAGAAACACGAGTGGGTTTTAGTCAGTAAAAGTCTGACACGCCCTTCGGCTCTGCCCAGAACGGGAGAAGTCATTTGATGATTTCCCACCCCAACAAAAAAAAAAGAAAAATGGAATCCGACTAGTAGTTTTAGCGAGTAGCCTATTTTTTTAAAATATAATTACAAACTAGCGCTTGACTGCAATCCCGCCTGATGGTAAGCAGTGATACAATCGTTGATGGTAAAACGCGCTAGTTAATTAAGCCTATTCATATAGAAAAACTTAGTGAATAGGAAGGAAGACGGCAATTGAGCGAGGTGATGCAATGTTAAACCCAACAACACTACCAACAATGCTGCGCCAAAGAGAGATTGATCTGGAGACTCTCCACGACCAAACTCCCGACACAACAATATTTGGCGCATCGTACCCGGCACACATCGCAACACAACTGCTCAGACCCGTCCTCCGTGCAGCTTCAGCAGACATCTTGTCTGAACACGACGAATCGCTTGGCGGCAAAACTTTGTCTGGTGGATGGTAACTTCTGCCGGCAGCCGATGTTATGGCCTACCACTACTACTATCCTTTAGATTTCGTATTAAATTAGTATCTAAAACCCCAGTTTTTTTTTTTTTGTTTATATGTTGGTTCCTATGTACAGATATAAAAACTGTTTAGTGGAAGTATTCATGGTCATAGCACTGGTGGCTCCTTGGTATCGGACATAGTTATGATTAGTACCCTCAGGTAGAGGGTATGAACCCAAGCATGAGCTTTACTTTATAAAATGCATTTCATCATCACTACTTTGAAAACAGCGAGGAAAAATATCGCAAGGAAACCGGCATGTCCTAGAATCATAATTTCGAAGACATGTGAAATCCACTAAACCGCACCGGATCGCGTGGGGCATTACAGTCTACTCCTTATTACAGAGAGGAGGACTGTTTACCAGGAGCGGGAACATATTATGCTATTCTTCTTCTTCTCCTTCAGCCTTTAGATATCCATTGCTTTAGGGGAGTTTGCCATAATCCCCATGCTTGGCAGGCGGATTGGGGATCGCAGTAATTTGATATTCCACAGGGGAAGCGCTGCTGCCCGCTTCCCTGGTGAGAGTTCCTTTAATCGCTTCTTACGACACCCACGGGAGGATATGGCATGGTACTATTCTAAGCCCGGTACCACACGGGACAATATTATGCGATTATAATTATAAGTATTGCCGATGGCCGATGGGGCAGTAAGGTTATGGAGTAGCGGCCACGTACTGGAAGGCGCAGCGTAGGGAGGCCCCCAACAAGGTGTCCCCCATAGTCCAAAGTAAACCCGATGACCTGGTGAAGGTCGCGGGACGCCGATGGATGCGGGCAGCACAAGACCGGTCATCGTGGAAAGCCTTGGGGGAGGCCTTTGTCCAACAGTGGACATCTATAGGCTGAGGAATAAGAAGAAGAAGATATAAGTACTTATTTATATTATTCCCCCTTAATTTGTAAAAGAAGTAAAAGTCCGTAATTGCGCTATGTCTCTTATCATACCTACTTTTAAATATTTAGAAACAACAAAAAAAACTTTGATAAAAGATTTGCAGTTCAGCTG
This sequence comes from Sesamia nonagrioides, assembly GCA_017933935.1. Classification (NCBI taxonomy): domain Eukaryota; kingdom Metazoa; phylum Arthropoda; class Insecta; order Lepidoptera; family Noctuidae; genus Sesamia; species Sesamia nonagrioides. Next base: position 691,745 of record JADWQK010001917.1, read on the forward strand.
GGCTATTTACTTATGCAGAGATAGAGAGAAAAAGGAGCACGACGAGTGCACAGTTATTTTAATCTTGTTCATACATAAATAATATGAAATCCTAAGACGTAAACTATTAACTTGCAAGTTAAAAGAGTCGGGCCATTAATAAAATTAAGCACAACAAAGTTCACTGAATCTATACAAAAATGCACAAGCAAATCACACATAAAATTAAAATTCTCTTTTAAGGAATAATAAATTCTTTTAATAAAAATAACTTTCTTCTTTGCACATAATATTTACGAAAGGCGTTTGCAAATGGCCATCACAGATAACTGGTGAATTCTATTTATCACAACATGAGTTTTGTAAAATTCAAAGAAGCACTATGAACAGACGCTGCACTGATAGACTAATGAAGATAAATGTATGTTGTTTGTTTTCTTACTCCTTGAAAGGGCATAAAAATACAGAATCTTTTTTTTTTTAATTATTATTAACTAGTGCTTGACTGCAATCCCGCCTGATGAGTGATGCAATCGTTGATGGTAAAGCGCGCTAGTTTATTAAGCCTATTCACTTAAAAAACTTAGGAATAGGAAGGAAAACGGCAGTTGAGCGAGGTGATCCAATGTTAAACTCAAGATCAACACGACCAACGATGCTGCGTCAGAGGGAGATTGATCTGGAGACTCTCCACGACCAAACTCCCGACACAACAACATTTGGCGCATCTCACCCAGCACACACCGCAACACAACTGCTCAGACCCGTCCTTCGTACGGCTTCACCAGACATCATGCCGGAACACGACGAATCGCTTGGCGGCAAGACTTTGTCTGGTGGGTGGTAACTTCTGCCGGCAGCCGATGTTATGGCCTACCACCGAGAAAAAACAGGGAGAAAAAACATTTCAAATAAATACAGGGTTGTTTTTCTATTTTTACCCGATTGCCAGGAAGGGTTATGTTTTAACGCGTATCTTGTATGTAATATTCTTTATTAAAGTTTTGATTGAATATGTAGATAATATTATAAAATATACACAACGGTCCCGATTCCTTTGTTCATAAATAAGCTTAATTTAAGTTCGGTGCATCTTTTTCTTTTCCTTTCATTACAAAAAGGACAGAGGATAAATATTAGTTTAGTACTGTCAAATTTTTCCGTGCCTGACGTAAGTAGACGTATTTTTAGTCGCCATATTTAAAATCGCGCTTAAACTGTCTATGGAGTGATTTTTTTTCAACAAAACGCGAGATACGAGGTTTGGCGGGAATGTCAAGATGAGTGTCACGCTCATTTTTCATTGGACTTTTAAAATTATTTATAGTGTCGTTTACTAAATAAAAACGCGTGATTTATGTAGTAAAAAGTGCATTCAGTGAATAATTCAAAAAGAACAGTGAAATATTGTAACATAGTGGCCTCATCATGTCTTTACGCTAAACCGCTCCTTATCGTCCAAACGCGTAAAACGAAAGGAGTTAGTTTAGGTTAAGTTATGCTAGGATAAGTTAGGATAAATTAGGATAAGTTAGGATAGATATTTAATGAAGAAAAAAAATACTGAAGACTTGGCTGTATGGCGTACTATGCCTTTGCCTTTTCCATTCGCCCGAACGGAAAGAAATGAACCAAAAAAAAAAGTCTATGGAGTATTTTAATTTGACAGGACTAAACTAAAATGTTATCTTCTTTCCTTTTATTAATGAAATAGAAAAAAAAAGATGCCCTAGATTTAGAATTTCTTTATTTTGTAAACAAGAGAATTGTCAGCAATATTGTCATCTCTCGAGGAGAGTTTTGAGTATGAAGGTGGCAGGTTCATGAATTAAGTTATAATATTCTAATTTGTATTACTTGTTTAATTATGATTAGATACTAATATAGTTGTTTAAGTCGTAATGTTACTAACAAAACATGAAGAAACCTGAAATCAACTTTTTTTTTAATGGCTATAAGAGTAGGGAAAGACCAAAGTAATGATGGATGGAATGAGTAATAATAATGATGACATGATTACAAAGCGGAAGGGACTAACGAGATGACTAATAATAGAGAAGAATTGAATAAAAAGACTTATTACGCCGACCACAAATAAATTCGCTCGCCGCCCGGTAAGGTCCACGCCCGGGTCGACGTGTTTCACGCGCGCCTCAAAGAACTGTCAGCATATCGTGGCGGGGTCCACAAAGACCAATGCCTCCTGAGCCAGGGTCGCGGGGTATTACATATCGAGACCTCTTCGTTTCTCAGTCCTAGCCATCTTTAATAGATTTTTGATAGGTGTTATGAGTAGTCGAAAGCCGGAAAGTTTGACAAACAGTTTTCCAAATGATATCTTGTTATTCATTAGGTACCTACTTAGTTGTCAGATGACTAAGTCGGTGTTGCAGTTTGGTTAAAAAAGAAACCATGGCCCTGGCGCACAGGCAAGTGAGCAATACGGGTGGGTTTTAGTCAGTAAAAGTTTGAGACGCCCTTCCGCTCCGTCCAGAGCGGGAAAGGTCATTTGATGATTTTCCATCCAGAACAAAAAAAAAGGAGAATTACGATGCTATAACATCTTCTGTCTAACCATTTCTGAACTATGTATGTTAGGAACGGCTTCCAATCTCACAGGATACAGCTGATTACTAGTGTTATACACAGAGTGACTACCTACTACTACTACTCAAAGGTAGGCCATCATATCGGCTGCCGGCAAAAGTTACCACCCGCCAGACTAAATCTTGCCGCCAAGCGAATCGTCGATCCGCCAAGATGTCTGGTGAAACCGTACGGAGGACGCGCCTGAACAGTTGTGTTGCGATGTGTACCGGGTACGGTGCGCCAAATGTTGTTGCATCGGGAGTTTGGTAGTACGCTTTACCATAAACGATAGCATCACTGCTTACCATCAGCTGGGATTGCGGTCAAGCACTAGATTATATTAAAAAAATGTAGTTTCCACAACCCAGTGGAAATAACCAAGGGGTATGGTTCTAAGTAAGACTGCCTGAGACCTTCGGGCACGGATCACGCGTAACAACTGTCGAAATTCGACGAATGTCAGTCTGTATCAATAGCTAAAGTACTTTCCGAGGTACGGAAAGTCTTAGTAGTTCTTTTTAGTCGTATCTTTACGGGAAGTCTTGGTACAGATAGTTACCCATCCACTGACTAGCCGCGGCAAGCGTAGCTTAACCTGATCAATTTAACCATGCAGCTTTTATTATTTAGCTACCATAATGATGCTATTATTGTGTGCATTTGGTTTTTTTTTATTATTTACCTACACTACATTCATAAGTTTTACTGTACTTATGTATTAACATTAAATGGGATTCTAAGTCTGAATTCATTATATCAAAACATCGACATTAAACATTACAGCAGCGACGGCAGTCGCTTTCGGGTTGTGGAGGTTAGACGGCAGTCGCTTCATGGAAAATGTCGAAGTTTAGCCATATCAGCAGTTGGACTGGTAAAGCGGACCCCAGCCTCCAAAGCTGGAAAGGCTTCGGATGCGACTGGGATTAACGCTGGGATGATGATGATCGACATTAAACATTACAATAGTGTAAGACATTTATACAATTTTAAAATTAATTGCCTAAGATTACAAATTACTACGACCATCACAATCATCTCTACTATTATTCAAAAATTAGGTTTCCTACGTCTAGCTCATACAAAAACTACCCTTTTGGGCCATTGCTTTTAACACGAAAAATTGAGATAAAAATATTAATTTGCCCACTGACTAGACTTACCAAACAAAGCAAAAACTGTATACAGGCGGAATAAACCTGTGATATTTGTTTTATGTATTTCCTGAAAGGTACACGTACAGGCACGAACATGAAGGCATTTTATTTTTAGCTCCACAAAATATTTACGGACCTTAAGCGCTGCATTTGATTCAGTTTGTTGCTTTACTTCGTCCTTGCATTAAATTAAATTCTGCTTTGAAATGTTACGTTGCTGGTTTTGTGCTTATATTGTATTCAACTTTATTAGTTTTGTTAAAACTGGAGACAATTTTATAGGAACGTAAGCTGGGTTGTCGCTTTCATTGCATCAAATCAAATAATTTATTAGTTTGCCATGTTTGCAAACCAATAAATCCCCATAAACCAATAAATAATCATATTTAATGATTTCATACCTATCCTTCTTCGTAGTTATGATTGGGGGCTTCGAAATGGCATCTAGCTTTATATATTCAACTAGCAGGTAAATCGCTTCGATTCTATTTGACTATTCAAATGTGCTTGTAATTCGTTTTAGAAACACATACCTTGATATTTTAAGCTTGAATCGAGCTTGAACGAGCTCCCTTCACCGACAACCTCGTGAAGGTCGCGGGAAACTGCTGGATGCGGGAAGTGCAGGACCTGTCGTCGTGGAGATCCTTGGGGGAGGCCTGTATCCAGCAGTGGACGTCTTTCAGCTGAATTGATGTGAAAGATGATTAGCTTGAATTAAATACATAAACTAACATCATAGTTTATGTGAAGTAAAATATTCTGATTTGTATAATACAAAAAAGACCTATTAGAATAGGAACATAGACTATGTGTTCCTATGTGTGGATAGCAACCGCCCATTTATATTAGGATAGCCGAAAATCAACGTAATTTAGATCAGGGACGGACTTTGAATACTCCCACGTGATAACCCTTACGTGACTACCCTTACTTGAGCAATTTGTCTTAAGACATTTTATAAACAATATTTTTCTCTTAGCAAAAGGATTGGAAATCTGAATGTCAAAGGCCATCGAAGCTTTACCCACGTAAATTCGCTTACTGTCGTAGTTTACCTGGGTGGCATAATGGGTCTACTTTATAGTTTGAATTAATTTTTCTCGGTGGTAATTAAAGTAATGAAATAAATATATGCCATAGTTTCAATTGTATTTGAATAAAAACAAATCCATACTAATATTATAAATGCGAAAGTAACTCTGTCTGTCTGTCTGTCGGTCTGTCTGTCTGTCTGTCTGTCTGTCTGTCTGTCTGTTACGCTTTCCCGCTTGAACCTCTCAACCGATTTTGATGAAATTTGGCACAGACAATCTTTAGACCCTGAGAAAGAACATAGGCTACCTTTTATCCTGGAAAAAATTGATGTTCCCGAGGGAAATCTAAAAAGCGCGATATAACCGAACTCCACGCGGGCGAAGGCGCGGGCGGAAAGCTAGTAAACAATATTTTTCTCTTAGCAAAAGGATTGGAAATCTGAATGTCAAAGGCCATCGAAGCTTTACCCGCGTAAATTCGCTTACTATCGTCTATCGTAGTTTACCTGGGTGGCATAATGGGTCTACTTTATAGTTTGAATTAATTTTTCTCGGTGGTAATTAATGTAATGAAATAAATATATGCCATAGTTTCAATTGTATTTGAATAAAAACAAATCCATACTAATATTATAAATGCGAAAGTAACTCTGTCTGTCTGTCTGTCGGTCTGTCTGTCTGTCTGTCTGTCTGTCTGTCTGTCTGTTACGCTTTCCCGCTTAAACCTCTCAACCGATTTTGATGAAATTTGGCACAGACAATCTTTAGACCCTGAGAAAGAACATAGGCTACCTTTTATCCTGGAAAAAATTGATGTTCCCGAGGGAAATCTAAAAAGCGCGATATAACCGAACTCCACGCGGGCGAAGGCGCGGGCGGAAAGCTAGTAAACAATATTTTTCTCTTAGCAAAAGGATTGGAAATCTGAATGTCAAAGGCCATCGAAGCTTTACCCACGTAAATTCGCTTACTATCGTCTATCGTAGTTTACCTGGGTGGCATAATGGGTCTACTTTATAGTTTGAATTAATTTTTCTCGGTGGTAATTAATGTAATGAAATAAATATATGCCATAGTTTCAATTTTATTTGAATAAAAACAAATATATTTATTATTTATTTATAATCATACCCATTACATTGTATTTATATAACATGGAGAGAGCGGGGCATCCTAAGATAAGCAAATTAATTGTTTAAAAGGATGCTCCTAAATGTAACTAGCATAAGTTATTTAAGTTGCTGAATAAACATTTTATTTATTTATTACTAGTTTTCCGCCCGCGGCTTCGCCCGCGTGGAGTTCGGTTATATCGCGCTTTTTAGATTTCCCTCGGGAATATCAATTTTTTCCGGGATAAAAGGTAGCCTATGTTCTTTCTTAGGGTCTAAAGATTGTCTGTGCCCAATTTCATCAAAATCGGTTGAGAGGTTTAAGCGGGAAAGCGTAACAGACAGACAGACAGACCGATATACAGACAGACAGAGTTACTTTCGCATTTATAATATTGGTATGGATAGTATAGTATGGATTATACCACTACACACACACACAGTCACACAGTCCTCCTTTCTTAGAGACGTATTTAATTGGGTTCTAACCTTTAAACCGGGCTCAGGGCAAGGTAGATCATATTTCATCTAAATTTTTGAATCTAGAACATGGTGGTTTTCTTACGAGATGTTTTCCTTCATCATTTTGAGTGCAGTAGGTAGTAATGAAATAATTTACTCAAAGTACAGCTCTTGACTGGTTTCGAACCAAGTAATGAACCCTTTAAAGTTTTTTTTTTTTTTTTTGTTGGATATTATCAAATGATCTCTCCCGCTTTGGCCGACGCGTAAGGGCGTGTCAGACTTTTACTGACTAACACCCAGCCATGATTTGCCTATGCTCCAGGAGCTAAGGTACCTCTTACAAACATCCTGCGGCCCTGGCTGATCATTTTATAAGCTAGCATTTTATAATTTTATTCTTAGGGAAAGGTAGAAATTCGAATCTCAAAGCTGTGAACAGTTAAATTCGTTTAATTTATGCACATGAGAATAGGTTTAACAAATTAAAAAAAGATGCTAAGAGTTCAGGCAGTTTCTTTTTTTTTTATCTCTCTTCTTTGCAGTATTTATAGTAGACTCCTAATTTCCATAAGTCGAAAAGTCTGTACAAAAGTCGGACGGGAATAAAAAAATCATATCCGTCTGATAGAATGGCAACCCTACCCTAAGTGTAGGTATAAAATCAGTAACCAAAAGCCACACTCTAGCCAGGAAATGTTTGGTATCAAAACGGGTGATTGATCTGACAGCTCAGTGACGTGCCGAGAATACCCAGCAGGACGGAACGATGTTAGCTGAGTCTCAGCCGCCGAAAGTGGATGAGGGATAGTGAACGTGGTATAGTGGGGTGTTACGTGTACAAAAATATAAGGCACTTAATATGTATAATGTGTTTGGCCAAAATTTATAACAGTTATTATGAACCTTAAGTATTCAATATGTGAAGAAAACCCTGACCGATCCGTGAAGGTATTGTTAGGTATCGATGACTACTAATGGCTTCAAAGCCAGGCTAAACTTAAAAAACATCCCCCAAAAAAATCAATATTATTTCGCAAAAGGAAGTAATTTAATACATGTGCGCTAGGCAATACATGCGCGAGCGACAGGGCGATGGGCACGCGGTCGCATCGCTCATAATAATACCGTCGAAAATGGTGTTATCACTTTTTTAAAAATTACCAATTTTGGGGACTTTGGAATTGATTCACGGAAAAACAAGATTATTTCAAAATTCATTAGTATTGTTACTATGATGATTATGTAAAATTTGGTCCGGCAACCGTTCTTCTCAGACCGATTCGCCATTGGACTGTTCGTCGATAGGATGATTCATTTATTTCCGTTTCCCCAGCATGGTGTTTCACCTATGGACATTTCGCCGACAGAACCTTTCATATGCGTCACTTTTGACGACAGCCCTTTTCAACTACTAAGTTTCACCGACGAGGTTTTCTTTACATATTGTATAGAAATTGTTACAATGCTGATAATTTAGGCTTCTCTGTTTATACGCTAGGTTTGGTTTTCGCATTTAGTCTTTTCACTGGATGTCCGTGGGTAAATAGCGGTTGTCCGTGATTATTCCGATCAGCCCATCAAACTCCTTGCAGCACCCTACTTACTATTAACATAAATTTGAATAATTTTGAAGCATATTCCTAATCCACTGCTCCAAGTATTCGAAAAATATGTATAACTAACAACGTAAATAACTCAATGAATGCTGTTGAACTGTCGAAACGAAACATATTGCCCCTGTGGCTGTAATACACTATTTAGGCAATTACCCTGCGGGGAAGTATATACAATATGTAAAGAAAACCCTGTCCGATCCGTGAAGGTATTGTTAGGTATCGTTAACTGATTCTAATAATACCTACAAAGCCGGGCTAAACTTAAAAAAAAATCCCCCAAAAAAAATAAATATTATTTCGAAAAAGCGAGGTAACTTAATGCATGTGCGGTAGACAACCCGATAGCCCCGCCCCCTTCACCCGCGCATGTATGCGCGGGTGAAGGGGGGCGGGGCATGCGGCACGTGGTCGCATCGCTATTCGCTCCGTCACAAATGGTGTTGTCAGTTTTTTAAAAATTACCAAATTTCGGGAAAATTGGAATTAATACCCGGGAAAAAAAGATTATTTCAAAATTCATTATTATTGTTACTGTGATGATTATGTAAAATTTTATATTATATTTGGTCAAGTGTTTACCTAACCTTTATTATCCTTATGGGTCGGACAGGGTTTTCTTTACATATTGTATATACTCTAATTTAGTTAGTCTACAGGAAATTGTATCCTATGAATATGTCATTAAGTAGGTACCTATATGTATTATAAAATCTCTGGTAAGTGAAAGTTACTTATGGAATGAAATTTGAAAGCAATAAGGCGTACCTATAAAGCAATAATTTTTCTGTATTGTTTGACCTAGGAACGTTAACAATAAAACGACAGACGGGCATGAAATGACGCGTAAAAGTGATCAGTGATCCTAACTGATCACTTTTACGCGTCATATTTTTTTAAACTAGATGGAGCCGGCATTTCCTAACTGACTACCTCTGAAAAGAAATAGCCGAAACAAACTCAGGGATCATCGTCTTTTTTGAAATCCAGACATTAAAAATGAAAATGTTTACAATAATGAACGTGACTTAAAGAAAAAAAAATAGTGTTTAAAATGCCACATTTGTAGCATAATTACGCATATTGCTTAATAACAATGCTTAGCAGAGCGAGCAGCTCAGTACCAAGCTTTATTGTCTTCTAAATAATCTGTGATTTTATAATACCCCTTTTTACAAAGTTTCGCCTTTATATGGCAAGTAAACTAATTAAAATATTGTCGGTGGAGAAGGTGGAAAAGGTAAGCAGTGAAAGCACAGTGGTATCGACTGCTCTCAAAAAGGTGATGGCCAACATCGTGAGGGAACCAACATGTCCTATAACCAAAAGTTCGAAGACAATGTCTCCGACTCCCTTGTTCACAAACTAAATTAAATAAAAACTATATTTATAATAATTACTGAATCATTTAAAAATCATTAATGCTATAATAGAAGATAACATTTTAATCCTGTCAAATTAAGATACTCCATAGACAGTTTAGACGCGATTATAAAGATGGCGACTAAACATACGCCATTTTAGGTTAGGAGCAGACTTATTTTACAGGTCTAAACTGACGTTTTATCTTCTGTCCTTGCCTTAATGAAATAACAAGACAAAGATGCACTTCACTTAAAATTTGTTTAGTTTGTGAACAAGAGAATCGGCGCCATTGCAACGTCTAGGAACCCGCACTGATTCTGTACGGTGGGTTATGGCACCATTGATATAATATTAAACAGATATGATATGCTCTAATAAATTAACTAAAATAAATGTGTCGATCGGAGCAACAGCACACACATGCAAATTTTTTATTCTGCGTACATTTCACACGTTGGTACAGTGTGAATGAGATGGAGCGCAATCTAAAGCATAGAGAAGAAAAAGATGGCTAGTGTTTGTCGTTTGGGCTGTTAGTGTTTGTCGTTTGTTTTTACGAGTGTATCGAGAGTGACTAAAGCGAGATACTGGACTTACCTCCTTTTGTACGCTTCATTTTCAGTGCGCTAGTGACTTATCTACCTTAGTTTAATATTTTATCAATGTATGGCACGCTCTTCTCCCTTCCCTTTCCCAGAAAAGAGGCCTTTCTCACAACAATGGAAGTCCGAACATTTTAGACTACTCCAAATTTAAAAATAAACTCATCTTTCTTATCAACTCATGATCTATTTCACCCAGTCATAACGTCGCCATGGTTCATTCGAGTCATAAACAATATCCGGTCTTCAGGCTCCTATTTTACGTTGGTCGAGATATGCTACTTGAGTAGCACCTTCTGTTTAACTTTATGATGGGTTCGCAATAAAGCCTTTTGCCATTAGCACTGAAAGCCTCGTAAATTATACGTTTTATCTGTCTCCTTTACGACTCAACGGGCATTGCGATGAATATTTTTTGCAGCTCTTTAAATGTTTCGTTTTTGATGCTTGATTCTTCTGTGAGATAGTTTTTAATGTGAAAAGTGAAAGGTTCCGAAGTGATTTTTAGGATTCCGTACCTAAAAGGCAAAACGAACCCTATTCATGAGACTTCGCTGTCCGTCTGGCCGTCCGACTGTCACCACGCTGTATCTCATGAACCGTAATAGCTAGACAGTTGAAATGTTCAGAGATTATGTGTTTTTGTTGCCGTTATAACAGCAAACCCTAAAAATTATAAAAAAATATGTGAGACTCCCGTAAAACAAACGTGATTTTTTGCCATTCGTTTTATTTTTAAGATAATGGTACGGAACCCGTTTTATTTTCAGTTTTCGAATCTAAAAGGTACATCTCAATTCGTATTTTTAATAACTTTATTATTCCAATAAAAAATCTTATAATATAAAACCAGAGTGTGAATTGTTTCCCGAGATATGGAAAGATGTCGTAAATGTTCAAAATTTTCTCAAAAGACCAAAAATATATAATAATAATTACTTAAATATACAGGTATACGCCCGACCCACTTCTCGAAAATGACCATATCACATTGTACTGGGATCGATCCATCATCACTGACAGGACTATTATTGCCAATAAGCCTGATATTTTGCTGGTGGATCGATCAGAGCGGCGTGCAATGATTGTTGACATAACCATCCCACATGATGAGAACCTCGTGAAAGCTGAGAAGGATAAACAAATCAAGTATCTTGACTTGGCTCACGAGGTTGTCGACATGTGGGAAGTGGATTCAGCAATCATTGTACCGATAGTCGTGACAGCCAATGGCTTAATTGCCAAGAGCCTCGACCAACACCTCAGGAGGCTCTCGTTAGGCAACTGGATCAAGGGCTTGATTCAGAAAGCGGTACTGCTGGACACGGCTCGCATCGTCAGGAAGTTCCTCTCTCTGGAGCCCTGACCGCCGGTAGCTTGGACCCTGTTCCCGATACCGGTGGGCTACTATTTTTTATATTTTTAAATATTTTTTATGTATATTTTTGTTATGTAGAAATATTTAAAAATATAATTTATAAGTGTATTTATTGAAATAAAGGAGTTAAATATAACCAATAATGTTATTTATTGATATTTATGTGTGTTAATTTACCAGAGTTGTGTTAATTTTTTCTCATATGTCAGTTTTTACTTTGTAATTGCTTTGTATCTACAACTTTTTCGGATTATATTCTCTATAGTGTGTACTATTCTTTGTATTCTCTAAAGAATACATTGTAATTTATTGATACTCATGCTATACTGTTAAGACACGTACAACGGAGCTACCGTTTCATAGAAAAGCTTTTAGAGTTCGCAACTTATCTCTAAATGACGTCACTGAAATGTTGTTTATGAAAGTAAGTTGGTATGTTTTCATAAAGAATGGTTTTGACCCCATGAAGTTTGACGTTTAACTTACGTAACTTGTAACGTTTTATAAAATCAAAAAGTCAAACCCAGCTTAAAGCTTAATATCGTTAGATTTATCGTCACCGTACTTAATCATGATGCAGGGAAAAGTGAGCATTATCAATCAATTCAAGTCACTGCGTCATTACATGTCGTGTATCAGAGGTGTCAAAACGAAATAGAAACGCTACAATTTTTTGACGCGGTACAGACGTATCTAACGATTTAAATCTTTGCTGCTGTCATCATTTTCATGACAGTCTGCGGTCGTTATGTGTTGTGAAGAAGTCTGTAGGAAACAGTCATCATCGTCATCATTAGATAGGATGGAAATTAGTGAAAAAGATAGAAAAGAAATATTTTGCCAAATGACACATTATGTACCTAAACAAATATTTCAAGTAAAATAACGGAGTGGTTTTGTATATCATTTTTCCGTTCGATATATCAGCAAATCTTACTCCTACGGAAGTGCCTTCTCAATTCGTTTTAGCGTTTATCTGATAATCCATACTAATATTATAAATGCGAAAGTATCTCTATCTGTCTGTCCGGCTTTCACGCCAAAACTACTGAACCGATTGTAATGAAATTTGGTGCACAGATAGTCTAGAGCCTGAGAAAGGACATAGGCTATAAAAATATCCCGTAATGACCAATAGGAGCAGATCAGGAACAAAAATGTTGCAAAAACGGGAGCAAACGCGGATGTACTATATTGCTCTCTACTGACCCTAATACCTTTAGTTGCCCACTCACTTAAAACAATCTTAGGGAATATATTTTTCGACATCTTTTCAAAAACTGTATTAAATTCTGTAAGTACCTACCAATGAAAAAAAATTATCATAAAATTTATTAGCATCATTGATGAACATTTAATTTATTTTGTAAATTACTATTAAATTTTGCTAATTTGCCTATTGTAATTGGCCTGAATTGTATCTGAGTTTTTTCCAGGGGTGCTTGAGACTTATAAGTTACCGTTTGACCACTATGATCTGAAGGAAGATAATTTACTATAGCTTTATCTAAATATGTAGTCACAATTACAGAAAACATTGTCAATACAAGTTGCAGAGGTTGGAGTTACTCTAGTTGGTTCTGTAAAAACGTTAAGTAAATTAAATGATTTAAAAGGGCTTAAAAATCTGCTGGTATTTTAATATAAATTATATATATTATATTAAGTCGTAAAACCGTTTGATTTAGCCATACCCTTCATTGGAGGCTAAAAATAAAATATTGAAATGTATTAATGCTTCGATCGGAATTTTATTGTTTTTATTTTTCAATAAGTAAGTAATAAATTAGTTTAGTTTTGTTACCTTCCTTTAAATTAATTGAGTAGTAACGATGTCACTACCAACATTAGCAATATTTACTTGGATCCGGAATTACATTCCGAGAAAATGGCTTATCCACGTTATTCCTTCTGTGAACATTTATGATACAAGTACTAAAAATCACTCTACCTATTTCGACCTATGCTAATATGTATCTTTCAGTTAAAAAACATCAAAAGGCAATCATAAGCAACTATGAATGTCCACCTCTAATGTTACACAGCACTGATTTCAAGCAATTTGTTTGAAAAAATCTGGAAAAAGAAATATAAAGAAAGTGCTCGATATCAGGGGAATAGCCATTTGTCCCAACGTTTGAAACTCACGCAGTTTGAATCACAAAGAGTTCTGATGGCTTTCATCTTTTTCTTAGTTCAGTGTCCTTTTACAATAATGCCATAAATCTTAAATTAATATAGGTAGGTCGACTTCTTTCAAAAAAGTGGTTGCGACGGTTTAACTTTCATATGTGTATGAGTATTTATATATATGTTACGGTCAATGTGATTGCTGTGGTTGTTATTAATAATAACCAGTCATTATTAATACTTAGCACAAGATTTACAAAACCGCAATCAGACCAGCCATGACATATGGTGCCGAATGCTGGGCTATAAAGAAAGCTCACGAATAAAAGATGCACGTAAGCGAGATGAAGATGCTAAGATGGGCAGCGGGCGTAACTCGACTCGATAAAGTGCGAAACGAGCACATCAGAGGAAGTTACAAGGTTGCGCCCATAGCAGAAAAACTCGCCGAAAGCCGCCTACGATGGTTCGGTCATGTCATGAGACGCCCCGAAGATCATGACGTGAAACGGGCCCTAGCACTGCCAGATAACAAAAAAGATAAAGAACGCCCACTTACCACCTGGTGGTCCACAGTGGCCAAGGACTTAGAGCGTGCCCAAATAAACACCTCGACAACCCAAGACAGATCATCCTGGCGCAAAGGAACGAGGAGAGCCGACCCCAAATAATGGGAAGTGGCTAGGACAAAGATTATTAATACTTAGCACATGATTTGGCAAATGTGAAGAAAACTTTGAAATTCATCACTTTTACTGGTTTTTATTAATGATTGACTATGTGGTGTGGTAAAAGTAATAAAACAAACAAGAAACAATCTGATAGTCTATATTTATTAACAATTAAAGTAATAAAACCAAATAATGAGAAAATCAACATTAAAAGCTTATTATTTATTACAATAATTTTTATTTATTTTTACAACAATAATAATATCAACCTCAAAATAATAACAGAAATTATTAAGGAAAGTTCAGTCTTGATTATAAACTGCCAACTTAAATACTTCAAATTACACCAGACGCTGTTAAGTTCGTAATTATTCGTCTTATTTACATTATCTAATATTCGACATGACTGAAATTGATTCAACTATTGAATGAGGCCTGATCTTAAGGCGATTAGTAACGACGATGACCTTGCGCATCTGGGCGGGGCTAGGCAGAAACCCCCGCGCACCCCGCATCATATTTACGTGCACATTTCCTACTCGCTTGCTTCAAGCGCGGACGTCTCGCAACAAACGTAGAATACCATATACCTAATATAGAATTACGTGGTATCAAAACTCCTGCCCTAATGTGAAACATATTAGGTAATTACTTTTATTATGTTGTTTTCGATACTGCGTTGCAGGGATTTTTTTATTTAAAATGGGAAAACAAATATTGATTTATAAAAATGATTAATGCAAAATGGGAACCGGTTTATTCTTTTTTATTTATAGTTATTATTTAGCATTTAGCGTTTTTGGTATAATTCCCATTGATACTTACCAGGACTTAAAAAAAATCCCGGAAACTCCATCATCTAAATAAAACTCACAGGTCAGACTAAAATAGGTGCATATTATTTAGAATATGTACATATTGTTTAAAAATTTAGCTGACCAAATTTTAGGTAATGAACACCTGAGACTAATGAACTTAAAGAATGAAAAAAGAAATTGTTTTGATTTACCTACCAGAAAAAAAAAATTGGGGAAATTTAATCAAGTTTCATATGGATTAAATTACAAGTATCAATTAAATATTTTTTAAGGAAGGAAAATATTATTGTTTTGGTCTTAGCAAAAATTTGACGATTTTTTTTTTTGAGATGTTCTTAATTTTTATTGGAGGAATGAACAGGGTGTGGTCTTAGAAATGGGGCATGCAATTAGCGTAATTTTTGTTTTACCGGTAAAAAACGGTAATTGAAATATTTTTACCGGTAAACCGGTAAAAACGGTAAATTTATATTTTTTTTTTTCAAAAATATTAATAATGTGATTGGGTAGTCTTAAAGCAGAAAATAAATAAGTATACCAGGTACAATGGTAGTGAACATGTTACATATTGCTTAAAATGAGCATATAAACACAATTTTTAAAACCATGACCTTTCCTTTGGCGCAGTCAAGCGTAAATGTAGCACCTTTAGATTAATTTAGACAATTTTCATTTTCAAAACGCAGCCAGCCAACGGATGCTGGTAAATCTACATCAAGCCCGTGGAGAACCCGGAAATAACCTCAATGTAGCTTGCTAAACCTCCATGCGATCTTTAGTGTCAAGTAGGTATACTGGCTTGCACCAGTTCTTTTTAGCTAAGGCAAGGAGAGCGGAGTGAGTCCCTTGTCAACCGCGACCACATCTGGACGCATTCCTACGTCGGTTTTTAGGAAATATTCCCTGAGACTGCATATCTCGCGATTGTGGAGAGTCTTAACATTTAAAAAGCTTCAACTTTCACTTTTTCGCGGGGTATGCACTAATACAGCCTCATAACCGATGTCAGTGGGTGATGCAATTGAATTGTAGTCAGCACCGTACGGACCCTCCTATCCAGGGTGTCGACTTCGGTCCGAGTCCATTTTAGTATGCTGAAAGAGTACATAAAATCGGGATGATCCAACCGTTGAAGGCTCGTACCTTATTTCCGCTTAATAGAAGACTATTTATTACTTTTTTCAGCGATGCGAAGATGAATAGGAGATGCGAAACGTTTCTTCAGCGATTGCTTTATACCAGTAACATTGATACGTTGGGTATCAATGTTACTGGTATAAAGCATTCGACATACCCAATATTTATAGGTTTCAGATGCAGAGAGCGCTCTAAGGTTTACGGAATGTGAGTTGGGTTCCCATGGATGCCGCAATCTCTCCTCGCTTTACATGCATGACCACACATTTATCCACACAAAATTCCTATTCTCCAGCAGTGTACTTAGAGGATTCAAGGCTAAGCAAAATCAAAGTGGACTCAAAGTATCGCCCTGGAATAGACCTGGCTCGGATCGCTATTCCTATGAATATCTCGATATCCAGGATAGCAAAAGACCGTCCTCCAATAGCCATACACGTCATTAAGGTGGTGTGCAGAGTTGCATCAACTTTATAGAACTCCATCACCCGCATGAGCCTTGCATGTGGCACCAAGTCATAATAGGCCTTATTATATCATAATAATTATTATTATTCATTTATTTCTCCTCACAATGTTTTGTTCATAGCTAAAACCGTACAATTACTCAGTCTAGTATTTGTTACATATGTGAGGAGCTGGCGTCCGCAATATAAAAAAAAAAAAAAACTATTCAACATGTCGATAGATCCTTTTGGGAACGACAAACTTGTTGGGTAATGGCCATGTTATTAAGGAGTGGCTCCTTAGTACCGCGGGAGCTGCTCCTACGTCCATTTTGAGAGGCAGACATGATGAGTTGCTGTCAATATGTTTATTAATTTTAACTTTAAAATTGGATGTAAGAACTTTAAAGGTGGTCGGTAAACAAGTGATCGGCCTATAATTTTTGGGTTCCGCAGTGCTACCTGATTTACGGAGCAGGTGGGTTACTCTAGTTGTTAGGAACTGAGGTAGCGAACCAGACTCAAGCGAGCGTGCAACCTTGAAAACCATTTGATCCAAAAAAGCGACAGGCACCAAACAGATACTGCGCCAGAATGAACACATGGCATCGTCATCCAGTAGGTAAGTGTCAACCACCTTGGTCTGGTCGATAAACCCACCTTTCATTATTTTAGAAAGTGCGATTCTGGGTGTACCGTACGTTTTCTGCTTCAGGAAGTCGATGTGCTCCCTGACACGGGTCGTATAATCCTGTAGGTTGGTATTTGTACCTGAAAATACCCGCCTTACAAAGCGTATCACTCTAGGACGAGTATCACATTCCCTGAAGCAGATTAGTTTACCGATAAGTGCTCTGGCCCCACCAATACGGTATTCAATCCTGCACTGCCAAGCTAGTAAGACTGGTTACGTTCGTCTAGCTCTGGAGTCATTGGAAAATTTGACATGAGTTCGATAGTCGTTGTACAGTACAGTTATACAAACTAATGAATAACACGAATCGTCACAAACGCTTACGTCAAAGCTACTGTCAAGTGTCAAACATTACATATAATGAAAAGTTTGACGTATGCGTGAATAAATGAACAACGTTGCCCAAAAACATAAAACCGGTAGATTACCGGTTTTATCTTTTTTTTACCGGTAATTTTATAGTTACAAAAAAGGCGAAAGGAGAAAAGGCGGTAAAAATGAAAACCGGTAAATCGGTATTGCATGCCCTACTTAGAAATAACTTTAACCCGAAGGAATCTAGAAGCGCGATATAACCGAATCATACTAATTTTATAAATGGGAAAGTGTCATACTAATATTATAAATGGGAAAGTGTCATACTAATATTATAAATGGGAAAGTGAGTTTGTTTGTTTGTTTGTTCTGCTTTCACACTGTAACTACTGAACCGATTGCTTTGAAATTTTGTAGACGTAAAGTTAGAAATCCGGATTAAATTATAGGGTACTTCTTATCCCGGAAAAATTTGGTGTTCCCGAAGGAAATCTGAAAAGCACGATATAATCGAACTCCACGCGGGCGAAGCCGCGGGCGGAAAGCTAGTATCAAAATAAAACATCATATAAAATCACGTAAAGCGTCCCAGCGCGGCAATAAATGCAAACATTCAATAATTATACACAAAATCACTAAAAATACTTCGTTGCACTCGAAGTACTTAGTGTTACAGCTTGCGCTTCCCGCTCATCTATGAAGCTATAGGTACATAATTTCATAATTATTTTATATTGATCGTAGTTGCGTAATTATTTATGTTAATTTAAATTTATTATGATTACTTTAAATTACTTGGGAGGATTTTAAAACCTTAGTTTATTCTAAAATCACACTTGGAAATACACTTCCGGTCTTTCAGCCATTAATTTATTAATTTTAGAATTATTGATGCAACTCCCGATTACCGCCAACTTTTATTATAAAATCCTATCGAGCATTAGTCTTCCCGCCCATCGGATATTTATTTATTGAATCGAGCATTGTTCAAATAAATAAATATAAACAACTTTCGATATTTTAGGTTAATCCAAATATCTGTACACAATTATTGACAATTACTAGCGTTACTATTAACTTTTTCTTAATTTTATTCAATACCTGATAATTTCCGTTTCCGTTGTCTATTAGTGTTGTGACTATTCGTTAGTGTTTTGACTCAATGGTGTATAAAAGCTACTGATGTCTGTACTGTTGATCATTAATTAAACAGACTTGTACTGGATCATACTACGTCGTTATTATTTTCCACGCTTCTGAAGCATCTCTTTACATTAGTATCCAAGGGTGCGCGGAGCAAAAAGTGACACAGCCTCCGCTCACGAGCGCTGGCGCGAGACTGCCGGCCACCCGCGCCCGCGTCCCGCATAGAGCCCCTCTGCACCTCGTAAGGCGGAAACTCGTACGGACACTCATTTTTATTACTTATCTTATTAAATATTTCATCAATTTTAAAATAGAACTATGATGCTATAGTTCTTACAGGTACACGTTACTGCGAGTAAGAATATTTTAAAAAGTCTAAGCGCTTTAAGAGAAATGTCGATGTAAAAGTTGAAAAACGCCGTGTAGAAATATTTTTTTTTTTGACGTAAATATAGGTCGTATAGAAAATAATAAACAATGAATATGTTGTGCTTGAATCTATGATTACAATATATTTTTTTCAAAATTTTTGATCCAGGCATTCTGGAGTAATAAACTTTGAAAGATGAGCGTTTTTGGCCGCTCGAGGGTATCTATCCCCTTAAGAGGGGACTCTAGTGCCGAGGAATTTGGAAAATAGGTATTTGAAGAAACTTTTGCCGTCGCGACAGTTGCAACTCAGGCTGATTTTACCCACAAAAACGTTGACCAAAAGATGTTTCATATTCCGCTATTTTCTTTTTCAAACCACGACAGATCTCAATGATTTTTTATCAATATTTGGAGGATGAGTATATCTATGCCCCTTTTATTTTCTCTTTTGTCAAAAACTTATCACATTTGTGTAATAGTCGTCTGAACATTGCGGTAAAAATGGGTTATTTTTCCGAAAACATCATATTTCTTTTAATAATTTAGTCTCGGAAAAAACTCAAATGATAAGGGCAAATGTAATCACGGTGTAAAATTGTAAAATAAAATAATTGCTCTAAGGCCGCTGCCTCGAATCTTGCGGGCAGCGGGGCGGCGGCGACGGTGGCGAGTGAGCGACAGGATACTTCTCGCGCACGAATCTTGCGGGCAGCGGGCGAGCAGCGAGCGGTGATCGAGCATTAGGAATAAATTTGAATCAAAAAGATATTGCCGCCATTGTTCAGACATTTCTTTCGCGAATAAAAACAAATATCTCGTCGACACAATCGTGAACACAACACTACGCTGCTATAGTGCCGCCGCCGCCCGGCTGTCCGCAAGATTCGAAGCAGCGGCCTAAAAGCATTATCCACGAAGAAAACAGCGGAATACGTGTGTATAGAGAAAGCACCACTAGAGTTCCCTCTTAAATCTGTTCAGTAGTTTTGCGTAAAAAAGTAATACAAATTTTCACGTTATATTTATCTTCTGTCCTTCTCTTGATGAAATAAGAAGGAAAAGATACACCGAACTTATTGACTTAGTTTGTGAACAACTGAATCCGAGCCATTGCTAGCTTAGTTCAAGTTCACTACACCAAAATTTTCACAACCAGTTATTTACAGAATAGATCAACACATAGAAGACCTATATACGGCAGTTTTGGCGGGAAAGCTAAGATGAGTGTCACGTTAATTTTTCATTGGGCTTTTAAATTATTTATTGTGTCGTTTACTAAATAAAAGCGCGTGATTTATGTAGTAAAAAGTGCATTCAGTAAATAATTCACAATGAACATTGAAATATCGCAGCACATAATGACTTTCTCTCAAACCTCCCTCGTAGACGGTTCACCCGGCCGTCTTTTTCGACTGTCATTAGCGATATCCACCATTATTGTGAAATAAAATTTTCAAAGACTTTATATAATTTGTTACACGTGTCATTGGCAAAATTGTGTATCTATTCCACAGGGGCCATTGATCAAGAGTTGAAGTTGAAACCTATTATTAAGCCATAAATGCCTAGAGGAGAATCCTGTTCCGCCATCTTTTCATTTTCCTTCTAAAAAATAAAAATCTACTGCAACCGAATTACATTGATGATAAATTCCGGTATGTACCTTATTTTTAAATTAATAGTCAGTCGTGAAAGAATCCATTCACGTCGCGAAAAGAGTAGAAAGAAAATCAGATGATTTCTGAGATAATTTAACTTGAGTGCGCCAAGAACTGAGTTCAAGCAGTGAAGGTAATGTATTTTTGTGAAAAACGGTTCTACTCGTTACATCTCTGAGAAAATGATTATTTTGAAATAACCGTGCATAATAATAAATGTGTTCTTAGACGTGTGGTGTTTATTTGAAGTTACCATGAATCGAACATGTCAAAAGACTTTAGTGCTGAGTAGCCGGGTCTCTGCAGCCTGCAAACACGTCGCCTTCATCCTGCTCAACAACCACCACTGTTGGCCCTTTCCTTTCTTGTGCCAATCTTCAAGCTCTCATGCCACTAGCCTCGTCTAGATTTTGTCAGATTGCTTGCCTCGTCGCCGGACGACATATATCTCGTCTTTTAGTTTTTGGACTCCACGCTATGCCTTCTAAATTAGGGCTTACAATTTTTTTCAGTCCAGTTGACTAAATAAACAAGTTATAATTACAATGTTATTCGTCAAAATAGATGTTCATGTGAAAATAAATTATTTCACATAAACTTACTACTAGTGGGACACCCAGTAGGGTACAAAAAAAACCGGCCAAGTGCGAGTCGGACTCGCACACCGAGGGTTCTGCCGTACAAACGTAGCGGTACTTTACAATACTGCTGTATCTTTTGATCGCGTTAACTTAGAAGTTTGATTTTTTTCACTGTATAAAGAGACAATAGACGTAGGTATTTGGTATAAATTTCAATTTGATACCTTTATTCGTTCGTGAGAAATAAGGTAGTAAGTTTAATTTTATTAAAATATTTTTATTATATTATATAACTAAAACAATGTGATTTTCGCAATTTTTCCTATATTTGAATTATATGAAAATGCTTCATGCCAAATTTCAAGATTCTAAGTTTACGGGAAGTATCCTGTAGGTTTTGATTCCTTTGCGAGTGTCGAAAATTTGTTGAAAATATCGACATAATCGACTGTATCTTTTGATTGGCTTGGCTTAGAAGTTTGATATTTTCACAGCTTAAAGGGGCAATAGACTTGAGTATTTCGTGTGAATTTCAGCTTGATACGTCCACGCGTTCTTGAGATAAAGGGTCTTGACAGACAGACAGACAGACGGACAACAAAGTGATCCTATAAGGGTTCCGTTTTTCCTTTTGAGGTACGGAACCCTAAAAAGGAACATTAACCGACTCTTATGTACTTGTGCGCTTATAAAACGTCACGATTAAACTCTCATAAAAAAATTTAAGAAATTTGTAGGCCTGTCAACAAATACCAGATACTTAACAAAAATGCTTAATTTAGAGTGAGAGAGTGTGAGACGTGGTTTCGAAAATTTATAGGGTTTTTGATTTAACATATAGTAGACGTTCGGGTAGACCAAAAAATTTCTGGACGCGGACATGCAGGAGTTATTGGTAACCCAAAATCAAAAACGATTAGCGACCGCTTCATTTAAAAATCCGGTAAAAACTTTCCGATGCACCTATGTTAATAACTTTACAAACAACTAGCACTAAATAAAATATAAATCATTAAAATAATAATATTAACCTAGGATAAGTTAGATTAACTAAAACTATTATGAAACTAAAATACAGCGTCGAAAAATCCTCGCCATCTCTATCGATTTGTAATGTACCCAAACTGGCAGCATTGCCACGTAGTAGGTATAGTAATGCTTAGCCTCTGGCCAAGGTAAAAGCTATAAATAATTTGCTACGATACCTCTACGAGTACATGGGCAGTGCATAGCAAAGCATCGTAGTAAGGGACTTACGTAGATGGGTTCTGTGTCTTGAACTGTATGAGATTATAGTGCGGCCAACGAGAGAATGCGTTCTCCTTGCATATACCTGTCAGAATCATATATACAATAACGAAGAATTTCATTTGGAATAATAATAATAATATTTATTCAAAACTCTCAAATTAATACAGTTAGCCTTAAATGTAATTCACAAATCTAAGTCTTACGTGCCTGAACTAGGAAATCCTGTGTTTCAAGCGATAAGAGCTGTAATAACAATCTAAATTAATTAATAAATAAACAACATTAACAAACAAAATATATAAGGTATTAAATACAGTCACTTCGGCACAATTAGTAAATTCTCTGTATTTTCATAGGCCAATTTCTGAAGAGTATCCCTAAGGATATTTTTACAGTATGTGTAATTTAAAGAGTAGAAGTTTGCTTTCGCATTTAGTCTATTATAGAGGAGAGGACCGAGGAACAGGTAAAATTTTGATACAAAAGCATATTTTTTTTTGCTTTTGGGGACAGACTAGATCTCTACGTCTTTTATTAGTAAGTTCAGGCATATCTGGTAAATCAGCGTGTTGTTTTAATACAATGCCCATGATGAATAACTGACGAACGGTTAATACTTTACAATGTTTGTAAAGGAGGTTAGTGGGATAAATAAAAGGGCGGAAAGTAGATACTTTGAGAATCGTGAAATTAGTGTAGTTGTGTGAATAGTCTTTATGCGTTGATAGATAGAAGAGTAGATATGAAGATATAAACAATAACGTGTATTGCAAATTTGGTCTCTCTCGACTACTAGACTTGTCGCACTGACAGTTGTTGTGGACGCATTCTCTTAACGGTTGGACTTAAGTGCATTTTCTAGTAAAAAGGCAAAGTAAGCCCCGTCAGCAACGCTTTTAGCGACAAGACCGCCCATTGTGTCGGTCTTTGTAAAATCTTTTTACTGTATGCCGTAATTTATATGAGGTACATTATAAAATGAATTCTGTTACGTTCTAAGCATTCTCTGTGGCAGTAGGTACAATACTAATACATATTTATTTTTTAAATTATAAACGCAATAAAAAATAGTTATTTTTTTTTACTCTGTCACACAAAAAGAAGGAAAGGATTTCAATAAAATTTGGCTTAGAGACGGTTTATACTACCACGATAAAGTTTCATACATATATGAATATTAGCTGCGTCCCGCGGTTTCACTCGTGTAAGTAGTAGTAGTATGAATATTTATTAAAAGATTGCTCAAACTAAAAACCGTACCTCAGGCGCAACGAATCCGTATACGAAATTTCATTAAAATCGGTTAAGCCGTTTTTGTGGTTCCAAGACAAACACTATGAACTTGAGATTCTTTTTTTCAATTTTAGAAGATAATACTTTTATTTCTGATATTCCCACTGGATCTAAACGTATAAATGTGAAACCTTGGGTATTATAATTATATTTTAATTAAGTACACGTCCATTTCTGGAGATAGGCATCCCCAAAGTACCGCCACTATGACAGTTTTTGTGATTCTCACATCCAGCGGATTCCTGCAGTCTTCATCAACTCATCAGTTCACCTCGTGAAAATAAAAAAAAAATCATATACTGGACTATGAAATTAATGAGTTAATTTCCTAATATCATTTCCATTATTGTAAAAGACAAAGAAAATTAAAAAAAGAAATCCTTAAACAAAAAATAAAAGATATATCACAGATGGAGGTTTACATAATGGATGCTATCATTTATCCGCAACGGAGCGAGAAGTTCCCGTTTGTACCATTACAATTTTATTTTAATCCACCTATCAAACCAGCAGTCGAATCAAATTAGCATAATAACAGGAAGTATCCATCACCATTCCAGCGTAAAGCAAAACATTATATTCATCCATCCATTTCGAGCTGGTACCTACGATAGGCTAGGGTTGCTACAGGTATTTGAACTCATTCGAGAAATTTAAGAAGTATAAGAAGCCGGAAAGTCAGGCTGAAGTTTTACTAAGGGTATCATTTCTCAGTAACTGGGTTATGGAGGTCAGATTGGCAGTCGCTCCATGTAGCATGTTAGTATACAGCTGCATCCAGTTAGACTGGAAGTCAACGAAAAACATTTGAAGTTGTAGCGTAAACTGAATTTTATGATGTAAGAGTTAAAGTCGTTTTTCATAAACTTAATTTACTAACGCAAATTAGTCTCGATTTCAGGTTAGATAGTGTTATGAATGCAACTTATGTCAATGGCATAAGGTTGAATAATGCGTGCCATGTCTTACGTAAATTGTAAGCCCTATATCTTGAGACCTAGGTATTCTAGAGGTACTATCTAAAAATGCTTTGCTAGACTTAAGGTGATCTATCGAACGGTAAGGTTTCATCAATATTGACAAGGGTCGACATCAAAATTGCTAGAAACTTTGTTCGCTGTGAACGGCAAGTAGTAAACTGGAATATTCCGAGGATCGAACGTTATTATTATTTCTTCGAGATAGATAGATCTGGAACATTCGTTCTGCTTGCATATAGTGTGACTCACCAGTCAGTCTGCATTTGACTACCGAAGCGAAAGCAGCGATAATTGAGAACAACTACAGCGACAACTGCAACGAACACTCCGAAGACTACATCAGGTGACTTCGGTGGTATTATTATGTGTGTATGACACGGACTTTGTGAACATCAGGAAAGACTTCGGTACGACATCAGCTATGTTCTACTTGCTTTTCAATAGACCTTGTAACCCTTAACCGGCATTTTAGTACCACTAATCCGTAACACCGCTCAACGAGCTACGGAGCGGGCTATGTTGGGCGTCTCTCTGTAGGACCGCATCAGAAATGAGGCGATCCGACAGAGGACTAGAGTCACCGACATAGCTGAGAGGATTAGCAAGCTGAAGTGGCAATGTGCTGGCCACATATGCCGCAGGGCCGACAACCGTTGGGGTAAACGAGTCCTCGAGTGGAGACCGCGTCTCGGCAAACGTAGCGTAGGACGCCTTTCGGCGAGATGGAGCGACGACATCAAAAAGGTGGCTGGTAGTGGCTAGCGGAGAACTGCTCAGAATCTAGCTTGTTGTCGTGCCAGGGAATAGGCCTATGTCCAGCAGTGGACGAGTAGAGACTAATGATGATGATGATTATGAATCCGTAACAATAGTTTGTGTAATGTATTACGATACATTGTTCAGAAAATAATATCAATAAGGAATTCATTTATACTTCCTTACATATTTTTAACTACGAAGTTTTATTATTTACTCCATAAATTCAAAGAGACACCCCTAGTTCCAAGGCTTCACGTTGTAAGAGATACCTTCAGCAGATTCCATCTTCCTATACATTTGAATGCATAAAATTCGCTCTTTCTACCCTACCCCCTAGTTTTCGGTAGACAATTTTAGAATGCATCCCAAATCGAGTTTGTTCTTTGAAGTTTGTTATTTGTTGACTTTGAAGCAACGAATTGCTGGATGCGTTGTTTTGAATTCGTTTTAGAAAACGTGACGGGAATATGATAAGTTAGATGAAGTTTGCAGGAATAAAGGATGATAGTCTAAATCAAATAGAAAGTCGCTAGCTGTTTGCTGTCGGGGTAAGGAAAATAAGGTTATCGGAATGTTTCATTTTCGAAACGATAGCGTGTTTGTGAACAACTTTGTAGGTGCTTGGAAAAAATTGACCTAGAGATCGAAAATAAGTATATTTTTACTGAGAAGAAGGCTCTGTACTAAACATTTGTTGGTCCTACTATGTTATGATAACTCTAACAACATTTACCAATCATTCAATCTATACTCTCTCTCTCTCTCTCTCTTCTTCTTCTGTTCTGGAGTGGCGGCCACGTGTTGGAAGACGCAGCGTAGGGAGGCCCCCAACAACCCCACACCACAACACAAGACCAGTCATCGTGAAAAGCTTTGGGGGAGGCCTTTGTCCAGCAGTGGACATCTATAGGCTGAAGAAGAAGAGAATCTATACTTAGAATTAACTAAAAAAAAAAACAAACAAAAAATGTACAATACTAAGCCCACTTCTAATTTTTTATCTGAAGATAAATTCCAGTTTACGAAGCTTAATACAAATATTATCTCAGTGGTATTATTATAATTTCTAAGATAAGAGATTATTTCGTGCAAAAGCTAAATGACAATGCATAAGACAGGTAATTAAGGTGATAAAGAACACAGTATGACCCGAGGCACATATCTCCAAACTTTACAATGTGCCAAGCGACGCGGCAAGATAAAGTGCGGGCAGCAGCCATATTGGATTAATATTTATAATTAAGAAATTTTTCGCCTTTTTTCGGGGGTTCGTCACGAATGCACTTTGTTAAACACAAGTGATGTGTTCTGTTCAAAGTCAATTAACTGGTTTATACATATTTTGGTTTTCAAGTACCGTAATTAAAAAAATCTAGACGCATCATCTAAGCGGAAGTCTACGCCAAAAACTTGCCAAAATGTATTTTGAATCGTTTGTTTTTTTGACAGATTTGCATTTGGATTAAAAGTGGAAATTCCCCCTAAGCTCTTTAAATTAACAAAAATAACAAGATTACTTTAAAAATAAGTAGAAAGCTACGTTATGTACATTACTGGCTCTCAATTGAACATCTATTTGAGATACAACTTCATAAAACATTAATTTATTTTGAAATGCTTATTACTGAAATCGAATTTCTGAACTACAAAGTAAAGGCTAATGTTATTGAATGGGCAAGCGGAGTCAGACAAATGGATTTAATCGAAAACTCTTAAAAGATACCAAATGGATTTCTTTGCAATAAAATTTAAAGTAGATTGCATTAATTCAATGACTGTCTGACTCGTTAGGTTGATAGTTCCAAGCTCGATTTTTTAACATTCGGCTCTGGGTCCGGTGACTAGATTGAAAGAAAGAAAGAAAGGAGGAAACGTATATACAACATTATTCTTTGTTTATGCAAAACCCGAAACACGTGTCCAGTATTTTTAAGTAAAGAATCTATGTACAAAATTTCAAAGAGATATAATGAAAAACCACTAAGTTATGGATTTGTTATATTACCTGTGCTGTGGTGGGCCCTGAAAGAGAAAGGTTTGCCTGGGAAGTATGTAGAGTTAATTCGTGCTATGTACAGTCGATCTTGTACCTACGTCCGGTCGGCTGCTGGCAATACCGACGAGTTCAGTGTGGCGGTAGGCTTGCACCAGGGATCGGCTTTAAGTCCGTACCTCTTCCTGTTGATTATGGACGCTCTTACGTCGGACATCCAGGAGGAGGCACCCTGGTGCATGCTGTTCGCCGATGACATTGTTCTCGTCGGTGAAGATGGACCTGAGATCCAGAGCAGATTGGAGAAATGGCAACAGAAGCTGGAGAATGTTGGCTTGAAAATCAGCAGAACCAAAACCGAATATATGTTCTGCGATTTCGGCGGTCTCTCCACTTCTGGAGCCATAGCGCTTGATGGCGCACTCCTACCAATTTGCTCCGACTTTCGGTATCTCGGTTCACTCGTACAAAGCGATGGCGAAATAGATCGGACGGTTAAGCACAGAATTAACACTGGATGGATGAAATGGCGGCAGGTCACGGGAACAATCTGCGACTCCCGCATTCCCCTTAAATTTAAGGGGAAAATATATAAAACCGTGATCCGACCTGCTGTCTTGTATGGATCAGAATGTTGGGCTACGAAAGGGATGAATGAAAGGCAATTGCATGCAGCCGAGATGAGAATGCTAAGAGGGATGTGTGGTGTTACACGAATGGATAGAATAAGAAATGAGTACATAAGAGGAAGTCTGAAAGTGGCACCGGTAGCTGAAAAGTTGTGTGGAAATCGGTTGTCATGGTACGGGCATGTGTTACGGAGAACTGAGGAGAATGTCGTGAGGAGAGTCTTAATTATGAATGTTGATGGCTATAAGAGTAGGGGAAGACCAAAGAAACGATGGATGGAATGTGTGAAGGATGATATGACTAAGAAGGGAGTGACTGCGGAGATGGCTTCTGATAGGAATGCATGGAAGAAAAAGACATGTTGCGCCGACCCCAAATAAATTGGGATAAGGGCAGGAGAATGATGATGATGACCTGGTTGTCCCAACAATAATAATAATATAGTCAAAGGTCCGTACGGGCGGGCGAGCCCGGGCGTTGACCACGGGAGTCAGCTGAGGTCTATCGTAACCACTCGGTAACCACTCTGCGGTCATACTCTAAATGTATTTGGGAAAAAATATAACATGGTGTAAAACTGATTTGAATCGATTCAGTTGCTTATTCTGAACAAACTATATTCAGGTTTAAACCTCATAAAAGTATATTAAATTAAACACAATTAAATATTAAAACAAATGATATAAAATAGTAACAAAAAAATCAGAAAGTCCTATAAGAGGGCAAAAGGTTCCTATGTCAGCATAATGATTCGATATTTAAAAAGTAAATGTCACAGCGCTAGGCAGGTAGGTTGCAGCATTAATACCCTATAGCGTATAAATATATTATCTCCTATATGGGGGACATAGGCCTCCATTCTGTGAGAATTTCCTAGGTTGGGCAGTGTTATTAGGTTTACACATTAAGAATTTCTCAGTAAACCTAAGTGGACCAATTATTTACCAGCCAACACAGTTTGCATGTTCCACCACTTCCTTGCAAACTATTCATTACAGAGAAACGCTTTTAGAATTTCAATAGGCAGACGTTTAACACAGAGATATGATCTAACGGCTATAGATCGACGATAGTATTGTGTATTACCCCCGACCCAGTTCACACCACTTGGTACTAGGGTTATTCACATCATGAGCTACGAAATATTATGGAATAGAGTGGGTAAGATTTATGCCATAACACTATCTGGGCTGTTGTTTGGTGTAAACGATTGATGGACTGTGAGAAAGATGATATGGTTAGAAAGGGTGACCTCGAAGATTATTTAGGAGGAGAATTTTCAAGGTATGAAACAGCAAACTAAACGTCATACTTAACAAAGTTGAAAATCGATTGAATGCGACCAAAAACTTATTCGGACCTTTTTGTTCAGAAATCAAATTTGAATACATTTCACTAAACTTCATACTTCAGGTCGTTCTTTCATCTCAATGACAATCAGTGTCGAACTGTCATTGGCGATATCCGCCATTATTGTGAAATAATTTTTTAAAGAATTTCAATAATTTGTCACACGTGTTATTGGCAAAATTGTGGTATCTAACCACAGAGGCCATTGAAGAGTTGAAGTGGTATTCACTCTAAAGAAAAGAAAAAGAAAGACAATCAGTGTCAACTAAAACTATCATATATGTGGGGAATTAGAAGTATTTTTGTTGGATTGAAACTGAGATCTTAAAAGACTGAATGTGTTGAAAATTACGAGTATTATTAAGTGGCGTAGTCGTATAATTAAACTAGCGGCCGCCAGCGACTTCGTTTGCGTGGAGTTAGTCATGCTCCGCTCCTATTGGTTGTAGCGTGGTGTTATATAGTCTAAAGCCTTCCTGGATTAATGGGCTATCCAACGCAAAAAGAATTTTTCAAATAAGACCAGTAGTTCCTGAGATTACCGCGTTCAAACAAACAAACTCTTCAGCTTTATATATTAGTATAGATTACGAGTATTAAGTGAGGAAGACAAATAATTATATAAGATTTAAAAAAGACTGGTTTAATGGAGAAGATTAAAAGAAAAAGATATGTTGCCCTGATCCAGTGGCGGAATTACCAGCAGCCTGAGTAGGCTTGAGTCTAGAGCGGCAGATTTTTGTGGCTGCAAATTAGGGGACCCTTTATTTGCTACGCACCTCATAGAAATGAAAAAGATTTCTATAGGACTGTTTTCTGTGTTAGAAGTCATAGCTTCTATCGTGGGCCTTGAGCGTGGAGACCGAATCCAGAAATTCCATAACGAAAGTAACCTAACACCACAACAATTATTATATATGCTGACTTACCAGGTCTTGATAAATGCATAAGAACATAACAAATATCCAAAAAAGATGTGTGGCACTCGGGGACTGCCGTGGTAAAGCTATTGCATAGCATTTTTTATCAACTTATGCAATAGGGATGTATCTTAAGACCCGTATTTTTTATTTTGTCGAAATTATCAAAAACTTCTGAGATATAGCGTATTAAAGTTACGGAGTGGGGGCTAATTACGTCATGCTTGGCATATTTTGCAGCACGGCGTATCGTCATGCGACATTTCAAATCAATATATCTTCCTAAGTATTTGAAAGAAAGAAAAAATTAAAAATACGGGTTCTATATTTTTTATAAATCTATCTGATGGACTTTAAATTATTTTTTAGGATACAACCTAATTATAATTATTTATTTATTTTATTTATGCAGGATTTTTTTTCGTTTTTTATTAAGGTGTGGGGCGTGTTAGGTTATTTTCCGTTGATAAAAAAGGCTATGCAATAACTTTACCGCAGCAGTCCCTGAATGCCACACGTCTTTTTTTTAATAATCTAGGACATGACAATTGTAGAGACAAAAGGGCGGCAAATCCCTTACAACCTGTACCTTTAAAATTTGTAAATCTGCCACTGTGCTGACCACAAATTAAGATAAGGGGAAGAGAGTGTTGATGATGAGGGTAGAATAAAGATTTTATCGGCATGAAATACATTAGGTCCTTTTACTTTAGCTAAATGTGTGTGTGTTTTCTATTTTGTGTCACATAAGTAAAATAAAACATTAAAGAGGCTATAAAATGTCATAATTTAATGGTTTTAAACATTTTACGAGTATTAATCTATAGTAAAATAGCATCATCCTCCGCCTTTTCCGAACTATGTTAGAGATAGACGGCTTTCAGTCGGTTGCGGCTGAAAAGCAGTATTTCACAGTCGTCACACAACCCTGTTACGTACGGTTAGTACGATACACCTTTCAAAAACTGTCTGTCAGATTTTCGGGTATCTGACTACCCGTGACGACTGTTAAAGATCTACGAATGACAGTCGCGGTCAACGACTCAATGTGCTTTCCGAGTTACGAAGAGGTCTCGGTATGTAGAGATGGCCGTCCACAAGACGCCCGTGGCAACCGTACTTTAACCCGATCGATCGGTCTGTACGACTATTGTTATTAAGCCACCGACCCCTACATGGCGGGTATAGGGGTTCATGGCTTTAGTAAACCAACAATCAATTTGTCTGCCGATAGCCGTTTTATCGTCAGATCTTTTACGTAAAACCGCAAGATATATAATATGTACTTTTATTAAACTATAATAACGATGAAGTCTTCTAAGACTTTCTAAGTATATCTTGGACACCAATGACTGAAGCTGAAGGAAACCTCTTGAGGAAACCTGGACTTTTTTCTCTGTATGAGAGGAGACCTGAGCCCAGCAGTGAGACGATAAAAAGATTGATGAAGATGATCATGATGAATGACGATGAAGAAAACAGTAAATTTAATTATGTAGGTATCTACACCATATAACTATTTTAGTATAAATACAATAATACAATATGTTGGGGTTTTTCGCCGTTGACGATACACCAGAGTTGTTGTAGGTAATTAATAAGTAACACCAAAACCACTACTATTGAGCTGCACTTGTTTTATTGATACCTGACCGCGTGACGGAGATATATTTACGACTGAATGACATTAATGTGGTCAAGTTCATTATACAAAATGCATTTTGCTGTATGAGCATTATTTTCTCGTACATAATACATAAATTAATATAAATACTATATACCCTTTATATTGTATTTCCCAGAATAAAATAAAAATTACAGCACAATATAAATATATCTTACAATATATGTAAAGAAATCTATGAAGATTGACATATTTATAAAAAAGTAGCTTTCCGCCCGCGTGGAGTTAGGTTATATCGCGCTTTTTAGATTTCCCTTGGGAATATCAAATTTTTCCGGCATAAAATGTAGCCTATAATGTCCTTTCTCAGGGTCTAAAGATTGTCTGTGCCAATTTCATCAAAATCGGTTGAGAGGTTTAAGCGGGAAAGCGTAACAGACGGACAGACAGACAGAATTACTTTCGAATTTATAATATTAGTATCGATTTGCTTCTTTTACAAAAATCTAAGGTTTAGGTTTATTTTAAAAGTAACATTACACACACACGCGTACGCATATGCGTGAGTATGTGTGTGTCTGAATTGACATCTTATTGTTTGAAGTCGCATATTATTTATGTTAAAACTTACTGTCTCCATTATTTCCTAGCTCGACAAATCTCCGAAGCAGTCCATAACACACGTCGTAACGTTTGTGAACGTGTCGGACACCGTTCCACACATGCCGCACTACATTCACCTGACCGGTGTCATGAGAGTGAGCTCTATGGATTGTAGTGATGCCTATTGTTTATCAAAAGGAGGTAGGTTGAAGATAGCTCTTGCGCTATAGTGTATATTGTTAGCGTCTGAAATGTCAGCGTAACGTCATCATCAACTGTAGCCTTTTCCAAGTAAATTATCACATTTTTTTTTTTTGTTTTTTTGTAACCTAGTGTTTGATCGCAATCCCACCTGAAGGTAAGCATTAATGCAATCGTTGATGGTAAAGCGCTCTAGTTTAATAAGAGGCTATTCACTCAAAAAAAATTCGTGATTAGGAAGGAAGACGGCAGCTGACCGAGGTGATGCATTGTTAAACCCAACAACATGACCAACGATGCTGCGCCAGAGGGAGTTTGATCTGTAGACCCTCTACGACCAAACTCCCGACCCAACAACATTTAACGCATCGCTTAGACCCATACTCCGTACGGCTTCACCAGATATCATGCCGGAACACGACGAATCGCTTGGCGGCAAGTCTGGTGCGTGATAACTTCTACCGGTGGTCGATGTTATGGCCTACCACCGAGAGAATACGTAAATGGAGATTAGGTTAGGTTAGGATACGTGAAGGAGCTAAATTATAATAATATATAAAAATAACTACGCTTGCTGCAGTTGAGCTGTGTATGGATAATCACATTTACCAGATACCGAGGCTTTGCAGTCCTTATGGCTTCTCAGACGGCCGAAAGTCTGAAAACCAGTCTTACCAATGAGTATCTTATTACCCAAGAAGTCCTCTCCAAGGATGTTGGCAAATATCCTACTCCCAACTACATTGGAGTCGACTTCCAGTTTAACCGGATATAATTAAATACGAGTATTTTATATAGAGCGGCTATCTATCTGACCTCCACAACCTAGTTACTAGGTAATTGGATACTTATTAGCAAGACTGGTTAGTAGACAGACTTTCAGCCTTCCGATTACCCATAACGACTGTCGAGCACCGGAGGGGTGTCGATATGTAAAAATGGTTATACTAAATAAGAATAGCCATCATCAGCACCCTAATTGCGTAACACAATATTATTATCACTTCGAATCATTTTGAAGCATATTCCTCCATATAACATGTCTGCTCAACACTGTAAATAACACAATGGATGTTGTTGAATTGTCATGATTTCATATTCATTCAAAGATTCTATAATAATGTCAACATTCGTATTCCTTTGTTTATAATAAAACATTATTAAGTCTAATCTATACTTCTTAATCGGTTAATTATTCTCATATTATAATAACACCGAGGTGCGACGCTACAAATAAAAATATTAGTAGATGAACCTCCCTTTGTGTTGAACCGGATGTAAGGCCACTGGAAGTGGTAGGGTAGGAAGTGACGCACGCACGCACCCAACCATTATGGCGTTGACGTATCTATGTAGATTATATCTACCTATCGCTGAAACTTTTTTGAGGATTTAAATAAATATCCGAGGAAAAAATAAAATTATAAAAACTAGCTTTGACCAGTGTGTGTTGCCAGTGATGACTTACGGAACTGAAATGCGGTCGCTCACAATGGGCCTCATACGAAGGCTCAGAGTCACACAAAGGGTGATGGAAAGAGCTATGCTCGGAGTTTCTCTGCGTGATCGAATCAGAAATAAGGAGATCCGCAGAAAAACCAAAGTCACTGACATAGCTCTTCGACTTGCTAAAATTAAGTGGCACTGGGCAGGGCATATTGCTCGTAGAACCGATGGCCAAACGGGCTGTAAGGACCTGGAGTGACGGACACGTACCGGAAAACGCAGAGTAGGGTGGCCCCCAACAAGGTGGACCGATGAAGGTCGCGGGAAGCCGATGGATGCGGGCAGCACAAGACTGGTCATCGTGGAAAGCCTTGGTGCAGGCCTTTGTCCCGCAGTGGACCTTTGTAGGCTGATGAAGAAAAATAAGAAGAAGATGAAGTTTACAAATACTTAGGTACCTACTTGGTAGCCTATCTTTGTAAATTAGTTTTTAATGCAATAAACATATTATTCAATAATTTTGGCTTAATGATCACAAATTTTCGATATCAGTAACCTCCATACTCTGCAAGAATATGGAG
Source organism: Sesamia nonagrioides (assembly GCA_017933935.1). Classification (NCBI taxonomy): domain Eukaryota; kingdom Metazoa; phylum Arthropoda; class Insecta; order Lepidoptera; family Noctuidae; genus Sesamia; species Sesamia nonagrioides. Next base: position 726,641 of record JADWQK010001917.1, read on the forward strand.
CGTATATTGAACTCGCGCCTCTTGGCATACATGGAAGATAACGATCTCCTCCTAAATTGGAAGTGGTTGCCGTCTCCCCAGATGTATCGTTAGCCTTCGAGCGGGTATGGCACGCTCGCCTTTTGAGTAAGCTTTCAGCATACGGCATATCCCCTGGCCTGACTGGTTGGGTAAAAGACTTCCTGACTGAACGATCCCTCCGAGTTGTTTTGACGGAGCCCATGGCGATTAATACTAGTGTACCTCAGGGGTCTGTCCTCTCTGCAAATCTATTTCTGGTACATATTAACGATCTGCTGATGCCCGGTATCTATGGGTATGCAAATGACAAAACAGTTATGGTGAGGGTAAGGAATCAATCCGGTCCCAAAGTAAGGCTATGGTACAGCGTACAAATGTTGCACTACAGGCTCCGAATCGGGTGAAGCCAATCCTGTAGCAAAACGCAAGCATGTCTATTCACTGCCAAAAGAAACCCGTTCACCTTGGCGCCTACTTTCGAAATGTATCCTTAGAGCGCACCGACACGACACAGCTTTTGGGAGTTGAGATTTCCTCGAACCTAAACTTTGGGTGATGCATTGAGTCTAAGGTGGCTGCCAGGAAACTTAGCGTTATTGCAAAAGTCCGGCGGTACTTCACACCAGGACAGCTGCTAATGTTATACAAAGCACAGGTCGGTTCAAGTGTGGAGTACTGCAGCTACATTTGGGTTGGTGTTGCAAGTTCCACCTGGCAGGTTTCGATTCGGTGGAGAGGCATGCGGCTGATTGGCGACCCAGATATCTGTAGTTCACAACGGTCTCCAAAACTTGGAGTACAGGCGAAGAGTAGCCAGCCTCTCGTTGTTCTAAAGGATACATTTTGGAAAGTTTGCGAAAGAATTGACCTGTCGTACAGCAGTATCCACCCTTACATTGTTGACATCACTACAATCAGGATGAAGCATTTTATCTCTCGTCTTTTATAAGCACACTCGAGGGATTGGAACAATTTCCCAGCGGCGGTCTTTCCGTTGGACTACAATTAACAGTCTTCAAGGCTAGAGTGAATAGGCTCTTAATAAACTAGCGCGCTATACCATCAACGATTGCATCACTGCTTACCATCAGGCGGGCTTGCTGTCAAGCACTAGTTTATAAATATAAAAAAATGGCAAAACGGAACTCTTATAAGATTTGTTTATTCTCCGTCTAGTGTTCATCCCTTTTGTCCCAGGAACATGAGACATCAAAGTGAAATTAATAGCAAATACTCGGAGGTGCGCTTAAACAATACGGCAGTTTAATTCTCGGAATCAAAACCTATAGCCCCTTGTTACGAAACGAAATCTAAGTTTAGTTCCGAGACTTAACATTTGAGTCAGTATTTATATTTCAAACTTTATTGAGGTTAAGTCAAACTTCTTAATACAAAACTGATAACTTGGTACTGATCTAAAGTTGGCCTTTTTATAAAAAGAATTGCATTTATATAATGGTTCGGTTCAAAATTCAATAACCATTTAGGTGGTTTAAATCTGATCTAAATAAAATCCATGTTTTGTAATGAGGGGATAGAGTGTTTCCCGTTGGTCTAGATTCATGACATATGGCAATAAGCAAGGTGATGTAGAACAAGTAAAGCAAAACATCCGTAAACGATAAGTTTTTAATTACATACCTACTAATTTGTATGGAACCCGCGGTTCGTGAGTCAGACTTGTTTATAACCGATTTTTTTAAAGATTTTGTTAATTTCTTATGTAAACAGTCTACATAACAGTAGACGCTGGAAAAGGTGTGGATATATTCATAGCAATTTAATTATTGCATATCTAGACTATTGTTTTATCATCTGCCTAACATTTTCCTAGCCACGGGGTCAGTTTCCAATCTAACTGGATGCAACTGAATACATTCGGGTATTAGAGTAATAACTCTTCTTCTTCCTCAGCCTATAGATGTCCACTGCTGGACAAAGGCCTCCCCCAAGGCTTTCCACGATGACCGGTCTTGTGCTGCCCGCATCCATCGGCTGCTGTAAGGCGGCTGGAGATGATGGAATTACGGCTGAGCTTCTGAAAGCGGGTGGCAAACCGGTTCTTAAAGCGCTTCAGAAGCTATTTAATTCCGTCATTCTTAAAGGCGAAACGCCTAAGGCGTGGCACAGGAGCGTGGTGGTTTTGTTTTTCAAAAAGGTGACAATACCCTCCTGAAAAACTACAGACCGATATCCCTCCTGAGCCATGTCTACAAGCTGTTTTCTAGGGTCATCACGAATCGTCTCGCTCGCAGGTTTGACGACTTCCAGCCTCCCGAACAAGCAGGCTTCCGAAAAGGCTTTAGCACCATAGACCATATTCATACGCTGCGGCAAGTTATACAGAAGTCCGAGGAGTATAACAAACCACTATGCTTGGCGTTTGTGGACTATGAGAAGGCCTTCGATTCGATTGAGACTTGGGCGGTGCTACAGTCTCTCCAGCGGTGCTAAATTGACCATCGATACATTGAGGTGATAAAGTGTTTGTACAAAAACGCCACCATGTCAGTCCGTCTCCAGGATCAGGACTCGAAACCGATCCAACTGCAGCGTGGAGTGAGACAAGGAGATGTCATATCTCCTAAATTGTTCACTGCTGCGTTGGAAGATGTCTTCAAGGTCCTGGACTGGAAAGGATTTGGCATCAACATCAACGGCGAGTACATCACTAATCTCCGTTTCGCAGATGATATCGTGGTCATGGCTGAGACCCTGGAAGACTTGGGCAAAATGCTCAATGACCTCAGCAGAGCTTCCCAACAAGTGGGTCTAAAATGAACATGGATAAGACGAAGATCATGTCGAACTCTCATGTCGCACCCACTCCAATTGTAGTTGGTTGCTCTGCACTCGAAGTTGTTGACGAGTATATATACCTGGGACAGAAAGTCCAACTAGGTAGGTCCAACTAGGTAGGTCCAACTTCGAGAAAGAGGTGTCTCGGCGAATCCAGCTCGGTTGGGCAGCGTTCGGGAAGCTACGCTACATCTTCTCGTCGTCCAAGATACGACAGTGTCTCAAGACGAAAGTCTTTGACCAGTGTGTTGCCAGTGATGACTTACGGAACTGAAACGTGGTCGCTCACAATGGGCCTCATACGAAGGCTCAGAGTCACACAAAGGGCAATGGAAAGAGCTATGCTAGGAGTTTCTCTGCGTGATCGAATCAGAAATGAGCAGATCCGCAGAAGAACCAAAGTCACCGACATAGCTCTGCGAGTCGCTAAACTCAAGTGGCAGTGGGCAGGGCACATTGCTCGTAGAACCGATGGCCGATGGGGCAGCAAGGTTCTGGAGTGGCGGCCACGTACTGGAAGACGCAGCGTAGGGAGACCCCCAACAAGGTGGACCGATGACCTGGTGAAGGTCGCGGGAATAACTCTAGAGTAATGGTGTTTAATATCTATTGGGTATACCCTGACCAACCCTTCAGAGAAAGGAGGCGTGATATTATGTTATTCAAGAATAATAGAAGTAACAGTCATTGTATACACTTCAACAGATTACATTCACAATTTGACAGCATGTCATATCAGTTTACATATTAATACCTCATTTATTCACACGATGAACAGACCTTTATCATAACTTAATACAATTTATTATTCCGCTGTCATTTCGAAGCTTTAGATCTTCAATGCTTTCAATGCATTAGGACTGAAACACACTAATAATTTGTAATTAGAATGAACTCATAAGTCGTTTTATTGTTTTGACATTATGTTATTCAAGAATAATAGAAGTAACAGTCATTGTATACACTTCAACAGATTACATTCACAATTTGACAGCATGTCATATCAGTTTACATATTAATACCTCATTTATTCACACGATGAACAGACCTTTATCATAACTTAATACAATTTATTATTCCGCTGTCATTTCGAAGCTTTAGATCTTCAATGCTTTCAATGCATTAGGACTGAGACACACTAATAATTTGTAATTAGAATGAACTCATAAGTCGTTTTATTGTTTTATTTTTTGTGGTTGCTGGTACGCATATGTTTATGTATCACATGAGGTACAAATACTTAACAAATATTACAAGCCGCCCCTGAGAGGAAAATACATGTTAATTTTATTTAAAAAAAGAAATGAAACGAATTTGACACAAGCGAAAATCAAATCTATAGAGGAAAATTCGCCAAGGCCGCAGATGACTACAATCACAAGTTCCAAAAGAGCAAGTTTTGACTTTGAATTTTGGTTACAGGTCACACACGGTGAATAACTAAAACTGTCCGTGAAAATGCTCAGTCGCAGACAACCGCCAGCTGCATGAAGGTCGATATTTTGATGAAAGTCTGAACTAGTCATTTACAATGTTTATCAACCCGTGTAAATGAGGTGATGATTTTCTACTTGAGGTGATTTGGTTGATTTATTTCTGTAAATAGGTTTGTACAAATATTTTCACAAGACAATCATATATACACATGTGTATATATTTCTTTTCAATTAGATGAATTCTAAAGATAGGCTATTTCTAAGAAAGGCCGAAAATTTTCGCGCTGTAGATGTCACATGTCTTCGAATTTTCGGCTCAGTTCTTCTCACGTTTTTTGAGAGGAGTGGCAATTATATAAATAACACAAATTAAAGCGCGCATATATCATGCACTGATCTACCACTGCTCCAATAAATATTGAATAGAATACTCTTTATTATTTACACCATATCGACGCTTGAAAGGCAATCATATCTAAGCGACAAAAATTCGTAAATTGAGTTATATACATCCAACGACGCAGAAAAATGTGGCGGTTCGAATGGTTTATATAACTCAATTTACGAATTTTGTCGCTTATATATGATTGCCTTTCAAGCGTCGATATAGATTACAAAAACATAAAGATAAAGATTTTACAAAGGGTGACACAATAGGCGGTCTTATCGCTAAGAGCGATCTTTTTAGCGATCGGTTCATGACTATAATATTTATTTTAGCAATTTTGAAAAAAATGTGGCACTGTAAGTAGGCATCCGCTTAGAGAAAATCGACACGTAATGGAAGTAAAAATATTAATAATAATAATAATTTATTTCGGACAGTAGGTAGGTTTGACAGCCTCCGTGGCGTAGCGGTAGCGAACGCGGCCATTGCGCAAGGAGGCGCGGGTTCGATCCCCGCACAGTGCAAATATTTGCATGCATGAATATGAATATTTGCACTGGTCAGGTCGTGCCTCGGAAAGCACGTTAAGCCGTTGGTCCCGGTTGCCATACGAACATCTAGTGGCAGTCGTTACGGGTTGTTGGAGCCCTCAAAAGTCTAACAATTGGTTTAACTGCAATGCATATAGATATCGCCTTCGGGTTGTGGAGGTCAGACGGCAGTCGCTTCACGGAAAATATCGAAGTTTAGCCAAAATCAGCAGTTACACTGGTAAAAGCGGACCCCAGACCCCAAAGCTGAAAAGCTATGGATGCGACTGGGATTAACGCTGAGATGATGAGTAGGTATTCATATTCGGTTAGTACTAAAAAATCTTAAGCCTATGTTAGTAGTAATAACACACACAAGTTCGACAGTCGAAGAAATACTAAGTGTGCTCAAACCCTAAAACGAAAATGTTCCCAACTCGCTTATGAATACGATTTATTTTCGTTATTCAAAATGATTCATCAACTTTTCATTGCGATCGAAATGAATGAGAAGTCGAAAGTCATTCTAGTTAAATGACTCGTGATTAATGATACTTAGAGCTTACAGCTCACCAGTTTATTATGACCCGTGGTAAACTTAGGATCTATTATAAAAATGTACTATTTATGTAGCTGGACTTACAGTGGTCCACTTGAAGTACTTAGCCCATATCGAAAATGTAAACTGTAGGGTAATTACGTAACACACTATCAGTAGCAATGGGTTTCATTTTGACAGATCAACAACATTCATTGCGTTATTTACATTGTCGAGTAGACAATGAGTAGAGACATTGTTCGAACATATGGACCAACTAGCTTTCCGCCCGCGGCTTCGCCCGCGTGGAGCTCGGTTATATCGCGCTTTTTAGATTTCCCTCGGGAACATAATTTTTTTCCGGGATAAAAGGTAGCCTATGTTCTTTCTCACGGTCTAAAGATTGTCTGTGCCAAATTTCATCAAAATCGGTTGAGAGGTTTAAGCGGGAAAGCGTAACAGACAGACAGACAGACCGAGTTACTTTCGCATTTATAATATTATATAGTACTAGCTTTCCGCCCGCGGCTTCGCCCGCGTGGAGGTCGGTTATATCGCGCTTTTTAGGTTTCCCTCGGGAACATCAAATTTTTCCGGGATAAAAGGTAGCCTATGTTCTTTCTCGGGGTCTAAAGATCTGTGCCAAATTTCATCAAAATCGGTTGAGAGGTTTAAGCGGGAAAGCGTAACAGACAGACAGACAGACAGACAGACAGACAGACAGAGTTACTTTCGCATTTATAATATTAGTATGGATATGGATGGACTAGCAATATGCTTCGAAATGATTTGAACTGACAGTAATACTTTGTTACGCAATTAAGGTGCTGGTTGAAAGGTAATTTTAAAAAAAGGAAAGGATATTACGGCGCAGTTTTGACGGGAAAGCTAAGATGAGTGTCACGAGCATTTTTCACTGGACTTTCAAAATTATTTAAAGTGTCGTTTAATAAATAAAAGCGCGTGATTTATGTAGTAAAAAATTCATAAAGAACATTGAAATATCGCAGCATAGTGGCCACATCATGACTCTGCATCAAACCTTCCTCATAGACGGTTCACGCGGCCGTCTTTTTCAACTGTCATTGGCGATATCCGCCATTATTGTGAAATAAAATTTTCAAAGAATTTCTATAATTTGTTACATGTGTTATTAGCAAAACTGTGGTATATATTCTACAGAGGCCATTGATCAAGAGTTGAGGTTGAGGATATTATGGCATCTGCTATGCGAGCATCTAACTCGTGCGAAAAGGTTACCATGTGCTTTTCATACATTTATAAAGATGAAGGATGCGCTTATGTGTCAGAAACCCATTCAGACTTTAGAATACGGCAGACGACATAATGCACCCTTGACATCTCTCCATTTCGTACAAACTTGATTTTTATTTATATTAGCTAAAAGTATTATTTTTATTAATTAAAAAAAAACCTTGCACGACACTAGGAATTACTCCTGTTTCGAGGGTGCGTTAACAAACATTTAAAAACACATATACTAACAGCCAGACCCGGAACAATTACCTGACCATACAAATATTTGTTCCGTGCAGGAATCGAACCCGAGATCGCTCAGCTACTGCGCTAACTCTGTAGTCGCCATTATCGCACTGAGAAATGTCAGAATAGCATTGTGCTGCACTGTAATATACGGTATTAAACGCAGGTGCAGGAAGCTTTTTCAGCTTTGGAGTCTGGGGTCCGCTTTACCAGTCTAACTGCTGATTTGGCTAAGCTTCGATATTTTCCGTGAAGCGACTGCCGTCTGACCTCCACAACCCGAAGGCTAAATTGAAGCATTGCAGTTAGACCAAATGTTAGACTTTTGAGGGCTGTGCACTGTAAAATAAGATACTAGCGGCCGCCAGCGACTTCGTTCGCGTGGTTTAGTTATGCTCTGCTCCTATTGGTCGCAGCGTGATGTTATATAGCCTAAAGCCTTCCTAGATTAATGGGCTATCCAATGCAAAAAGTTTTTCAAATCGGACCAGTAGTTCCCGAGATTAGCGCGCATAAACAAACAAACAAACTCTTCAGCGTTATATATTAGTATAGATTAAACGCAGACATTCAATAAAATGTGAAAAAGCTTGACAATATCCGAAAAACATGTTTTGTGAAGTAAAGCTGCGTCACTTCACAACCAAGCTACTCATCATAAAAGGCGGACAAAGTTAGCAAATGTTACATAAAATTATGACTGCCTGAAGCGCTCCATTGTCAACCAAAACTCGCCTTTTCTCATTTAGAAACAAAGTCCAAAATCCAATTTTCCCCCAAATCACTTAAGCAGGGTAACCCACCATTAGTTTTACGCATAGTGCTATCAAAAATTCAAGATGGTGGCGAAACTCAGACACTTTGTGAAACCGTTAGTCTGACCCTAAGAATTATTAATAAGTGTAGCACATCGTTGAGTGTCGTTTGGTCTTTGCTTCTGAATATTTTTCCTAGCTTCAGAGTAGGTTAAGGATGATAGGTATGAGGCTTGAGTAAAAAGCTTTTTTATGTGAGGTAACAGATGTCCGAAAATTCATGGTTAAATTTCAAGTAGGTAGAGGAAATGTGTATGAAATAGAAATTTGTTTTCAAATTTTATTTTTACTCAGGATAAACTGGTTTTTAATATTTCATTTTAAGTGTCTTCAAGGCTAGAGTGAATCGGCGCTTAATGAACTAGCGTGCTTTGCCATCAAGAATAATATAAAAAAAAATACATTAGCATAAAGACATTCTGCAGACATGATGGACAGATCCTATACTGCGGTCACGCCAGATGATAAGCAGTGTAAAAATCAAGCCTATTCACCTCCTTATACTACTCCGTATAAATAAATAATTTTGCTTATATCGATCAATTCTATTCCGTCAATATTGTATAACTGTTTTGGGCTAAAAGCATTTCTAGAAGTGGAAAGACCATAAAAATCTCTCCTGAAAGTGGTGTAATTTAAATCGTATACAAACCCTTCTTAAAACCATTACTCAATAAGTGTCCTGCACACATTGAACAATGGGCACAAAAAATACTCTTTTTTGTGTATAAGCTATTCCGCTTTTCCATTTAGCCATTCTGCTTCAAGACTAAACAAATTCCTCGGTATGATAAATATGATTTTAAGCTCAACAAGAAAAGAAGAAAAATTAAATAATCTTTAGAGTCATTAAACTGGCTAAAATGCAAGAGCTATAACGAATTTTAAACTCTGTTACAAAGTAGCATGCGATAATAGTGACGATAAGGGACACGCATAAACACTCAAACACAAATAGATCACACCAAACCACATAGAGACCACAGCACACACACATGCTTTCCTAGATTTAAGTGAATTTCTTTTTTTTTTTACATATTATAAACCCTGCCTCCTAATCCTCCTAATGCCTAGTAATCCTGCCTGATGGTAAGCAGTGACGCAATCGTTGATGGTAAAGCGCACTAGTTTATTAAGAGCCTATTCACTCTAGCCTTGAAGACACTCAAATTGTAGTCCGACGGAAACACCGCCGCTGGCAAACTATTCCAGTCCCTCGATGTACGCGGTATAAAGGAGGAGGCGAAACGCTTCGTCCGGATCGTAGTGGTGTTAACAACGTAAGGGTGGAAACCAGCCGTACGACGGGTCGTCCGCTGGTGGAACGGAGATGGGGAATTAAATCATGCAATTCCATCGCACACTCCCCGAAATGCATCCTATAGAACACCGAAAGGCTGGCTACTCTACGCCTGTGCTCTAGGCTTTGGAGACCGACTCGAGTTAGATCAGGGTCACCAATCTGGGGGTGCGTGGCAGAAAACCTTCCCGAGTGCTCAGTGGCTGCTGGTCCTCTTGTTGTTTCCTTGAGGACGAGCAGACGCTGGGCCGGTGCACCCTGGGCGTGGGCAGCAATCTCTTCGTGACTATTGTGCAGGAGGAGATTGTTGTCCACGGCGAATTTCTGCCGGAGCGGAGGGGTCGCTCCCGAGGGCTCCCTATCTACGCTCTGCAGCGGAGCGTACGAATAGGGAGCGAGGTGGTGTAGACCGCGGGCCGTTTTCACAGTCCGCAGTCTAGGGGTCACGTCGCGTGACCGAGGTGGTGAAGACCGTGGGTTTCTCCTCAACCTGCGGTCTATGGGCACCCGTGGCGATAGAGGGTTTACAGCCACGGTGCTGGGTGGTGGGTAGGCTAGGTTAGATGTAGGATAGTTTTAGGCTTATATAATTAAGGGGAGAAAAAAAAAATTGAAGAAAAAATCAAAGAGAAAATACATAAAATTTATTAAAAAACCAAAGTACAAAAATATAAAAAAGAAAAATAAAATAAAATAAAATACCAAAAATATATTTAGTTAGTTTTAGATACCGAACAGCGGGCGGTATAACCTGCACCGGAGGCATCCGCGGGCCTCGGGAGGATTAATACCCTCCCAAAAAGAGCGGCCGCATCGCCTTGGGGAAGCGATGTGCGTAATACCTATCGTAAAAAATGAAAATGTCGAGTAATGAGAAATGCGATTTGTCGTGCGATCCGGCTGACGCCCGGCGCTCGCAGGTATCCGGGCCTGCGAGTGATAAATTGGTTACCGATGAACGCGCAGGGGTAGGCGACCAGGCCCCTGCTGCCGTTATTGCTACTGGAAGCGATGCGATCATGGATAAGGAAGGTGCCTGTCCCGATGGGGACCTAGGATTGCGAGGGTGCACTTCTAAATTCTGGAGGAAGCGCCTGAGAAGCACCAACTTGGGGTCGGGCCTCTCTTCCAGCGAGGAGAACCTGCCACCCCCCAAAGTGCCAACGGCACAAAGAGGGCGGACCCGCACGGTGGCGGGGAAAGCCCCCGCTCGATTGCCGGGCCGTGACCGTGTGAGTCGGTTTGTGGCGTCTTCTCAGCCCGTTACACCAGCTTCCACAGAACGTCCAGCAGGAAGCGTGGAGAGCGATCCCGGACCTCCTACAATGGACCTGAGTGAGGACTCCTCTTCCTCGATGCCGTCCTTGCTAAGGTCGAACAGGGCGGAGACGAACGCCGCAAAGCGGGCGCAACGAAAGGCGGTGGCGGCTGACGAGGTCAGCGAGATGGCTCGACTGGCCCGAGAACGACGCTCTGCTCAGGCGGCCTCTGGAGAGAGCCCATCGGCGGTGGAGCTCAGTCGCCAAGCTTTGGACGGTGTGGACATCATCCTTAAGGTTGCCACCAAATCGGGCAACCTGAAGGGCACATTCGCGCGCGCTCTAAAGGAGGCGGCTGAGGACATCAAGGAGGTGGTTGGGGTCCTCATTAATCGCACAAGCTCGGAGGAAACAGCGAAGCTGTGGGAGGAGAATAGCCGTCTCAGATCTGAGCTCGAGGACCTCAAACGGGAGCTTGCCGAGCAGAGAGCGGAATGGCAGCAGAGGCGTCCTGCTGCCATTGTGTCCGCTCCCATTGTGACCCCGCCATTATCGGCTCCGTCACCGGCCCCTGCCCCTGCCCTGTCTGCGGATAAGGATGTTCAGGGAATCGTCCGCAGCATAAATGCCCGCCTGCAGGCCTTGGAGACGAGGCTCCTTCCGGCGGAAAATCTCCGCCCGCCGCTGGCTGCAGACAGGCGTAGAAAGGAGGAGCCTGCTAAGTCGGTCCCGGCATCCGCAGCCGGTAAAGGAGCTAAAAAGTCTATGGGGAGGCCCAAAAAACCTGCGCAGAACGCGTCAACTTCCCAGACGACCGCACCTCCGGCGACCGCAACCACGGAGACGTGGACAACTGTCGTCAAGAAGGGCCGCCGCAAGAAAGCAACGGCACCCAAGAAGGCGCAGGGACCACCTAGGGCCAAAGTGCCTCGCTCCTCGGCTGTAGTCATTACACTGCAGCCCGGAGCCATTAAAAAGGGCTTGACTTACAAGGCGGTCCTGATGGGGCTAGATCAAAAGTCGCGCTCCCAGATCTTGGCACACAGACCGGCCTTAAAATGAGGCCGACAATGACGGGGGCGCGGTTACTCGAGGTGTCGGGTGCCTCTAGCGCCGAGAAGGCAGACACCCTGGCCACCAGATTGAGGGAGGTCCTCAACGCGGAGGACGTTCGGGTATCCAGGCCGACGAAGACCGCTGATTTGCGGATAGACGGACTGGACGATGCAACGACTCCAGATGAGGTTGTGGCGGCTGTTGCCAGAGTTGGTGGATGTCCGCCCGAGGACGTGCGGACGGGCGAGATCCGCGCCGATGCTTCCGGACTTGGCGCGATCTGGTTGCGATGTCCGGTGGCGGTGGCCAACAGAATCGCCGCCACTAAGCGTCTGTTGGTAGGGTGGGTTGCAGCGAGGGTGAAGCTGTTGCATCCCAGGGCCTTGCGGTGCTACCGTTGCCTTGATATTGGACATATTAGGGTACGGTGCACTGCTGAAGTAGACCGCAGCGAACTGTGCTATCGCTGCGGCCAGGCCGGCCACAAGGCGGCCCAGTGCTCCGCGGCGCCAAACTGCAGCCTCTGTACAGATGCAGGGAGGCCTGCTGGGCACAGAATGGGCGGGAAGGCCTGTGGCGCGCCCACCCGAAAATCGAAGAGAAGGGTTGTCAAGGCTGCCGGGGGCTCTTTACACCCCCCACAGCCTGGCAACCCTTCGGCCGACTCCCGGCCTAAGAATGGTGCGGAGGGAATGGATTGCGCATAACGGCGCTCTACCATTTTCTCCAGGGCAATATCAACCACTGTGCCAGAGCTCAGGATCTTTTCTCTCTACTTCAGAGCATGGCAGAGTGGTCGATTCACGTGGCTGTGGTCGCTGAACCGTATTTTGTCCCACCCAGGGATAACTGGGTCGGAGATCTGGACGGTTTGGTGGCCATCATTGGCGGGGCTCTTGTCAACCCGTCCCGAGGTCACGGCTGGGTGGCCGCCCTCGCGGACGGTATTGGTACGGTTGGGGCGTATTTCTCGCCCAACAAGAGTCTCGCTGACTTCGAGACGTTCCTTGTCGAGTTGGGTGCCGTTGTGGCCCAACTCCACCCTCGCCCGGTGCTGCTACTGGGGGATCTCAACGCCAAGTCTGCGGCGTGGGGGTCCCCTGTGACCGACAATAGAGGCGAGGTACTTGAGGAGTGGTTGGTCACGACAGGCTTGACCGTCCTAAATCGGGGCTCGGTTCACACGTGTGTGCGACAGCGGGGCGGGTCTATAGTGGACGTCTCGTTTGCTAGCCCCGCTCTCGCAAGCCGTGTCCGCGACTGGCATGTCGCCGCGGAGGTGGAGACATTGTCGGATCATCGATACATCCGTTTCGACGTCTCCGCCCAGACCGCTGGCGGCCGCGGATCATCAGCCCCGCGAGCAGACGGTCCGCGCTGGGCGCGTAAGCGCATCGACAGGGAGCTTCTCGAGGAGGCCGCTATTGTCCAGGCCTGGATCCGGGAGTCGGCATCCTACGGACCCGTCGACGTCGAACAGGAGGCCCTGTGGTTTCGCGGGGCAATGACGCAAATATGCGATGCGTCCATGCCCCGGATCCACGTGCACTCTGGAAGGCGCCAGGTGTACTGGTGGACCGCCGAGATCGCGCAGCTACGTGTTGAGTGCGTGGCGGTTCGACGCCGGTACACCCGATACCGGAGGAGACGTCGTCGGGTCCTTGACGAAGAAGCCGCGCTGTATGAGGTGTACCGCGCGGCAAAGAAGGCTCTGTGGCTGGCCATCTACGAAGCGAAGACGCGAGCCAGGGAGGAGATGTTGGAGACTCTAAACAGGGATCCGTGGGGGCGTCCATATCGCGCGGTCCGAGGGAAACTTCGAGCCACGGCGCCCCCACTTACGGAGAGCCTTCAACCGGAGCTGCTGGAGGAGGTGGTCGCAGCACTCTTCCCGGCCAGAGCGGAGCATACGCCACCGTCGATGGCTCTGTCCACAGCCACAGAGTCTACAGAGGAGAACGCCATCAGCGTCCCAGAAGTGACACAGGCAGAGATGAGGGCGGCCGTGATGCGGCTCCGGGCCAAGAATGTGGCTCCGGGGCCCGACGGGATCCACGGCTGCGTGTTAGCCCTCGCTCTGCAGGAACTCGAGCCCCAACTTAGAGGGCTCTATACAGCGTGCCTTGAGCGGAGCCAGTTTCCCACTTTGTGGAAATCCGGTCGTCTGGTCCTGCTCAGGAAGGCCGGGCGCCCTGCGGACTCGTCGTCCGCGTACCGGCCCGCGCTAGTAGACGAGTGCTACTAGACGAGGTGGGTAAGTTGTTTGAGCGAATCATTGCCGCCCGCCTCGTCAGCCACTTGCGCAGAGAGGGGCCGGACTTGGACGACAGTCAGTTTGGGTTTCGGCATGGGCGCTCCACCATACATGCTTTGACGCGCGTGAGAGCCCTGGCGGAGGAAGCGGTGTCCCGGGGCGGGGTGATGTTCGCGGTGTCTTTGGACATCTCCAACGCTTTTAACACCCTACCCTGGAGTTGTATTCGGGAGGCACTGCGGTACCATCAAGTGCCTCCCTACCTCCGTCAAATAGTTGGGGCTTATCTGTCCGAGAGATGTGTCACTTACATGGGACGTGATGGCGGACACCAGCGCCGCATGTCGTGCGGTGTTCCACAGGGTTCGGTCCTAGGTCCGCTCCTGTGGAACATCGGTTACGACTGGGTGCTGAGAGGCGAGCTCAGACCGGGGGTAGACCTGACGTGTTATGCGGACGACACGCTGGTCACCGCCCGGGGGAGCTCGCATAGGGAAGCAACGTTGCTGGCGACGGCTGCGGCATCACAGGTGGTGGGCCGTATACGTCGCCTAGGCCTGGAGGTAGCCCTCAACAAGTCGGAGGCCATGGTGTTTCATGGTCCCCGGCGGGCGCCGCCACTCAGCTCACATATCGTGATCGGGGGGATTCGGATCGCTGTCGAGTCCACTATGAAGTACCTAGGATTGGTGCTCGACAGCCGGTGGGACTTCGGCCCCCACTTCCGGCGGCTGGCGCCCAAGTTGTTGGGGGCGGCTAGGGCGCTTTCAACGTTGCTTCCCAACCTGGGGGGAACGAGCGCCGCTTGCAGGCGGCTCTACATGGGAATCGTGCGATCGATGGCCCTGTATGGGGCCCCGGTGTGGGCTTTTGACCTGACGGCCGGCAGCATCGCTGTACTGCGAATACCGCAGAGAGTGATGGCCGTCAGAGTCATACATGGGTATCGCACGATCTCCTATGAGGCGGCCTGCCTACTAGCTGGAACCCCGCCCTGGGACCTGGAGGCGAGGGTCCTCGCGTCTCTGTACCGGTGGCGTGAGCAGGCGCGAGAACGGGGCGAACGGCCGATGCAGCGTCAGCTTGCGCAGCGTTGGTCGCAGTTCAGCGAGGTCCTGGTGGCGGAATGGCGGGACAGGCTTTCACGCCCTACCGCCGGCCTCACCACCATCGAGGCCATCCGGCCGGTACTGGCGGACTGGCTCGGGAGAAGGCATGGCTCCCTGACGTTTCGGGTGACACAGGTGCTCTCGGGGCATGGTTGCTTCGGAAAGTACCTGTGTCGCATAAACAGGGAGCCGGACGCCCGGTGTCACCACTGCGTCGACTGCCGGGAGGGTACGGTGCAGCATACGCTGTCAGAGTGTGCCGCTTGGGAGGAGCTGCGCCGTGTCCTCATCTCTGAAATAGGCAGTGACTTGTCGCTGCCGGCCGTAATCAAGTCGATGGTCCGCAGCGAAGAGTCCTGGGATGCGGTGGTTTCCTTCTGCGAAACAGTTGTCTCGCGGAAGGAGGCTGCGGAAAGGGAGAGGGAGATCTCGTCCTCTCACCCGACCCGCAGCAGGCGTACCGGGCGTCGTCGGAGGGCGGATAACGCCCTCTTCCAGCCCCCCTAAATGGGTTCAGGGGCGATAGACTAGGGGACATCTGTCGCCCCCCAAACATCAGGACCCGAGGTGGCGGCGCGAAGTGTTCCACGCGTGCTACTCTTAGACGTCACGGGGGGAGTCCTACACCTCACTCCCCCCCTTGACCCGAGGAGGCCTACGGTGGTGGGCCAGCACCAATCGGGAGTTGCGGAAGCAGTATTAGTTCTCGCAGCCCCCGGTGTAGGTGTGAGAAGGAACAACCGGGTGGTTTTTAGTCAGTAAGAGTCTGACAGACCCCGTCGCCCGCCCCAGGGCGGCGGACATCCATGAGGATTTTCCACCAGGAAAAAAAAAAAGGGTCACCAATCAGCCTCTTTGCACGTCTCTCCACTGAATCCAAAGTGGCCAGGTGACACTTGGCAGTACCAGGCCAAATGTGGCTGCAGTAACCACACACGAACGGACCTGTGCTTTGTTTAACATTAAAAGCTACCCAGGTGTGAAGTAATGCCGGACCTTTGCAATAACGCCAAGTTTCCTGGCAGCCACCTTAGCCTTGGATGCCAATGAACCGCCCAAAGTTAAGGTCCGAAGAAATCTCAACTCCCAAAAGCTGAAGGTTTTCGGAACACTCCAAGAACACATTCCGAAAAGTAGGAGCCAAGGTGAACGGGCTCCTTTTGGCGGTGAAAAGACACGCCTGTATTTTGGCGGCATTGAATGCTACAAGATTAGCATTGCCCCATTCGGAGACTGCTTGCAGTGCAACACTCGTTCGCTCAACCATGGCCTCTCTTTCGGACCGGATTGATTCCGTACTAGGCCGAGCACCCGGCAGGTATCTCTCTACAACTGTGCTGTCATCTGCATACCCATAGATACCGGGCATCAGCAGATCGTTAATATGCAGCAGGAACAGAGTTGCAGAGAGAACAGACCCCTGAGGAACACCGGCATTAGTTGACATGGGCTCAGAAGAGCATCCATCGACAACAACTCGGAGGGACCGTTCAGTCAGGAAGTCTTTTACCCAGCCAGTCAGGCTAGGGGAAATGCCGTACGCTGGAAGCTTACTCAAAAGGCCAGCATGCCATACCCGGTCGAAGGCCTTCGAGACATCAAGGGAGACAGCAATCGCTTCCCCATTCTTCTCGAGGGCCTCGCCCCACAAGTGAGTGGCATACACTAGTAGGTCCCCAGTTGACCGATTGCGGTGAAACCCGTACTGTCGGTCACTGAGGAGATCGTTACCTTCCAGGTATGCCAAGAGGCGCGAGTTCAATACCCGCTCCATAATTTTGCAAAGTATGGAAGTGATCGAAATCGGCCGATAGTTGGCAGGATCGGCACGACTACCCTTCTTGGGCACGGGCTGCATGTTAGCAAGCTTCCAGGACTTGGGCACTATACCAGTCCTAAATGAGAGGCGATACAAGCGCGTCAATACAGGAGACAACTCGGGCGCACAAGCTCTAAGAACAATCGCTGGTATACCATCCGGACCACTAGCCTTATCCACGTCCAGACGACACAGTACTCTCAGAACCTCCTTGTTCCTAATGCGAACCTCAAAAACCGCCTCCTTCTTTGCCAGCATCACTGCTTCTCAGAAGGAGGTGACGGCCTGCCATGCACTCTTGCTCCGTACCATGGCCTGGACCAGGGTCGGACGCGAGAGATCGCCTCCGATTGCCGCTACGAGGACACGGCGGTGCTCTACCCAAGCCGGGCAGACCTCCACCGTATGCTCCACCATGTCCTCAGGGCGATCCACAGAATGGTGACACCCTGGCATTTCCTCCCGCCTAATACGGAACAGGAACCTCCCGAAACAGCCGTGTCCGGTGAAGACCTGCGTCAGGCGGAAGGTGAGGGCGCCGTGACGCCTCTCTAGCCACTCTTCAAAAAGGGGACTTACCGCCGCTATATTGGCGTGCCCAGGGTAGGAGCCCCCTCAGGGCGGCCCGTTTCAGTCTGGATGCCAAACTACTTCATCGTCGACCCGACACCGATGACCTACCGTTATGTGGGAAACTGACGCTGGCGCGTTCTAGGGACCATAAAAACTCATGGCATCAGACTTGTGCAGGACAACCTCGAGTCACAATTGCCAGATCCTCTCCACGATTGTCGCACCCCGAGGGTCTCCGCATCGGCCGCCGCCAGGTGCGACCTCCCTTGTGCCAGAACTAGTGTGCCGTCAGCGTAACATACTACGCTGACGCCGATAGGAAGGTCGGCGCGCAGCACCCAGTCCTACCCGATATCCACGATGCGGCCCCAGGACCAATCCCTGAGGAACATCGCACGACCAGCTTGATATGCTCTCGTCTGTACATGATCAATTCACTATTTTCTAATTTTATTTCAGATATTTCGTTACAAAGAAGAAATTGGAACATTAAATTGAGTTTTATTCCATGAATCAGCCGATGAAATTCATTGAATTTATTCTCTACGTACATTTAGAAGAAAAATGAATAGAATTTTAAACTATACGAGTATTCATTTTGTATTCGCTTTTATTTTTACTATATTATATTCAGGTAATAAAAATTGAATAAACTCCAATGGAGTAAAAAATATATTTCATATAAAAATTATTTATATTAAATCGAAATCCTAATAATTTTCTTCTCTGCTCTCCTGAAAATACTATTGAGTTGCGTTCAATCATATAATTTAAGAACAATAAATTTAAATTTATTACAAAAAAGTTAAATTAGTAGTAAATTTATTACTTTTTTTATCTCAATCTAATCTCATTTTGAATTCCTAAAGTACTAAATCGCCTAGTTATTGATTAGTGTGATGCAAGCACTTTGTATCTCATTTTAAATGATCTGTTATTTAAGTTCTTATGAGGAATATATTCTAGTAATAATAGTCTAGCATTGACATTTAAATGATAATTCATTAATAACTGTGTTCAACAAATTATCGGCTGCCAGCCCTACAAGTATTTAGTTTCAATTTATATCGTTAGTCAAGCATAATTTTGTAAGCAAACATGGAAAGAAAAAGACGAGTTCTCGCATCAAATATGATATTTAAAGCCATAGATAATAATGTCTAACTGAGCATGAAATCCCACCCACTCCAATTCTAGTTGGTTGCCCTGCACTCGAAGTTGTTGACGAGTATATATACCTGGGACAAACAGTCCAACTAAGTAGGTCCAATTTCGAGAAAGAGGTGTCTCGTCGAATCCAGCTCGGCTGGGTAGCGTTCGGGAAGCTACGCTATATCTTCTCGTCGTCCAAGATACCACAGAGTCTCAAGACTAAAATCTTTGACCAGTGTGTGTTGCCAGTGATGACTTACGGAACTGAAACGTAGTTGCTCACAATGGGCCTCATACGAAGGCTCAGAGTCACACAAAGGGCAATGGAAAGAGCTATGCTTGGAGTTTCTCTGCGTGATCGAATCAGAAATGAGGAGATCCGCAGAAGAACCAAAGTCACCGACATAGCTCATAGTGGCAGTGGGCAGGGCACATTGCTCGTAGAATTGATGGCCGCTGGGGCAGTAAGGTTCTGGAGTGGCGGCCACGTACTGGAAGACGCAGCGTAGGGAGGCCCCCAACAAGGTTGACCGATGATGTGGTGAAGGTGGCGGGAAGCCGATGGATGCGGGCAGCACAAGACCGGTCGGCGTGGAAAGCCTTGAGGGGGAGGCCTTTGTCCAGCAGTGGACATCTATAGGCTGAAGAAGAGAGCATGAAATCTGATCACTTTATCTTTATGAGCAATAGATAAAAGTTATACATAAAAATAAAAAATCACATCGAATTGAATAATTATAGATATAATATTTATAATTTATAAATTTGCCAAAAAAAGGTTAAAAGCACTGCTTTTTTTATAAATCGTGTTTAGCAGTACGTCATTTGTTTATGAATTCGCCACAAAAATACATAACAAAATATAAATTAACACAACAAAATTAACAAAGGGCGGCCTAATCGCTGCTTGGCATGCCATGTTTGTTTGCAAAAGGGGCGAGCAAATAAAACACATTTTAGTGAGACATCTGCCATTAATCCATCAATAGTCGCACGAGGTCTATGAGAAAGCCTTCACTTACTTTCTCGACGGGATCCTGCTAAAACATCATAAGTATGGATATTAATCACTGGTGCAAAAGAGCTTATGAGGTGAAAACTGAGGGAAGGATAAAATATCGAAGTTTAAAGATGACATGAAATAAATGAAGATGAATTATAGGGTGCTGACGTAGTTACCTCGATGATGAATATTATGCTAAAATAATATGATAATATGGTCCAACTATTTTAAAAGCTAGTTTACATCAAATGCAATAGATTAGAGTTAACAATCTTGCTCTGGCGCAGCTTCGTTGGTCGTGTTATTGGGTTTAACATTGCATCACCTCGCTTAACTACTGTCTTCTTTCCTAGTCCCTCAGTTTTTCTTTTTTTTTTTAGTGAATAGACTCTTTAGTCTACATACTACAGTAGATCGCCATGAATAATATCCACGTACATACAATATGTAAAGAAAACCCTGTCCGATCCGTGAAGGTATTGTTAGGTATCGATAACTGATTATAAGAATACCTACAAAGCCGGTCTAAACTTAAAAAAATCCCCCTAAAAAAATAAATATTATTTCGAAAAAGCGAGGTAACTTAATGCATGTGCGGTAGACAACACGTTAGCCATACATCCGCGGGTGACGGGGGGCAGGGCACGCGGCACGTGGTCGCATCGCTATTCGCTCCGTCACAAATGGTGTTGTCACTTTTTAAAAATTACCAAATTATGGGGAAGTTGGTATTAATCCGCGACAAAAAAAGATTATTTCAAAATTCATTAGTATTGTTACTATGATGATTATGTAAAATTTAATATTTTATTTGGCCATGTGTTTACCTAACCTTTATTATCCTTACGGGTCGGACACGGTTTTCTTTACATATTGTATATTCATGGCGATTTAATTACTGCATATCTATTGAATAGTTTTATCATCAATTGAAGGCTAGCGTGAATAGGCTCTTAATAAACTAGCGCGCTTTACCATGAATGATTGCATCACTGTTTACCACCAGGCGGGTTTGCAGTCAAGCACTAGTCTATAAATATAAAAAAAAAACAATGTTTAAATATGAAACGAAAGGAGCGGTAAACTGACTCTAATAAAAGTTTAAAATTTCCAATCCTTTTCCTGAGAATAAAATAAGTGTGTTTTGTAGCCCATTTGGTGTCTCACTGCTGGGTAAAGGCCTCCTCCTTTTTCTTCCAAACCTCCCTGTCTTGTGCTATCTCTGGCCATGTTGGGCCTGCGATTGTTACCAGATCTTCACACCACCTTCGCCGTGTGACGGCGATGAGCACCCTCAAATCCAGTACAAAGTCTTGATCTAATTTTATTTTACTCAGTGTAAGTATATAAAATAGACAATAGCTCCGATTCTCTAGTTGACACATTAACTAATTTTAAATGAAGTGCACCTTTTTCGTTCCATTTCGTTGAATCCTGTTAAATTAAGATACTCCATAGCAGTGGCAAAGGGTGAAATTTTGACAAAGGGAAGCCGGTCCAAAAAAATAAACACTTAAACACTTACCTACTGCAGGATATCTTGGAGGAGGTCTTCAGATAAGAATAATATTAAAAGCCCCACCTTCACCATACAAAAAAGGACTGATGATTTGATAACAGTGTCTTTCAAGTATGATAAAAGCGGCTTTGAGAAAAGCCTTTTTCGACGTGCATC
This sequence comes from Sesamia nonagrioides, assembly GCA_017933935.1. Taxonomy (NCBI): domain Eukaryota; kingdom Metazoa; phylum Arthropoda; class Insecta; order Lepidoptera; family Noctuidae; genus Sesamia; species Sesamia nonagrioides. The sequence goes on from JADWQK010001917.1 coordinate 747,871, forward strand.
TCCATACCACACATGCATGCTTGTTAGTAAGTACTAAGTTAAGTACCTATTGTTAGGGAATAAGAGTCAAGAAAAAATAAAATAAAAAATTACAAAAATAATAAAGTGTTAAAAACCGAACCACACAAACACCGATCCAAAACCAACAAAAATATTAAGGAAAAATAAAGCAAATTATACACAATCACAACGTTATTTATATTGTAATGCAATGCGTCTGTTTTTTTTTTTTTTAACAATATGAGCTAAAATGTTGTCATAAAAATTCGGATTACTTTTCATTTTATTAAGCAATTTTTTTTCAATTGGCATGATAGCCACATCGGACAATCTCTGCTCTTTTTGGCAGTTTCGCACATACGTGTGAATGCGTTTTAAAGCAGAAAATGACCGCTCAGCTGAAGCTACTGAAATGGGGAGGGTCAGAATTAAACTGCAAAGAGTCGAAACTTGAGAAAATGCGTCTTTTAAAGACGTATTCTGGAGCGTATTACGTATCGTTCGTGGTCGTATCATTGCGTTGTCGTATTGTTGCGTATTACGTTAATTATGCGCGAGTGATAATGCCATCGCGTTTCTGCTACCCCCGGCATACGACGATGAGCAACTTCTTTCAGAAGATTCGATCTTTTAGAAGAGTTATTAAAAAAGCGTACGATACTGTTAATATGACCAAAAAAAGCTTTTAATTCGGGTACGAATTCAAGAGACCGACTCAAGACTAAGTTTAAAATGTGAGCATAGCATGGAATAAACATCGCTATGGGACAGATTTCACGAACTTTAGTTTGTACACCACCGTGCTCTCCAGACATAACTGCCGCACCATCGTAAGACTGTCCAATTAATTTATCTTTACAACGAAAGTCATCGAGAATACCGAGTAACATGGTGGTCAAAATGTCGGCATTGCGACCACCACTTACGTCATAGAAGCCCAGAAAACGCTCTTCAATTCCACTGCTGGACAAGTACCGCAATATAACAGTCAACTGTTCCCTGTGACTGACGTCCGGCGTTTCGTCGATCATAACCGATACAAATGAAGCTGAATTTATTTCCGACGTTATCTCGTCACGCATAGCAGACGCGATACAATGAATTAAGTCATTTTGGATGTCACGTGAAAGTCCTGAAAATACAGAATTTTGGGTCCAGGAACATTGCTCCAAATGAGAATCAAGGACTGTATCGTACTTGCACAAATAATTTAACGTTTCAATGTAATTTCCGCGATTGTCCGAATCTGCTCTTTCATTGTGACCACGAAATGGTAATTCTTGCTTCCCCAAAAGAATGACCGTGTCAATAAAACGTTTCATTAACTCGCGATTACGGTCAAATTTTCTGTTATGTACATCAAAAGCGTTGGAAAAAAATTACTCGATTCTGTCATTATTTCCAAATTCGTGGAGTAACAAGCAGCTGCGGATGTGTTTTTCAGTCTGAATGTGTTTTTTGGTTGAGTTAGACAAATTATTAATATCCGTAAAACCCGTACTGCTCCAAACAGATTTCGAATCAGAAAATAACAAACACGGAAAACAAAACATTTTGTTCAGTTTGCAACTGCCTGTCATCCATGTATATTTATCATATAACGACGCGTGAAAATGTTTAAAAAATCCATCTCGCCTTTTGCAATCAATAATCATGTGTGGGAGTGCTCGACCTAACTGAATAACATGCTTCTTGTATGCATAACTTAGTTTTGAAAATGAAGTTTCTTTTGTAAGCAGGTAGTCTGTTGAGCAGCACTCTATATGAATTAAAGCCATAATAACAAACAAAATCCACAGTATTTAACCAAATCTGCGATTAAATAACCTTACAGAATCAGTCACAGTTTAAATAATACGAATATTAAAATATAACAAACGAAAAACTCACGCACCAGTGGTATAGGAACACATACTAACAATAATTTATTTTCAACCAAACGAAATGGAACACGAAAATATGCCAAAATAAAAAGAATATGACTTGCGAAGGATTTCATTATAACGCTAATTCTTTTTAATTTTGTCGTGTTTCCTTTCTCGTAGTGGCGTGGTTTCTTTGTCTCTTTCTAATAGAGGAGAGGAGAGAACTGCAAGCCGTTTGGCATTAGCCTATCTTTTATCAAGTTTTACGGAAGGTCTAACGAGCATTAGAAACAGATGGTCTGACACGCTCTGTCTCTTTTCGCCTCATAGTAAAACGTTGACCGAGGTAAGCTGTAATTCGTCGAGTTGCCTTCAATGTAATGTACGAAAAATTGAAGCGCTGATTAATTTACGACTATAAAATGAAATGTGATACTTAGGGTATTGCTAAGAATTACTATTGCTATTGTAAATCGCGCAGGCATTTAATTAATAATACTTTGTTAATGAAATAGAATGTAAATACTTTTGTATGAATATGGAACTGATTTTTGAAAGGTAATCCGGTGGGAATCGGCTTGTATGGACTCTTCTCCACTGCTCCATAGACAGTTTAGACGCGATTATAAACATGGCGACTTAAAATACGCCTGTTTACGTCAGGAGTGCACTAATTTGACAGGTCTAAACTGACATTTTATCTTCTGTCCTTGTCTTAATGAAATAGAAAGAAAAAGATGCACTGAACATAAATTTAATTTAGTTTGTGAACATGGAAATTGGGGCCAATATTGTATAAACAACGCTACAGTTAAATACATACATAACATAAGATAATCAGTCTATAATGTTGCCACTCCTGGGATACAGCCTCCTCTCGGTAAGACGGAGTGGGCCGTAATCTACCATGCGAGCGCAGTGCGGGTTCATCATCATCATCATCAACCTTTTTATCGTCCCACTGCTGGGCACAGGTCTCCTCTCATACAGAGAAGGATTGAGCGTAATCACCACGCTTGCTCAATGCGGGTTGGCGATTTCAGACTTAAAGTCCAGGTTTCCTCAAGATGTGTTCCTTCACCTTCAGTCATTGGTGTCCAAGATATACTTAGAAAGTACATATAACTTTAGAAAAGTGCGGGTTGGTAGATGTCAAATGTCTTCGAAGTTTCGCCTCTGGGACATGCCGGATCCTTACGATGTTTTCCTTTACTGTTTTGAGAGCAGTGGAGATGAAATAATTTACACAAAGTAAAGCGCCTGACGGAGATCGAACCTACGACCGATGTGTGAGTCGTGGCCCATAGCACTAGGCCAGCACTGCTCTCAGTTAAATACCTTTACATCTAAAGAGAATAAACAAAATCAAGCAATATGCATCACTCAATAAGATTTCAAAGAAATAATTACACGATTGTTTTTTTTTTTGGACACTATATGCATAGTATCCTCTTTATTCTATGCTATATTTTTACTCCAGTTTGCGATCCTTACTTGTGGGTTTCAGGTCTTGAATTCAATCACAGACAAGTTCAAGTTCATAAGAAAAATGGCAAGCCATTTTTTGGATGGAAAATCATCAAATTACCTATTCCGCTCTGGACAGACTGGGAGGGCTCAGACTCAGAGGGTGTCAGACTTTTACTGACTAAAATCCACCTGTATTCCTTCACTTGCCTGTGCCCCAGGGCCATCGGTCTTTGTGATCCCGTAACGATGTGCTGACATCTATTTGAGGCGCGTGTGAAACAACGCGCCGTTGATCCGGGCCTGGTCCTTACCGGGCGCCCGCAAGCCCGCGCCTACTGTGGCCGGGAGTTCGATGTTGTCTCCAGACCAGGGCGTCTCCTGCGGCGGCTAGAGGCTCATTTGCCAGCATCACTGCTTTGCAGAAGGAGGTGACTGCCTGCCATGTACTCTCGCTCCGGGCCAAGAATTATGAAAGGCCCTGAATCGTTGTATCTTCTACTGAGTTTATGGTAGTAGATTGCGAGTAAATGTAGCTGCCATCGTGTTAAAATGAATGTAGGTAAAAAATGGCTCTATTTACAAAATTCATAAATGATTGAGAAATGATAACGTCATTTTTTTTTTAAACTGGACCTCGTACTAGTTTCTTATTACAAAACCAAATCTTACTATAGCTCCAGACTTAACCTATGAGTCTGTATTTGTATTTCGAACTTTATTGAGGTAAAGTCAAAATTCAAGTGACAACTAAGTACTGAACTGAACTGTAATTTTTATAAAAGTGACAACTTAGTACTGAACTGAACTGTAATTTTTATATTAAAAACTGTATTGCTAAGATGTTTAGGTGAATATTTCAATAACCACTAATGTGGCTTAATCCTTATCTAAATAAAATCCATGTTTTATAATACCAAACTACTCTCAGAAGTATGATCTAAACTAAGTTAGAGGTCAAAGCCTCTTTTAATGCCCAGAAATAATGCTGGTAAAACCATGTAGAATCAATGGCACACAGCTTAAGAAGTAATGAACGAACCTACGAAGGCACCGTGACAAAAACAACACGAAAGTCAACAAAGCAACTTCCTTTTCATTAACTAAATGTTTACTTAAGTAGTGAAACACAGGCTAATTTAATCTAACTGCAACTCAAGCAGTAACATTCCGCACAAGCGTCTCAAGTCTCAAGTTTGATTTTGATTAACAAAGAGTATTAAATAAATGGAAAAGGGAAAATTCGTTGTTTTGCGTATGAAGTTCAATCTTAGTTATAAGAACGTTAATTGTGTAAACAACCTTTGTAAAATTTCTATATTTGTACAATAGGTATGTGAAGAAAACCCTGTCCGTTCCGTGAAGGTATTGTTAGGTACCGGGCTAAACTTAAAAAAAAACCCTAAAAAAATAAATATTGTTTCGCAAATAGAGGTAACTTAATACATGTGCGGTAGGCAAACATGCGCGGGCGAAGGGGGATAGGGCACGTGGCTCACGGTCGCATCGCTATTTGCTCATAATAATACCGTCAAAAACGGTGTTGTCACTTTTAAAAAAACACCAAATTTTGGGGAAGTTGGAATTAATTCGCGGAAAAACAGGTTATTTCAAAATTCATTATTATATTATTGTTACCATGATAATTATGTAAAAATTCATATTTTATTTGGTCGTATGTTTACGTAACCTTTATTATCCTTATGGGTCGAACGGGGTTTTCTATACATATTGCATATGTGTTATTTACTCGTATATGGTCAATATAATAAAGATATATAATAATAGTATTGTAAAAAGGATCAAAAGTGGATAATAATTAAAAGGAACAAATTACAACAAAAGAACCATTTTCTCATATAATTCGATTAAATTAATCACAATCAATAGAATTCACTGACATATCAAATCTACATAACAAAATGATACTCTTTCCTTTTTCTAAACTCAAATGGCTTACATAACCTTACAACAAGCTGATGATTCACACGTCCGTCCAGTCCGAGTGCAGAGCAGCAAAAAGGCTGAACTATCCCAGCACCTTGCTTTTATAGACGCTGCTGACGTCAGAGAGGATACTCCTTACAGTATTATATTCTTGCTTGGACTGTATTATAGTTTTCTTCTCTGCCGATTGTTATTTATTTCCTTTTGTTATGTATATGTTGCAAATAATGTATGCCATATGTTAGACCCACGATGTTCTGTTTCGGCATCGTCTTAAGGTTGACTGGTATTAAATACTTCAAGCAATATGTCTGCATTAGTAAAGCATGGTCAAACAACCAAAGGTCGAAACGCTTACTAAAGCTTTTCCTTTATCAATTTCGTTAATGGTACTTAGGATTTTCCAAACTTGAGCAGGATTCTAGGAACCTCGTAAACAGGATTTGTGCTGGTTGACTGGCGCAGAAGTAAAGTGTATGGCTGATATTTGAATATTTAAATGATTTGCGCAGAATTATAGAATAAGTTAGTAACTAAATAAAAAAAAAAATGTAGCGTGATTTAGTCTTACTAGAATCACAAAAGTCACATCCAAATGTAACTTAAATTAGACATATAGTTTACTAGCTTTCTGCTAATTTGGTTATATCGCGCTTTTTAGATTTCCCTCGGGAATATCAAATTTTTCAATAAAAGGGCTACCTTTTATGTCCTTTCTCAAGGTCTAAAGATTGTCTGTACCAAATTTCATCAAAATCGGTTGAAAGTTTTAAGCGGAAAAGCGACAGACAGACAGACAGTGTTACTTTCGCATTTATAATATTAGTATGGATATTTTACACCACTTCAATCCATCTCAGCACTCCATTTAATCTCATTCCATGATTTGAAAACAGCGATTCATAATTTTACCCCTGAATGTTTTAAATTAAAACTAATAGGCAAGTGTTGAATGTTTCAAAGTATGCATGAATAAACGGACATAATATTTGCATGCTTGTCAAGTTCATAATTTGCAAGCGGTATAAATTTCTTGTGACTGCATAAGTTTTTTAGTTTGTGTGCAGTTTGCATGAAATAGTGAATTGTGTAGACCGCTTAAATCTGATAAGTAAAGACTAAATATTTTTCCTTAAAGTATTTTATTTAGAGTTAATATTGTATATTGCTGGCTGGTAATCCTACTTATATAACTATATACTACTTATATTATAAACGCTAAGGTATGGTAGAATGAATCGATAATGCGTGGCTTATTAAAAATACTACCAGTTTCTATTCTTCTTCTTCTTCTTCCTCAGCCTATAGATGTCCACTGCTGGACAAAGGCCTCCCCCAAGGCTTTCCACGATGACCGGTCTTGTGCTGCCCGCATCCATCGGCTTCCCGCGACCTTCACCAGGTCATCGGTCCACCTTGTTGGGGGTCTCCCTACGCTGCGTCTTCCAGTACGTGGCCGCCACTCCAGAACCTTGCTGCCCCATCGGCCATCGGTTCTACGAGCAATGTGCCCTGCCCACTGCCACTTGAGTTTAGCGACTCGCAGAGCTATGTCGGTGACTTTGGTTCTTCTGCGGATCTCCTCATTTCTGATTCGATCACGCAGAGAAACTCCTAGCATAGCTCTTTCCATTGCCCTTTGTGTGACTCTGAGCCTTCGTATGAGGCCCATTGTGAGCGACCACGTTTCAGTTCCGTAAGTCATCACTGGCAACACACACTGGTCAAAGACTTTCGTCTTGAGACACTGTGGTATCTTGGACGACGAGAAGATGTAGCGTAGCTTCCCGAACGCTGCCCAACCGAGCTGGATTCGCCGAGACACCTCTTTCTCGAAGTTGGACCTACCTAGTTGGACTTTCTGTCCCAGGTATATATACTCGTCAACAACTTCGAGTGCAGAGCAACCAACTACAATTGGAGTGGGTGCGACATGAGAGTTCGACATGATCTTCGTCTTATCCATGTTCATTTTTAGACCCACTTGTTGGGAAGCTCTGCTGAGGTCATTGAGCATTTTGCCCAAGTCTTCCAGGGTCTCAGCCATGACCACGATATCATCTGCGAAACGGAGATTAGTGATGTACTCGCCGTTGATGTTGATGCCAAGTCCTTTCCAGTCCAGGAGCTTGAAGACATCTTCCAACGCAGCAGTGAACAATTTAGGAGATATGACATCTCCTTGTCTCACTCCACGCTGCAGTTGGATCGGTTTCGAGTCCTGATCCTGGAGACGGACTGACATGGTGGCGTTTTTGTACAAACACTTTATCACCTCAATGTATCGATGGTCAATTTGGCACCGCTGGAGAGACTGTAGCACCGCCCAAGTCTCAATCGAATCGAAGGCCTTCTCATAGTCCACAAACGCCAAGCATAGTGGTTTGTTATACTCCTCGGACTTCTGTATAACTTGCCGCAGCGTATGAATGTGGTCTATGGTGCTAAAGCCTTTTCGGAAGCCTGCTTGTTCGGGAGGCTGGAAGTCGTCAAACCTGCGAGCGAGACGATTCGTGATGACCCTAGAAAACAGCTTGTAGACATGGCTCAGGAGGGATATCGGTCTGTAGTTTTTCAGGAGGGTATTGTCACCTTTTTTGAAAAATAAAACCACCACACTCCTGTGCCACGCCTTAGGCGTTTCGCCTTTAAGAATGACGGAATTAAATAGCTTCTGAAGCGCTTTAAGAACCGGTTTGCCACCCGCTTTCAGAAGCTCAGCCGTAATTCCATCATCTCCAGCCGCCTTATCGTTCTTGAGCTGTTTCAGGGCCATACCAATCTCGTACAGGCTGACGTCCGGGATATCGTCGGTGTAGTGTCGGGTTAGTCTGGCTCTAGGATCATTAGCCAGGCTTACAACAGGTGCGTGTGTTGATGTGTATAACTCTCCGTAGAATTTCTCGATCTCACCCAAAAGCTCGGGCTTGGAAGTGACGATCCTACCATCCCCAGTCTTCAGCTTCGCAAGTAGACTCTGTCCAACAGACAATTCTCGTGCGAACACTTTGGAGCCTTTGTTCCGCTCGATAGCCTCTTTAATACAATTTGTATTAAATTGGCGTATATCGCGAGTCAGAGACTTTGAGATCTGTCTGTTAAGGCATCTGATGCGCGAAGCGTCATCAGGGGATTTTAAGATCACCTCCCGTCTTTCTTCCATTAGCCGGCGGGTGGGACCGGAGATCTTCTTCTGTCTTTTTGAACGGAGGGTTTTGTAGAACTTAGACCCTTCCGTTTGGAGAGTTTCCACAAACCTGTTGTTGTAGTCGTCCACATCTACGCATTCACCGAGGCATTCGAAGCGGTTTTGTAGTTCGATCTGAAAGCTCTCGGGGTTTTGGAGTTGTGTTGACGCTGGACGGAGCGTAGACTTCATAAGTCGAGAGCGTTCGAGCCTAATGTTGAGGTTCAAGATGCCTCTAACAATACGGTGATCACTCCCGGTTTTTACCGCATGGATCACGGAGACATCGTTGAACACTTGCCTTCTCGTTGACATTATGAAGTCTATCTCGTTTTTGGTCTGACCATCGGGGCTGAGCCAGGTCCACTTGCGGTGCAATGGTTTCCTGAAAAAAGAATTCATCGCAAAGAGTCCTTCCCTTTCCATGAAATCCATTAGCATCTGACCTCTGGGATTCCGATTTCCAACTCCAAATTGCCCCACTTTCGTCTCGTCCGCCTCTCGCATGCCCAGTTTTGCGTTAAAGTCCCCATGACAACGGTGTAGTGGGTTTTGGAGGAATGTATGGCTCTACTGACGTCCTCATACATAGCCTCCACCTCATCGTCAGAGTGTTTAGACGTCGGGGCGTAGACCTGTATAACCTTTAACGAATATCGTTTTGTTATTCTCAGTACAAGGTACGCCACCCGAGTCGAAAGGCTCCCGACTTTAACCACGCTGTTCACGAGGGACCTGTGGACAATAAACCCGACACCACCCTGGGACAGCTGGTCGCCTTCCCGGAAATAGAGCAGGTTGCCAGACTTCAGGATTATCGAGTCCTCTCCCTCTCTTCGGACTTCAGATAACCCCACAATGTCCCAGCGCAACCGGCTCAGTTCTTCCTCTAGTTCGACAATCTTCTCATCGGGCCGTAGTGTGCGCGTGTTAAATGTTGCCAGGGCCAAAGGTCGTCGTTTGTGATGGTAGCCGGACCTCTGCCGGAGATTCTTAGCACCCCTTGCTCCGCCGTAACCGAGTCCGCTACCGTAGACTGGAATAGCGGAGCTGCCGGGGACTAGGGGCCTGGGCTGTATCGTGTGCATCATTGGGGGGGTTTGCCATAATCCCCACGCTTGGCAGGCGGGTTGGGGATCGCAGTGATTTGATATTACACAGGAGAACCGCTGCTGCCCGCTTCCCTGGTGATTTCCCTTAGTCGCCTCTTACGACACCCACGGGAGGATATGGGTTGGTACAATTCTAGGCCCGGTACCACACGGGGCAGTTTCTATTGCATGGTTTATTTTTAGGCAATTGCCTAAAAACTGCGTGCGACTTTAGCTACTTAATTTTAACTACTGCTTGAACGCAATCCCGTCTGAGGGTAAGCAGTGATGGTGGTAAAGCGACCTAGATTATTAAGCCTATTCACTTGAAAAACTTAGTAAATAGGAAGGGAGACGGCAGCTGACCGAGGTGATGCAATGTTAAATCTAACAACACGACCAGCGATGCTGCGCTAGAGGCAGATTGATCTGGAGACCCTCCACGACCAAACCCCCGACACAACAACATTTGGCGCATCGTACTCGGTACACATGGCAACACAACTGCTCAGACCCGCCCTCCGTATGGCATTACCAGACATCATGCCAGAACACGACGAATCGCTTAGCGGCAAGACTTTGGTGGGTGGTAACTTCTGCCGGCAGCCAATTTTAACGCTCCCGCTCGGCTGTGATCGGTAATCTTCGGTAGGATGCGAGCGATTAGCATTTATTTTATTTGACGATTAGACCTTAAAACTCTGACTTTGAAACCCAAGGCCTGACTTCTCCCCAAGACCAGAAGCTGGGTACACCCATGAATAAATGTTAGTTATTTTTTCACGCAAAAATTACGGAACGAATTTTCATGAAACCTTACAGCAATATAGCTTATGCATCAGAGTAACACAAACAGTACTTTATATTCTGATATTCCCACGAGATCAAACCCTACCCACCACGTAGACCACCGCGGGACACTGCTGGTATTATTATAAATTAAAATCGCTTTTCGTATCTGACCTCGTTATTCTTTTATACTCCATGTTGGATGTTGATTCGGTTTTTACTATCTCATATAGAATATATTTCGGAAGTACATATATAAAGACTTATTCCTCAATTACTTCAACTTTTCGGTGTTTAGGTTTCCCCGAAACTAAACTTTGGGCAGTTCATTCGGTCCAAATCCAAGGTGGCTGCCAGGAAACTTGGCGTTATCGCAAAGGTCCGGCGGTACTTCACACCTGGGCAGCTTCTAATGTTGTACAAAGCACAGGTCCCCTCGTGTGTGGAGTACTGCAGCCACATTTGGGCTGATGCTGCTAAGTGTCACCTGGCCACTCTGGATTCGGTGGAGAGGCATGCGAAGAGGCTGAATGGTGACCCTGATTTAACTCGAGATGGTCTCCAAAGCCTAGAGCATAGGCGTAGAGTAGCCAGCCTTTCGGTGTTCTATAGGATGCATTTTGGGGAGTGTGCGAGGGAATTGCATGATTTAATTCCCCCGTCTCCGTTCCACCATCTGATGACCCGTCGTACGGCTAGTTTCCACCCTTTCGTTGTTAACACCACTACGATCCGGACGAAGCGTTTCGCCTCCTCCTTTATACCGCGTACATTGCGGGACTGGAACAATTTGCCAGCGGCGGTGTTTCCGTCGGACTACAATTTGACTGTCTTCAACGCTAGAGTGAATAGGCTCTTAATAAACTAGCGCTCTTTACCATCAACGATTGCATTACTGCTTATCATCAGGCGGGATTACGGTCAAACACTCGTTTATAATTTATATTAAAAAAATAAACTGGCGAGCGTTAAACTCACGAACGCTCGCGAGTTGGTACTTTACAATTTTTCCTTTTTTTTTTTTTTTGTCGTTATGTTGCTCGACTTACACAACCAAAGATGAGATATTCATCAATTTGTTTGACTAAACCGATTTTTTTTAGAACCATTTATTTAACAAATAAATTTTAAATAACTATTTTCGTTTCACATTTGCGTAGACTGCGATTTTTTCTAAGCCGATTTAGGAGTATTGGGTCTTCAATCTGGTCAAGGATTCACCCTGATAAAACCCGTTTCCCCAGTTTCCCCGTTAACCCGGTTTCCCAAACATTTGAATGAGATTTTGAGACCATTTTGGAGAACTTTGTTGCCCACAATGTTTTGGGAATGGTGATGGTGAAGAGTACCTAGTATTTTTTATATAGAAATAATTTAACGAAATCTGAAGCTTTGTCGCTTCTAATCTTAAAGTATGTTAATGTCTGACTCTTATTTCACGACAATAACTTTTAACTAAATTGCAGATGTTGTATTTAAGCACCATATGGGCTATAATCTCTACAATATTAAAACCTCATTAAAAAATCTTTTTTCTAATTGAGTATTTGACTAAATAAAACTCATTAGTCCGTCAGTCAGATTTCCAAAATATATTGGATACGTATATTTTGTTTTATCAAATCAATAAAAATTGACAAATATAAAGGGTATCAAAATCAGGAGTGATGGCTGGTGACGTCACTGGTCGCTAAAAGTGTAGAGTGCAGTGACGTCACACGAGTTTGCAACGCGCTGTGTCGTCTTCATTTTTTGTTTATATGAAAAAAGAAAAATGTCTAGCATTTTTTGGAAATCTGACTGACGGACTAATTAGTTTTTTTTAGTCAAATACCCTATTGTCCATTGTTTTATCTATGGAATTTGACGCAAAGAATAAAAATTAATTCCTTATGTCCCACCAACAGCCGATCAATGATCGGCTTCTGATGATCGCCCTTCTATTTTTTTTAAAGACCCGAGGGGGATTTTCTGTTGACATTGACGCGTAGTATAATATACTACAACTAATTTTTGGTTATTTTTCGTAGTAGGTACAGTTACACGCAGACGAGTGGGCGCGCAACACAAGCGTAGAGGTGAAAGCTAAACACACTCATTTACATGAAGTGAGGCTCCAAGCAAATATTTAGACACAACTTGAGCAATACATCTGAATGTTATTCACCACTGCAACGAGCACTGAATCTGAATAGATTCAAATACACAATAGATATTATGTATCCAATAGACAGTTCATTTATGGTCTTCAAAATTTCAAATTCCTTTTTTGAAAACCGCAAACCATCAAACAACCCTAGACATCAAAAATACAGTCAAATGACTGCATATTGTATAGGTATGTATTTTATTTATTTTTTGAGTGGTTTTTCTTTTCTTTTACAGTCGATTGCACGGCTTTTAGCCTTTTTGTATTTTTTTTTTCTATTCCATAATATGTGTCGTGTCTGTGAGTACTGAAGAATAAACATCTTTATTTTTTTTTTGCTCGTAGAACTGATGATCGATGGGGCAGTAAGGTTCTGGAGTGGCGACCACGTACTGGAAGACGCTGCGTAGGGAGGCCCCCAACAAGGTGGAGCGATGACCTGGTGAAGGTCGCGGGAAGCCGATGGATGCGGGCAGCACAAGACCGGTCAACGTGGAAATCCTTGTGGGAGGCCTTTGTCCAGCAGTGGACATCTAAGTATAGGCTGAAGAAGAAGAAAAAGATGTTTTTCTTATGTATGGTTTTAAAAACTGAAACCACAAAGGTGTTGTTAAATTTTGGTGACAAATGACCAAATCACAATGTGAACATGACTATGCCTCTATTGCATGGTCATTACTATAAACTGTACCCAAATACTAACTCCTTGATGCTACTGAGAAACTCGCAATGAAATATCCCAATATAATGAAAAAAATAAAAAATACCATAATAATGTGTCTTATCAATATCTATTTTAATGTACGTACATATGTGCCTAAATAATGAAATAAATAAGTAATATTTAGGTGTTACTCATTTCTTTCTAAGACAAAATATAAAGAAATAAATTATAGAGTGCACACTTGCTTCACGCCATATATTCGTGCCATAATTGTGATATTAAATCCAGGTCATAAAATTTGATGTGGCGTATATTTTGAGAACGTCATCTTGGCTGCTCTTTAGTGAGCTTATAATATTGCATTTTGCTGCGCAGCGCTTGGCTCCTTGTCGCAGGTGGAATAAGTACCACATTTTCACCAGCTGACAAAACCAATATGAGGATTAATTACTTTTGGTAGGTCAAAGTAAATATAATTCATAACGAAAGAAAACGAACATGAAGTTGTTGAAATTAAAGCAGAAATGAGTACACAGAAGCATGTTTTTTATACTATCGTCATTCACATCAAAACAATAAAATGTATTTTTACAACAGATTGAACTTAGTAATTCGGCTACCTATATAGGTTTTTAACGACATAATGGCTTTTCAATGAAATGACGTAAGTCTTTGAAAGATTATTTATTAGATTATTCACCAAGAGAATAAAGCAGAGTCTACTACCGGGGCCCCGGTTTGAAACTCTCCCAGGATAAGACTTTTATTCTTGAGTAAAATAATTAAGTTTGCACACCCTCTGAGAGGTGATAAAAAACAATTCGATGTTCGAAAATTAGTATATTTTTAAAGTTCTAGACGAAGTTTTGTATAAAATTCTAAATTCAAATCACATTATCGACTTCAAAGCTAATAAGACTTACTTAGTGACATGCACGGTAATTACGTAACACAGTATCAGTAGAAATGTGTTTCATTTTGACAGTTCAACAACATTCATTGCGTTATTTACGTTGTTGAGTACACACATTTTCGAACACATGGAGCAATGGATTTGCAATATGCTTCGAAATGATTCCAACTGACATGAATAGTGTGTTACGCAATTAGGAAGCTGCACCCTAATCGTGCTACACACTATTATTAGAAGTTGGAATCATTTCGAAGCATATTGCTAGTCCATTGCTCGATATGTTCGAAAAATATCTCTGCTCACTGTCTACCCGACGATGTAAATAACGCAATGAATGTTCTTGAACTGTCAAAATGAATCCCATTGCAATTGATAATGTGTTACGTAATTACCCTACTGAAGTCAAATTATTTGACTATATTATACAATATGTAAAGAAAACACTGTCCGATCCGTGAAGGTATTGTTAGGTATCGATAACTGATTCTACTAATGCCCACAAAGACAGGCAAAACTTAAAATAAAATCCCCCTAAAAAAATAAATATTCTTTCGCAAAAAGAGGTACATGTGCGGTAAACAACCCCTTCCGCGGGCGGCGCGAGGGGCAGGGCACGCGGCACCTGTGATGTGGTCGCATCGCTATTCGCTTATAATAATACCGGTGTTGTGACTTTTTTAAAAATTACCAAATTTCGGGGAAATTATAATTAATTCCCGGAAATAAAGGATTATTTCAAAATTCATTAGTATTGTTACTATGATGATAATGTAAAATTTTATATTATATTTGGTCAAGTGTTTACCTAACCTTTATTATCCTTATGGGTCGGACAGGGTTTTCTTTACATATTGTATAATATAATGTATCATTATGGCTTATAGAGCAAGTAGAATATTTTGCCATCAGCTAGAATCTTCAAAAGGCAATAAAGAACCTACAGCAATATAGTAACCTATAATATAAAGAGAAGAATCATGGGTCCAACAAATTCGTCCGCAGCGCTGTCAGCAAGTAAAGTGCCCAAAAGATTGTCCGCATTGCCACGTTATATGGCAATGCTGATTCATGAACCAAAAAATAGGTCAAAAAAATCTCCCTCGTGCGCACCACCGTTGGTCGTGCTGTTGGGTTTAACAGTACATCACCGCGCTCAACTGCCGTCTTCCTTCCTATTAACTCAGTTTTTTTGAATGAATGGTTTTAAAAAACTAGCGCGCTTTACCATCAACGATTACAGCTCTACTTACCATCAGGCGGGATTGGGGTCAAGCACTAGTATATAATTCTTAAAAAAAAAAAAAACTACTTAGCCATATATAGAGTCACGGGTCCGAGCGCCCATTTACTATAGGAACTCGGATCCATAGAGCTTAAAACATATTCATATAACATTCTAAATTTTAAATTAATTCCTATTACTGGGTACTAAAGTTCAAAGCTACGTTGAACAAAGACTAGGACCTGAGTAGCTGTGTTTGCTGTATCCAATCTACACGTTGATAGAGGCGGCCGGGCTTATGAATATAAATCGGGAAGTGTAACCAATTACACTGCCTCGTTTTAGCTACAACACCACTAATCATTCCACGGTTTTAACTACGTTGCTGCATAGTGTAACTTCTCTAAGAGTAATATAGAATTAAATTATTAATTTCAGAAAAAATATAAACTTCGATATTCAAACTTGTGCATTAAATCATATAAATATATAACTGGTTTTCTGATTGCTCCAACGACCATCCCTGGTATGGCGATTACCACGGATGGCAATTCATCATCATCATCATCATCATCCTCTGCTCGTCCGCTGCTGGACATAGGCCTCTTCCATGGCACGCTAGCAAGCTCGATTCTGAGCAGCTCTCCACCAGCCACTACCAGCCACCTTTTTGATGTCGTCGCTCCATCTCGCCCAAGGGCGTCCTACGCTACGTTTGCCGAGACGCGGTCTCCACTCAAGAACTCGTTTGCCCCAACGGTTGTCGGCCCTGCATAACATAGCCATATGGCTATGTTAGGTTAAGTTTATGACTATATAGGATTAAGGATTATGTTATAACTATATAGTTATAAAATAATCCTTAATCCTATATTGTCATAAACTTATATATATAATATGGATTAAGGATCATGTTATAACTATACAGTTATGAAATAATCCTTAATCCTATACAATCATAAACTTATATACAGTATGTTAACTAACAGAGGGCGTTCC
The DNA here is from genome assembly GCA_017933935.1 of Sesamia nonagrioides. Classification (NCBI taxonomy): domain Eukaryota; kingdom Metazoa; phylum Arthropoda; class Insecta; order Lepidoptera; family Noctuidae; genus Sesamia; species Sesamia nonagrioides. The sequence continues at coordinate 764,164 of JADWQK010001917.1, forward strand.
CGTTAACCCGAAATAGTATAGCATACATACATGCTAAAAAAAATATTTCCATTCGAAAACAAAATGTTTTAAAAATTTTTTCCAATATGAAAATATTCAATAAAAATTTTAAATTGACATGTAAAAGAAACACACTGTACACGCGAACATGAAAGACGGCAACGTCACAATTTATTTATACATGACGACTACTATTTTGATTTAAAACAGGAGGTTTCAAATTTATTTCCAATTAGAATTTTTTTTTATTCGGATTTTTTTATGCTTATTTTTCTATGCTGATATTTTTATTTTAATCTATTAATGATATATATTAACGAGTTTAAGGGAACGCCCTCTGTTATTTAACATACTGTATATAATAGCGCGATTGTAACAACCTCAACACCGACCTAGAGTAGAGTGTTAGTTTGCTCTCGATACACAGCAGATCAACCTTGGGGCTGAACCAAGGAGGAGCAGTCTTTATTACATCGTTATATAAAAAAATAGACACAATATTCGGCAAACATCCCTGATGACAGACTGACCGTTATGGACACAAGTCATGCCTCTAAAATATAACTGTTAATCAAAAGGTAATCATAATACTGTACTAATTTCAAATACTAGTGTTTACCCTAGTTACCCAAGACTGTTGTGTTGTATGGTTTAACACCTTCAATAAAAATGTGGAGGGATGAAGAATAGAGAGTAAAGTTCACTCATCCTCCATAGAAAAGGGAGGATCCTCCGACCAGACGGGTGTTATGTCTGGCGGGCACTTGCCCAATGCTTGAAATTGGGAAGTTTTATGTATGCGAATTGCACAGTAAATTCTAATTGCGAGATGTAGAATTCGTGTGACGTCATTATGACGCGTTGTTCCATGTGGCGTTTGTAGGTACCACTACAAAAATATCGTTTACATGATCACAAGTTATATACCTAAATATGAGCTAAAATTCCAACAATAACAGGTGTACAAATAAGTTTGCGCCGTTTAACAAAAGATGTCTTCAATAAAAGGTTACGTTGAAATTGTCAGATGTAAAATGTGATATCGTAAGTTCGGACATCTGGGAAAAACATACACCTAGATCTACTGACTCTGCATTCGTATGCAGTGGAAAGTAAATAGCATTGCATAGTAAAACCTCTTAGTATGCAATGCTGTTTACTTTACATTTAATATTTATCATTGCAATGTTATTTCCAACATTTGATACCGTCAGAGGCAACTGCGGTCACAGGTGGAAATATCTCCCAGTTTATTAGTAACTAGCAGCCGCCAGCGAGTTCGTTCGCGTGGAGTTAGTTATGCTCCGCTCCCATTGGTCGCAGCGTGATGTTATATAGCCTAAAGCCTTCCTGGATTAACGGGCTATCCAACGCAAAAAGAATTTTTCAAATCGGACCAGTAGTTCCCGAGATTAGCGCGAACAAATAAACAAACATACAAACAAACTCTTCAGCTTTATATATTAGTATAGATAAGAGCTTTGACAAACATTGAGGTAAATAATACTAAAGTTTCAGGCAGAAATGCATTGGTTGCTTTATTTATTTATACCTGCTCGTTTTGAAGTTAAAAAAAACATAGGGAATTTTTGTAATTGATTTGGGCAGTTCTCTCCTTAAGTCCACTTTAAATCCATATTATATACTATCAATATTTATAGAATAAAAAACACATATACTAAACATATAATCAGTGATTACAAAATACAATACAACACACAAAATCATGGTCAAATACAAAAAAATTACATGACTCTAATTAAAACAACATATATGTAATGTATGCAACGTTAGTTTTTGTATATACGAAACCCGAAACACATGTCCAGTATTCTTAGGACACCAAGTACAAAATGTCCAGTATTTTTAAGTAAAGATAATATGTGCAAAATTTCAAAAAGATATCATGAAAAACCACAAAGTTATGAGCTTATTATCTTTCTTGGTTGTCCCAACAAAAATAAGGAGAAAGCACCACTCGCCCGCCCGCGGCTGAAACGGCGCGGCGCGGGGGGCCCTGTCTCACTGCACTTCTAATGCTAGTAATCTACTGTCAGCTGTGTGCGCTCGGTAACTACACTGCAACAATTTCTAAATGTATTTGGAAAAAAATATAACAGGGTGTAAAAATTATTGGAATCGATTCAGTTGCTTATCCTGGACAAACTATATTCAGGTTTGGTACAAAGTATAAATAACGTTGTATAAAAACATATCAATGCATTAGTAGACTCTTTTAGTAACTGGTTTATGGCGGTAAAATAGGCAGTCGCTCCATCTAAAATACTGGTATTCCGCTGGATTTGGTTAGACTGGAAGCTGACCACAACATAGTTGGGAAAGGCTAAGTAGATAATGATAAGTAAAAGTTTCTGCCTCTGTAACTTTTGCACGCAATTTTGATATACGGTAGATCCTGACCTGAATTAAGAGATGTTGTACTTTTCATGAACTGAAATTTAGTCTCGAGTTTTCGAGTGGCTACCACGCACCGGAAGACGCAGCGTGGGTAGGCCCCCATCAAGGTGAACCGACGACCTGGTAAAGGTCGCGGGAAACCGCTGGATGCCTGAGGCGCAGGACAGGTTGTCGTGGATATCCTTGTGGGTGGCCTATGTTCTGCAGTGGATGATGATGATGATGGAACTTTGTCGCTGACAATGGGCTCACTCATACAAAGGCTCAAGGTCACACTAAAGGCAATGGAAAGAGCTATGCTCGGAGTTTCTCTGCGCGATCGAATCAGAAATGAGGAAATCCGCAGAAGAACCACAGTCACATTAAGTGGCAGTGAGCGATACGTATTGCTCGTAGGACTAGTCGTAGGGTTAGTAAGGTCCTGTAAGGACGGACCGGAAGACACAGCGTAGGAGGGCCCCAACATGGCAGACCGACATCCTGGTGAGCGTCGAGGGAAGTCGATGGATGCGAAAGCCTTGGGGAGGCATTTGTCCAGCCGTGGACCTTTATAGGCTGAAGAAGATGAAGAAGATACTTTTCATTCTAGTAGAACGGGCAAAGCCGTATGATAAACCTAGTACTTAAATGAATAACTTTAGCTAACGCTCGTAGCAATTCTCTGTCGAAGCAACCAAAATAATAATACCAAGCATTTACAAAAATAAACAAAGAATCGAACATTAGTTAGAGAAGACTTTGCTTTGTTTCTGTTTTTCCCGCAGCGCTCTCGCTAAAAACATCTCAGGTTTTACGGAAAACTCCATCCATAATGCCGTTCGTATATTTGATATCTGCGTAGGAATTCTGTTTTCTTATTGCGGGTAAAAGTCGAAAAATGTTGCTTTGCTATGTAGCTTAGTGCTGTGCGCAAAATACATGATTATATTGGTCCGTGTTGGTTGGTTAGTGTTATTTGAAGCTATCTGATGGAGCTGGTGTATTAAGTCTTTTGGTCTTCGCTAAATAAATGTATTTTCTTCTTTTTTAGGGTTGGTAGTCAACTAGGAACCCTTATAAGTAGTTTCGCTAAATGGAATTAGGTAAGAATATTAATTACAAGTAGACAAAGTAGTAAAATAAAACGTGAAAAAGTTTTCATTCCTTCGGTACCCCTACACCTAAAGTGTGTTTCTTTTTTTTTACATTTCCACCCTTACGTGTGAAATATTGTTGGATAGGTATTTCAAAATCAATAGGGGTTTACCAAAAAAACAAAATTTGATAATGTTAAATTTTCGGAAATAATCGGTCCAAATTTCTTACTCTAACTTTTGAACCATAAGTTTAAAACATAAGGAAAAGATCTTTAAAGTTCAACTGTATAGTGACTTTCTAGCAAAATTGTTTTGAACTTGAAGGGTTATATCCATACTAATATTATAAATGCGAAAGTAACTCTGTCTGTCTGTTTGTCGGCCTATCTGTCTGTCTGTTTGTCTGTTACGGTTTCCCGCTTAAAGCTCTCGACCGATTTTGATGAAATTTGGCATAGACAGATCTTTAGACCCTGAGAAAGGCCATAGGTTACCTTTTATCCCGGAAAAATTTGATATTCCCGAGGGAAATCTAAAAAGCGCGATGTAACCGAACTCCACGCGGGCGAAGCCGCGGGCGGAAAGCTGGTGTTATACAAATGTTTTTTTTTTTTTGGTAAATAAAATTTATCTGAATTGATTCCGTCTTTTCTTTCATTGCTTTCTTTTCGTTTATACGACAATACAACTTCCCAACATCAAACGAAACTAAGATACTGAATAAAAATATTTATCTTTCTTTTAATACTATCAATAATTGAATAACACAGGGAAATCCATGGTATTTACTAATAAACGAAATAATAAATTGATTCTTCATCAACCTCGACTATAAATCAACGAGCTGTCATCGCCAGGCCTTCATATTAGCATTCTTGGAACATCCGCCGACCGTTGGCATAACATCAAAGTAGTACATATGCATGATACTGCACACTGAGGCGTTCACGGTGACTGATAGGTTCACGGGAACGGGTAACTTGAGACACAGTAGAAAAAAGAACTTGAGAGCTACAACAAAATATTGTTAATGTGAGCAATAGGTGATTAATTACAAGCTACTTACATACATCTTGAAAAATACTTACATCATATATCTTGATAAATGTGACTGTAGATACTACTACACACAATTACACCACCATACCATCAACCACCACCAGCATCATCATCATCATCTCAGCGTTAATCCCAGTCGCATCCGTAGCTTTTCAGCTTTGGAGTCTGGGTCCGCTTTACCAGTCTAACTGCTGAGTTTGGCTAAACTTCGATATTTTCCGTGAAGCGACTGACGTCTGACCTCCACAACCCGAAGGCGATATCAAAGCATTGCAGTTAGACCAATCGTTAGACTTTTGAGGGCTCCAACAACCCGTAACGACTGCCACTGGATGTCCGTAGAGCAACCAGGACCAACGGTTTAACATGCTTTCCGAGGCAAAACCAGAACCATCCAAAACCATCAACCATCACCAGCATATGTATAACCAATATAAGCTGAGTTTTGATTGTACGGAAAAACCTATACAAAACGGGGTTACTTTACTGGGAAAGCTTAGCTTGACGTGTAGCCAAAAAAAAAAGAAAATGTTTTATCATCCGGACAATACAGCCGATCGATCCTGTAAAAATCTCGCCGTGAAAAGTTAGGTGAAGTGAACTTATGTTGATACAGCTATCAATAATGACAATCCCTAGCTTTATTTGACAATGACAGCCCACTCCACGCTCTTCTTCTTCTCAGCCTATAGAGGTCCACTGCTGGACAAAGGCCTCACCCAAGGCTTATTATGATGACCGGTCTTGTGCTGCCCGCATCCATCGGCTTCTCACGACCTCCACCAGGCCATCACCAGGCCCAGGATCAGGTCATCGGTCCACCTTGTTGGGGGCCTTCCTACTCTGTGTCTTCCGGCATATGGCCGCCACTCCACACTCATCATCATCATCATCTCAGCGTTAATCCCAGTCGCATCCGTAGCTTTTCAGCTTTGGAGTCTGGGGTCCGCTTTTACCAATCTAATTGCTGATTTAGCTAAACTTCGATATTTTTCATGAAGCGACTGCCATTTGACCTCCACAACACGAAGGTGATATCGAAGCATTGCAGTTAGACCAATTGTTGGATTTATGAAGGCTCCAACAACCCGTAACGGCTACCATTAGATATTCGTATGGCAAACGGGACCAACGGCTTAACTGTTTTCCGAGGCACAACCAGACCAGTGCAAATATTCATATTCATGCATACAAATATTTGCAAACCGCGCCCCGGCGCAGCGGCTGCGTTCGCTATCGCTACGCCAAGGAGGCTGTAGAACCACTCCACACTGACTTCATCAAAATTTTCACGGTAAGATGAGTACAGAATCACACTGCCGAAACATCAGTAATGTTTACATAATATCTCAGTTTCATTTGTTGACATGACGTGATCGCTAACAATGGGCCTTATAAGAAGCCTCAAAGTCACTCAAAGGGCAATGGAGAGGGCTATGCTTGGGGTTTCACAGCGCGATCGAATCAGGAATGAGGAGATCCGCAGAAGAACGAGAGTAACGGACATAGCCTGAAGAATTGCAACACTAAAGTGTCAGTAACCCACTGCCACTTTAGTGTTGCAATTCTGCCCGATGCCCGATGGGGCCGACGGGATCTCGAGTGGCGACCACGCACCGGAAGATGCAGCTTGGGTAGGCCCCCGATATGGCGGACCGACGACCTGCTCAAAGTCACGGGAAAACGCTGGACGCGGGAGGCGCAGGACCGGTCGTCGTGGAGATCCTTGAGGGAGGCCTATGTCCAGCAGTGAACGTCTTTCGGCTGAAACGATGATGATGATGATTTGTCGACCTTAATCTACGATATTTTTAGCTTAGTACTCCAGTCAGAATGTTAGTACATAATCTGTGAATGCAAATGTGGGACATTAGGGAAGGAAGATGATACCATTCGTATATGCACGTAGGTAGGATTTACTGCGGCGGTTTGTAGACTTGAACAGAAAGGAAATAATTGTTTAAATGAAGGCTTAAATAGATCATATCGTTTCAGATAGGATTAATTAATATGGAAACTGGGTCAGCCGCGACTTACGAGTTTTAGGAGGACTGAAGTCAGACGGTGAAGGAAAATATTGTAAGGAAACCGACATATCCTAGAGCCAACATTTCGAAAACTTGTGATGTTTACCAACCCACACTGGCCCTGCCTGGTGGATTAGTGCCTACTTCCTCTCACATAAATACAGTGTCCTCAGCAAATAATAGTAATATTCCAATAATGACAAAATCTATTTACCCACCCATAATTAGCGAAATAAGTCATTTCATTGTATTGTTTGTATCTTGTATTTCTTGATGGTTTGTGGTTACCAAAAAAAGGATCAGTCAGTATTTTGCAGACTACTACTAATCGTAGTGGCCTAGTGGTTAAAACACCGGCCTTTCAAGTATGAGTGTGCGGGTTCGATTCCAGGTCAGGCAAGTACCAATGTAACTTTTTTAAGTTATATGTACTTTCTAAGTATATGTTAAAAAGGTGAAGGATAACATCTTGAGGAAACCTGAACTTTACGTATGAAATCGCCAACCCGCATTGAGCAAGCGTAGTCAATTCTACTAGAGTAGGTGCCTGATTAATTTCGCTAATTATGGGTAGGTAAATATAGATATTTACCTATCCATAATTAGCGAAATAAAAGAGAAAATACACTAAGCCAGTACACATTTATTAATTTTGTTTTAAATATACAAAAAAAAACAATAATCAAATACAAAATACACGACAATTAATATTAGTAAAAATCGCAAGGAAAATAATGTCTTTGGTGTTTATGTGAGTCCGGTCTGAAAGAGAGGCTATGGTAGAGTGTATAAATGTCGCACTTCAGGCAGTTCTTGAATGGGGCGAAGCCAATCTAGTGACATTCAACGCCGTCAAAACGTAGGGCGTGTCTGGTCATCGCTAAAAGGAGCCCGTTCGCCGTGACTTTATGTATCCTTAGAGTGCCTGACAGCTTTTGAGAGTTGAGATCACATCAAATCAAAATTTTGGGCGGTTTATTTAGGCCAAAGCCGGGAAACTTGGCGTAATTGCAAAGGTCCAGCGATATTTCACATCGGGACAGCTTATGTTATACAAAGCGCAGATCCGTGTGTTGAGATTTCCTCGAACCTAAACTTTGGGCGGTTCATTGAGTCCAAGGCCAAGGTGGCTGCCAGAAAACTTGGCATCATCGCAAAGGTCCGGCGGTACTTCACACCGGGGCAGCTTCTAATGGTGTACAAAGGTCAGGTCCGCCCGTGTGTGGAGTACTGCAGCAACATATGGGCTTGTGCTGCAAAATGCCACTTCGCAACTTTAAATTCAATGAAGAGGCGTGCGAAAAAGCTAATTGGCCGCCCAGATGTGGTTAAGAACAATCTTCAAAGCCTGTAGTATCGGCGTAGAGTTGCCAGCGTAGGAATCACATGAATATGATGAAGTGGAAAGACAGGGTTCATCGAGGTTTCAAGGCTTTCCCAATCAACCTACGCGAATATTTTACAAGTTACAAAATACAACTTTTATTGATTGCGGTGATCAAACACAGATTTGTGTAGAATATGGGGACGGCGGCAGTCTATTCTATGTCTAGTAGACAAACCATATTTGGTAGTTAAATTGGATATTTATTGAGTTGTGATTAAATAAATTACACAAAGTGCATAAGGCATGGGAATAAACATTCAAATACATTTCGTAAACTAGTGCCATATTATAAATGCTAACAGGCCAGCATTACTAATAATACCCATGGGCGTACCAAGGGAGGCGGGGGGGAATCTCGCATAACATATTGTATGAACTCCCCTGATTACTAAACAAAGTATAATTGAGGTCTTATCTCTAACTTTTAAATGAACCACACAGTAGACACTAGACACTGACAAAATGTACGGTGTAATTGCCAAAAATCCATGTCCGACTATAGCGCACAAAGATTACTCTCTCAAAAAATTTGACTTGCTCCAACTAGGCCGGACTTGCCCACCCCTAGGTCTGATTAGCCCCCCCCCGCCCCCTCCAGGCCAGAAGCTGGGTACACACATGATAATACCTATCTGTTACGTTAAGCGTAATTGCTTGCCAAACACCAATAAATACAACCCGACAACATTGCAATATTGTTCAAACAACAAAAAGCAATAACAAACTTTATGTTATTCAAATATGTTCATATATTGTTCCGCAACAGATTGAAACTCTCAATATACAGTACAAAATCAATAACTCTTGCGTCTGCTAACTATTGAATATCAACAATTATCGGACATGAATACTGGTGAACCGGCGGCATCATATCGAAGAGGCTTTCAAAAACAGATGTGTGTTTCGTGTTGAAATACTCGGAGGAGTTTCACACCAAACGTCAATTAAACCACTAAACTATTGTTTTTAATTTCATTGGACATGGTTAATTTATGTTTATTTGATTTGACAATGTCTATCTATACATCTATACAAATATAAAATGGAGTGTCTGTTTGTAATATTACAATAACTGCTTTCTACTACACGCATATGAATGTATATACAGTACACACACCAAAATACATATTTTTAAAATTTTTGTCTTACTGTCTGTTTGTTCCCGCTAATCTCTGGAACGGCTGTACTGATTTGGATGGGACTTTCACTGGCAGATAGCTTATGTAATAAGGAGTAACTTAGCCTAACTAGCCTAACTAACTTAGCCTTTTATTTTAGATTTATTTTTTTATTTTAGAAAAATAAAGTAATGTTGCAATATCCAAGTACTGTCCAGTACCGCGCGCAGCTCACGCGCATGTCACCACTGTGCCGTCACGTCGGACGCCTCCCAGCACTTCTCCTACCAACGAATCACAGTCATAAAGGCTGCTTGTCGCGCGGGCTCAGAACGCGCGAACGGGCTATTGCTGACGGTTGTGTCTCGACGACTTCATTTAGAAATTGATTTCCAGTGTTTATATCATATTTTTGATTGATAGTATGATTTGATTGATAGGTATCTCTATACATATAATAAATCTGCAGAAAAGTAATATTTGTACTTTGAAGAAATTGAAAAGATGCTCATTGATATGATATGATTGAAACAAGTACTCAAGTAGTAGTACAGGAGTAGTACAGGTAAGGTAAGTAGTACAGGAATTAATAAAACTTTTAATCTAACCAAGAATTTTAATTCAATTTTTATATCTCCAGTAGTATCGCAAGACGTTTTAAAATCAATAAAATCATTAAAAAATAAAAATAGCTTCGGGTATGATGAAATAGCTACTAAAGTGGTAAAGTTCGCTTCAAACAATATTGCAGGTCACCTAAGTCACATAATCAACTTATGTTTCTGTTCTGGTGTGTTTCCAACAGCTCTTAAGACAACTATTGTTAAACCACTTTTAAAAAAAGGTACCAAGGAAGAATTAAGCAATTATAGACCAATCGCCTTAATCCCAATCTTTTCATAGGTTATAGAAAAGATAATCTATGAATTATTTGACAAGTTTCTAACGAAATACAACATTTTATGTGATGAGCCTGGAAGACTTGGGCAAAATGCTCAATGACCTCAGCAGAGCTTCCCAACAAGTGGGTCTAAAAATGAACATGGATAAGACGAAGATCATGTCGAACTCTCATGTCGCACCCACTCCAATTGTAGTTGGTTGCTCTGCACTCGAAGTTGTTGACGAGTATATATACCTGGGACAGACAGTCCAACTAGGTAGGTCCAACTTCGAGAAAGAGGTGTCTCTGCGAATCCAGCTCGGTTGGGCAGCGTTCGGGAAGCTACGCTACATCTTCTCGTCGTCCAAGATACCACAGTGTCTCAAGACTAAAGTCTTTGACCAGTGTGTGTTGCCAGTGATGACTTACGGAACTGAAACGTGGTCGCTCACAATGGGCCTCATACGAAGGCTCAGAGTCACACAAAGGGCAATGGAAAGAGCTATGCTAGGAGTTTCTCTGCGTGATCGAATCAGAAATGAGGAGATCCGCAGAAGAACCAAAGTCACCGACATAGCTCTGCGAGTCGCTAAACTTAAGTGGCAGTGGGCAAGGCACATTGCTCGTAGAACCGATGGCCGATGGGGCAGCAAGGTTCTGGAGTGGCGGCCACGTACTGGAAGACGCAGCCTAGGGAGACCCCCAACAAGGTGGACCGATGACCTGGTGAAGGTCGCGGGAAGCCGATGGATGCGGGCAGCACAAGACCGGTCATCGTGGAAAGCCTTGGGGGAGGCCTTTGTCCAGCAGTGGACATCTATAGGCTGAGGAAGATGTGATGAGCAGAAAGGATTCAGAAAAAATGAGGGCATAAATACAGCTATTTTTAAGTTACTTAAAACTGTAATAGAGAACGTCGATATAAGAAATCCAATATGTGCAATCTACACCGATATGACTAAAGCGTTCGATTTTGTCCATTATGAAACACTTATCTATAAGCTTGACGCATACGGTATTAGAGGAAATGCCCTAAATCTCATAAAATCATACCTCTGTAATCGAATACAATACACGGAAATCAGTAGAATTTGTATTAAAAGTAAATGCGAAAGGAAGTATTTATCTCAGGCCAGGGTTATTAGATATGGTGTACCACAGGGCAGTGTACTGGGCCCACTCCTATTTCTGCTATATATAAATGACCTACCCAGTCATATTCAGCATCCAATGGTTTTATTTGCTGACGACAGCACAGCTTTAATAAAACGTGATGACGTAGCAAATTATGAATACAATATAAATGATACCCTTAAAGACATAATACGATGGCTTGACATGAACAATTTATTAATTAATTTATCAAAGAACTCCACTCACTCACTTTATCTAGAAACTTTCTCCGAAAGGGAGTCACGTTTAAGTTTACAAAGAATACGAACCGCGTCTTTGCGGTCTCAAGAAAGCACCGAGGAACGCGAAGTACGGCTGCCAGCTGTTCGAGAGAGTAATGTACTCTCACTACAATCCGAGACTTTCACCGGAAGGGAGTCACACTTAAGTTCGCAAAAAACTCGGACCGCGACTTTGCGTTCTCAAGAGAGCATCCAGGAACGCGCTCTCACGAGAGTTAGAGACTTTCTCAGAAAGGGAGCCTCGCTTAAGTTCGCAAAGAACTCGGACCGTGACTTTGCACTTTCAAGAGAGCAGCCAAGAACGCGAAGTGCGACTATCAGCTGATCGAGAGCGTCACGCCCTCTCACACGAGTTAGAGACTTTCACCGAAAAGAAGTCTCGCTTAAGTTCGCAAACAACTCGGACCGTAGATCTGCGCTCCCATGAGAGTATCGAGGAACGCCAAGCACGTCTGTCCTCTGATCGAGAGCGTCACGCTCTCTCACGCGAGTTTGAATCTCTCTCACAAAGAGAAGAACGATTACAAATACCTAGACATAACTATGTAGGTGTACAAAGAAACAACAAAGTTATTTTGTATTTGAAAGGGAAAGAATAGATGAACTAAAACGAGCAGAAACAGTAGAACAACGTCAATCTCGCGTAGAGTTTGTATATGTTCCGGGTAATTCCACCGCTAAAATAGTATAAAGAGAAGCATTAACGTAATCAACCAAAGTCAGGATCATTATTCGCAAATTCTTTAATGTCCCAAGAAATACTAACCACCTTCTTGAATAAAGTATACATATATGTATATAGCCTACTCTTACCTAAACGACGTTGTTTTGTTTTCGACAACCACGCGAACGAAGTCGCGGGCACAGCTAGTCCATACTAATATTATAAATTCGAAAGTATCTCTATAGAGCCTGAGAAAGGACATAGGCTATAAAACATCCCGCTATGAGCAATAGGAGCAGAGCAGAAACAAAAAATGTTGCAAAAACGGGAGCAAACACGGACGTACATATTGCTGTCATTATTTTAACAAGCGCTTATTTTATATCAACTGAGCTCTTTCGGTTCGAAGCTTACGCGGGTGAAACTGCGGGGCACAGCTAGTTCATAATATATATCGAATGACATTATTATCAGAGACTTATTAATTTTAGCTTTTGTTTGCATGCCTTAGTTAAGGTAGTCAGTGGACCTTTCAAAAACTTAATATCTATATTTTTTACCTAATTACTATGCAAATAAAGAACTATTCTATTCTATTTAAAAATAAAAATACACTAAAATTGGAACACTTGCAATCACTGACATAATTGTTTCTAACGTATAACGAATATCTAATTACCTTTGTCATTAAAAAAAAAAACCTAAAAATGGAAATAACTTCCTTCTAATAAGGATTTTCATAAATGTTCAGGAAAAATAATCCCAAATGATCATAACACAAAAAAAAAAAAATTTAAGAAATCTCTAGAACTAAAAGTCTACCCATAACAACAGAGTCAGGATGACTTATAGATCCCTTCAAATAACAGATGAGACCGAAATCAGACTATGAATAATGTGTAAAAACGTAGACTGAGCACAAACGGGTGCCTGATTAATGCTCGCTCGTCCTGCTAACGAGACTGTGGTGAGAAACATGAACATCGAAGGAAGGGAGACATGACAATTTTCACAAGCTGAATTCAATGTGAAATACTTGAAGATGCTTTATGAGAAATATTTTCCTTTCCATATGTCGAATGTTCATGAATCTATACTAATACTAAATTATTATAAATCTGAAAAGTTTGTTTGTTTGATTGTTTGAACGCGCTAATCTCAAGAACTACTGGTCTGATTTGAAAAATTCTGTTTGCGTTGAATAGCCCATTAATCCAGGAAGGCTTAAGGCTATATAACATTACGCTGCGACCAATAGGAGCGGAGCATAACTAACTCCAGGCGAATGAAGTCGCTAGCGGCCGCTAGTTTTACATAATCATCATAGTAACAATACTGATGAATTTTGAAATAATCTTTTTTTTCGCGAATTAATGCCAACGTCCCCAAAATTTGCCAATTTTAAAAAAGTAACGACACCATTTTTGACGATATTATTATGAGCGAATAGCTATACGACCGCGTACCGCGTGCTCTGCCCCCTTCGCCCGCGCGTGTATTGCCTACCACACATGTATTAATTTACCTCCTTTTGCGAAATAATATTTATTTTTTTGAAGTGGGTTTTTTTTTCTAAGTTTAGCCCGACTTAACATAGTAGAATCAGTAGACATTAGTAGAATCAGTTAACGAAACCTAACAATAACTTCACGTATCGGGCAGGGTTTTTTTTACATATTGTATTTCAAAACAATTGCATGAATGTTTATTAACAGCATACTCCTGTCACTCACTGGATGGACCCCTGTGAAGGTGGTGTGACGATCTGGTGACGTTCGTAGGGCCAACATGGCTAGAGATTGTACAAGACAGGGAGGTTTGGAAGGAAAAAGGGGAGGCTTTTGTCCAGCAGTCGGGCACCAAAGAGACTACAAATAAAAATGGTTCTGTTGGCGTCATTCGAACGCCAAAATAGCCTTTAACAGCGTACGTATGCTTTCGCTTATAACCTGTTTGCTCAATTGGATCATATTATAGCAACAATATGAAACTCAGCCAAAATTAATTTCTTCCTTCGAAATCTTTGATAGTTTTTTCTACCGGTACTCTAATGGCGCGGTTTAGTGCTGGTACGTGCTTTTAATAACAATGTAAAGATTTTTTATTCTTATTTTGCATTTACCTGTGTACATTAGGTTCTACTACCCTCCACATAATTACACGAATACCTTCTGAATGAAGATTCATAACCTACCTAAATGAATACTTAAAAGTTCCTTAGAAGTGGAGGAAAAAGTAAAAAGAGACGTAAATCGATATGTGTTATATAAGTATTATCTTTTGTACTGCACTATGAAATCTAGACAATTGTTAATTTTTCGTCCTCATCGTCGTTAGCAATTGATAGAATTCCACTACTGGATGTGCCTCCTGTGTTCGCCATTATTACGGATGTGTTATCCGCATCTAACTGATATTACAAAATTAATTCTATAATTATAACAAAGAATGTAACCACTATTTTCTTCATTCACTTGCATACTGCGAACATTTAGAATTAATTGCCTCATTTCATCATAAATGCTTAACGGGTCCCAATTAGCTTCAGCGGCTTTCAATAATCGGGTACCACAAAGTCCCTAAATATGTCCAGACATGACTGTGTTCTCCAAAAGGTTTATGTAGAGGTGCAAGCTCACTGATCATATGTGGGGTGGCCACATGTAATCAGTGAGCCTTAAGCTTGTATCTACAAGGCACAAATCCAGAGTGGACGTCTACTAAGAAATTCCTTTATGAAAATACTAGATTTTCCCCACGGCTTTGCAAGCGTAATTGTGGGAAATTGTCCTAGTATGTCCTACATAAGCTATGCCTATACGTATTCCTTTCATTCGAATTCGTTCACCCGTTATGGTACGAAATGGTAACCATAGGCCATATTATTAACCTCATCATGTGTCCTTTGTCCAAATATTTTATGTGCAGTCGGTTTCCAGTCTAACTGGATATCTCTGAATATCAGTATTTTACATAGAATGTCTGCCTATCTGACTTCCGCAATTCTCTTACCTACTGGGTAATATGATACCTCTTGGTAAGGCTGGTTTCAGACTACTGATGATAAGCAAGAATGTCATAGAACCACGAATGAAAGCCGAGAACAATGATTTCTAATCCATTATATCGCTAATAAAGAATTTCAAGATAACAAGACATGTGAATGTTAAGATCATCCCAGTGTTATCTTCTTGAGGCATGATTTTGAATCTTTCTTCTGCATGAAGTATGATTCTGCATATACTTTAGATGGGTTTCCCTAAAAACTTTTCACACGACATGTTATTATTCCATCAGCATAATAATATGTTGTGGATAACAATATCATTTTAATAAAAGTTGCTAATATGATTTTTTTTTTGTTTTTTTTTTTTTTAATAATTACAATCTAGCGCTTGACTGCAATCCCGCCTGATGGTAAGCAGTGATGTAATCGTTGATGGTAAAGCGCGCTAGTTTATTAAGCCTACTCACTCAAAAGAACTGAGTAAATAGGAAGGAAGACGGCAGTTGAGCGCGGTGATGCAATATTAAACCCAACAACACGACCAACGATGCTGCGCCAGAGGGAGATTGATCTGGAGGCCCTCCACAACCAAACTCCCGACACAACAACATTTCGCGCATCGTACCCGGTACGTACATCGCAACACAACTGCTCAGACCCGTCCTCCGTACGGCTTCACCAGACATCATGCCGGAACACGACGAATCGCTTGGCGGCATGACTTTGTCTAGTGGGTGGTAACTTATGCCGGCGGCTGATGTTGTGGCCTACCACCGAGACACGTACGTATAGTACGTTATTTTGTCCCGCTACTATATAAATCATATTAGCAACTTTTATTAAAATGATATTGTTATCCACAACATTTATTATTCTGATGGAATAATAGTCATTTTGAAAAGTGGGGATTTTAGAACGGTCACTTCGCTTGAACGGGCACTGCGTTTGCCTATTTCAATTGTTATTATGAAGATTCGCGGGTATATTTACACTTCGTGCTTCATTCTACGAAATGGAGCCTTTACCACCATACCAAGATGGTGACGACCTTATCGCTCCGCCATGCCTGACGTCGTCAAATATAAGAAACTACGTGGTTTCACCCGCGTAGGCTTCGATATGTTTTTTATATATGCTCCGCTGCTATTGGTCTCAGCTGATAGTATATAGCCGAAACCCTTCCTGGGCTAATGGGCTATATAACACAAAAAGAATTTTTGAAATTGGATTAGTAGTTCCTGAGATTAGCGCGTTCAAACAAACAAACTCTTCAGCTTTATATATTAGTATAGATAACTAGCTGTTGCCCGCGACTTCGTCCGCGTAGACTTTAGTTTACAGCGCGCGGTGGTTCCCGTTTTCGGGAGAATGCCAAGATAAATGCCTACATTACTGCAAGGTTTCAAACATCCTCACACAATTTCGCGTTTATATTATTAGTAGGATTATAAAGATACATAAGGTCTATAGCAACGTTAATTTTACCGGGTTTAAAGGTTTAGCAAAGGAAAGAAACATCAAATATTATACTTCTAATTATTTTGCGTTGGTAGATGTTTTGGATATGCTTAGGATATTATGAAATAAGGGTTAAAATTATTACGCTTGATACATTATGAGCACATTTAAGTAAGTACGGTTTTATAAACAACTTTTTCTTTTGTTTTGCTGTCTTTTGCCAAAACATAAAGGTTTTCTGGATTTGATACACGTGAGCATACCACATAGAGTTGCCCATGAGAAAAACATGTTGTTTCTAAATGAACTCCGGCAACTTTAAGAGTCGGTCGGCTTTGTTATTGTTATAGCAAATGCTGCTTTCAGGAGGAACTGTACTCTTTTAAATTGAAATGGCAAATCAGTCGGGATGATGGGAATACGGGGAATCAAGATATTTTGTCCTTTTGTCATTCCAGTCATGATTGTAGCCCTTACAGTGTTGGGACCCAAATGTGTTATTTGTAACCGTGTACCATTAGGATAGGATACAGGACTGGAACACCAACTTTAAGTATCAACTTATGGAGTGGCACTCCTGATAATTCTAAAGAGTTGAAAAATTCTATAGGGTATGATGTAACTTGTTCAGTGTCCGTAATATTGTCCACTGAGAGGTATTCGATAACATTTCCCTGAACGTTTAACATGATTTGTTCATTTATTTTACTATTTCATTAGTCGGCGCCAAAATTGCTCTTTCGCATAGTCATTCTCGGTTGGCCATATTTGTTTGAAGATCCGGATAGAATTATTTAATAGGCCATCTGAGCTAATCATAACTTGACAGAACTCACGACTCACTCTAATCATGCCGTTACTGTCAGTTGGCACGCGATCTACTCCGATTTTTAAAAGAGTAGCTGCATATTGCATATACCCGGCTTGAGAATCCTGATGAAGTTGCCCTCGCATATTCGTGGTGAGACAATACTTTTTCACGCGAACCCATAATGCAGATGCTTACAAAAGAGGCATTTATTTCATCTGCCGGCGGCATACCCCTAATAATCACCGGAAGGGTCTGCCAAAAGTCACCAGCTAAAGGTACCACCGTCCCTCCCATGATATCTTGGTTGCCTTCGATGTCCCACATTATACGATCTAGTGCTTCAATTGCCCTTTTGTGGAATATCATCACATTCAGCCCAAACTAACAACTAACACTGCTGCAACATTCTTCCTCGCTCACTGCTTTTACTTATATTGCATTTCTTCATGAGCTAAGTTCAATAGTAACTGAGTGCGCAGTTCGTCCCGTTCCGAAAAAAATTAAAAAGTGCTGAGTTGATATAAAATAAGCGCCTGTTAAAATAATGAAAGCAATATGTACGTCTGCGTTAGCTCCCGTTTTCGCAACATTTTTTGTTACTGCTCTGCTCCTATTGGTCATAGCGGGATGTTATATAGCTTTAAGCCTTCCTGGATTAATAGGCTATCCAACGCAAAAAGAATTTTTCAGATCGGACCAGTAGTTCCTGAGATTAGCGCGCACAAATAAACAAACAAACAAACTCTTCAGCTTTATATATTAGTATAGATAAGCTTCTACCCCTTGACTTCATCCGCGTGGAGTTTCTTGTTTTGTGTACATCGTGTTACATTCATTATTTGGTTTCGTGAATTGTTATCATCTATTTGCAGATTGTTTTAAGCCAAAAAGCGCTATAGGGGTACTTCTCTATAGAGATTATCCGACGTCGGTTAGGCTCTTGTTTGTTTAGAGGGAATAACTCGCGTTTCAGATCAACTCGCCTTGTGAATAGCGATATTGATTTTATAAATACTTATATAACATCATACCTTTATTTTCTCAAAGGTTTGGATATGCAATTCAAATATCAAATACCTTTTTCATTCTTTCTTTTACCATGAATTCAAAACATGACTCTAATGTCTATGTAATCAAAAACTGGTCAAGTGCGAGTCAAACTCGCGCACGATGGGTTGCATACCATTAGGTATCTTTAAAAACGGCAATAGGTCACGTTGTTTGTATGGGAGCCCCCCTTAAATATTTTATATTTTGTTATTTTTAGTATTTGTTAAAACAGCGGCAACAAAAATACATAATCTCGGAAAATTTCAACCGTCTAGCTATTACGGTTCATGAGATATAGCCTGGTGACAAACAGACGGACAGACGGACAGCGAACTCTCTTGAATAAAATCAATTCAAAATCAAAATCAAAGCATTTCAAATAAACCTGTTACAGGCACTTTTGAATTATCAGAAGACCGGTCAGTCAATAAGATGAAGCTAGTCGCCCATTCCAAAGAGTAGGTACCTATGGAGAAGAACGGGCAAGAAACTCCATGGACACTCTTTTAAATTTTCAAGCTATTGTTACAAATATTTGATTACATCATTCATGTTCAAATCAACCGTGTCAGAACGATGCAGAAATATATTGTACGCTGAGAGCGTCCATTATGGAAAACACACAAAAATCAATTCAGAAATTATAATACGCCTTGGCAGCTAAGAGATGATCAGTCCCCTCTGACGGCGTCTGTTCACGAACATGATGTATTGATCAGCATCATTCAGCTCAACCATATTGAAGGGAACCTAATGACCCAACACACGCGCCACCACCAGCGAGACATTTGAGTGAGCATGACATACTCTCAACAGCCAGAGCACAAATACAAAATAGGGTTCCCTTTTACCTTTTAAGTACGGAACCCAAAAAAAAACCCTTTAGAATCATGTGTAAATTTATGGTAATAAGTTGCGAGTCGATACCACCGACGGTGGCAGGGGATATAGTACCCAAATCCCGGTTACCGCCCGCCTGCTTGCCTTACCGGGGCCTGGTTCTTATCGAGCGACGAGCTGCCCGCTGCTCTCCCTGCGATTAGGACCAGGTCTCAGTCGACGGCGAGATATGTTCCACACGTGTTTCAAAGAGATATCAGCACATAGTGACGGGGTCCATGAAGACCAATGCTTTCCGGGGCAGGGCTGTTCGAATAGATACCGGGGCCCCTAACGCACAGGCAAATGAACAAAACCGGTCCCGGTCGGTAACGGTTTTATCAGTAAAAGTCTAATACGCCCTTCCACCCCGGCTAGAGTGAGAGAGGTTAGTTTATGTTTTCCCAACCAAAAAAGGGGGTGGCAAGGAATCGACGTGTATAGTATTAATACCCACATTTCGCCAGTTGTTATTAATTCACATGCAATGGAGGCAAGCTTTTATTAGTCTGGCACAAATTAAATCTCCGGGCCGCCACTAAAATTCCACAAATAAAAATCAAAACATCCGGGTAGCGGAGCCAGTTGTTGCTGTGAATATATTTTCTCCCTACATTAAAATCGAATTTCATTTTAATATGATCCCCATTTCCTGCCAATATAATAAATCGCTTTACATAATAATGAACATCCATACTGTATAACAATGCATCAGCCGCCTTCAACACAATAGCGAAAGGTTTGCCAAATTGGAATTGTTCCACAAAATTCCGCTTTTCAACCAAATCCGTGTCTGTTTCGAGTCATTAGATATTATTTGACGTATTTGGAGGTCGACACCCGTCCATTGTTGGGAAGAATACTCAAAAAGATGACCTCGCGAATTGACCTTGATCGTAGACAATTAAAGAATATCGCATTAGAATTTTCCTTGATCCACAGCTTGAATGGGATGAAATGACCTTGTGACTGCGGCTTGATGATAAGCGAAAATGTTTACAACAGATATGTTTGAATGTCAGTAGGGAGTTTATATTTAGGGAGGTAACCACTAGTATCTGTGGATATCGTAACAACAAAATTGCTTAAAATAGTTCATTTGCCAAAAAATGCTTGGCTATACAATTTTGTAAGTTAATTTGTTGGTTAATTATTTTATATGATTTTCTAAAAACTATACAACGCATCTAGTTTGAAACAATTTTCCTGGAAAGTATCAATAAAGTTATATTTTTTTGAATTTTTTCATACATGTTTTTTAACGTATGGTTCAAAAGTTGGAGCCAAAGAGATACAAAAATAAAAAAATATATTTGTCAATCATTTAATAAAGAACACCAAATTAGTCCGATTCCATTTTCAAACGGCTAGTTGTCAGATATTGCAATACGAAACGCGCTTGGCAACGGGATATTTTTTATTCTGTGTTGCTTTATTTCATGCCAGCGTTTTCCGTTTGTTTTTGAATCGCTAAATGATTTTTTAAACTGTCATTGTGGAATGATAGTTTAAAAATCGTTTAAATTAACAATACATAACCACATATGGATGTGATTATGTATTTAATTATAAAAACGATACTTGTTCACTTTTTTGGTATGATTTCAATAGGAATAAATACAAACAATCACTTCATGTGTTTATTTTTTAATATTTTTTAAATACACACATCAAAAGTGTCTAGGGATCAAGCATTTTTATGCGGATTTCTTGAGATTGAGATGTGGCTTTGTAATAAATTTATGATTTTATAAATTTATATGGATCCTTTTTGGTGCATTTCATAATTTGAATCAGGAACTGTGAATCAAATTCGAGTAAAAGATGAAAATCAGCTGTCAATATTTTCCCTATAAAAACATACAACGCATTGAAGACATTATTAGTGCTACTGTTTCCCTACTACTGATTAAAACCAACGTTATTATGGAGCGGCGACGTCATTTAAGCAGGGAAGAAATGCTCAGAGCCGTGGGAATGATAGAAGCTGGTTCCCGGCAACGTACTGTGGCTTTAGCTCTGAATACAAGTCAGAGTGTTATCAGTCGACTTTGGACACGTTACCGAAGCACTGGTACCGTGGCTGAGCGCCATGGAGGACGGTATCGCTGCACCACACGGAGACAAGACCGATACATTCAAATCTTAACTCGAAGAGCTCCAACAATAACCGCCATGATGTTAGCCGTGAGGCTTCATCACTCTTCAGGGAACTTAATTAGCGACCAAACGGTCAGAAACCGCTTGCATGAAGTGAACCTTCATTCCCGAAGACCGCTACGGGTACCACCTATAGCAATGCACAATCGTAGGATTCGATATCAATGGGCTCTTGAACACAGAAATTGGGCAGAAGAACAATGGCGTTTCGTGTGCTTTTCTGATGAGTCTCGTTTTGGTATGAGACCGGATACAAGACGTATACGACACTGGAGAACCCCTGGACGCCAACAGCGATTAAAATCCTGCCAGGAAGTCCATCCTTATAGTGGTGGAACCATCATGGTATGGGCGGGTATTTGGATCGGCGGAAGAACTGAGTTGATTTGGATCAGAGGCAACCTCAACGCTCAAATTTATGCTGAAACGATTGTATCAGACGTCATCGTTCCTCTACAAGTGCAAATCGGTCCCTTATTTCAGTTAATGCATGATAATGCACGACCGCACACCGCAAGAGTTGTAAGACAGACTCTCGCCGCAGCTAACATCAATGTCCTGCCCTGGCCTGCTCAGTCGCCAGACTTGAACCCGATTGAGCATGCATGGGATATGCTACAGAGAAGAGCTCTGCCGAATATGGAGGGTATCCAGTCGCAAGAAGACCTTTTTTTGTTGTTGCAACGAACATGGGCGGCCATTCCACAGCGTGATTTGGATGAACTCATTTTGAGTATGCCAAACCGATGTTCTTGTGTTGTTAGTGTTCGCGGTAGAAACACGGATTATTAATTGTTTAAGTTACCCAATAAAATTTAAGAGAAAACTGTTATTTCAGTCTTTTTTTCGAACTTTTGTGTTAGTGGTTCAAATGTCAAATATCCCTTTATTAGGAAAATGGCAAATTTCTTTATTAATGCAAAGGTGACTTGGTTTATCGTTACTGTGACAAACGAAAACACTTTATTTGATGAATCCTTAAAGAAAATTTTAATTAATATCAATCAGGAGAAAAGTTATTGCAAAAATATATGTTGATCCCTAGACACTTTTGATGTGTGTATTTCGATATAAAAAATACATAAAAAGCATTTAAAAATAAAAAATAGTGGATCCACCGATGCGATGTCGGAGACAAGAACCTCCTCACGATGTGGGCCGAATCGAGGAGTACAGCCTTTTGAATCAGGCCCTTGATCCAACTGCTCAACGAGAGCCTCCATAGATGTTGGTCGAGGCTCTTGGCTATCAAAACATTGGCTGATACGACAATCGGTACAATGACAGCCAAATTCACATTCCTTATTCGTTCGTTTTGGGACAAAACCCGCCACACTGTTCCCAACCCACTGCAACTCCTGAAAGCCAGAATCAACAGTGGAGACCGCCAGAAAAACGCCGAGCAATGAAGCTCGACGAGTCCCGGAGAAACGATTCAACTGTCTTGGGTCCCGCAACGAAATTAATGAGAAAAGAATAGCGGAGGAGTAAGAAAAAAGATATTTTTTCCACTTCCCTCCATAATAAGCAGGAGACAGAACAGAACTAGGCCAATCGGCACAAAGGGACATTATTGCAACTGGGAGAAGCCCAGATTGCCAAGCACCACGGAA
Organism: Sesamia nonagrioides; assembly: GCA_017933935.1. Classification (NCBI taxonomy): domain Eukaryota; kingdom Metazoa; phylum Arthropoda; class Insecta; order Lepidoptera; family Noctuidae; genus Sesamia; species Sesamia nonagrioides. The sequence continues at coordinate 787,189 of JADWQK010001917.1, forward strand.
TAACATTTGATTAAGTTAATGGGTCCTAAGTAGGTATTTGCTGTTACAATTGATTCCAATAATAGGTATGGCAAAAGTGCCTGAACGCACGGAAATTAGTTCTAGTTTCTACAAGGTCCGTATAATAAACAACTCCGGATGTAACTTGTACACTATTCAACATAATATTGCGTTCATTCTGCCAAAGAATACACTCCCACAAGATGTGATGTGCGGACTGTTCAAATTCACAGTTCGATGTAGAACACTGACACAAAGGCGAAGGAACAAGTTTAAAAGAACACAGTTTACTTTTAAAGTTGCCATGACCTGTGAGAAATTGGGCAACGCAATCACATTCCTTATATCAACAATCAAGTCGTAATATTTAATTCGTTTCTCTTTTTCAGCTTTCACGGGATTTCCATCATGTGGAATGGTAACATCAACTACCATTGCAAGGCGCGCTAATCTATCTATCACTACTTTATAAGGCTTATTTACAACAATAGTCCTGTCAGAAATGATAGACCGATCCCAGTATAACGTGATATGGTCATGTTCAAGAACTGGGGAGTACACATATATATAATACGGTACCTCAGAATCCACAAGTTTATATTTTAAAGCAAGTTGGTGGTGAATAATCCTAGCTAATTGGTTATGCTTCTACAAATACTCGCCGTTAGCCATAAGAGAACAACCAGAGATAATATGTCAGATGAACTCACCCGTATGGTGACATGCCCGACACAGGTTAGTCGTTCCGTCCTTCATAACATAGTTCCGGTAGTTATTCCTCAAAACTTCGTCCATAATTGCACAGACAAAACCTTCAGTTTCCCCGAGAAAGTCACCAAATCGTAGCCAGGATACGGAAGGTATGAACTCTACATCGGGCTCATGAACAGGCATGAAGAGCCCGATAAAATCGCCCATTACGTTGCTTTGCCACCCCAACTAGCAAAACAGTCTCAGAACACGCTTTTTTTAAGAGCGGTAGGTTTAAAGCGCTCTTATAGAACTTTTGTGTTTTAGAACATGCCGTCGATCCTATATTACTCTCACATAAGCCAATATGGCCTCAAGAACGCTCAGTCTCATAACCGAGTCTCATATATGTTATAGACATGTAGAGCATTTAATAAGACTAGTTGCACTTGAGCAAAACGTACTCTTATATTGGTATTTTCTAAGCTCATTTGACTTTATACTAGACTTGCTAAATGCTACTGTAAGAGATCAGACTAATATCAGCATAGCATAAGAGTACTGTGAGTATGTGCATTTCTCATCTTATTTGAAACTAATATAAGATTAATAGCACTTGCGGACCCCGGGCTCCAACGCGAAAGCCGCGGATGCAACCGGGATAAACGCTGAGATGATGATGATAAGATTAATAGCACTGGATAAGTATGATATTAGAGTGATTTTGGATCAACATATTTACGATACGAAAGACAAGACCCATATAAGAGCGTTTGATCTTAGATTGTTTTAAGAGTAATTTTGCTGGCCATATTTCCTTTAATTTTTTAAAATTTAATAGTTATAAAAATACGTAAAAGCAATATTAGCGTAAGTTGGCTTAAAATAATTTTGACTAGATTTCAATAAGAGCAAACAGGATTCAAATAGACTGATATTAGAAGGATATAAAACTAAACATGCTTATAATGTTGCCCAAATGCAGGCTTATATCATGACTAGATTTCCGCCCGCGGCTTCGCCTTCGTGGAGTTCGGTTATATCGCGCTTTTTAGATTTCCCTCGGGAGCATCAATTTTTCCGGGATAAAAGGTAGCCTATGTCCTTTCTCAGGGTCTAAAGATTGTCTGTGCCAAATTTCATCAAAATCGGTTGAGAGGTTTAAGCTGGAAAGCGTAACAGCCAGACGGACAGACAGAGTTACTTTCGCATTTATAATACTAGCTTTCCGCCCGCGTGGAATTCGGTTATATCGCGCTTTTTAGATTTCCGTCGGGAACATTAGTTTTTTCCGGGATAGAAGGTAGCCTATGTCCTTTCTCAGGGTCTAAAGATTGTCTGTGCCAAATTTCATCAAAATCGGTTGAGAGGTTTAAGCGGGAAAGCGTAACAGAGAGACAGAGTTACTTTCGCATTTATAATATTAGTATGGATAAAGGAGTGATATAAGATCAAAAAAACAATAGTGTGTGAGCATTAACTATCCTAATAATTTATCCATGCATTTCCATTGTCCATCCTTGTTGCGTCAACGACGATAAAAATAAACTTGGCTGTATGGCGTGCTGTGCCTTTGCCTTTTCCATTCGCCCGAACGGAGAAAAAAGAACAGTACAAAAAAAGATGGCGATCTCAGCTCATTCGACACCGCGTGTACTCTAAATAAAATCGAATATCTGACTTCCTAAGAGCTTCGCTGGCCTAATAAACCCTCAGTTTCCATATTGGTGGTGTGTCTGTGCTTGACGAGTGTAGGCAGTGAACAAACAGAATCAAGTCCACGTCAAGAAGATAACTGACCGGTCGGCGTCTGCCCCGCCGTTGGTAACTCCTTGTCCTGTCCAACTGGATCCAGGTTAGTGCTTTGCATGTTTGTTTCCCTGCTTTGAGACCCTGGGGTTGATAGGAGAATGCAGGACTCTTCCAGGAAGCGTCAACATTAATTATGGTGCCTCCTGTGAGGATCCATTCTCGTTATTATTCGTTAAATACGTAATCCCAATTCTAATTTATTCGTATACTTACCTACTTAAGGCAATTTCAATTTGCCTTTCAAGTTCTAAGTGTCTAAATAAAACCTAGGTCATTCCATGATACCTAGTTATTGTTTCTTATTTGAGACCGATTGACTATTCAATCGTACATTCATACCTCGTTAATTCCCTTGTAATAAGCTACATTTATTTGTATTAAATAACAAATTGCATAAATTACTTTTAAGAAAAACGTGAGTTCGAAGTTTCTCGAATTTAGTACCGAAGTACCTACAATCGTAGTATTTGTCTCCGGCGGGAGACGGATTAGCTTTGACCTACCTCAAGGTCAAAACTTATATTCTAAGAAATAACCTTGAGACGTGTGTGCGTGTATTGCTGCCTACATACCGGCTTACGTTCTTTCCGTTTTACCTACTTTTATAACTTTTATCTTTTTGAGTTAACTATGAGCGAAGTGGAATTAATAACCGCTATTAAAAGGCGGGAATATGAGTTTACAAGTATGCAGATACTTTACGATTTAGCCAATACACTTAAAGAAACTAAAACTAAATTTGCAGCTTGTCGAGCTAGGTACAAAAAGATTGACGAGATTCGTAATAGATTTTTGGAATGCAACGATGATGTTAACCAGTTGCAATTAAAGCTTAAACCTTCGTTTGTTATCGATCATAAAGTGTTACTGTCATTCGATGAATTGTATTACTGTGTTATCGAGTTTGCGGATTCTCTCGATGCGAGCGCAGGTAGCGACTGTCGCCCGGAATTAGGTCAAGGTCACGTGCGTTCGCAAGTGAAGTTACCGAAGCTAGAACTCCCAAAGTTTGATGGTAATATAGAAAAGTGGCAAACATTTAAAGATAGTTATACAGCACTTGTTCATAATAATAGTTCATTATCCGACACTGAGAAATTTCACTATTTGCTGTCATGTTTATCTGGTTATGCACTGACATTAGCGAAGGGCGTGCCTGTGACATCGGCAAATTATTCAGTGGTTTTTGCAACTTTACTGGACAGATATGATAACAAGCGTATTCTTGCAACAGCTTATTTAGAAAAAATAATTAAAATTAATCCCATACAAAAACCATCTTTGTCTAACTTATCTGAGTTATCTAACACACTTTATGAATGCGTTAGTGCCTTGCGCGGTTTGTGTATTGATGATTTATGCGAAATTATTTTATTCTACATTGCGTCTAGGCCTTTAGATACAGAAACAAAAAAAAGGTTTGAATTACAAAACACTGAAGAAATTCCGAAATTTAATAACTTCATTACTTACTTACAAAATTACATAAAAGTATTGGAAGTTAGCCAACCAGTTAATATTCCATCATCAAATTCTACAAGTAAACAAAATCGGCCTAATACAAATAAAGATTATTTATCGCGTCAACCAAATTCATCCCTAATTTCTTCCAACAATAATAATAAAGTTAGTCAGTTTGTTGGTGTGTGTTGTAATGAAAATCATTCAATCTACCGTTGTAGGAAATTGCGTTCTATGAATATGACACAGCGACAACAATTAGTTAAAGATTTAAAATTATGTCAAAACTGCTTAAGGCCGGGTCACACTGTTACCGATTGTAAATCTAAGTCAACATGTTTCATTTGTAATGCAAAGCATAATACTTTGTTGCATGAAGAGCATAAGAGTTTACTGTCTCATACTAGTGAACTGGATTCATCCCAGCATCCCGATATGAACACTACTCTAACTAGTGCTACCCAGTCAAACATTTCAAATCAACCTATTAGCACAAAAATTCTTGGTACAGCAGTAGTTCGTTTGAAGCGATCGGATGGTTCGTGGCAGTATGTCCGTACAATTATCGACAGTGGCTCGATGGATTCATGTATTACAAGTAGCTGTGCGCGACAATTAGGTTTACATATCAAGAAATGTAAACTAAATGTAAGTGGCATCGGTCAAAATTATGTGTGTAGCATTAAAGGTCACACCTTCGGTTCAATAATACCTCGATTGAGTGACACTCCTCAGTTTGATATTCCATTAGTGGTTCTACCTAAAATCACATCCCTGATTCCTTCAGTGTCGTTGCCGACAATCGTCAAGGATAAGTTTACACATCTGGATCTCGCCGACCAGGACTTTGATAAATCCGGTCCGATCGATCTGTTGTTAGGAGTAGACTGTTTTGACCAGATATATACTGGCTCACGTTTCAGTCCAGGCCCGGGCTTTCCATGCGCACTCTCTAGTGTATTCGGCTGGGTGATAAGTGGTCAGTTTCTTCAAAACGTGGTAGCTAAAACTCCGGCTACACCCGTTACGCTCCTCGTCGCGTCTTCTAGTGCGCTCGACGAGATCGTTCAACGGTTTTGGGAGTCCGAGGAGCCGCCGAAATGTAAAATTTCCGGCCCCGAGGATGAAAAATGCGAACAAAAATATAAAGAAGGCACGCATCGCACCTCCGATGGGCGTTATGTTGTCCCAATTATGCTTAAAGATGATGCTCCAGCCTTAGGAAAATCATATAAACAAGCGTTTAATCGTTTTCTAAATTTGAAAAAAAGACTTGCTAGTCAAAATAGGTCAATTTTAACTTATTGAGAAATAATATTTTAAAACCAAAGCATATTTTAAGAGGATAATAACATTTTATTTATTATATATTCTGAAATTGTGATAATAGTACAAAATTATTTAACAATTATTATTATACAATTATTGAATTAAATTCATAAAAGTTTTATGACGGAAGATAATTATTTACTTAATGTTTTATGTCATGTTATAAGTACGAGATCTATCAGTAATAAAATAATAATCAATGTAACCATGATCAGTTTGTTAATAGGGAAATCGATCGCGACTGCTAGTCCAGTCGATCGCGATTGCTAGTCCAGTCGATCGCGACTGCTAGTCCAGTCGATCTTAAAACTACGCTGTTGATTTGTGATTTCAAGTAGTACGTGTGTTTGGTGGATCGCACAAGGTTTCTTTGGTAAACAGTACACCTTAAGTCTACTCAAGTTGGCCACCCCTGTCCTAAACTCTCAAATATTCCAAATCAGTCTTGAGCCTTAATGCCTTAGCAATAGAGTTGGAAGCTGATGGGGAAATCTGACAGATTGTAGTGGCTTAATGTGCTGTCGTCTGTACTTGTTATTGACCTTGTTAACACGCCTTCTGCTGGGGTTTAAAACCATAACCTACACTATGTAGATTTTAGGTAGATATTTCCGTAAAAATCTTTATGTAAACTAAAAAATATTCATTACTGTATTTAGTCATAATCATAACGAAACTAGTCAAAACCCAACTACAAACATGCATTTATTTTTAATAATTCATAATATGTAATGCATTACACACTTCATTGTTTCTCTTTTTTATTAAAAATAACAACATTTATTAAAAAAAAATAATAGGCAGACTCGATTTTTAAGGGATTCACACACGAGCGGAGAAACGCTGCGTTGTAACACTCGTTTAGGCTTCCTTTATAATACTTGTTTATTATTTAGCGAAGACATAGAATCTTATAGCAAATATATAGATTATAGATACTACACTAAAAAAAGTCTAGAATGAGACTTCTATTTTTTTTTAATAAATACACTGGATAAAAAAAAGAATCTTATTTTAAAAATATTATATATTTATTTACTCTCCAAACTGCTAACGGAAAGACGTTTCGTAGGCCGGTGGTAAAGGTTTGTCCCTTACCAAATAATTAGTTTATTTTCCTTTTATATACCTAACTAGAGTATAAGTACACACTGTCTTTAGGTTATTTAAAATAAGCCACCAATTATTTACACTTATTAACTAGAATTTTATGCATTTTTTTCGGCAGTAGCTCATAGTCCAGCTATTGCTGATTTCACTCTTAATTTTTCGCATTCTTCTTGAAACCCTTGTGGATTTCAGGTGGGGGGAAATGTGTGAGCATTAACTATCCTAATAATTTATCCATGCATTTCCATTGTCCATCCTTGTTGCGTCAACGACGATAAAAATAAACTTGGCTGTATGGCGTGCTATGCCTTCGCCTTTTCCATTCGCCCGAACGGAAGAGGGAGAACTAGTACAAAAAAAGATGGCGATCTCAGCTCATTCGACACCGCGTGTACTCTAAATAAAATCGAATATCTGACTTCCTAAGAGCTTCGCTGGCCTAATAAACCCTCAGTTTCCATATTGGTGGTGTGTCTGTGCTTGACGAGTGTAGGCAGTGAACAAACAGAATCAAGTCCACGTCAAGAAGATAACTGACCGGTCGGCGTCTGCCCCGCCGTTGGTAACTCCTTGTCCTGTCCAACTGGATCCAGGTTAGTGCTTTGCATGTTTGTTTCCCTGCTTTGAGACCCTGGGGTTGATAGGAGAATGCAGCGACTCTTCCAGGAAGCGTCAACAAATAGTCTTGAGATTATTGTAAGAGTAATTTTTGCTAGTTGGGAATTATTATAGGCTTGTGCTAATTCCCTTTCGCCATGGATAGCGGAGTGAGCACCTAGTCTACTGTGACCCTAACCCGGGCATACCCACTTCGGTTTTTTTAAAAAAATATTCTCTGAGACAGCATACTTCACGGTTGTGGAGCGTTTTCACATTAAAAAAGCCTCGAACCCCGCACTTCCACGGGAAATCATCGCCGATGGTCATGGGTGATGCATCCTGTTTGCTGTCAGCAGTGTACGGACCCTTCCATCAAGGGCGTCGGGTTTAGTTTGAGTCCTTTAAGTATGCCGAAAGAGTACATCAAAACCGGCATGACCCATCCATTAAAGGCATGCATTTTATTTCAACGATTGCTTCATGTCAACATAGTTGATACTTAACACTTTCGACATGCCCAAATATTTATAGATTTCGAATCAGGAGAGATCTAAGGTGTATGGAGTCCGAGAGTGTAATTCCCTCGGATTGCATAATCTTCCCGGCTTTACTTGCATGACACCACATTTGTCCACGCCAAATTCCATCCTGATAGCACTACTAAAAGTTTCAGTTACTTTCAGTAGCTTCATCAGATTGCATTACATTAATAATAATAAGTTTATTTCATATAAATTTGTCTTACATTACATGTCAAGGAGTCTCCATTTAGGCATAGAGATGCCTGTAGTTGAAGGCTCCGTTAATTGTAAATATGAAAGTAACAAAAAGGGAAACGAGAAAAATAACAATAAATAACAAAATGCCACTAATTGTATGAGTGCGTGCGTGTGGGAGGTGTGTGTGTGTGTGAGAGAGAGAGTGAGTGAGTGGGTGACATTAATAACAATATATTAGTTATGTTCAAGTCATATTTAACCACACACAACACTGCAGGTTAAATTAAATACATACATACAATATCTTAATCACCGGATCAAATTGCCGATAAATTGTTCTCATGATGTAATTACTTGTCAAATGCACAGTGACCAATTATGAGGAACAATGGGATGCTATCGTTACTTCGTTAATTCGAATTGATGCCTCGATATGGATCCAGCTTTGCTTATATAATGCAACAATGGCTGTACTGTCTCTTGGTTAAGTCAATACTCAATACGGAAATCCGGGACGTTGCGGGCTCCGGTTTGCCGATGCATATGCTGCTTTTGCTCAGTTTTAGACTAATATGCAAATATGTGATCACGTGATTTGACCAGGATTATTTCTGAACTTTAAAAGAGACTGTGTGCCCCTGAATTTTGTTTTGGCTTATCTTCTCAGAGTCTAATTTTAGGAATATGAGTGTTGTGTAAAGGTTTTTGTATTAATTACAAAGTCAATCAAGTCAGTCATCAGGAGGGTTATTGTTAATCCCTATTTTCATGTGGAATGGTAGCCCACTTCATTTTTCATTCCGAACATTGGACCGTAAATTGAGGTTTGTTTACCCCAAGGCAGAGATGTATAGAGGTAGAGATGAGGAAGTGCCAAATGATTTTATAATAATTTCACCGTGATAAGCAAGGTACTCTCGAACCAGGGAAGCGGGCAACAGCGCTTCTCCTGTGGAATAACAAATTATTGCGATCACCAACCCGCCTGCCAAGGCCGATATAGGCTGAAGAAGAAGCAGAAGAACATAAGTAAGGTGAACATTAGTTCAACTTGCTTTGCTTGCTTGAGCTTGAGCTTGCCTTGTCCTTAACATTAGTTCTGCTTTCGTTCCATATCTCATAGGCCACTATTTGCATGAACGGAGCACAAATTCAGTCTCCGCGCTGCTAAATAATTTATGCTTAATAAATTCCACATAGAAAACCCAGTGACACTTTCTAACTCAGAATTTCATGCTTGGCGAAAGCGCATCAAATAACAGTAGTAGAGCAAAAACTCAATGACACTTTCTACATAACTTAGGACCTCATGCTGAATGGTAGTGCAAAATTTACACCAATGAGACTTAGTTATAGAAATTTTGGGGAAAAAACTGTAGCCAAGATATGAAGCCAAATAATATTTGAATTTGAAAAGATATTGAGGCGTCTGAAATTGTGAGTCACAAAGAACTTTTTTGCATGTCGATCTCTTATAGCGGGGAGGGAATGATTTGTGATGAAAGGGCCGCTTCTTTCTCTTTGTGTTTATGTTGGTTTGAGTTGAAATACATTATCAACCTAACTCGGATGGCCTTTTCAACTGCCGTCTCATTTTTTTCACCATGTTTTATGGAGAATTTTTGTAAAAAGACACTCCCATAATTTTATTTTTCCTTCTGTAAATAAAATTTATTCAAAGTACTCTTGAAAACATAATAAAAATTGAGCTACGTGGAAATTTACATTCGAAACAATTTTAAGTAAAAATATAAAAATGAAATGCTTTTTCCAAAAAAATTTAAAGATACAATTCTCAGAATACTTTTTGTTTTAAAAAGTAATAGCTTAACTTTTGGGCTTATTATAACATTTTAAGGTCAATAAACTTTATTAAAACTTTAATACTGGCAAAATGATGCATGTTATCGGTGCGCTGACCAGCACCCTAATTACGTAACGCGCCATTACTATTAGTTCCATACAATCCATTGCTTCATACATTCGAGAATGTGTCTGCTCTAAAACGTAAATAACGCAATGGATGTTGTTGAACTGTCAAAATGAAGCCCCTTGCTACTGATAGTGTGTTCCGTAATTACCCTACCGTTGACGGATGTCAGACGACTATAGTCAACAACAAAAGGGGCACGCATCATTTAATTTTAAAGGAAGCTTGTATAATCTAGAATAATGTGGCCCGCGAAAGAATTTTGAGTGACCCGCGCTAGTACCTATGCTTTGAAAATTTGATTTTGACTTTGAATCAAAACGTTGATTTAGATTTGAGAAGATATACATACATAGGTACTTATCTAAGTCAAAATTTATTTCTTTATTTGGGTAATAATAATATTCCTAAATAAATAATTCATCAGCAACTTGCTCTCAAATACAACCTTGTGGAATCGGAGGTGCCGTACTACAGGTATATGCCCGACCCAGTTCTCGAAAATGGCCACATCACATTGTACTGAGATCGATCCATCATCACTGATAGAACTATTGTTGCCAATAAGCCTGATATAATGATGGTAGATCGATCAGAGGGGCTGCAATGATTGTTGACATAACCATCCCGCATGATGAGGGCCTCGTGAAAGCTGAGAAAGATAAACACAAGTAAGTATCTTGACTTGGCTCATGAGGTTGTCGACATGTGGGAAGTGGATTCAGCAATCATTGTACCGATAGTCGTGACAGTCAATGGCTTATGTTCAGTGGTTTTTGAAGGCAGTTTAGAATAGAATACAATACTGTTTATTATTTACACCATATAAATTTCAGAACATAAATATGTATAAAGATTTTACAAAGGGTGACACAATGGGCAGTCTTATCGCTAAGAGCGATCTTTGTAGTTGCATACTCTAGACATATACATTACCTATGTATTATGAGTGATTAGCGCATCTACGATACATCTACTAACGCCTCTGTATTACTAGGATCATAATTTATTTTTAACGCAATACACACTTATCTTTCTTAACCAAATTATACAATAAAATATCAATCATCATCATCGTCGAGATCATACTTAACTTTTTTGCCGATTATATTAAAACATCTTCTTTGCCCGTATTTACTGTGTGCGGCAACCTCAACCCTAAGCTGAGACAATGTATATGCAGCTACTCAGTGTCTTAGTAAGTAGGTAGCTATGGTAACATGACTCAGGAGGCTATGATGTCATGCAACCGGCGACATTCCGGCGTACACTAGGGCTAACAGGCACTAGAATAAATATAATATTTTAATTTATATGTCATGGATAACGATATAATTTTGATAAAAGTTGCTCATTTGATTGTCTGACAGAGTGCGAAATACCGAAGTCCTGCGACGAGCCAATGTTGGTGGCATTGAGGCTTATTTAATGCGTCGACAGCTTCGGTGGTGCGGACACGTATCACGTATGGCGGACGAAAGAGTGGCGAAGCGCATCTTCTTCTCTGAGCTGGAGGAGGGCAAGCGAAAGCATGACGGACAACTCCTCCGGTTCAAGGATATCTTAAAACGACACATGAAGAGATGCAATATAGAACCATCTGAATGGGAGCGTTTGGCAGCAAAGCGGTCAGAATGGCGCAAAATGTTTACGGAACAGTACGCGAGTTTGAGGAGCAGCGCAAAGCTGACCTCGATACCAAACGCAACCAATTAAAGGCCCGCCCATCTGCTGCCATCACATACAACTACGTCGACGGCGTGCTTACGTGCCCTCACTGTGCACGAAGTTTCGCCGCCAAGATAGGCTACATAAGCCATCTTCGGGCGCATAAGCGCCAAATCATCGGCTAGGAGTCGAAGTGGTCACCGTGGCCGAAATCGGTCGGGGGAACATCATCATCATCATCAGTGAGGCAAACACACTCATAGCACATCATAGCAGGTATGTTGCCATCCTTGAAATTTCTCTTTCTACACTACTTAACATACATATTCGATATTCTATACAAACATATTCGATTTAACATTAAAGTGTTTAAATAAATTATGAACAAGTTTGATATCTATAAGTTTTCAGCGCACATATTGGGCTTAAATCTGGCATGAGGAAGAATCAAAATGTTATTTTTCATTTCAATATCCACGTCAGAATCGTTGATCATTCATCGTGTCAGCCGAAAGACATGCACTGCTAGACATAGGCCTCCCCCAAGGATCTCCACGACGACCGGTCCAACCCCTCCCGCATCCAGCAGTTTCCCGTGACCGGTCATCTTAAGGTCTTCCGGTGCGTGGTCGCCACATGAGAACCCGTCGGCCCCATCGGGCATCGGTCCTACGGGCAATGTGCCCGGCCCACTGCCACTTACGTGATGCAATTCTTCGGGCTATATCGGTTACTCTCGTTCTTCTGCGGTTCTCCTTATTTCTGATTTGATCACGCAGTGAGACCCCAAGCATAGCCCTCTCCATTGCCCTTTGAGTGACCTTGAGCTTTCTTATAAGGCATATACATATTATAAGCATCGTTGATGGATTGGAATAGTTATAATAATAATAGCTTTATTAATTCCTTACACAGATAGATTTTCACATATTATTATGTATAACATTAGTTGTGTTAGTACTTATTTAAAATTATAAACTAGTTTGTTAGTATTTCTTCTGTGCTAAGGACCGCTCTGGCGGTGAAAGCCTCCTCCATTTCTCTCCACTTGTCTCTATCTCTTGCCAGTCTATTCCAAGTAACTCCAGCCGTGGCTACTTTGTCATCACTCCAACGTCTGACTGGCCTGCCCTTTCGCCTTTTTTGTGTAAAGGGTACCAATTAGTGACAATTTTGGACCTTTTGTTACCTGGTGATCTTTGGACATGTCCAGTCCATTTCCATTTCGGGCTTTTCTTTTCGGGGGGGTCTTTGCTATGTCTGGTACCTTGGTGATCTTTCTGATATCTTGATTTCTGACTTTGTCGCTTAGCTTTAGACCCAAAATTAAAATTGGAATAGTTATTGTGAGTTAAATTTTATAAATAAATTACAGAAAAATATTGAGGAAACCACTGGCAGCGGGAACAAGTGTACAAAAAGTATAGTACCTATATCCAGAAATGATAACAAATAAATTGCATCAATCAACCATATTAAGTTGTAACTTAGCTTGAAAATATTGTTCAAAATAGATCAGTCTCTGAATGGTCCACTTTTCTAACAAAGTATAATACCCAAAGCGAGGTCTCAGCACTTGCGGAACGAAACATCCCTATCTCCCTTCCGCCAGACCACTAAGAAACTTAGACAGTTGAGTTTTCTACTAAATGCAGTTGGATATATTCGACTAAAAGTTTTCAATGTTTTGAAAACGTTCTTACTTACATTAACAAAATATCTGATAGTCAAATTCTCGTAATTTATAATGTTCAAAATCTAGTCGCATTATCATCTCGGCAACAATCAAATGTCAAAAACTTCTCAAAATGTACTGAAAGTAGTGGATTTTTTGTCAATTTGTGACTGAGAATAAGCTGTGAACGTTCTTAAAATTATGAGAATTGCTCCTCAGGTACTGAACAAGACACTACATTGCTATTTTCATAAAACTCATACTTGTTAACTGACAAATGTTGATAAGGGAAATATATCGAATGAATGTTGATAAGGGAAATATGTCCAAAACTCTGACAACCAGTCTCATCTAGACATATTATTTATTTATTTTATTTTATGTACTTTAGTGTACATCACAAAAATATATTGCACCCATTCTATATTTTGTGGTATTTAACGTAGTTTTTTTTATAATATAAAAAAACTACGTTCAATTATTTTATTTACTATTAAATATTTTATATATTTTGTTGGTAGTACGTTGTCACAGTTTCGGACTTCTGACGACTCGTAATGTCTGTCAGAAACCTACGAATGACATCCAGGACCAATGGCTTAAAGTGCTTTCGGAGTCTCAGAGGTGTTTTGAAAGTCATCCATCTACCTGCCACAGCAAGCGTAGATTATCGTTTAATGAGAACACGCGGCTGATATTATTTCGCCCCTAACCCTCCCTTTTATATAATTACTAACTGTTGCCCGCGACTCCGTTCACGTGGGCTTCAGTTTACAGCGCGCGGAGCTCAGTTGATAAACGCCTGTTAAAATAATGGGAGCAATATGTACGTTCGCGTCCGCCCCCGTTTTCGCAACATTTTTTGTTACTGCTCTGCTCCTATTCGTCATAGCGAGATGTAATATAGCCTATGTCCTTTCTCGTGAGCTATACTATCTGTGTATTCTGAGGATATTGCATTCATAAAGGAGGACGAGGAACGTTCCACACTGTCCTCCATACCTCTGGTACTAGTCTGAAGTTATTGATAAACTAAGCACAAGAAAAGGTAAGTAGATAACTAGATACTCTTCATGTCCACTAAGTAAAGAGTATCTACTTAACTCTGCAAAAAGGCTTCAATAAACTTCAAACTTTAACCGCCTCGTCCAACTAAACTTTCCTACGAGTTTTTAAATCATATTCATCTTTTAACGACGTGCGACGCAGGTAGCGAAGAAAAAATATTAAGAGAAGTTGTAGTACCTCAGTAAAAGTTAGTGCGAAAAGTTTAGAACTAATCTAAACCCAAATTTAATATGTTGCGAGGTGGTGCAAGCATTAGATTTTAGAGCTTGCGGCGTGCTCACTCTAATCTTGCCCAGTAAATGACGTGTTAAGGAGAAGGATTTCTGTACGTTAGGATCTTGTCATATCCATACTAATATTATAAATGCGAAAGTAACTCTATCTGACTGTCTGTTACGCTTTCCCGCTTCAACCTCTAGACCGATTTTAATGAAATTTGGCCCAGACAATCTTTAGACCCTGAGAAAAGACATAGGCTACTTTTTATTGAAAAAAAAATGATATTCCCGAGGGAAATCTAAAAAGCGCGATATAACCGAATTCCACGCGGGCGAAGCCGCGGGCGAAAAGCTAGTAAAAAATAAAAATAACTAAATACCGGTACAAAATTCCAGACTTTCATGATTATACAGTCGTTTTCATGACTATATAATCCTCCCATACGATTTCGGTCAATTTGTCCAATCTCAACTAAGATTACAAACAGTATGCAGCCATGTATGCAGGGGGTGTTGTAGTGCAAAAGTGTGTATGCCCACATCGACACTTTCCTGTTCCTTACAGAATGCCTAATGGATAAACATTAATATTTTACCAGACCTGGTTCTGGAAACCCTCACGTTCAGCAGTCACACCTTTGACCATGAGACTAATAGAGCAGGCCATGACAACGCTAAAGCTTATAATGTTATACAAAGCGCAGGTCCGTTCGTGTGTAAAGTACCGCTGCCACATTAGGGCTAGTGCTGCAAAATGCCACCTGGCAACTTTAGATTCGTAGAAAAGCGTGCAAAGAGGCTGATTGGCGATTCAATTTGGTTCAAAACGGTCTCCAAAGCCTGGAGCACCGGCGTAGAGTCAGCCTGACGCTGAGTATGTGCGGGAATTGTTGTCTTAATTCCTCTGTCTCCGTTCCATCATCGGATGACCCGTCGTATGACGACCCTTACGTCGTTGACTCCACTATCCGGACGAAGCGTTTTGCCTAGTCTTTTAGACCGTGCACATCGAAGGACTGGAACAATTTTCCAGCAGTGCTCTTTCCGTCTGATTAAATTTAAGTGTTTTCAAAGTTGGAATGAATAGGCTCTTAATGAATAGGTGCTTTATCATCAACGATTGCATCACTGCTTACCATCAAGCGGGATTGCGGTCAATCACTAGTTTATAATAATTCAAAAAAAGAAGAAAGAAAAATCCAGATTACTGACAAAGCGTTTAGAACATAGGATCATTCAATCATTTAGATTTTAGATACGTTTGTTATAAATATGTATATTCGTTGTTAGATAGTTAATTCTTTATAACTGGTTAACAACGCAGACAATTAATACTTTGAACGCCGACTTGTTCGTAAGATAAATAGCGTCTAAATATCAAACTTAGAAGATAATCATTTGTAGAGTATTGTTTTGGTTCACCTAAATGGGTTTAAGTTTAGATAAAGAATTATGACTGTTAGTATTTCATATTAATTAATGCTAAACCGTCTTTCTTGCTAGCGGCAGCTGTTTTTGCAATTATATAAGAGATATTTTTGATCCATTTTACACATCTGTTTTTTTTATAATATATATATTTTTTTATTTAAATCTAACAGGCAGTCATTTCATTATAAACCTTCAAAGTCTAGTCACAATCTCACCTCAGTAACAATCAATGTCTATACAACGTTATATTTTGTAGGTACATACATATATGTCAAACACGTGTCCAGCATTTTTAAGTATAGAATCTGTGTACAAAATTACACAAAGATCATGAAAAATCACAAAGTTATGAGTTTGTTGTCTTACCTGGTTGTCCCAACAAAAATAAGGTCAACTTACCGCTCCCCCACCCGCTGTGCGCACGTGCCTAGTACAAATATGACCTGTGGACCCGTGATCCGTGATCTGTGTTGTACATTCGGTAACCAGACTGCAACAATTTCTAAATGTATTCTCGAAAAAATATAACGTGGTGTAAAAATTATTGGTATTTAGTTGCTTATTCTGAACAAACTATACTCAGGTTTCATAAGAAAAAATAACGTTGTACAATGTCAAAATTGATAAAAATTATTATTATATTATTAATTATTATTATTTGAAATATCATGACTTGGGTACATAGATTACATTACGAGTGTTAATAAAAATACTGAAGTGATACTTTTTTGTTTTTCATTCAAACCTGTCCCGCCGATCGATTCTGTAAAAATATCACCGTGAAAAGTAATGTAAAGTGAGCTAAGAGTGAGCTATCTGTTTGTGTATTGTGATAATTTGGTGGTTTGATAAATTCCTTCGATAAATGGAACTGCGTCACGAGGCGCGTCTTACTGAGAAATTCTTAATTCAGGCATATTACAGAAGATGGATAGAAGGATCGAATGGGACTCAACAAAATATCCTGGTTTTCTCGCTGATGAACCATCCACCCTACGCAATAGGCTGCTGTTGCGTAGGGGCCCCCACGTTGAACACAAATCACCTTGGTTTTAAGATGCACTCGATAATTGCTGATTTATCTCAATTTGGTCTGATGCTTGATCGATGATTTAATGATGAATGTCAAAAAGATTGCTTGCTGTCCATAGACTACGTATCCGGTCTATGGTCTGTCTATGGTCTATGTATCCGGTCTATGGTCTGTCTATGGTCTATGTACCAGAGACAAGTTGCTGGTTGTGTTTTTATTAAGTCCCAAATGGCACGGGATCTAGCCCTTTAAGCCAGATGTGCATGGAAGTAGGGAGTACATAGGAGGGAATCGGGAAATCAGAATATGCTTGACTTTAAAATGATTTCATGCTTTAACACTATCAATAGTGTCAATCCTTTCTACTACATTTAGATGTACGAGCATAAGTACCAAAGATTCACTCCTTCTAAGTTTTGAAAATGGTTCATCATCATCATCAGCCTCTACTCGTCCACTGCTGGACATAGGCCTCTTCCATGGCACGCCAACAAGCTCGATCCTGAGCAGTTCTCCGCCAGCGACTACCAGCCACCTTTTTGATGTCGTCGCTCCATCTCGCCCAAGGGCGTCCTACGCTACGTTTGAAAATGGTTAACGAATCATATTGTACTTTTGTACCTAATATTGGCGTTCGAAAAGTGCTGATTTTCAGCCTGGTTTGAATACATGAATTTTAATATCGATTTCTATTTTATTTTATAGGTTTTAGTAGCAATCTCTTTTGTTTTAATAATCTTCCGCAGAATCTAGTATATGGCATTTAGTTTTAGAACACTTTATAAGTTAGGTATAAATATACCAACTTTCAAAAATAAGATGATAATCTGCCAAGCCTTTTCCACTAACTTCTACTAACTTTTAACTATATTGGAGACTACTCCAATTTATTTAAAATAATGGTATATATCTGACTTCGACAGCCCCATTTTCATAGTAATACCCTTGGTAAGAAAGATAAAAAGAAAAACATATTGGCAAGATACTGTAAGATTAACACTTGGCCTTAACATAAAATGGAGTCGCAAGGACCGGACGGTAGTGACCATCGCGCTCAACTTTAGTTACTGTCGCTAAGTGCTTCCTCTGCACATTGCTTTAGGTTACCTATAGGCTACATATACATACATATGTATTTAGGTTGCCTACATGTAGTAAAAAATGGAATGGTCGTACTGATCCTTGCAGTAAATTACTTAATAGGGGACTCTAGTAGCGTTTTCTCTTTAAAAAAAAAAAACGTTTTTGTAAGTAAAATCAGCCTGCCAGTTGCAACTGTCCCTTTCGCACTATACGGGGAAAGGTTGAAAGCGGTGCGACGGCAATAGGTTCTTCAAATACCTATTTCTCAAATTCCTCGGCACTAGAGTCCACTCTTAAGGGGATAGATACCCTCGAGCGGCCAAAAACGCTCATATTTCAAAGTTTATTCCTCCAGAATGCCTTGATCAAAAATTTTGAAAAAAATATATTATAATCATAGATTCAAGCACAACATATTTAGTGTTTATTATTTTCTATACGGCCTATATTTACGTCAAAAGAAAAATATTTCTACACGGCGTTTTTTAACTTTTAAATCGATATTTCTCTTAAAGCGCTTAGACTTTTTTAAATATTCTTACTCGCAGTAACGTGTATCTGTAAGAGCTATAGAATCATAGTTCTATTTTAAAATTGATGAAATATTTAATAAGAAAAGTAATAAAAATGAGTGTCCGTACGAGTTTCCGCCTTGCGAGGTTCAGAGGGGCTCTATGCGGGACGCGGGCGCGGGTCGGCCGGCAGTCTCGCGCCAGCGCTCGTGAGAGGAGGCTGTGTCACTTTTTGCTCCGTGCACCCTTGGATACTAATGTAAAGACATGCTTCAGAAGCGTAGAAAATAATAACGACGTAGTATGATCCAGTACAAGTCTGTTTAATTAATGATCAACAGCACAGACATCAGTAGCTTTTATACACCATTGAGTCAAAACACTAACGAATAGTCACAAAACTAATAGACAACGGAAACGGAAATTATCAGGTATTGAATAAAATTAAGAAAAAGTTAATAGTAACGCTAGTAATTGTCAATAATTGTGTACAGATATTTGGATTAACCTAAAATATCGAAAGTTGTTTATATTTATTTATTTGAACAATGCTTGATTCAATAAATAAATATCCGATGGGCGGGAAGACTAATGCTCGAGAGGAATTTATAATAAAAGTTGGCGGTAATCGGAAGTTGCATCAATAATTCTAAAATTAATAAAATAATGGCCGAAAGACCGGAAGTGTACTTCCAAGTGTGATTTTAGAATAAACTAAGGTTTTAAAATCCTCCCAAGTAATTTAAAGTAATCATCATCATCGACCTTTAGTCGTCCCACTGCTGGGCACAGGTCTCCTCTCATACAGAGAAGGATTGAGCGTAATCACCACGCTTGCTCAATGCGGGTTGGCGATTTCAGACTTAAAGTCCAGGTTTCCTCAAGATGTTTTCCTTCACCTTCAGTCATTGGTGTCCAAGATATACTTAGAAAATACATATAACTTTAGAAAAGTTACATTGGTACTTGCCTGACCTGGAATCGAACCTGCACTCTCATACTTGAGAGGCTGGTGTTTTAACCACTAGGCCACCACGACCTAACCACCTAACCCACGACGAAGTAATCATAATAAATTTAAATTAACATAAATAATTACGCAACTACGATCAATATAAAATAATTATGAAACTAAGTATAGCTTCATAGATGGGCGGGAAGCGCAAGCTATAACACTAAGTACTTCGAGTGCAACGAAGTATTTTTAGTGATTTTGTGTATAATTATTGAATGTTTGCATTTATTGCCGCGCTGGGACGCTTTACGTGATTTTATATGATGCTTTATTTTGATACTAGCTTTCCGCCCGCGGCTTCGCCCGCGTGGTGTTCGATTATATCGTGCTTTTCAGATTTCCTTCGGGAACACCAAATTTTTTCGGGATAAGAAGTACCCTATCATTTAATCCGGATTTCTAACTTTACGTCTACAAAATTTCAAAGCAATCGGTTCAGTAGTTACAGTGTGAAAGCAGAACAAACAAACTCACTTTCCCATTTATAATATTAGTATGATTCGTTTATATCGCGCTTCTAGATTCCTTCGGGTTAAAGTTATTTCTAAGTAGGGCACGCAATACCGGTTTATCGGTTTTCATTTTTACCGCCATTTCTCCTTTCGTCTTTTTTCGTAACTATAAAATTACCGGTAAAAAAATATAAAACCGGTAATTTACCGGTTTTATGTTTTGGGCAAAGTTGTTCATTTATTCACGCATACGTCAAGCTTTCCATTATATGTAATGTTTGATACTTAAAAGTAGCTTTGACGTAAGCATTTGTGACGATTCGTGTCATTCATTAGTTTGTATAACTGTACTGTACAACGACTATCGAACTCATGTCAAATTTTCCAATGACTCCAGAGCTAGACGAACGTAACCAGTCTTACTAGCTTGGCAGTGCAGGATTGAATACCGTATTGGTGGGGCCAGAACACTTATCGGTAAACTAATCTGCTTCAGGGAATGTGATACTCGTCCTAGAGTGATACGCTTTGTAAGGCGGGTATTTTCAGGTACAAATACCAACCTACCTAACCAACCTAACCTGTCAGGGAGCACATCGACTTCCTGAAGCAGAAAATGTACGGTACAGTCAGAAGCAAAAATATGTATACATTGCCAAGGCACCAAAAATATGTAAACATCTTCGACTTTAAGACGAAGTGCTCAACTTGAAGAGCATAAAATTGTAGCCACCGGTTCACATCATAAATATGTATACGCTCATTGCTTCATTAATTTATGAACCAACGCGTGAATACATGCTATTGATGGAAGCGTACATACATAGTATTGTTCCTTTCGTGGTGGGCATAATTTAATGAAGCAATGAGCGTATACATATTTATGATGTGAACCGGTGGCTACAATTTTATGCTCTTCAAGTTGAGCACTTCGTCTTAAAGTCGAAGATGTTTACATATTTTTGGTGCCTTGGCAATGTATACATATTTTTGCTTCTGACTGTACACCCAGAATCGCACTTTCTAAAACAATGAATGGTGGGTTTATCGACCAGACCAAGGTGGCTGACACTTACCTACTGGATGACGATGCCATGTGTTCATTCTGGCGCAGTATCTGTTTGGTGCCTGTCGCTTTTTTGGATCAAATGGTTTTCAATGTTGCACGCTCGCTTGAGTCTGGTTCGCTACCTCAGTTCCTAACAACTAGAGTAACCCACCTGCTCCGTAAATCAGGTAGCACTGCGGAACCCAAAAATTATTGGCCGATCACTTGTTTACCGACCATCTTTAAAGTTCTTACATCCAATTTTAAAGTTAAAATTAACAAACATATTGACAGCAACTCATCATGTCTGCCTCTCAAAATGGATGTAGGAGCGGCTCCCGCGGTACTAAGGAGCTACTCCTTAATAACATGGCCATTACCCAACAAGTTCGTCGTTCCCAAAAGGATCTATCGACAAGTTGAATAGTTTTTTTTTTATATTGCCTTTCACGGACACCAGCTCCTCACATATGTAACAAATACTAGACTGAGTAATTGTACGGTTTTAGCTATAAACAAAACATTGTGAGGAGAAATAAATGAATAATAATAATTATTATTATATAATAAGGCCTGTTATGACTTGGTGCCACATACAAGGCTCATGCGGGTGATGGAGTTCTATAAAGTTGATGCAACTCTGCACACCATCTTGATGACGTGTATGGCTAATGGAGGACGGTCCTTCGCTATCCTGGATATCGAGATATTCATAGGAATAGCGATCCGAGCCAGGTCTATTCCAGGGCGATACTTTGAGTCAACTTTGATTTTGCTTAGCCTTGAATCCTCTAAGTACACTGCTGGAGAATACACGTCTAGACTATCGGCTGAGGAGAGGTGGTCAGGTTATATCGCACTTCCTTTACATGAGTGACTTAAAATTCATTGCTCCCCACAAATTTCAACTGAAGGAGCTAATGAAAATTACTGAAACTTTCAGTAGCGTTGTCAGGATGGAATTTTGTGTGGATAAATGTGTGGTCATGAATGTAAAGCGAGGAGAGATTGCGGCATCCATGGGAACCCAACTCACGTTCCGTAAACCTTAGAGCGCTCTCTGCATCTGAAACCTATAAATATTGGGTATGTCGAATGCTTTATACCAGTAACATTGATACCCAACGTATCAATGTTACTGGTATGAAGCAATCGCTGAAGAAACGTTTTGCATCTCATATTCATCTTCGCGTCGCTGAAAAAAGTAATAAATAGTCTTCTATTAAGCGGAAATAAGGTACGAGCCTTCAACGGTTGGATCATCCCGATTTTATGTACTCTTTCAGCATACTAAAATGGACTCGGACCGAAGTCGACACCCTGGATAGGAGGGTCCGTTCGGTGCTGACTACAATTCAATTGCATCACCCACTGACATCGGTTATGAGGCTGTATTAGTTTATACCCCGCGAAAAAGAGAAAATTGAAGCTTTTTAAATGGCAAGACCCTCCACAATCGCGAGATATGCAGTCTCAGGGAATATTTCCTAAAAACCGACGTGGGAATGCATCGAGATGTGGTCGCGGTTGACAAGGGAATCACTCCGCTCTCCTTGCCTTGGCTAAAAAGAACTGGTGCAAGCCAGTATACCTACTTGACACTGAAGATCGCATTGAGGTTTAGCAAGCTACATTGAGGTTATTTCCGGGTTCTAAACGGGCTTGATGTAGATTTACCAGCATTCGTTGGCTGGCTGCGTTTTGAAAATGAAAATTGTCTAAATTAATCTAAAGGTGCTACATTTACGCTTGACTGCGCCAAAGAAAAGGTCATGGTTTTAAAAATTGTGTTTATATGCTCATTTTAAGCAATATGTAATATGTTCACTACCATTGTACCTTGTGTACTTATTTATTTTCTGCTTTAAGACTACCCAATCACATAATTAATATTTTGGAAAAAAAAATATAAATTTACCGTTTTTACCGGTTTACCGGTAAAAATATTTCAATTACCGTTTTTTTTTACCGGTAAAACAAAAATTACGCTAATTGTATGCCCTATTTCTAAGGCCACACCTGTTCATTCCTCCAATAAAAATTAAGAACATCTCAAAAAAAAAAAATCGTCAAATTTTTGCTAAGTACAAAACAATAATATTTTCCTTCCCTAAAAATATATATAATTGATACTTGTAATTTAATCCATATGAAACTTGATTAAATTTCCCCAATTTTTTTTTCTAGTAGGTAAATTAAAACAGTTTCTTTTTTCATTCTTTAAGTTCATTAGTCTCAGGTGTTCATTACCTAAAATTTGGTCAGCAAAATTTTTTAAACAATATGTATTCTAAATAATATGCACCTATTTTAGTCTGACCTGTGAGTTTTATTTAGATGATGGAGTTTCCGGGATCTTTTTTTAAGTCCTGGTAAGTATCAATGGGAATTATACCAAAAACGCTAAATGCTATATAATAACTATAAATAAAAAAGAATAAACCGGTTCCCATTTTGCATTAATCATTTTTATAAATTAATATTTGTTTTCCCTTTTTTAAATAAAAAAATCCCTGCAACGCAGTATCGAAAACAACATAATAAAAGTAATTACCTAATATGTTTCACTTTAGGGCATGAGTTTTGATACCACGTAATTCTTTCTATATTAGGTACTTTTTAGACAGAATAGTATACTTTATAGACATGGTATGGCATTCTACGTTTGTTGCGAGACGTCCGCGCTCGAAGCAAGCGAGTAGGGAACGTGCACGTAAATATGATGCGGGGTGCGCGGGGGTTTCTGCCTAGCCCCGCCCAGATGCGCAAGGTCATCGTCGTTACTAATCGCCTTAAGACTTAAAACAATGAATTATGTATTCAATTATTAGGGAAGTCAAATTATTGCTTAGAAAACATTTTTAATCGCTCGTATGTAGAATAATTAGTGATTACTGCAACTGTTTCACCATACTTTATTGACGTTTTAACGTTTCTTAACTTCATGAAACGTTTATAAATAAACCCCTACAAGTATAACTTTTTTAATAGTCCAGTGGAATCCTAATGACTACATTGCTATATAGGTACTGTGCGAGAGCGCAGCCAGTGCGTGTGCGTGTGTGAATGTAGAAAATTATCTAAATCTATTGTAAATACCAGGCAGAAAGAAAAATAAAAGGCAGCAAATATCTATACTAATATATAAAGCTGAAGAGTTTGTTTGTTTGTTTGTACGCGCTAATCTCGGGTACTACTGGTCCGATTTGAAAAATTATTTTTGCGTTGGATAGTCCATTAATCCAGGAAGGCTTTAGGCTTAGGCTTAGGCTTTTAGCTTTACTAACTCCACGCGAACGAAGTCGCTGGCGGCAGCTAGTAATAAATAAAAATCCACGCAATAGGTACTTATTTTCCAAGACCTGTTTAACCCCAGAGGCGTGAAATAAAAATAAAATTGTAATGTGGTCAGATAAAAAATCAATATACAATATTAAATTTTTATCTGACCACATTGTTACAACCATAGCGGCGGCGGGGGAAATTTAACAGTGTTGCCACAATTCCATTATCGCACTGGTTAATGGTCTGTGCTATAAAATAACAAGACTAGCCAATAGATTGTGGTGCAATGTAGGTTACTAATGTGCGTATTCCAGAATTTAACTCAAGCATTGATCTCAACACAGAAAAATAAATAAGTGTTGCTATTCAATTGTTGCAAAAGATGTTAATTCTACCAGCCTATTATTGTCCGATTACTGCTAAAGACCTATTCTCCTACAAAAAAACACGAACATTGATCACTAAGCATGATTAAGAATAGATGTTAAAAAATATGGTCACTTTTTCCTTACGATAGAGAAAAGCCTATCTAACAAAGCCTTCGTTGGATACAGAAGAAATTAGAATTCAGAATCACCCCTTATAACAGTGGTTCCTACCTTTCAATGTCACTACCCCTGTGAACAAGTATGGGAATAGATTTTACCCCTAGCTTATTTAAAATAATTAAAACCACACAAATTCGAACTAACATTTAAAAAAAATATTATGTAAGAAATTTCACGTTTCGTCTGAAATTTAACTAGTAAAGTAATATATAAATCTCGAAGTTTGAAATTGCCTTGCATTCGCAAGTTTGACGATATTTGGTTCGGTTTCATCAACGCGCATCTCATAATTAATCTATTATTTTGTTTCTTGCTGTTTTAATACTATTTCGTGCCATCCGGTGTTACCCCCATAGAATCTTCGTTTTACCCCTGCGAGGGTAATTACCCCCAGGTTGGGAACCACTGCCTAATAATAATAAAATTGTCTTTATACGAGCTACTCCCCGGCCCATTGCGTTGCATCCCATGGCTCTCTCAATCAACTACTACGAAGTAAAAGGAGAAATGTCAAAAATTATTGTAAACATGACATTTCTCCTTTTTTCGTCTCCGTCTCAGGGTCGTAACATGATGTTAAGTGGCTTAAAAACTTTCTTAATCATTAAGCTATCAAGTGCAAAAAGACTTTTTCAAATCCAAGTGTATTTCTGGAGATTATCCCCTACATACACAGAAACAAATTAGCCCTTTGTGAAATTAGTATAGAAAACTAATACCTAGTACGAAGAAGATATTTAAGTCGTCCACACATTAATCATTATACAGAAAGACAGATATTACTCACATGTTTACCATGCATTAGCTTTAACTGCGTTCTCTTGTAAATCACATCAATAATATTGTACTTCAAATCTCATTCAAACTAAATGCAGCCTCTTTGCTAAAACCATCTCAGTTACAGCCACATTATGCGAGTCATTAGGATACGTTTGTGATCTTAAAACCGTGAAAGCTTTTGTTATAAGGGCTTAAGTTCAAGGCCAGGTTAATACGGTCATAGAGCGCTCTGCCAAATTTTCCTTTGAGAAATCTTGGCATAAAGCCAGAAGGTTCAAGTCCAAATACTACAGATATATATCATCCGTCTTGGTTAGCTTTTCTGTCACTATCTATTTTTGATTACTATTGCGTAGCGTGAAAATAGCAGTGAAGGCCTAATGGCAATGGCCGCGACTTACGATTTGTAAGTTGTAGGTTTGAACCCAGACAGAAGGTTAGTTAGTTGAGACAAGGTCAGGAGATAGGTTTTAGTTGTAGTGTACTGTGTACTGAAAGGTACATGTGTGGTGATATTATTTTCCACAAATTAGGAGGTACTGGATTTTTAATATACACATACTGTCCCAATGCTGGGCAAAGAACTCCATAATTTCACTCTACCATACTTTTCATCAGTCAAGAACAATTGATGTAGGTTATCGCGTTACCTTTTCTTAGTTCTTTGTCAGTGCCGACACAATTTGTCTTCGATCAGTGGGTCTGTGTGCCGGCCTTGGCTCATCTGTCGGTATCCTGTACATATCATCCTAGTCCGTTTTTCAATTTCGAGTCCTTATTGCCAACATCATCGATACCTGTCTTCGAGCGTATTATTTTGTTTTGTTTTTGTCGTACCATCAGGCGGGATCGCAGTCAAGCGCTAGTTTATAACTATTAAAAAAAAAACGATTGATATATGTGACTTAAATATTTTAATTAGTAATTTTAGTAAGTAATATAAATTAAATTCAGTGTCGGTGATGTTTATTACAGGTATAAAGTGTTGTCAAATTCTAAACAACTACATACAGACTTATCCGAATGTCTCCAGTTTTAACACACTTTCTTCGTATTCGTTAAAATACCTGAAATTAAATTGAATTATGGCACACACTGAATCCGTACATATGCAAAACGTTCTTCGTTCAGTTAACCTCACATTTCACGTCGGCTACTTGCTCAGCTCGTAAAACCTTCTTACTTTTATAGTACTACAAGTAATAGAAAACGTGATAGTGGATTAATTAAAAAAAAGTGTTAACCGTTAATAAAATACGAGGAAATGTATCTAAAACGTTCACTAAAACCCTTAGCCACGAATATGTGGCGAAAATTTAAATATTATTTTATTTATTTGAGTCTATTGTTTTTATTATACTTATATTTTGTGGCACGTAGGGCTAGTCTGTACAGTGCAGTCAAAAAATCTTCGGTTAACTTGGAGTATGTAACGGTGCATTTCGATTTGAAGGGGTCACCTCCGAAAATATCTTATTTGGTAAATATCCTGCCCATACTCAGTATGTACGGAGTCAATTCAATCCTTATGGAATATGAAGACATGTTTCCTTATGAAGGCAGTATTGTCAACATCAGCTCTGTAAATTCTTACTCGAGGAGTGAGGTAAGTTTCGATTATAATATCAACACAGTGCCTATTTTTATCTATGAAAAAGAATTGCTCTGAGTTCTATACAAAAGTGCAATAATAAAAAAAATCTTTATTGCAACGCACATGATCATAAAAGAATACAATACAATGGCTCAATACACAATTGCTGTTCTTCTTTTGTACAGCAAAAACAATAGATTTTCACGGCTATTTTCCAACCATCGTTTATGTTGCGTATCTACTTACAAGTTCAGGGTGTATGGAAGAATGGAACAACAATTTTTTTTTCCTGTTTCATGGTTGGTTCCATATCGAATATTAAACCTCTAATAATTCTCATTTTGCACTCCTAAAACCTGATTGATTACTCATATATTATAATGATTGTGGCTCTTTTTATGAATCTCAATAATTAGTATTTTGAGATTCTAAAGAGACTAACTTGGATGTTCATCCATCCAGAGGACGCGGCTCGCCAAAGTTATAACCTATCTTAACATATCAGGTCAAGGTCCCTAAGAATATTCTGCTACCGATTCGACTCACTTGTGATTGGTGACAATTCGAACCTTACAACTGATTTGGAAGTTAGTTACAGGGACTAACTAAGACAATAGTTGAAAAGTTAAGAAGATGGTCAATTAATTAAAAAAGTTTGTAACATCAGAAGTTCACACATATTTATGAGAAACTGTAAGAAATTATTCAGGTATTTCATTGAGGGCCTCTATAATTGTTGGATAGTACCTACTCATTTGAAACTGTACACGTTAGAACCACGTGTAAAGAGAAATTATTCAGGTATTTCATTGGGGGCCTCCCAATGAAATACCTGAATAATTTCTCTCCTTTGGGGTAAATACAGCCTTATAAAAGGAATATAATTATAACATCAGAAAATGGGTGTTAGAAAATACAATTGTATCTGTTTTTATTAATTCAAATAACAACAAGACTAGATACATCAAGTTAACCTTATTATGTTTAATTTTCAGCTCTTAAGGCTAATCAACAAAGCCAGGACTCTAAACATGGAAATAATACCTTTGATTCAAACCTTCGGACATATGGAGTACGTCTTGAAATTGAAGGAGTTCGCTCACCTCAGGGAGGTAGATAAATTTCCTACGGACATATGCCCCAGCGACCCAATGAGCCATACATTAATTACTACTATGTTAAAACAAGTTAGTATGTGATGATCTTTAATTAATAAAAAGTGCAATAAAGTAGATATGTAGTTGATTGAGAGCCGTACAAGTTAATGATATAGCTTGCAGAGTAAGCAAGCTGTATGTCAAAGGACTGATAGCTGCTAGAGCAGGCGAATCCTGAGACTGAATATCGGGATGCGTAGTGTGGGAAGAAAATACAGGCACATTGCTTGTAGGACATAGAAACTTATAACGCCAGAAGATGTTATAATAGTGACCGTGTGCTGGAAGACTTAACCCTGGAAGGCTTCCAAGGTAAACCGATGTCCCAACGACGATCCGACGATCTATTGGTTGTGAGAAGCACAGGACCTGCCAAGTAGAACAGTTTTTGGGAGGCCTTTGTCAAGCAGTGGATGTCATTCAACTGAAATTATGAAAAAAATAAATATTTTTTTGACTTCACTGAACGATGATCAGCTTAAAAATCAGTTTTTATTTTGTTAAAACTTCAGGACGTTCTGGTATCGGAATCTCAACAAGACAAAGCAAAAACAAAAGATGTCGTGTTAACTACAAGTAATACCTACTTACTTCAAGCATACTATCAGCGGTCGTTGAAAAAAATAACATCAAACCTTTTCTTTGACTTATTATGAGTCGATATATATCGACACCGTTCACATCTACGGAGTTACCCATAAAAAAGAAAGCAAAGAAGTAGAAGGGCCCAGTGCGGATTGGTAGATGTCACATATCTTCGCATTTTTGATTCCATAACATTCCGGTTCTCTCACGATGTTATTTTTTTCACTTCGAAGTTCTGAAAACAGCGGCGACGAAATAAATTTACACAAAATGCCTAAGTTTTTTAGTAACTTTAGTTGACCTTATATAATTCCTATAAAGTTTTATGAGTTTACTATCAATTTCACCTCGATTTCAGGTAATTAACCTTCATGCCACAATAAAACCACTGAAGCACATACATATTGGTTGCGACGAAGTAAAAGTAATAAATAAGTGTCGAAAATGTAAAGTAAGGGAATTAGAAACCACGTGAGTACCGTACCGTATCAATTACTAATAAGTACATTTAAGGTCTATTTAAATTTGGGCACGCCACAATAGTGGCGGTAAGTCCCCTTTTTGTGGAGTGGCTAGAGAGGTGCCACAGCGTCGCACCTACCGTCGGACGCAGGTCCTCATCGGACAAGGCTGTTTCGGGAGGTTTGTGTTCCGGATAAGGCGGGAGGAAACGCCTAGGTGACACCACGGTGGGGATCGCCCTGAGGACACGGTGAACATCTGCCGACGATCTCTCACGTCCGGCCCTGGTCCAGGGAGAGGGTTCAGAGCGATGGTAAATGGCCAGCCGACACCTCCTTCTGCCAAGCAGTAATGTTAGTAAAGGAGGAGGCGGGGTGCGTGAGGGAGCGAGAATATCAGCGCCTCTGCCTGCCGCAGGAGACACCCTGGCCGGGAGACAACATCGACCTCTCGGCCACATCAGGCGTGGGCATGACGGCGGCATACAGTGGGTGTCTCGCCGCCCGGTAAGGACCAGGCCCAAGTCGAGGGCGCGTTGTTTCAGGCGCGCCTCAAAGAGATGTCAGCACATCGTGACGGGGTCCACGAAAATCAATGCCTGGGCTAGGTCTCCGGGTCGGTTGAAAGAGAAACCGTGGCCCTTGCATAGGCAAATAAAGGAACACGGGTGGGTTTTAGTCGGTAAAAGTCTGACATCTTCCACTCCGCCCATAGCGGAAGAAGTCATCTGATGATTTCCCATCCACACCAAAAAAGAAAAGTTAATTTAAATTGAAGTTTCCAATTGATATATTTTTACGTTAAACAAATTCCCACCTTATGAGAGTGGTAATTAAGTTGCTTTCAGAGTGACCACCGCTATTTAATAAGTTATAATAATGCCCAAGTTGTAACGTGACCTGAACTTTATTGTGTAGGAATTAAAGTATTTTTTCCAAAAATCTATATTCGCTTACATATTTGGCAACAAAATCTCAAATGCAGTAGTATAAAATTTATACTCACCCTAGATGGGACAAAGGAATATCATATTACCAAGTAACTGGGCTATGCATCTCAGCAGATAGTCGCTCGATATAAAATACTGGCTATCACTTGAATCCTTTAAGACTGGAAGCCTACAACATAATTCATCAATCATCATCATCATCATTATTCTCCTGCCCTTATCCCAATTTATTTGGGGTCGGCGCAACATATCTTTTTCTTCCATACATCCCTATCAGAAGCAATCTCGGCAGTCACCCCCTTCTTAGCCATATCATCCTTCACACATTCCATCCATCGTTTCTTTGGTCTTCCCCTACTCTTATAGCCATCAACATTCATAATTAAAACTCTCCTCACAACATTTTCCTCATTTCTCCGTTCATGGTACGGGCATGTGTTACATGCCCTTACCATGACAACCGATTTCCACACAACTTTTCAGCTACCGGTGCCACTTTCAGACTTCCTCTTATGTACTCATTTCTTATTCTATCCATTCGTGTAACACCACACATCCCTCTTAGCATTCTCATCTCGGCTGCATGCAATTGCCTTTCATTCATCCCTTTCGTCGCCCAACATTCTGATCCATACAAGACAGCAGGTCGGATCATGGTTTTATATATTTTCCCCTTAAGTTTAAGGGGAATGCGGGAGTCGCAGATTGTTCCCGTGACCTGCCGCCATTTCATCCACCCAGTGTTAATTCTGTGCTTAACCGTCCGATCTATTTCGCCATCGCTTTGTACGAGTGAACCGAGATACCGAAAGTCGGAGCAAATTGGTAGGAGTGCGCCATCAAGCGCTATGGCTCCAGAAGTGGAGAGACCGCCGAAATCGCAGAACATATATTCAGTTTTGGTTCTGCTGATTTTCAAGCCAACATTCTCCAGCTTCTGTTGCCATTTCTCCAATGTGCTCTGGATCTCAGGTCCATCTTCACCGACGAGAACAATGTCATCGGCGAACAGCATCGAAAACCAAAGCTGATGATGAAATAAGAGAAAACGAACATCACATTCCAGTTGATTTTATCAAAAGGTCCCACCTCCCTCAGCTTAGTTATATGTCTCATCCCACATCAAAGCTCGCATTGTGTGCAAAAGAAAAATATTTTCGAAGGAAATATTTTACACAGTGATTTTGCAAAAAACAAGGGATTACTGAAATTTATTTTCGTTGGTATTTTTTATTTTCTAGACTTTGACAGAACTTCATGTCTGCAGGATATTTGCGAAACACACTGTCAGTAGCAATGGGTTTCATTTTGACCGATCAACATTATTCATTACGTTATTTACATTGTTGAGTAGACACGTTTTTCGACCATATGAAGCAATGGATTAGAAATATGCTTCAAAATGATTCAAATTAATAGTAATAGTATGTTACGTAATTAGGGTGCTGGGTGGGATCCTAAGATCATAATGATGTTATCGATTCCTCGTCTAGTATCAAAATGAATGATGACTTTATACTACTTGATATTTTACCTAATTATTTTATAGTCGTTTTTGTTTTCAGTGACTTATACATCAATCACGTGGAGGAAGTGACTCATATAGTAAACGAATTAAGTCCAGCGACAAACGTTCTGATATGGGGCGACATGTTGTTTCAAAACGAAAAACCGGGGACATTCATTTTAGATGGTATTGAAGCAGTAGCGTGGGACTACGCCGCTCATCCACGGTTTTCTCATAAGTATTTCTATAATTTACATAGAAACTTCAAAAATATCTGGATAGCTTCCGCATTCAAAGGCGCTGATGGTAGAAATGCAACATTCCCTAACATTAAAAAGAGATTTCTGAACAATTTGAGCTGGTTGAAGTTTATATTAGACTACAAGTTTGGGGGTGAAAATCAAGTTTACGATTTCAAAGGTATCATTCTAACTGGCTGGTCGAGGTACTCTCATATGGCTCCTCAGTGTGAACTTTTCCCAATAGCTATGCCAAGCTTGATCTTGAATCTCTTATTGATAGACACCGTAAAAAAGGGCATTGATGAAGGCGATATAGATCTGCCTTACTGTGACTTTTTCAATAAATATTTAAGTCATGAATTTAGAGCAGTTTTCGGAAGTAATAACGACACTAGAGAAAAGTGTGCTTTTGAAAGCACTCACCTTCTTATAGAACAAGAAAAACTTTTGAATATAACAATTGTTAGTGATTGTCTTTCAGATCTTTATGAACATGTATCGGATTGTCGTAGCATACGCTCATATGTAGATGTTACTACTATGGATGTTAGTTTCACAAAGTGTAAAAGCGCGCTCAAACATCTAGCAGAGTCAAAAATACAGTTCGAATCATTAATGGTTAATTCTTACAACAATAATGTTATCAAAAGTTACGTTGATGAGATTGTATATGAGCCTACAAAAAAAATTAAAAGACTAATGCAGTTTTTACAGAATTGTACTAAAGATCGGTTTTGGGACAGAAGACACTAATAATGCGTAAACCTATGTGAATTGTGAAACCTGCATTTAAAGAAAGAAAATATATTTATTTTGCATAGACTAAAAGATATAGATACTTACATTAAATAAAAACAATAAAGAATGTACTTATAAAAAATGTGAAATCCCATGCATGGCATGCAGGTAATATAGCCCCCATTCTCTTAAATTGATCACTCAATAACCGTCATAAAGGGTATCTCTAAATCTATCAACGATGGCAATCCATACTAATATTATAAATGCGAAAGTAACTCTGTCTGTCTGTCTGTTACGCTTTCCCGCTTAAACCTCTCAACTGATTTTGATGAACTTTGGCACAGACAATCTTTAGACCCTGAGAAAGAACATAGGCTACCTTTTATCCCGGAAAAATTAGATGTTCCCGAGGGAAATCAAAAAGCGCGATATAACCGAACTCCACGCGGGCGAAGCCGCGGGCGGAAAGCTAGTAATAGATAAAAATATCGAGAATAAGAACAGCCGTTAAATCGTGTTATCATTCATTCTTAGATTCTTACTTAGACGAAGGTAATACGGAATGAAAATCAAAAGTCATCTATTCAAATTAGGTTGAGAATCGGCGCTTTTTGTCTCCCAAAAATCCCGCCCTTAGTAGTCTCATATTAGACTCAGTGGTCCTCTTTACACCAATCCATAACTGTGACAAGTTTGAATATATTGCATTCATACATATTGCATATGAGTGAAAATTCAGTGGAGGAGTGCGCAATATTAAATAAGTCAATCGATGTAAATTTACTTATGTAGTTATAAAAGCAAAATGATTTTGTATAATGCTTTATAAGGCAATTATAATAAAAACCACATAATACAAAATAAACGCCATTATCTGACCTAACAATACATACAAATACATACAAATTTTTGTTCTTAGTACATTCTGTCATACTGTGAAGCGAAGGCCTTAATCAAATCCTTCCAGGAACTCTTTTTAGCCCACGCCATCTCATATCAGCATGATACACGAACGCCACGAATGCAACCCGGATTATACACTGAGATGATGATGCCCTCATACTAGCATGAAGATGCCACACAGCAGTCCAAGTCCTCTCGCCATCTCTTTTTACGATTGGCCGGCTTAGGCTCATGAAAACCTGTAATTTTCATCATCATCATCATCAACCTCTGCTCGTCCACTGCTGGACATAGGCCTCTTTCATGGTACGCCAACAAGCTCGATCCTGAGCAGTTCTACGCCAGCCACTACCAGCCACCTTTTTGATGTCGTCGCTCCATCTCGACCAAGGGGACGCCCTTGGGCGAGATGGAGCGACGACATCAGGCTTGGGCTCATGAAAACCTGTAATATTCATCATAATCATCATCAACCTCTGTTCGTCCACTGCTGGACATAGGCCTCTTTCATGGTACGCCAACAAGCTCGATCCTGAGCAGTTCTCCGCCAGCCACTACCAGCCAACTTTTTGATGTCGTCGCTCCATCTCGCCCAAGGGCGTCCTACGCTACGTTTCCCGAGACGCTGTCTCCACTCGAGGACTCGTTTACCCCAACGGTTGTCGGTCCTGCGGCATAAGTGACCAGCCCATTGCCACTTCAACTTGCCAATCCTCTCAGCTATGTCGGTGACTCTGGTCCTGTAATATACACCTATATATAATAATACCTACCTTTATAGAATAAATTTCACTTCATTGCCTAAATTTTAAAGTGTCAAACCATGTTATTCATCGGTTGACAAGTATTCTTGAGCTTTCAATATACAACACAGTGATATAATTAATCAAAACATAATATCTTTCGTCCGCCGCTGCTTGATACGTAAATATGCTGCCGCGACCGTATGCAAAACAATACATTAACCCTCTTATTCATAAAGTTTGCTTAAAGTTAACTAGTGATTGGAGACTTTTAACAATACATTTTTGACGTTTTAGCTTCACTTAGCTTTAAACATCGTTTATGAATAAACACCATAGTGTTTAAGGCGTTTATTCATGACCAATGATTAAAGTTAAGTGACGTCGAAAATGTATGGTTAAGCAGTCACTAATCACTAGTTAACTTTAGGCAGCATTTATGAATAAAGAGGTAGACGGTGAACAGCACCACGACTGATGAAACGTTAGATTTTATTAATTTTTAACTGCCCCCTTGGTCACAATTTGCAAACACGGCTATTGTTCGTTGAGTTCATGCCAAACAAAGTGTTAGTTGGATATTTTTATATTAAAACCGGCCAAGTGCGTGTCTAACTCTCGCACAAAGGGTTCCGTACCATTGATTTGTGAAATTAAAGGATTTAAGTTATTTGTATGAAAGATTACACGGTAATAAGCGGTTTACGATTTACGAGTATTAAAAAAAAACTGCTTACTAGATCTCGTTCAAAACAATTTTCGTTGGTAGTTTTTATAGTAATGTACATAATGTTTTTTTTTTTTTGGATTGTTCATTTTCTTATTTTAGAAGTTAGAGGGCCAAATTTTTTGCACTTTGGAAGCGCCTGTCACGCAAACTGTTCGGTTTAGAAAAAAAGTGTTTTAGAAACCTCGATATCATTTTGAAGACCTATCCATAAATACCCCACACGTATGTGTTTGATGAAAAAAAAAATGAGTTTCAGTTCTAAGTATGGGGAGCCCCCAATATTTATTATTATTTTTATATTTTTGCATCAAAATCTAAATGCGGTTCACAGAATACATCTGCCTACCAAGTTTCAACAGTATAGCTCTTATCTTGTCGGAAAAAAATGGCTGTGACATACGGACGGACAGACGGACAGACAGAAATGAATAATCTATTTAGCAACGGAACCCTAAAAATTCCTCATTAACAGCCCGGAATTTGAAAGCCCGTATCCCAGAAAGCAATTGGTCGGCCGGGTTACTGTCCTCTAAGTCGGTGAGAATAATCGAACAGAGAATGCACCTGTCTTTACGCACACATTTACAATCACAATTCACTTTTGACTGTTTCTATTTTTATATTTAGACTAGCTGCTGCCCGCGACTCCGTTCGCGTGTTGATATAAAATAAGCGCCTGTTAAAATAATGGGAGCAATATGTTCGTTCGCGTTTGCCCCCGTTTTCGCAACATTTTTTGTTACTGCTCTGTGTCTTCCTATTAGTCATAGCGAGATGTTATACAGCCTATGTCCTTTATCGGGAGCTAGACTATCTATGTACCAAATTTCTTTACAATCAGTTCAGTAGTTTTGGTGTGAAAGCCGGACAGACAGACAGAGATACTTTCGCATTTATAATATTAGTATGGATTATGTTACCCTTTTTTTATTACCTTCTTTTTTTCATGTTTGTTCTTCATTCTCATTACTCTATCTTCTCAAATTTTTATTTTGGTTTAATTTTGTAGTAGGAAAACATGTTACCTGCCTGACTGTTGTATGCTGCCTGTACCAGGTTTTGTGAAACCTACATCAGGCTCCAGCTCCCATCACAGGTGGTGAACCAGATCCGGCGCCTGGGCCTGGAGGTGGCCCTTGACAAGTCGGAGGCCATGGTTTTCCATGGCCCCCGGCGTGCGCCGGCGCCGGGATCGCATATCGTGGTCAGTGGGGCCCTGATAGCTGTCGAGTCCACCATGAAATATCTGGGATTGGTGCTCGACAGCCGATGAGAATTCGGGCCCCACTTCCGGCGACTGGCGCCCAAGCTGATGGGTGCAGCAGGCGCGCTATCAACGTTGCTTCCCAACATGGGGGGCCCGAACGCCGCCTGTAGGCGGTTGTACGTGGGAATCGTGCGGTCCATGGCCCTGTATGAGGCCCCTGTGTGGGCGATGGACCTGACGGCCGGAACAGTCGCCATTCTGCGCAAGCCGCAGAGGGCGATGGCCGTCAGGGTCGTCCGCGGGTACCGCACGATTTCCTACGAGGCGGCTTGCGTCCTGGCCGGATCCCCGCCCTGGGACCTAGAGGCGAAAGTACTCGCGTCATTGTACCGATGGCGCGAGGAAGAGCGGAAACGGGGCTCTAGTCCGGTGCAGCGGCGCATCGAGCTGCACCGAGAGGAGCTCCGTCAGGTCCTGGTGGCGGACTGGCGGCAGAGGCTTATGCGCCCTACCGCCGGCCTCGTTACCGTCGAGGCGATCCGGCCACGACGTACTCGACGACTGGCTCGGGAGAAGGCACGGCTCCCTGTCATTCAGGGCGACGCAGGTGCTGTCGGGTCACGGCTGCTTCAGCAAGTACCTGCGTCGCTTAGGCAGGGAGCCGAACGCTCGGTGCCACCACTGCGTCTAATGCGGGGAGAACACGGCGCAGCACACGCTCTCCGAGTGTGTATCTTGGAAAGAGCAGCGCCGTGTCCTCACAAATGAAGTAGGAGGCGACCTGACGCTGCCGGCAGTAGTGCGGAGGATGGTCGGTAGCGCAGAGTCGTGGGACGCAGTGGTGTCCTTCTGCGAGGACGTGATGTCGCAGAAGGAAGCTGCGGAACGGGAGAGGGAGATCTCAACTCCCATCCCGGGCCGCAGAAGACGCACCGGGCGCCGAAGAAGGGCGGATAACGCCCTCTTCCGCCCCCCATGAATGGTTCCAGGGGCGAGGGACATGGGGAAGTCCCCGCCCCCTATTTGATGGACCCCGAGGCGGAGGCGCGCGAGTGTCGACGCACGCCCCTGAGGCGATGCACGGGGTAGTTTAACACCCCACTACCCCGTGCAGGAGACGGGGCCCGGACAGACCGGGCCAGCAAGAGGGTGTGGGGCCGTGGAAGAATTTAGACTCCCGCGGCCTCATGCGTTTGCTCGTGATAAAAGAGACACCGGGGTGGTTTTAGTCAGTAAAAGTCTGACAGACCCCGTCGCCCAACCCAGGGCGGCGGACATCGTATGAGGATTTTCACCCCGAAAAAAAAAAATGGCTCCAGCTCCCACAATATAAATTTATGATATTGTTCAAAACTGTTAAGTACTACAAAACCGTTGTGAGAGACAATAAATGAATTTATTATTATTATATTGGACAGCATCAGCATACAGCTTAATCGGCCTATAATGATCACACTGTTGCTAACCAGAACTCCACTTGGTGAGAGGAATACTCGTGACCCACCACGTGGGCTCAGTTCGAGTTGATAGAAATCACATGTCTTCGATGTTTGGGCACGCCGGTTTCCTTACGATACTTTCCTTTACCGTTTTGAGAGTAGTGATGAAATAATTATCAAAAAGTAAAGCACCTGATTTCTAATCAATAGCCTACAACTTTTAAGTTGATGCTTTTATTACTACCTAGCGATATGAACCCATAGATCCGGTAAATGAGCAACAAAGTAATAAAGTCAAATTGTTTTCTTTTCAACCAAAGCACCTGCCGTCTAATCTTTTCACCACCCATGGTTGACTGATAGGCAATGCATGCAATGCAAAATAAATAAATACATAATAAAATCATCAATTTTAAATCTTAAACAAATAAAGAAAAATTACTTGTAGAATATAATAAGGTGTCTTTATAATGTGTATTGAAGGAACAGAAAAAAAAACAATTTCGAAATTCAAAATATCCCACATTTTTTTAACTTCTCAGTACCTTACAAAATTCAACCGACCGACTCGATTACATGCAGCCATAATTAAATTCTTGAAACCTTTTGAATACGTTCCTCGAAGTGGCTTTCATTTCTGATTATAAAGACTTGGAAAAAAGTATATATCGAGTATTCATTCTACTGGCTCGACTCGTATGGAGTCGCCTTATTTCTAAAAATAAAACAGGTCCTGGTATTCAACAAGCAAGCAAGAAAATAAATTATTGGTTTCCTCTACATTTTCATTCTATTTGCGGTCAACCAATACATTAATAATTGGCTTCTATTATGACAAGCCGTACAGCCGATGGTATGTTTTTAATTTAAAGGAAATTCCATGTAAAGTTTCATTCTCTATTTAACCCTTTCAGTGAATAAGTTTGCATTTGTTGTACCTACATAAAAATTCTTTACAAGTCTTGCAAGCGTAGTGAGTGGTCACTGCTCCTGGGGCTTTCATCATCATCATCATTAATCTTTTAATCGTCCCACTGCTGGGCACAGGTCTCCTCTCATACAGAGAAGGATTGAGCGTAATCACCACGCTTGCTCAATGCGGGTTGGCGATTTCAGACTTTTAGTCCAGGTTTCCTCAAGATGTTTTCCTTCACCTTCAGTCATTAGTGTCCAAGATATACTTAGAAAGTACATATAACTTTAGAAAAGTTACATTGGTACTTGCCTAAACTGGAATCGAACCCGCGCACTCATACTTGAGAGGCTGGTGTTTTAACCACTAGGCCACCACCTGGGCTTTACTTTGTGTAAATTATTCCCAAACACCGAAACCGCAAAGAAAAGCATTGCGAGGAAACCAGCACATGCTGGTTTCCTCGCGATGCTTCCCTTTACGAATTCATCACGAGGGGCCAGTGTCAATTGGTAATTGTTTCATTTTTTTTGACATCATAGAAGCAAAAACCGGCCAAGTGCGAGTCGGACTCGCATACTGAGGGTTCCGCCGTACAAACGTAGCGGTTTACAATTTATGACGTAATAAATCAAATTACTTACACGGAAATTCGTCTAAGGTGTCGGTATAAACTGCTGTATCTTTTGATCGCGTAATTTTAGAAGTTTGATTTTTTCACTGCTTAAAGGGACAATAGACCTAGGTATTTGGTATAAATTTCAATTTGATACCTTTATTCGTTCGTGAGAAATAAGGTAGTAAGTTTCATTTTATTAAAATATATTTATTATATTATATAACTAAAAAAATATGATTTTCGCAATTTTTCCTATATTAGCATTATATGACAATGCTTCATGCCAAATTTCAAGATTCTGAGTTAACGGGAAGTAGCCTGTAGGTTTTGATTCCTTTGAAAATATCGACTTAATCGGCTGTATCTTTTGATTGGCTTGGCCTAGAAGTTTGATATTTTCACAGCTTAAAGAGACAATGGACCTCAGTATTTCGTGTGAATTGCTTGATACGTCTACGCGTTCTTGAGATAAAGGGTCTTGACAGACAGACAGACAGACAGACAGACGGACAACAAAGTGGTCCTATAAGGGTTCCATGTTTTTCTTTTGAGGTACGGAACCCTAAAAATTCAAAAATATGTTACGACTACCAATTAACACTGGCCCCTCGTGATGAATCCGTACCACTGACTCTCATCGACAGCGTAAGTCATAGCAGTGGGCTGTGTGAACATTAGAGCACATACTAATATTATTGCAATGTGTGCATAGGTGGGCGGATATTTGTTACCCCTTTATGCAAAAACTACTGAACGAATTTAGATAAAATTTTACAATTGAAGGTTTATAAACAGAAATAATGCACAGGATACCCACATGATCGAAACCTACGTGAATGAACCCCAGGGCACAGCTAGTTGTGCTGTAGGTATAGCGAACCCTAGTGCAAAATTTGATGCTGTTAGCCTAGAGATTTCGACTGTGTGTTGTCTGTCAACGAATGAGTAAGTTCTTTTATGAAGTATATAATTGAATATGTTGTTTAAGGAGACTTAAATAATATAGGAAGAAAAACATATAAAAATCTTTATTTACACACAGCAACAAACACATTACGGTTTTAATTATATTTTTAATAATTAGTAACAATTTATCACTTTTTACATGCTTACAGCTTATTATATAATACCACGGTTTCTACATTATGTTACCAGCACTACGTTATCACGAATTATTCCATTTACATAATGGAAAATCAGAGTCTATACATCTAAATGAATCGATCGACGCTGATTGGTTCAAGAGCTCTTTTCAACCGTTAAAACCTAATTATTTGTCAATTGCGAACCACATTTATCTGTTTTTAGTATCATTATCGTCGGCTTCTTTACTTTCATCGTGTTTTTCGTCTGTTTTGTCACTTTTTGGTTTGTGTACCGGGACGATTTCTGTGGGCGGCGGAGTTATGGGCACAAGACTGCCGTCTTCATCGGCGACCTTCAAGCCAATGGTAGCACCGAGCTTAGCACTCGCCTGTCTGAATGTATTAGACAACTTCACTTGAACAACGTTGATGACCATAGAAGTAAGAGCAAATCCGAACACTAAGTATAATATAGATGCCATCATGAACATAGGATGGTCGGGGACTAGATCGCCAAGTCCGATCGTAGATATTGATATGAAGATAAAGTAGAAGGACTCGAAGAAATTCCACTTCTCCCATAAACTGTAGACGAAGGCTCCTATGTTAATGTAAGTGAGTAGAATGATAACAGCGACGGAAATCGGTAGGTTGAATTCATCATCTATTTCAAAGACTGATGGAGCTGGAGTGTCTATATCTGTATCGAGGTCAACATCTCTTGGTAAGGTACCAGGTTTTGGTGGCAGAGGCGGAGGCACGTCACTTGGCTTCCTCTCAATCGGTGGAGGTTGCGGGCCTTCTGGACTTACTTGAATATCTTCTTCGGAGAATATCTGCGATGGACGACGAACAACATCATAGACGATGTTCAGTCCCTTCATTACCTCCTGAAATTTAACAAAATTTTATGTTACTTTTTTCAACTTTCGTTCAACGACTGGCGAACACAGAACAAAAGTTAATAATGTAAGACTACATATAGCCCGGAGCGTAATCATTACTCATTTCTGTTATAAAAGGAAAACAATTCCTTTGTTTCTCGGGTACAGCGGCGATTTGATTGTGCTTATCAACAACAAAGACTTCAAAAATTTCTTGGTTTTCGTGGTAACTGATAATACACTTATATTTATTTTATATAAAAAAGAGTTAAATGCAAACAACTGAATACCAGCTAGATAACAATAGATTGGGACGGTGTTGAGTAGCTACTATGTCATCATCATCATCATTTCAGCCGAAAGACGTCCACTGCTGGACATAGGCCTCCCCAAGAATTTCCACGACGACCGGTACTGCGCCTCCCGCATCCAGTGGTTTCCGCGTACTACGACTAAGCTATGTATAAGCTTATAATGATAAGTTAGCTTTTTAAGTTGTTGAGGTGCATGATTACTCACAAATGTGAAATTGAATGAATTTGTTCAGTCAGTGTACTGAACAATGTCATTCAATTTCACATTCTAACTGATCCAGTCAGATAGGAAACGCGGACCCTATTTAAATTATATTTGACGTGTAGTCTCAAATTATTTAAAATTAACTAAAAGTGTTTGCCCAGCCCTACTATTTATTACAAATAAAATCATTCATCATTATTATTAAATCGCGAATTGGCAAAGCTGCAATATCAAGCCTTGGTCAAAATGGTTTAAATTCTATTTTAGCCTATTATAGTAACAGGATTTATTATACATAATACAGCTAAAATGCTATAAAGTGTAGTGCACGCCGGCGGAGCGTGTGGTGTACCACGTCATTACGACTAAAACCAAGTATGGGAGAGATAGCAAGTAAGAGAGAATTGAATTTATATTGTTGTCCTGTATTTTAGCTTGGATAAGAGGACTTTTTCAAATGGTACTTCATTGACTATTTTATATTTTTTTAAATATTATGTAATATAAAAAAAAATGTAAGACTTTCTTTCGTTTACCCAAACTCCTCGCTTATAAGTAAATAAATTATTTTTTTTACTTTTGACTAGGAACTGGGAAAGTTCAGGACAGTTTGCAATTTCAAAATTAAAAACTAATAATATTTGGGTAGCCCTGTTCACATAAAATAAGTTTACTATGTCCAGGATGCACTTTGAAGAGTGTGCGAAGGAATTGCATGACTTAATTCCCCCATCTCCGTTCCGGCATCGGAAGACCCGTCGTATGGCGAGTATTCACCCTTTCCACCCTTATGTTGTTGACACCC
The DNA here is from genome assembly GCA_017933935.1 of Sesamia nonagrioides. Classification (NCBI taxonomy): domain Eukaryota; kingdom Metazoa; phylum Arthropoda; class Insecta; order Lepidoptera; family Noctuidae; genus Sesamia; species Sesamia nonagrioides. The sequence goes on from JADWQK010001917.1 coordinate 829,740, forward strand.
CTACGATCCGGATGAAGCGTTTCGCCTGGTCTTTTATACCGCATATATCGAGGGACTGGAACAATTTTCCAGCGACGGTGTTTCTTTCTGACAACAATTTAAGTGTCTTCAAGGCTAGAGTGAATATGCTCTTAATAAACTAGCGTGCTTTGCCATCAATGATTACATTACTGCTTACTATCAGGCAGGATTGCGGTCAAGCATTAGCTAATAATTATAAAAAAATTAAATTAAAATAATTGAATCCTATACTTGATATTCCGTCCACTTTTTCTGAGGCTAATGAAATGCCTCCAATGAGAGAGCATTCTGTTCTCCTTTCCCTCGTGTGCCATAAATTTCAAATCCCTGGTATTCCAAAACTAAACTACATTACAAATATTACCTGCACTGGAGCGGTTCTTCTAACTTTCCTGCAGCTCCTTGTGTAGTAGAACCTTCTGATGTATGCCCAGAAGAATTTGATGATTCGTGTGAAGAATTTACCGAAGTCTGCTAAGAGAATCAGGAATAGAGGAATCCCGATGGTAGCATATGCTATTGTCGCTACGCGACCATATGTTGTCTTCGGAGCTATGTGACCATAACCTGGAAAACACCAATTTGAAGAGCTTAAATAATATCTACTGACACAAGCATAATTACATAAGATAACTATGAATTCCTTAGATTTAAGAAATACAAAAAAAAAAAGAAGAGATGAGCATATAAATATGTGTGTACCTGAGATGATAAAATTGTATTTAGCGAAATAAAAAAAAAAAGTGCGAGAACATCTGTTTTAATAATTTAAATAACTGTATACAAAATATACTGTGCTATAAAGGAGGTTCCCAGTGCCTTCAATAAAAACTTATATACTTGAGAAATTTGAGTTATTTTTCGTGTAAGAGTAAGTATGTCCATATATTATAGTAATCTTACCGACAGTTGTGACTAACGTCAAGCAGTAAACAAAAGAGTTCATAAAGTTCCAAGACCTCTGACCGCTGTAGGAAGTAACTCCTGCTTCGTGTGCCGTATGCAGCTGATTCTCAAATTCAAACAACTTCTTCCTTGCCATCGACTTCCAATCCTCTTCCCTCAAATTGTGACTTCCTCGCCAAAGATGTTCAATGAAATCCCTTTTGACATTCCTTGTACTACACTTATAAGCGTTTTCAAACGATCCTTCTAACGTTTTAAACATCATTCCTCCTAGACCACACATTATGATTAATATTAATAGGTCACATATACACTTGTTTCGTAAAACTTTTATTTTCTCGCATTGAACCCGTTGCTCTTGCTTAAATTGTTGCCAATTCGCAATGAATTTCCATCTCGATCTGGCAATTTTTATATTTTTGTCATCTTCTAAAGATTTTTTTCTTGTTTTTTTCTCTGTAACAAGGCTTTCTTTTCTAGTCGCGTTTTTGGCATCAGCTATAGACCTTTTCCTTAACCCTGACTTATGTTCACTTCTTTCGGCTTTCGTAATATTATCCTCGTCTGCTCCTAAGATGATACCCGTCATCATTTCACGTCTATCAACCACTTGACTTAGTACATTAAGTTTGCGAGTCAATTCCGCTGTTCGCTCTTTTAGATCAAAATCAAACTCATTTTCACTCGGAGATGATGAGTAACAACTGGACGTATACTCAGACTGACTGGCATCAATGTAACCGGAGCTATGCCTGCTACGTTGATCCAGATTTGTTTTCTGAGTCTTCATTAAACCAGCCAAAATTTCTTTTTCACTAATGATCTGAATAGTTTTAGGACAAGACACGCCTCTAGATCTGGACTGCCGCAAAGAGGTAGGGCTTTTATTGGGAGTCTTTAAAGTTTTGTGACTGGATTTGTACTCAGTTGGAAGCCGAGGATCATCTTTGGGAATTGATAAGCTTCTTGCTCGGGCTTTTTCCATCAACTCCATGATCTCACGACTAGTTTGACTCATACCTGTTCCAGTTTTATCTACTTTTCTTACGTCTTCTGTGCAATGTACCGACTGCGAACGGTTTACTTTTGGTGACATCTTGTTCTTCGTGTATCGTCGTGGTACAGGCATCATTCTACGTTTTGGCGCTTCTACTTTGGCATTATGCTGGTCCTCACTCATCTCACTTTCACTAGTTTTATTCTGTAAATGTTATTATGGATAAATTATTAGTTGCTTCTCTCATTCTACAAAATTATTGCTAACTATATACATAGTGGTCATTGTATTGCAGGGCTTGGGATTATGTCAAATGGAAATAAAGTGCTATTAACAAAGCGACAAACAGTACAAAAAATAGTTTCATGAAAAAACTGACCCCAAATCTTGAAGCAGATTTGCTGCGGGCCGGTTTGATGGGTGGCGCACGACTTTGTGATTCATCTTTTACTTGTTTAGGAGGTTGCTGTTTCACAATAATGGGTTTAATATCTGTAGATAATCTCCTGCTTGGAGTTCGGACTATCCTTTCTCTTACTTCTACAGTCGATTTATTTTCTGGTACTACTTTCCTGCTTGGCGTTCTTTCTAATTGGATTACTTTCGTTACAAGTTCACCCGGTGTTTCTGGTTTAGGTGTAGTCGTTTTAGCAGCTTTTTTAATATCTTTATCTTCAAACGTAAACACCTCTTCATTTTTAATTGGAGTTTTGAGTTTTTTGGTTGCTTCTTCTAGTTTCTTTTCGTCCGGATGTACGACTTCTTCAATCTTTTTTTGAGAACCGGATAAAGCAAAAGGGAATACCTCTTTTGGCGAGCTGCTGACAGGAGAAGGAGTAGAAAGAGCATGCCTGATTTCTCTTGGAGGTTCTATTGTTAGTGAATTACGTCGAGAAGTATCTTCGTCTTTTGGAGTCAAGGCGTAATTAGTCGACAAGAGTTTATTAGTGGGATCTACAAAGCTTCCTTTGCGCTCCAAAAAATGGGCAATTTCCTCTTTATCGGGTAAAGCAAATGGTGAAATACTTCTACGTCTTCGCTCTTGAGCAGCCATTGCTCGTTGCTCGAGAACTTCATCTGTGTCTAAATCATATACAGGATCTTTTACATTTGCTTTTTCCTGCACTAAACGTTTCATTTCTTCATAAGTACTGTCAGCTTCGATTTCCCTAGAGTTTGGACGTGGCAACTGTGGTTTAGGTTCTTCATCATCAGAAGTCGGGGTATCCTCATGAGGTTTTAGAGTTCTGCTAGGTTCTGGTGTCTTTTCCCTCTGTCTTGCAGCTTGACCTCTGTTCTTAGATAAATTTCTACGTTTCCTTATGGACATAGTTTGCCTGTCTTCATCCATGATCTCCGTTTCGTTTAGTCTTATTTCAGGAGATTGACTAATCCTTCGTATTTCAGACTCTGCTGTTATTGTTGGAATTGACAATTTCAATTGTGTTTCTTCTTCTTCTCCTTGGGATACACTATGACTCATCACAATCAACTTTCACTCACACCGTAACTGAAAAAAAAAAGTTGTGATATCACAACGGCTCACAATAGACTAAGGGAATTGAACTCAATCAAAAGGGTTAGATCGATATCAAGCTTGGCAGTGAATAATCAGTCTCCTGCCAATAATTATGACACAAATAAACTCACACTAGCCAACATCGGTAAGACTTCAATGAGTGTAAACTTACCTTTCGCTAACGATCCCAATAACAACACTTCTTTATTATAACGGGGTCGAAGCTGATATCTAATAAAAGAATCTATTTTGGCCGCCCCACAGTGTCGGACGTAAACAAACGCCCGTAGATAAGAAAACGCAATTCATTTTCGTTGAAGTATTATCACAGTTAAAATGGTTAAGATGCAATAGCAATTGAAACGATTTTCACTGTCTTTTGTGTAGAACTTTGACTTTCGTTGTCACAGTTTTCGTGATACAAGCCGTGCGTTTGTGACGCGGTACACTGAGCGGAAGAGCGCCAAGCCAGCCGGGCGAAGTTCCAAATTTAAAACAACTACACCTAAATTCAGTCCAGTTCGCATTTGCAGTCGTACTCTAGAAAATGTTGTCGAAATAAGCGACCATCGTTATTTGACACGTAACGAAGAGACTCTAACAGCTAATTGTAAGAGGATGTCGATTGGAAAAGGTCAATTTAAATTGGAATAAGATATTTACTGTATTATGTTATAGTGGGATATAAATAGATAGATGTGAAGTTGTTGATGTAAGATTTTATTACGTATTCTTTTTGCACAACAGATTTAACTTTAAAAATTATGTAGGACTCTTGCACCTCTTGCAAGTTCTCTTGCACTTCACTCGTCTATTCTTAGGAGCAGTGCATTGTTGAAAGATCGAAGGAACTTATATATTAAAACATCTGAATATGACCTCGAGCTAACCTAAAATTTTGCGATTTAAAAAACTATAGTAAGCAACAAAGCTCAATTAAAATAATTTTGTTTCATTAAGAGTTACATTAAAAAGTGTTTGTTAGTAAAATAAAATAAATTAAACAGATTTTTTTTATTTAAGAGAATAAGAAAGCCGCTTTGTGTAAACTTGTTCGAACCAACATAAAAGAATGCATCGCTGGGTCGTTTTAGTCTACCTTTATAAAAGGACATTTTATTATTCTATGAATTTCTCCTGAAAGAGTAGTGAACGAGCTTTGTGCGCCTGAAAGCTTTGTTTTCATACGACGTTATACAAATGACTGCTCTTATAAAACTATCAGGCGCTTAAACTCATAATTTCCTACGTAGGTACTGCTATCTTAGTATACTATAATCTTGCTCGTTTTGAAGTCATTAGGACTTCTCGTAGAATGTTAGTAGACGACCGATTATACTGAAGCTATCTCTGTATTCAACTTTAATTAATTGATAGCACTTAGACAGTTCACGTAGGACTGGCGAGAGATAGTAGAATAAACTATAAAATATATCGCGATTTCTAGGGCGTTCACACTTTCTCACTTATCTTTTTGACTAACGGTTAGCATGTCTACATATCTATACAGATCATCCTCCTTCTGACCTTAATATTAACTTTCTTACCGCATAATTAGACATACGCTGCTAGACCAAGAGGTCTAGCAGCGTATGTCTAAATCTGCTCCATATTTTTCCCCATCAGCCATCAGTTCTGCAAACAACGTGCGCCTTCCAGATATTGTCCTTACCTATAGTAGTATAAATAGTTCCAGAGTAGAACATGGAGTTCCAAAACGTCCAGGTCGTCTTCCTGGTATTGTTGTCATTGACATGCTTCATACACTCCGTATAGTTGGCTTCGTATTCAGCTAAATAGTCTTCTATTAACGGGAACAGGTCGAATGTACTGTCCTGTTAACAAAAGAAATATGAATTAAACACAATGCGAAATGTCAAATGAGTCAATATACATAAGCATCTGAGTGTACCCATAGTATACATATTACTTATACATTATACAGGTTACACATAATGAATTTAGCACAATTTTTGGGTTGGTAATTTGGCAGATGCCAGGGTAACTCTTTCGATAAACTCGGGACCCTGGTGGGTATCAACCCTAGCGGACCACATCAGTTAGTGCTGACATATTTTTGAGAACACAATGCATCGTCGACCCGAGCCTAGCATAGTCATTTTTCGTCGTTTATATTGAATCTATGGTAACTAATGGTCCGCGTCGATATTTTTGCCCACCTCTATTAATCGCCAGTGTAATATAGTGTTATTCTGAAAGGACATAAGGCTGTTACTATAACAGGGGACTTAAAACGAATTTTTGGTTTAATCATTGTTAAGCATACTCTAGGAGATCATTTTAAATGTAGGTACTTTTGTCGTCATCATCGATAAGAAGGTCTATCAAAAGATTAATATGCCATATTCTAGGCATGAATTCAGGTTTATAAAAAAAGGTTTGTTAAAATATTCAATCATTGTTTGCCAAACTCCTGTTCTGTTTGATCTAGGAGCCGGATTGTAATCGACTGTACATCTCAGCAGCCAGTCCTATCGTGGTGTCATCAATCCATCGCAACCTTTTAGCATCTCACATTTTTTTTTATAAATTATAACTAGTGCTTGACCAACATCCCGCCTGATGCTAACCAGTGATACAATGGGTAATGTTAGTTTATTAAGAGCCTATTCACTCTAGCTCAAAGCTAGAGTGAATAGGGTCTTAATAAACTTAAATTGTAGTCCGAAAGAAACACCGCCGCCGGCAAATTGTTCCAGTCCCTCGATGTCTTCTTCTTCTTCAGCCTATAGATGTCCACTGATGGACAAAGGCCTCCCCCAAGGCTTTCCACGCTGACCGGTCTTGTGCTGCCCGCATCCATCGGCTTTACGCGACCTTCACCAGGTCATCGGTCGACCTTGTTGGGGGCCTCCCTACGCTGCGTCTTCCAGTACGTGGCCGCCACTCCAGAACCTTCTCCAGAAACTGCCCCATCGGCCATCGGTTCTACGAGCAATGTGCCCTGCCCCTCGAGCAATGTCCCTCGAAGTACGCGGCATAAAAGATGTGGCGAAACGCTTCGTTAGGATCGTTGTGGTATCAACAACGTAAAAGTGGAAACTCCGTGGGCTGTCCGATGATGGAACGGAGAAAGGGAAATTAAGTCATGCAATTCCCTTGCACACTCGCCAAAATACATCCTACAGAACACCAACAGTCTGGCTACCTTAAGATGTCCAAATAGTCTACTTTTTATACTAGTAACCTATTTTTTGTAGCTGACTACTTACGTGGGTGCAAAAGCAGCTGATAAACATACAACAGTATTTTTATAGCATGGCATTGTGCCTAAGAGCATTGCACTTTCTTCTCTAAAACATGAAATAAATTTGTTCAATGTAGGTCATTATTGTTTTGTTTTGAGGGGATTTGTCGTATATTTATTATCAACTACATACATGTTACATTACTTCGTTTTTCATCCATACTAATCCATACTATACTAATATTATAAATGCGAAAGTAACTCTGTCTGTCTGTCTGTCTGTCTGTCTGTTACGCTTTCCCGCTTAAACCTCTCAACCGATTTTGATGAAATTTGGCACAGAAAATCTTTAGACCCTGAGAAAGAACATAGGCTACCTTTTATCCCGGAAAAATTTGATGTTCCCGAGGGAAATCTAAAAAGCGCGATATAACCGAACTCCACGCGGGCGAAGCCGCGGGCGGAAAGCTAGTAGTTTATATTCGGGTTTCGCATACACAATAAATAGCGTTGTGTGTGCTGTTATTTCCCTTGTAGTAAATAAAACATTTTTGTAAACCTCGGTTAGTGGGTCGTATTTCGGGGGTAGGCTATAACATCGGCTGCCGACAGAAGTTACCACCCACCACACAGAGTTATACCGCCAAGCGATTCGTTGTATCCCCGCATGATGTGTGGTGAAGCCGTACGGAGGACTGGTCTGAGCAGTTGTGTTGCGATGTGTACTGGGTACGATGCGCCAAATGTTATTGTGTCGGGAGTTTGGTCGTGGAGGGTCTCCAGATCAATCTCCCTCTGGCGCAACATCGTTGGTCGTGTTGTTAGGTTTAGAATTGCATCACCTCGCACAACTGCCGTCTTCCTTCTTATTAACTCATTTTTTTGAGTGAATAGGCTTTTAATAAACCAGCGCGCTTGCCATTAACGATTGAATCACTGCTTACCATCAGGTGAAATTGTGGTCGACCAATAGTTTATATTTTAAAAAAAATCCTTAAATTTAGACTTACAGTTGAGCCAAGTTCGATAAAGAATAGAGGTAAACAAACCGTTGCTAGGCAACGATTAGTTTACGTCTAAAAGACAGATGTTAACAACCTTTTCTACATAGATGATTTTCATAAAAGTAATAATCCTACCTCCTACTAATCTAAACAGTTTATTTATGTTTAGATATTTATAATTTGCATATAACGCTTAACCGATTTGAATGAAATATGACCCACATGTAAGCAAATTTCCTTATAGGTAAAAATTTTTGATACATATATATTACTAGCTTTCCGCCAGCGGCTCCGCCCGCGTGGAGTTCGGTTATATCGCGCTTTTTAGATTTCCCTCGGGAACATCAATTTTTTCCGGGATAAAAGGTAGCCTATGTTTTTTCTCAGGGTCTAAAGATTGTCTGTGCCAAATTTCAACAAAATCGGTTGAGCGGTTTAAGCGGGAAAGCGTAACAGACAGACAGACAGACAGACAGACAGACAGACAGACAGACAGACAGACAGACAGACCGACAGACAGACAGACAGACAGACAGAGTTACTTTCGCATTTATAATATTAGTATGGATAATTAATCCAACTTAAAAGTATTACAATACATGTGTTATATAGTTGATTAGAAAGTATTAAATACGCAAAATTGTATTGATTTATCAATACAATTTTGCGTATTTTAATTACTTTACTTTATTTATTTTTTTTATTTTTTTTTATTTATTTTTTTTTTATTTTTTACTTTTTTATTTTGTTTTGAGGCATTTATGCCTCAACTTTATTCATTGGTTGAATTCCACAAAATGTGTTTAATACCTGGATTTCATCCATCTTTCTTTTCTTGTAGGGCTATCACGTAAAATTAATGTCGACTTTTTAATAGTTTTTCGAAATACCAAGTTATTATGCATGTTATTTTAGTGATTCTATTGAAATATGCTTAATTACGAATTGTTAATAAGTAGCTAGCATGTAAAAGTCGATAATCATGTAAACAACAGGAGATTTGCAAAACGTGAGTTGTGATAATGCTAAATTGGTTTGTTTACATCTATTCTTTATGGAGCTAGGCGATGGTATAGATATTATTTTTATTTGCCATAATAGCAGGTAAGTTTTGCGTTAAAAATATAAAAAAGAAACTTTTTTTACCACCAAAACCATTTAGATATTTTTTAAAGTGAGCTTAGTAAAGGGGCCCAGTTAGAACAACACACAATCAAACAATAAAAAAGGTACAGGACAATAAAGGTATTTGATGTACTTACTAGGGAAGACGTCTCATTCTGCACAACATCACGTATTCTATTAGCTATATCTCTCCGGACATCCGTCAGGGTCTGGTCATACTTTGCCTCGTTAGGACCTGAAACGAAATAAACATAATATCAGCCATAATGTATATGTCTAGCTTGAGTTCTTGGTGGAGAAGACACACTACACACATACAAATCTATACTTAATATATAAATCTAATGAGTTTCTTTGTTTGTTTGAACCCGCTAATCTCAGTAAATACGAGTCAGATTTGAAAAATTATTTTTGCGTTAGATAACCCTTTAATCCAGGAAGGCTTTAGGCTATATACAATCACACTGCGACCAATAGGAGCGGAACATAACTAACTCCACGCGAACGAAGTCGCTGACGGCCGCTAGTATGATAAATAATATTAATAATAATAATTTATTGACAGATATATTAGTATACACAAATTAGCTAAATGCTAACAAATGGTACATAAATATGTTTGCACATATTATGAGCCCTGCCTCGTAAACTAGGAAAACCTGATATGAACAGACTGCTCGAGATGATTAGAAGATTGGACTTCCAACGAACAACATATGCTTAAAAACTATTTCGCGTTCCGTACCGTTGCGTTGTGTACCTACCTAATTTGACTAACTTGTTCGTAAACTATAATCTAGAAATGTAGAAAACTAAGTTATAATGATGGTATTATGAGATTCTTGACAGATTTTTTCTTGAGAGAGAAGCTGTCCAAAATAAATAGTACTAAAGTTGTGCTTATTAACTAGAGCATCGCTAGCTCGTAGGCAAAGTTTTTGTTATTAGGTTTTTTAGTGATGTTAAAAACCTGTGCGTACGAGAAATTTAGTAAGGTCGTAAATGTGGCTGAGTTGTAGTCAAATGTAGCATGAAATAATGTATTGTATGGTATCATCCGTGTGATATTGGGCTTAGAATATTACCAACCCATATCCTCTCGTGAGCGTCGTAAGAAGCGACTAAGGGAACTCTCACTGGGGAAACGGGCAGCAGCGCTTCTCATGGGGAGTATCAAATTACTGCGATCCCCAACCCGCCTGCCAAGGGCGGGGATTATGGCAAACCCCCCGAATGAAATGAAAGCCTTGGGAGAGGCCATTTTCCAGCAGTGCACCTCTATAGGCTGAAGAATAAGAAGACTCGACAAAGAAAATTCATCACTGACTTTAACCGTTACAATAACAATCAATGTGAGCAAGCCAAGACAACAGTAATTGATCGGTTCACATCAGCACCCTTATTGCGTAACACAATATTACTGTCAGTTGGAGTAATTTTGAAGTGTATTGCTAATTCACTGCTTTCTTTGTTCGAAAAATGTGTCTATTCAATTTTTGATTCATGAGAATTCAATTCATGAGAGTTTACCGTGCAATTAGCATACATACAACTTGCCTATTTCAAGCATTGGGCAAGTGCCCGCCAGACATAACACCCGTCTGGTTGGAGGATCCTTTTCTATGGAAGATGAGTGAACTTTACTCCCTGTTCCTCATGCCTCCACAGTGTGTTAAGCAATTACCAGTAATAAAAGTTTGATATTGCAAGACACTTCACGTCTCATCAAAGTACAATACTGACAAAACAGGACAACAGCTATAAAGTGAATGATAACCCCTAGTTCTTAACACAACCAATAGGTTTAATAACCGTAACCCAACTTAACCTCTAGGCTTTTTTCTCCGTATTATAAAAGTTGTTTACCGTACACCTTGAACATGTGAATAGAGTCTCATAATGTCCCACGCTTGACAAAGAATGCGCTCAAAATATAAAAGGTTCGACACACTGCCCTATATGAAAGCTGCCAGAAATAAAATGAGGGAAAGGGCCTCTAAACTACTACACTAGTAAACTTTTAAGTTGGCACTTAAATATTTACAGTATAGGTCATCACAACCTTTTTATCGACCCACTGCTTGGCACAGGTCTCTTCTTATACAAAGTAGGATTGAGCGTAATCACCACGCTTGCTTGGTTGGCGATGTCAGATTTCCTCAAGATGTTTTCCTTCAATCAATCAGTCTTTCAATCAGTCTTTGGTGACCACGATATATGTACTAAGAAAGTACATTTTACTCAGAAAAGTTACATTATAATTATAATTAATAAATTATAAATAAATAATTATAAATTCGTTTATTTTCTTTCACAATGCTTTTGTAGTACTTATTTAACAATTTTGAATAATATCATAATCATCACATTGTGAGAGCTGGTGCCTGAAGTAGGTTTTACAAAAACCTGTAGTACAGGTCACCAGGCTCTACTTAGTGGCATTATGCAAACAATCAGGCTGGTGTGTGAGTAGTTGAACGGTGGTGAATGTGAAGGTGAGTGGTGGCTGGTATACTGGTAAACGGTGAATGATAGCTATTTGAAAACAAAAATATTATTTAAGTGAATGGAGCAATCTCTCAGTGTCCTCATAGGCCAGCATGACTTACGGTGTTTAATCGTAAATATCTAATTCGATATTTAGACTACAAGTTGGTTAGCGCCAAGTTACACGTTTAGTAGTCTTAGGTATATTAACTGAGTTTTGTTTTTTTTTGGATGTGGAATTCATATAATTGTCTTTGCAGCTTTGGGCGGAACGGAAAGGCGTGTCAGACTTTTAATGACTAAAACCCACCCGTGATCCCACACTTATCTATGCGCCAGAGACTACGGTAGTTCTTTCAAATAACCCACGACCCTGGCAGTTGACTGAAATCCTTGCGGTTCAATTTTTTTTTTTTTGCCATGATAACTTCTTTTAATTCAATGGAGTTAGCTGCAGGCACGAAAAAACATGACTCTATGCGGCGTTACCCCGCAAAAGTAAGTGCAAGTGAGAGCGCGGAACGAGCAACAAAGAGGCACAAATGGGCCTCCGCATCCGGCAGCGTTCAACATCTGTCTCTCCTACTTGAGTGAGCAATGCGTCCGCGTGGACAGTTGCTATACAATAAAACATTTACCTACATGTTTTCGTCAAGTATGAAATGCAGTGAAAAGTGAATGTGGTGTCAATTATTTATAGCGGTAATTGCGGCGATAAAGGTTGAAAAATGTAACCATTCCATCAGTATTTTCTTATAACATTGTCACGTTCAACTATCGTCAGTGAACCGACTTTACAGACAACTGATTTTTTTCATAAGCCTACCCTTTATATGATCTCAACGGGGTGATAACAGAGAATTTCATATTTTTGGGGCTACGAATAATGTATGTCATTTGATATTAGGTTAAAATTGTTTATGGTATTTAAGGTTTATGGTATTCGAAGATTAATTTTGAAATTTTGACAGTTATTTCATTCATAACTGTCAAACGCTGATTACATTCGTGGATTAAAATTGACTTCATTCTTATGCGTTTATCTGAAAGTTGCGACTACTGTAGTCACAATTTACTTAAATTTTGTGTATTTTTGTATTGTTTCGTCCAAAACACACAATCCTTCCGGCCAACATGGCTCTCTGTGTTTGTAAATGCCTTAATGTAACTATGGAAGCTGATAAATTTGAAGACAATTTCGATATTGGGAAACGGGAATTAACGTCCATGGAACAAAGGGATATCTGGCGATGGAAAAAAAGCTCCTAAGTAATCTACTAATAGTAACAGCTAGCAGTCATAGCTAGGATAGGTAATTCTTTTTTAATTTTATTCTTGGTTTTATGAATTTTGTTTCAGTGAATAAAAGCATATTGTCTTTGGTATTAAAGTAAAATTTCTATACACAAATTTCTCACAAACTAAACTAATTATCAGTTCAGTACATCTTACTCATTCTATTTTAATATGAAAAACACAGAAGATAAATAATTAGTCAGCGCCTGACGTAAACCGATGTTATTTTTTTTTTTGGTCACCATGTTTTTTAATCACGTTTAAACGGTACTTAAGTAGTCTTTATTTGACAGAACTAAGCTACTATTTAATAAATATTTTGTGTAAATAATGTCATCTATTAGTCACCATGATTGCAAGAAATGATTGAAGTTCATTAGCCTTGCAGCGAGGCTTAGTATGAGCACGTGTAGTGGTAAATAAATGAAATACAAAATCAGCAGGACTCTATCGCCGTCTTCAATGCGATTCTGTAACTTTCTCACTGAGAAAACTTAGATGAAATGAGCTGTCATTCCATATATTGCGAAAGAATTGACACTATGAATTTATTATTATTTATGTTAATGCTGGCAAAGGAGGAGGCGAAGTGCGTGAGGGAGCGGGAATTCCAGCGCCCTCCCGTTTCTAGCCGCCGCAGGAGACTCCCAGCCACCGTAGGTGCGGTGTTGCGGGCAGCATGGAGTGGGCAGCTAGCCGCCCAGTAAGGACCAGGCCCGGGTCTACAGCGCGTTGTGTTTCACGCGCGCCTCGAAGAGAAATCAGCACATCGTGACGCGTTCCACTAAGACCGATACCTCCTGAGTCAGGGTTGAGGGTGATTAAAAAATAAACCGTGGTCATGATGCATAAGCAAGTGAAAGAACACGGGTGGGTTTTAGTAAGTAAAAGTCTGACACACCGTCCAGAGCGGAAGAGGTCATTTGATGATTTCCCATCCAGAGCAAAAAAAATAATTAAAGGTCAGTGTATATTGAAAAAGTGAATTTAACAACAACCAAGTTCATCTCAGTCCTTGGCAAAGAGCCGAAATTTGACAATAAGGTAGCCGAAACCACAGATTACAGAATACTCCATACAGATACCTTAAGGGGAACAACAAAATGAGTCCAGCTGAATTCGGGCAGACGGTGGAGCAAAAAAGTTTCTTAAAGAGATCACTAGATGGCCACCAGGGAGCGCTTGACCGGCCGGCCACTACCGCCATATATGTCTGGTCTACATTGCCATATATACATCCATGCGTCGTGCATCGAGAAATACGCATTCTAAAAGAAGATAACAGCAATATAATGGTTAGAAGACATCTTATCTTAACCTAAAAAAATATGTTATGACAGGATTAATTGAGGAGTAGCATTAAATAAGTAAATTCAAATTGTTAAAAAAATGAAAAAGGCTATAAACTGCACGTAAGAGGTTTAAAATCGTTGTTAAGTTTTAAACCGCAACCTATGCTGCCATCTATTATCTTTTGATAAGAACTGAGAGTCTGTTGTACTAGATGGGACCCCTTGCCGAAACTAAACATAGATAAATAAGACGGAGTATTCTGTACAGTACAGAATACACCGTAAGAGTAGGTTAACATTTGCAATGTCCATTTCACGACATTATTATTTACTAAACAATGCATCTGAAATGTTAGCTAGGGAGACGCTGTAATTGTTGGAACACAGAATAAGGTGTTCCGAAGTGAATGCGTACATTGTTGTCACATTACTGTTACGCCTTGAAGAAGGTATTTTACGCTTCTATTTGATCACTAACACAATAAAAGTGAAGTTCAGGAATACAGTATAAGAAAAGGGTTATTTAGTTGAACAAAATTCAATAAATGATCGAGCAATTAATATCTACAAGGAGTTAACACGTCTTTTTTTATTTTGATATTTATTTCAATGAATGTTCTTACAATAAATATTCTGTTTTACAAGATTTGTTTTTGTTAGACAATTCTGACTCCTTGCTGGACAAAGGCCCTGAATTTTTTTCCAGGGTTTTTCCCACACCACCTTGAATCAGCCCAAGTTTCACGTGTCCATCTCGGCATCTTTTTCTAGGCTGGCGTCGACGGCGCCGTCACAACAAATAATATAAGTAGGTATTTTTAAAACTTCCACTTTTTTTTTCGTTCGTGCAGGTACATTTATGCTAAAATCTTATTCTGAATATTAACTTTAGCAGTTATTCTAAATCTTAACTTTAACTGTTAAGATTCAGAATTAAATAGAAAAAATAAATAAAAGAGTGCACATTAGCAAAAACATGAATTGAAATATTAATAAAAATCACCGTCCTAATTTTTATACCTTTTTAGAAATAGTCTAAAAATCTCAAAAAAAAAATCTCTTCCAATTTTCTTTTTCTAAATTCTCTTTTGAAGTGTTTCATTTCTAAGTAAATTGACGAAACGAAATTCAATTGTTTGAAACCAGTGAAGAGTTTGATTGGTACCGAAACTACCCATTAACCTTTCAGAGTACAATCACAAATTCAAGCAGAAGCTTATTAGTTTAGGTAATAGACAGAATTTTGTTGTATAATTTCGTTGTAATTATTAGATACTAAGTTAGGATAAATGATTTATTTTCTGTAATTAGGTTTGTAAAAATACTTTTACAAGTTATTTTTCTTTTATCTAGATGAGTAGGAAAGATCGAGTTTTCTGACTAGTTAGTGACTTCTAAGTTTATTTTAGCCTTTCCAATCGTCCAGGAGTCCAGACATAATCGTGGTCAGCTCGTATAAAGACCATGAAAAATCGGAGTCTCAGATGGTCGTTTGAAAAAAGAACTACACAGGTCGAGAGGGCCTGTCAGAGTCAACGCACGCATTTGTCAGAAATCATGGAGCTCAACTCAAAACTTAATCAGCTCAACGATTCGGTGAACAATGCCAAAGAAAGGACATTTGGGTAGGCCACATAAATTACTCAAACTGCCAGACTACGACAAAAACTAATAAAACAGAGAAAATAAAATAAATAAAACGACCCACAATTCTCAGTCTTCACGTTCACAATAAATAATAGAATACTTTACTAAGTAAGCAAATGCTATGGTATATATAAAATTTATCAATGTCATACTAAAGTATATAAAAATAAATAAAAACCGGCCAAGTGCGTGTCGGACTCACGCACAAAGGGTTCCGTATTTTTTATGAAATTAAAGGATTTAAGTTATTTGTATGCAAGATTACGCGGTAATAAGCGCTTTACGATTTACGAGGTATTAAAAAAAAACTACTTACTAGATATCGTTCAAAACAATTTTCGTTGCTAGTTTTATATAGTAATGTACATCATATGTTTTTTTTTTCGATTTTTCTATTTCTTATTTTAGTAGTTAGAGGGATGGGCCAACTTTTTCCACTTTGGAAGCGTCTGTCATGCAAACTATTCGGTTTAGAAAAAAAATATTTTAGAAACCTGGATATTATTTTTGAAGACCTATCCATAGATATCCCATACATATGAGTTTGATGAAAAAATTTGTTTTGAGTTTCAGTTCTAAGTATGGGGAGATACATCTACTTACCAAGTTTCAACAGTATAGCTCTTATAGTTTCGGAAAAAAAAGGCTGTGACATACGGACGGACAGACAGACAGACATGACGAATCTATAAGGGTTCCGTTTTTTTCCATTTGGCTACGGAACCCTAAAAAGGAGTTGCTTCAGACAAAATTAAACAACAGTATAATACCTAGTCATTCCTAGGATTTTTGATAAAACTCAAACATCCTACACATAACAAGGGACATAGGTTGAAAATAGTACCTCCACTAGTCCACTTTATAAGTCGGAAAATTTAAGGTAGCTTGCAAGTGAATTTAACAGGTAATCGTTTTAAAACATAAAAAAATACGGTTATTTCTAACATCAAACCTGAGACAGCAACAAATTGCTGTTGTCTATTCGTAACTCTACGCTGAAGCTACGATATATCGTAGCCGAGCGTGCTACAAATATTCGTAGCTGAGACCTCTACGTATTTTCGTAGCAGGGATTACTAGGTACTCATACAGAAATATTATAGTCGTTATCTTTCTTGGAAATAAGACCCAATATAAGGCAGCACGCTCAGTGTTCTTTATTGAAATTCAGAAGTCTTTGAATACTTTACTATGAACTACATAATTCCTCTACGAAGTCGTAGTATATACCTTTATTTTTATGAATTATTACGTTTATTGTTTAAGGATGCAAATTAATTGAATATTTATTATCTCAGAGAACAGTGAATTGTGGCCATATTTAGATTTAGACTCACAAAGATAGTGAAATGTAGGCCAATATAAATAGGAAATCGGCAGTAAATATCGAATGAAAGTATTCGTTCTGAAACTGAGAAGATTGTCACTCCACCAGGGTGCCCTCGATTTAGCCTTTGCATGAGATGACGTCATGTTGCCGTTATATCAATTTACCGTTTTAGGACAACGTTTCCGTCATATTTTCACAAAAATCGACGAATAATACATTGAAATTGACGTTGCGTCACACTAGGAATTACTCTTGTATCGTGCTTGCAATTACAAACATTTAAAATCACATATACAAACAGCCAGACCCGAAACAACTACTTGTACGTCATACAAATATTTTTGATCCATGCGGGGATCGAACCCGCGACACGCAGCGCAGCAGTCGATCTCTCAGCCACTACACCAACCGTGTCGTCACACGTCACACTAATTATTAGCAATATTTGATTAAAAATTGAAAAATACAAAGTCTACTTGTAAAGCAAGAATATTGTTTTGTATTCTGATATTCTTTTGAGTGACATTTTTGTACTTGAAAATATGTAGTTTTTATGTAGTTATACACTTATAAGTCTTATATTCACGTGTTATTGGCAAAATTGTGGTGTCTCTTCCACAAGACCATTGATCAAGGGTTGAAGTTGATTAGAAATTTGGTATGGAACTGTCAAAAAACGCTTTGTATTTAGACATTACGATCACATGTCACAGTCGATTTCAAAACCAACCGTAACTTTCGGATCGACGTACCTACATATGTTTAATAGAAGTTTTGGTTTAATGCGAAAAGGGCTAAATTATTAACCAATATTTCCCTTGCCTACCTATTATTTAAGAGAACCTAATTTCAAACCTCTGCTTTGTTCGAAATAAAATGATTTTCAACAAAACAACATGCGACGTATTATATCGATTGAGATTGCAATCTCTAAAATTCATTCGGCTACAAGGTTTGTCCATTTCGTACAAAAGGTGAGAGTCCCTTTTGTTACCTTTAATGGATTCCGAAATAATCATTTAAAATTGGCAACAAAGACTGTTTTGATATCTTGAAAATGCTATCCAAAATGAAATGTGATTTATTTCAAATTGCTTTCATTGATTCTGACAATATTTTGAATACGAATTTTCTTCAGTGGGCCGATTTTTTCGTCATCATAATTATAAACTGGCATTGACGTCATAAAATCGGCACTTCTGTGATTTTTTTCTTTATAAATTATAAAATAGTGCTTAACCGCAATGCCGCCTGACGGTAAGCAGTGATGCAATCGTTGATGGTAAAGCGTGCTAGTTTATTAAGAGCCTATTTACTCTAGTCTAAAAGACACTTAAATTGTAGTCTGACAGAAACACCGCCGCTGGTAATCGTTCCAGTCCCTCGTTCTCCTCCTCTAGTTCTATGTCTATTTTTTTTTATTTGTTGCTTAAGTACTAAAAATAGCTTTATAAGAGGTTTTTTTTTGATTATTTACAGTATATATCTGAAATAAAAATGTATTATTATTCTGTTTATTTCTCCATTTATATATTAAACTAGCTTTCCGCCCGTGGCTTCGCCGGCGTGGAGTTCGGTTATATCACGTTTCCAAGAGAGCTCATCAAAAGTCCGGAATAAAAACTATCCTATGTTATTTCTCAAGATCAACTTAACTCATCTTTGTACCAAATTTCAAAAAAATCAGTTCAGTGGTTTAGACGTGAATGCGTAACAGACAGAGTTACTTTAGCATTTATAATATTAGTAGAGATTATATTTTTAAATATAAGAAAAATATATACAAAAATAGTGATCCACCGATGTCAGGAGCACGGTCCCAGCAACTGGTGATTAGGGCTCCAGAGACATGATGAAGACATGACCTCTTCACGATGCGGGCCGTATCGAGCAGTACCGCCTTTTGAATCAGGCCTTTGGTCTAATAGCGTAACGAGAGCCTCGATAGATGTTGATCGAGACTTTTGGCTATTTGGCCATTAGCTGATACGACAATGGGTACAAAGACAGCCGAGTTCACATTTCACATGTCAACAACTTCGTGTGCTAAGTCGAGACATTTTATTTACTTCTTTGTTTAAGCTTTCATGAAATTCCGTCATGTGGAATAGTAACTTCGACAATCTTCTTCTTGCAGACTTCCCAGGCCGATCTCAGTACCTACAACGTGACATGGTAATTTTTAAGATTTAGCTCAAACACATGGGAGAATAATCCTAGCTACTTTTCCGTACAAGTACTCGCCATTAGACATTCGACCTAATACAACATGTGTGATGGACTCATCACAATATATCTTCGGTATGTATTCGTCAAGTTAACTCCACCTATAATTGCACAGACGAAACCTTCAGTTTCCTCAAAAAGATCACCAAAATATAGTGAACCAGTTCTTATTCGCCATGGATAAAGGGGTGAGTTCCTTGTCCACTGGAACCACACCACGTTGCATACCCACTTCGGTTTTAAAAAAATATTCTCTGCGGCTACACGCCTTGCATTTGCAGACGAACTTCGCTTTTAAATAATGCCCCAATGGGATACACAGCTCTTATCACTGTTGATCGCGAGTGATGCATCCGGTTTGTGGTTAGCAGTGTAGGTACAGACCAGGAGAGAAGACTGACCCTACCTTTGAAGGCGCGGACCTTACTTCCGCCCGAAAGAAGACAATTTAATACCTTCTTCAGGCAACAGAAGAAGTGCGCCTTCAACGATTTCTTCATGTCACGAATCAACGATACTAACGCTTCCGACATAAATAAATATTTATAGCTTTCGAATGAGGAAAGGGATCTAAGGTGTATGGAATCTGAGAGTGGAATTCCCTCAGGATCTAACTATAATCTCCCGCTTAACATTCATGACTGTTTCTTTCTTTCTTTCTTTTCTTTAGAGTGAATACTACTTCAACTCTTCAATGGCCTCTCTGGTTAGATACCACAATTTTGCCAATAACACGTGTAACGAATTATAGAAAAGATATTAGATATTAAAGCGCACTAGTTTATTAAGAGCCTATCCACTCTAGCCTTGAAGATACTCAAATTGTAGTCCGACGGAAACACCGCCGCTGGCTAATTGACTACCTCTTGATTGTAAAATCAGCATCTTAGTATTTTGAACTACCCGAGTTTACTGCAAAAAATTAAGTTCTATTGCACGTTGTCACAACAATTTTATAAGAACTTATAAAACCGCAGCGCAATGTAGATTATACAATTTAAACCTGTCTCACGTAGGCTGTGATAATAATAAATGAGGTAGTGTGAAAGCCAGCAGGCTGTATGCGTTCAGCGCTGCTCGGACGGGAAGTACTCGTAAGTTAGGGCTCAGTCACAATCGGTAGTCTCTTGGTAATAAAAAGTTAAAAAAAAAACAAATGAATTTCATAAAAAAGGGTGATTGCTCCATTGGTGATACAATGTATCGCGAGCTTTCTATCAAACAACCTTTGGATATGAGGAAAGATGAAAGGCGTTGGCGTGAAAGAAATTTCAATATTATTTAATCTAAATGAAAATTATACCGTCACGATTGAAGACTTTAGTTCAGTCCAACTTTTCATTAATCAAATTCACTGACAACCTCACCGTTAGCTATTAGTAAATACTAGCGGCCGCCCGTGACTAAGTTCGCGGTTTTTTATATGCTCCGCTTCTATTGGTCGCAGTAATTTTGTATAGCATAAAGCATTTCTGAATTAATGTGTTATCCAACGCAAAAAAAAATTCTAATCGGACCAGTAGTTCCTGATATTAGCGCGTTCAAACAATAGATAATAAAACTGTAGAGGTCGAACTGTACCTACAATCTATACTAATATATAAAGCTGAAGGGTTTGTTTGTTTGTTTGTTTGAACACGCTAATCTCAGGAACTACTGGTCCGGTTTAAAAAAATATTTTTGCGTTGGATAGCCCATTAATCCAGGAAGCCTATAGGCTATATAACATCACGCTGTGACCAATAGGAGCGGAGCATAAAAAATAATATTGACACCTGCGCGTGTTAAACCGCGGCGCGCAGCAAAATACTTAATTTTTTAAGCCGTTGGTCCCGGCTGTCATTTGTAGATCTTTGACAGTCGTAACGGGTCGTCAGAAGTCCGAAAGTCTGACGACCAATATGCCTAGTATGAGTTTTCATTACGAGACTCGATCGTCGATATCGAACGCGTTTGGCGCTCTCATTGGTTGAGAGTTCTTACAACCTTGAAGCGGGCCAATCGATGAGGCAAACGCGCTCGATATCGACGATCGAGCTTCGTAATGAAAACTCATACTAGGCCTACAATCTTACCAAGGGGTATCGTTTTTCCTAGTAAATGGGTTGTGTAGGTCAGATAGACATTCGCTCCATGTAAAATATTGGTATTCAGCTGAATCCGGTTAGACTAGGAGCCGACCCTATACAATATGTAAAGAAAATCCTGTCCGACCCGTAAGGATAATAAAGGTTAGGTAAACACATGAAATCTATACTAATATGTATAAAGCTGAAGAATTTGTTTGTATGTTTGTTTATTTGTTCGTGTTAATCTCGGGAACTACAGGTCCGATATGAATTTTTTTTTTTGCGTTGGATAGTCCATTAATCCAGGAAGGCTTTAGGCTATATAACATCACGCTGCGACCAATGGGAGCAGAGCATAACTAACTCCACGCGAACGAAGTCGCTGGCGGCAGCTAGTATAATATAAAAATGTACGTAATCGTCATACTAACAATACTAATGAATTTTGAAATAATCTTTATTTCCCGCTAATTAATTCCAACTTCCCCGAAGCTTGGTAATTTTAAAAAAAGTGACAACACCATTTTGACGATATTATTATAAGCGATGCGACCACGTGCCGCGTGCCCTGTCCCCCGTCGCCCGCGCATGGATTGCCTACCGCGCATGTATTGAGTTACCTCTTTTTGCGAAATAATATTTATTTTTTTAGGGGGATTTTTTTTTTTTAGTTTAGCCCGGCTTTGTGGGTATTTTTAGAATCAGTTATCGATACCTAACAATACCTTCACGGATCGGACAGGGTTTTCTTTACATAATATATAGTAGAAAAAAGCAGTACCCTAATTGCGTAATACACTATTACTACCAATTGGAATCATTTTGAAAATTTTAAACCAATTGCTAATCCATTGCTCCATACGTTAGGAAAATGTGTCTGTGTAATAAATAACGCAATGAAAAGATATTAAACTGTCAAAATGAAACCCATTGCTACTGACAGTGTGTTACGCAATTACCCTGCAGATGTAGATGACGATGAGGCAGCTTATATCGCTGGTTACCATCAAAAACCGTATCTTCTTCTTCTTCAGCATATAGATGTCCACTGCTGGACAAAGGCCTCCCCAAAGGCTTTCCACGCTGACCAGTCTTGTGCTGCCCGCATCCATCGGCTTCCCGCGGCCTTCACCAGGTCATCGGTCCACCTTGTTGGGGGCCTCCCTACGCTGCGTCTTCCAGTAGGTACGTGGCCGCCACTTCAGAACCTTACTGCTCCATTGGCCATCGGTTCTACGAGCAATGTGCCCCGCCCACTGCCACTTAAGTTTAGCGACTCGCAGAGCTATGTCGGTGACTTTGGTTCTTCTGCGGATCTCCTCATTTGTGATTCGATCACGCAGAGAACCTCCGAGCATAGCTCTTTCCATTGCCCTTTGTGTGACTCTGAGCCTTCGTATGAGGCCATTGTGAGCGACCACGTTTCCGTTCCGTAAGTCATCACTGGCAACACACACTGGTCATAGATTTTAGTCTTGAGACACTGTGGTATCTTGGACGACGAGAACATGTAGTGTAGCTTCCCGAACGCTGCCCAGCCGAGCTGGATTCGACGAGACACCTCTTTCTCAAAGTTGGACCTACCTAGTTGGAAAAGCGTATAATATGGCATATTTGATCATCATCATAATAAAATATCACGCGGACGAAGTTCGACCATCAGATAGTTTCAAACATCAATTATGAATGAAATTCAATTCTTAACTGATGTTAAAAGCGGATAAATTTATAATTCATGAGGTATTAAAAGTTATAGCGGCTTTGACAAGCTCGGGGCAGGAGGGTCTTTTGTGGATAGAGATAAATTCGCCAATAGACCTTCGACTAATAATTTAGTGCCGGGGTTGGGTAACTAATCCAGCGTATCAATATAATATTTGTGTTATTTGTTAAGCTTATAGAGGTTATCTTTCAACGGCATAGTTTCTTTTAAAATATTAGTCAGTCACTATAGAAACACTAGCTTTCCGCCCGTTTTAAAATATTAGTCAGTCACTATAGAAACACTAGCTTTCCGCCCGCGGCTTCGCGCGCATAAATTTCGGTTTTATCGCGCTTTTTAGAATTCCCTCAAGAACATCAAATTTTTCCGGGATAAAAGGTAGCCTATGTCCTTTCTCAGGGTCTAAAGATTGTGTGCTTTCCGCCCGCGTCTTCGCCCGCGTAATGTTCGGTTATATCGCGCATTTTAGATTTCCCTCGGGAATATCAAATTTTTCCGGGATAACAGGTAGCCTATGTTTTTTCTCGGGGTCCAAAGATTGTCTGTGCCAAATTTCATCAAAATCAGTTGAGAGGTTTAGACGGGAAAGCGTAACAGACAGACAGACAGAGTTACTTTCGCAATTATAATATTAGTATGGATTTTGAAATATGATTCGGTGGAGAAACGTGCGAAGAGGCTAATTGACGACCCATATTTAGTTCGAAACGGTGCGCACAGCCTGGAGCATATGCGAAGAGTAGCTAGCCTATCTGTGTTCTATCCATACTAATATTATAATTGCGAAAGTAACTCTGTCTGTCCGTTACGCTTTCCCGCTTAAACCCCTCAACCGATTTTGATGAAATTTGGCACAGACAATCTTTAGACATTGAGAAAGAACATTACACCTTTTCTTGAAAAAAAAATTATATTCCCGAGGGAAATCTAAAAGGCGCGATATAACCGAATTCCACGCGGGCGAAAAGCTAGTCCATACTAATATTATAAATGCGAAAGTAACTCTGTCTGTCTGTCTGTCTGTCTGTCTGTCTGTTACGCTTTCCCGCTTAAACCTCTCAACCGATTTTGATGAAATTTGGCACAGACAATCTTTAGACCCTGAGAAAGAACATAGGCTACCTTTTATCCCGGAAAATTTGATGTTCCCGAGGGAAATCTAAAAAGCACGATATAACCGAATTCCACGCGAGCGAAGCCGCGGGCGGAAAGCTAGCAGTATATATTTTGAAGAATGTGCGAGGGAATTGCATCACTTAATTCCCCATCATCGACAACCGACAACCCGTCGTCCGGCGAGTATCTTTGCGTTCCTCCGGATCGTAGTGAAGTTAATCATAACTACGATCCGGAGCAAGCGTCTTTATACCGCGTACGTCGAGGGACTGGAACAGTTTGTCAGCGGCGGTGTTTCTGTCTGACTAAAATTTAAGTGTCTTCAAGCCTAAAGTGAATAAGCTCTTAATAAGCTAGCGTACTTCGGTGGTTGGAGTTTCCTCGAAACCGAAAAAGAGTGCACTTCAACCATAGAGCAACTTAGTCCTTTAAAATTTTCATATACCTACTAGCGGACCCGGCAGACGTTGTCCTGCATATGATATTTCAAGCGATTAGGGTATTAAAAAGTATGAAAGGAAAGATCAATAATATTATTATTATTCTTTATTTTGAAATAACATAAATTTTTCGAAAACAATTCGTTATAATCAATAATTGCACAAAAAACTTGTTAAGATGCGACGAATGTTTTACAATAACCGCTGAAACCTTCAAGTTTTGCATCAAATGCGGTTCACAAAATTTGAGCCGAATAATACGAATTAGTAGGGCTAAGGAACAAAAAAATCGAGTGAAGCAACTACTTGTTAAAACGGAAATACATCTCAACAATGTCACCATCATCTTCTGAGGGAATAACATTTTCAGAGCTTAATTTAACTGCCGAAGAACTAAACGATTTAAATGAGGTAAAAAAAAGTCAGGAGCGCCTGTGATGTTTGATTAATTACTATATGTTGCCAGAGTGATTAATATAGTCTGGGTATAATAAAAAAATAAATAAATTGTACCAAATTAAAAAAAAAATGTTCAAATCAGTCCGCCCGTTTAGTTGCAGTATAGATAAATAACCTAAATACCGACTACAGCGCCATCTACCGAATTGTTTTTTTTTGTGAATGTAAATTTTCCAGGCCCCAAATGCATAAACAAAAATTCATTAAAACCGATCCAGCCGTAAGGGATAAATAACATAGATACCGACTGCAGTGCCATCTGCCGGGCTGATTTGTGAATCTAAACCATCCAGGGCGTCGCCCAAACGCAAACAAAAAAAAATAATTTAAATCAGTCCAGTTCAGTGTCGGCGTGCGCCTCACAGGCGATGCACGGTGTAATTTAACACCTCACTAACCCGGGCAGACGGGGCCGGGCACGACACTCCCGCGGCTCCGTGCGCACGTGACCGGAGAGACACCGGGGTGGTTTTTAGTCAGTAGGAGTCTGACAGACCGCATCGCCCACCCCAGGGCGGCGGACATCCATCATTGAGGATTTTCCAACCCGCAAAAAAAAAGGTATAGATAAATACCCTAGATATCGACTGCAGCGCTAATGCCGGGGTAATTTGTAAATGTAAATTTTCCAGGCCCCCACTTGAACGTATAAACAAATATTTATTCAAATTAGTTCAGCCGTTTAGGATATATAACCTAGACACCGACTGCAGCGCCATCTGCCTGGCTGATTTGTGAATCTAAACAATCCAGGGTATCACCAAAACGCAAACAAAAAAAAAAAAATATTCAAATCAGTCCAGTCGTTAAGGTGCAGTAGGTATAGATATATAACCTAGACACACCTAGACAGCAATCAATTTATTTATTTCTTTTATTTTTTTCTCTTTTTCATTTATTTCTTTTATTTTGTTCTCTTTTAGCTCATAAGTACAATTTTAGTTAAATAAAAAAAAATATTTTCATTTTTTCCCCCTTTCAATTCTTATGTAAATTTTTCTCTTTAAGTGACTCCAAAAACTAAAAAAAACTAAGAACTTGTCTAAAAACAAAAAAAAAAAAACACTTCAGTCTGCCTGGGTTTGAACCGAGAACATACCACTATCGACTACGCCACAGCCGCAATGTCAAGCCGCGCGAAATTAGCGCCCATTATATGCGTGAAATATTGCGAAAGAGAAAACTCGAAAACATGCGCTTCCGCTGACATAATACTGAGCTAGATCGATTTCTCGTCCCCGAAAACCCGCACATATCAAATTTTAGCGAAATCGTTAGGGCCGTTTCCGAGATCACATGCTTTTTCAAGCAATCAGCGCCATCTGCCGGGCTGATTTGTGAATCTAAACCATCCAGGGCGCCACTCAAACGCATACAGAAAAAATCATTTAAATCGGTCAAGCCGTTTAGGAGGAGTTCAATGACATACACACGTACAGCAGAATTATATATATAAAGATACTATAATTGCGACTTGCAAAAAATGCAAAACAGACATAAGCATATGGAAAAAAAACTTTAACACCTACATAATAAAGTTCAGGCTACGTTACAACTTCAAACATATTTTTTTTTTACTTCATCAAGAGTGCTAGTCACTCTACAACTCAACTTAATTATATACCCTTGAACTTGAAATTAAATCCATTTGGAATAGACCTTACCTTATACTTAGCTATTCTGTCCACGATGTGAGCGGGTTTCGTTTTTCAAGTCATCAGAGCACTCACGTAAGGAATGAAAATTAGTATGGGTCGCCGTCGACGGAGACAGTAAAAAGGACTAAGTATTAAATAGTACTTAAAGATGAGAGTTCTAAGTGAAAGCTACCACGTAAAGCCCTTCGCGGTAAAGATTAATTGGTTAAAGGAACTGCGCTATTATTGTTTAATAAGTTGGTTTTGGCTCTAGGATTTTTAGCCAGGCTTACAACAGGTGCGCGTGTTGATGTGTATAACTCTCCGTAGAATTTCTCAATCTTACCCAAAAGCTCGGACTTGGAAGTGACCATCCTACCAACCCCAGTCTTTAGCTTCGCAAGTAGGCTCTGTCTAACAGACAAATCTCGTGGGAACCTTTGTTCCGCTCGATAGCCTCTTTATTACAATTTGTATTAAATTGGCGTATATCGCGAGTCAGAGACTTTGAGATTTGTCTGTTAAGGCATCTGATACGCGAAGCGTCATCAGGGGATTTTAAGACCACCTCCCGTCTTTCTTCCATTAGCCGACGGGTGAGACCGGAGATCTTCTTCTGACCTTTTGAACGGAGTTTGGAGAGTTTCCACAAACCTGGTTCGTTTGGCTCAGAGTCACACAAAAGGCAATGGAAAGAGCTATGCTCGAAGTTTCTCTGCGTGATCGAATCAGAAATGAGGAGATCCGCAGAAGAACCAAAGTCACCGAAATAGCTCTGCGAGTCGCTAAACTTAAGTGGCAGTGGGCAGTGCACATTGCTCGTAGAACTGACGGCCGATGGGGTAGTAAGGTTCTGGAGGGGCGGCCACGTACTGGAAGACGTAGCGTAGGGAGGCCCCCAATAAGGTGGACCGATGACCTGGTGAAGGTCGCGGGAAGCCGATGGATGCGGGCAGCACAAGACCGGTCAGCGTGGAAAGCCTTGGGGGAGGCCTTTGTCCAGCAGCGGACATCTATAGGCTGAAGAAGAAGAAGTTGGTTTTGATGATTGTTTAATTTGCTATTAAGAACAAGAATTGATACACCTAGGATATATTTATAAACGCCCGCAAGTGGCCTAGGGCTTACAGCTACAAAAAACGCCGTTCAAGTCAAGCCAATCACCATTTTTCCTACTTCTACGGATCATCACTTTGAACTCTAAAATAATATTTCAATTGCATATGCAATTTGTCTATACAAAGATTTACTATAAACCTATTTGTAAGCTGAAATTTTTCAGCTCTAAGGAGTTCTTGTGAGAAAATAGTTTTTGTACCACGTGAATGATCCCTAAGTATAGCCCCCGCTGGCACAGATGTAAGCTTCCTGGGTGGCGTCGGAAACAGTCGCACCAGGTATTAATGCATAAGTAGCGGTAATATCAACGGGTTTACTTATATTTCTACAGTGACAACAATTTTATAGGACTTTCGTGAGTAAAATGTCGCGCGTCGTGTCATGCTCAGCTATTAAGTAATCGCGCCGAATCCTTTGTTCATATCATCATCATCAACCTTTTTATCGTCCCACTGCTGGGCACAGGTCTCCTCTCATACAAAAAAGGATTGAGCGTAATCACCACGCTTGCTCAATGCAGGTTGGCGATTTCAGACATAAAGTCCAGGTTTCTTCAAGATGTTTTCCTTCACCTTCAGTCATTGGTGTCCAAGATATACTTAGGAAGTACATATAACTTTAGAAATGTTATATCGGTACAAGCCTGACCTGGAATCGAACCCGCGCACTCATACTTGAGAGGCTGGTGTTTTAAGCACTAGGCCACCACGACTTCTTCATTTACTAAAACAAACTTTATTCATATACTAAAACAAATTGAAGTGCATCTTATTCTCTCTGTTTCATTACAAAAAAGGACAGAAGACTAATAGTAACATAATCCTGTCAATATTTATATGTTACAAACTTATGCAGTGCTTAACCATCTCATCTTAGCTTAGGTGAAGTGACTTTAATTGTTGGACTTCGTGTCCGACTGTCATTGGCGATATCCGCCATTATTGTGAATTAAAATTTTCAAAGAAGTTCTATAATTTTTTACACGTGTTATTGGCAAAATTGTGGTGTTTCTTCCACAGGGGCCATTGATCAAGCGAAGAAAGATGGAGACTTTAATTGTTAATGCACATAATAATTGAATACATCATTAAGCAAGCATATTTATATATTCCTGCATTTTTCCCCTTCAACTTCATTGCCTGGCAGAGCATTAAACAGCATTAAGGAATTGTGAATGAACAAAACTGAAGAAGTTTTTTCCATTCACTCGTCATAATACTTTTATCTATCTCTCAGTAACTCTGAATTGAACAACATCAAGTAACCAAAATCCAGCCGTCACCAGCCGGTCAGTTTATCGGCAAGTCATCATCATGATCTCAGCGTGGAGTCTTTGGAGTCTGGGGTCCGCTTTACCAGTCTAACTGCTGATTTTTGGCTAAAATTCGATATGTTCCGTGTTTCCGAGTTTATCGGTAAGTCTGTTAGTGCTATGTAAACATCTTTTGGAGGCCTCAATCCACTCCAGCACACCAGGAGTACATCGCCGGAAGCCTCTGTAAGTCCAACCTCTGCATTATTTCACTGTGGTTGCTCACGATTTCTCTCCGTATTTCAATTACAATATGCCTAACGTGCGCCTATATTACAGTCTACATATCGAAGGAATATAAATGCCACAATATTTTTGGCTAATCTAGCCGAAACTAAAACAAAAGGGACTCTCAATCCAACTAATGCAAAGGGGGGATCCACACTATTGGCTCGCTTTAAACTCACTTCATTAGGCTTTTTATCTTGAAATATTAACACCCCGACCCGTCTTACCGTGAGTTTCCACCCTTACATTGATAACACCTACGATCCGGACGAAGCGTTTCGCCTCCTCTTTTATACCGCGTACATCGAGGGTCTAGAACAATTTGCCAGCGGCGGTGTTTCCGTCGGACTACAATTTGATTATCTTCAAGGCTAGAGTGAATAGGCTCTTAATAAAATAGCGCGCTTTACCATCAACGATTGCGTCACTGCTCAGGTAAATGCAATTGGGAATTATAGAATTTTCAAAAGAATATTCTTCATGGCTTGGTACAACTGGTATCATGTATTCAGTCATCGCTCCACTTTATTTTTCCAATTTTTCGGTGAACAAGAAGATATGAAATATGAGATTATGAAACAGCTTGCGTTTTCATCGCCATATGGACTGCAATACTTTCTACCAACATGAGTACGGTACATACAAAGTAAAGCTTTGTTGAGCGTTCACATTGACACAATATAGTAGTCTAGCTATTAAAATACAGTGTTACAGCTATCGGTACTATTCAATAGACATCAGCCTTGTCCAATTATGATGGGGTAACAAATTTATTTAGTTAAAATAATTGGGTGACTGATTCGTTTTTTTTTTTTAATGTTGTCCACTTTAGGAATTTCTCCTGTGTCGTATTGTCATAAGTAGTTGGCCACGGTTTCTTTTTTAACCACCCCGCAACCCTGACCCCTGAAGGCCGGTCTGGTCTTCGTGGACACCGTCATGATGTGCTGACATCTCTTTGAGGCGCGTGTAAAATACAACGCGCCGTCGACTCGAGCCTGGCCCTTACCGGGCAGCGAGCTGCCCACTGCTCACTGTGTTTTAATGACTCCTACTGAATAGATTAGTTTTCATTATTATTCCCATTAAACAAACCCTGAACATAAACTTTTTTATATATAATTATAAACTAGCGCTTGACCGCAATCCAGCCTGATGGTAAGCAGTGATACAATCATTGATGGTAAAGCGCGCTAGTGTATTAAGCCTATTCACTTATAAAACTTAGTGAATAGGAAGGAAGACGAAAATGTTTAACCCCACAAGATGACCAACGATGCTGTGCCAGAGGGAGATTAATTGGAAGACCTTCCACGACTGAACTCCCGACACAACAACAACTTGACACTTAAATTTAACTTAGGTATACTCTCAGTATCTTAGTCCCACATTGCACTAAGTAGACTATTTACTAGCCCACTTACTCGACCAATCTAAACGCTCCAAGTTGCTTTCACGAATGCGTCCTAATGTAATCAGATAATACGGCGTAACGAGGACCGGTGAAGAAATTGGTGTCATTCGCGTAAGATATGAATGAACTAAATTATTATAGAACTGTACTTGAATACGAATCATCACACCTTTATTCACCGACGAGGTAGCCAGAGGCTCATTAGACACGAGAGATTTACCTATTTCATTCAAACAGTGCTGGTTGCTAAAAAAATTCCTGATTTAAATAGGTATTCTATAAAACTGACATTCCTAAGCCTATAACTTTTCTACGGGGACACACAAACTCAAAGGAGTGGGCCGTAATCCATCACACTGACCCTACCCTTTGGTGTACACATCACAAGTCTTCCATTTTTTGGTTCAAAGTTTTACAATGTCTTTCCTTCTCTGTTTTTAGAGGTGGGCCTCCACTGCTCGAACTAATCTATGCCTAGCTGAAAAAACATAACAAAACGATTAAGACTTAGACAAAATGGGGCAAAAGAGATGCTCTATGTCAGCTTGTATTGATATCAAGGTTTTTTATTACATAATTATAAACTAGTGCTTGACTGCAATCCAGCCTGATATTAAGCAGTGATGCAATCGTTGATGGTAAAGCGCGCTAGTTTATTAAGAGCCTATTGATTTAAAAAAATACTGAGTAAATAGGAAGGAAGACGGCAGTTGAGCGAGGTGATGCGATGCGAACCCAACGACACGACCAACGTTGCTGTACCAGAGGGCGATTGATCTGGAAACCCTCCACAATCAAACTCCTGATACAACAATATTTGGCGCATCGTACCCAGCACACATCGCAACACAACTGCTCAGACCCGTCCCCAATATGGCTTCACCAGTATCCTTCAAACTATTTTGAAATACCTAATTTATAGGTGTTTAGATTATACACATGGCCAATGACAAAGTTAAGAGTACATATATCCAAAAATAACTGTCTGCAAACTTATTGAAGTCAGTAGACCAAAAAATATTTCCAGAAAACCTCTATAAATAAATAACGTAGTAATCTTCAAGTAAAACTTCAAGTAACTTGGTTGAACCAAGTGAATTAATTTTTACTGAGACTCAGTGTAATTTTCGTTAGCTATTTTATTAAGTCTAACATTCAGACCACAATACATAACTTGATTAATAGTTTCTACTCTATTGTAATACAGAATTTAACGGTAATTACGAGGGTGCAATAACCTGAAAATTTATCAGTACTATGAATTAACTGTTGATTAGTATTTATGTTGAAAAGTCAGGTAAATTATGGTTTTGATTGATGATCGTTAAAATCTAAATCAAAAGTCATTTATTTAAATTTAGGCTGCAAATCAGCACTTTGTGAACGGCGAAATTCCAAAAGACAGTCCCAAAAAACGCCGGCCTTTCACTACGTAGTGCTTTCGCTGGGAAGAAGTGGCGGCACAAACTCCCCAGCAGCATAGCACAGCTATCTTGAACAGACAATTGTTAAAAATATCTGATTGTATATACTAGGCATGTTAAGTACTTTTAACATTACAAGAACATTCAATTATTTAACATAATGTAAGTAAGCTAAACTTGTCAATATTGGCGTGGTTAGCTTACATACATACACATGTTGGTATATACCAGCAAAGCCAAAAAAAGAAACTTTGATATAAAAAACTAGCAGCCGCCAGCGACTTCGTTCTCTTGGTTTAGTTATGCTCCGTTCCTATTGGTCGCAGTGTGATGTTATATAGCCTAAAGCCTTCCTGGATTATTGGGCTATCCAACGCAAAAATATTTTTTCAAATCGGACCAGTAGTTCCTGAGATTAGCGCGTTCAAACAAACAAACAAACTCTTCAGCTTTATATATTTGTAATAGATAGTATTGTACATGTTTATTATGGACATTGATGTCTGAAATAAATGGATAAATAAATAAAGAGCCTGGCAGCTTACATATATAATAGCCGCTTAGCATTTGCCGAGTATTTAGTTTGTTAATTGAAATAAATATCCAGGCGTTTGGCTAAGAAATAAAATAATAGTTACTTTGCACGAACGTTTCGAGAATAGGTGCTCATCCATTACATACGAAGGTGGAATGTATACCATGTCTCAGAAAAGCAAGCCATTAATATTGTAACAAAAGTAGTATACAATATGTAAAGAAAACCCTGTCCGGCCCATAAGGGTAATAAAGGTTAGGTAAACACTTGACCAAATATAATATAAAATTTTACGTAATAATCATAGTAACAATACTAATGAATTTTGAAATAATCCTTTTTTCCCGGGAATTAATTCTAATTTCCCAGAAATTCGGTAATTTTTAAAAAAGTGACAACAATAGCGACGCGACTACGTCACAGGTGCCGCGCGCCCTGCCCCCCGCCGCCCGCGGAAAGGGGTTGCTAACCGCACATATATTAAGTTACCTCTTTTTAGTACCTCTTAGTTAGTCTTTAGGGGGATTTTATTTTTAAGTTTAGCCTGTCTTTGTGGGCTTTAGTAGAATCAGTTATCGATACCTAACAATACCTTCACGGATCGGACAGGGTTTTCTTTACATATTGTATATATGTCTCGGTGGTAGGCCATAACATCGGCTGCCGGCAGAAGTGACCACCCACCATACAAACTCCTGCCGCCCTGAGATTTATCATGTTGTCTGGTGAAGCCGTACGGAGGACGGGTCTGAGCAGTTGTGTTACGAATCGATGTGTGCCGGGTACGATGCACCAAATGTTGTTGTGTCGGGCGTTTGGTCGTGGACGGTCTTCAGATCAATCTTCCTCTGACGCAGCATCGTTGGTTGTGTTGTTGGGTTTAACATTACATCACCTCGCTGAAGTGCCGTCTTCCTTCCTATTCACGCCGTTTTTAGTGAAAAGGGTCTCAATAAACTAGCGCGCTTTACTATGAACGATTGCAGCACTGGTTACCATCAGGCGGGATTGCGGCCAAACATTAGTATGTAATTATAAAAAAAAAAATACAAGCACCATAGCAGGTAGTACTCTCTATTTTGCCAACCCCGTGGGAAAAAGGCGTGAGTATTATATGCCGTTATGTTTGGTTATGCCCGCATGAGAGGAGACCTGTGCCCGGCAGTGGGACGATAAAAAGGTTGATGATGATATTTGATTATAGTTTCAATACGATAGCGTGAAACATGAAAAAAAAATATTTCTTGATATATTCACAACTTTACAGGCTAAAGCGAGTAACAATTAAAATGCACAATACAATATGCTGATATTGATTCCCAAACTAAGCTAGAGCTTGTATTTTGGGAAAAACATGGATAGCCATATTTTGAATACATGCCAGTTTGTCTACGAAGTCAACAAATATTTGTGGATATATTAAAGTCAGTCAAACGAAACACTCACAGTCGGAGGACACTGCGGAACGGATATACCACTGGAAATTCATAAATCTACAGCGGTATTCCAAAAGTCTGGTCCAATGGTCGTAAAGTTTGTAGAATAGAATTCTGTTTCCGAAAGATTTATTATTCTAGCTCTGTTAAGGAACGTTTCTGGTGAAGGTCAGTTTAGAATCAAGGATTTCTGAGATGCTCTGAATGGTCTTGAGTTCGTTTGAGGTTATACAAGTGTTATTGAAATTTTTTATGAATTATTTCTCTGAGAGCTCGCCCATAGTTATATATGTTTTATGTTATAGTTTGTATGGTTTTTGATATGGGCCCTAGTGGCTTGAATTAAATAAATAAATAAGTATGTACATAGTTTGTTGGATTTTTTTACTATAAGAAACCTAACCGACATAGCTTACAGAGTTAATAAGATTTTTTAAGAAAGATTTCTGTGACACCTCACCAATAGTTAGGTACATAGTTTGTAGGATTTTTTACCATAACAAACGTAATCGACATGGCTTGCGGAGTTATTAACATTATTAAGAATGATTTCTATGACAATAGTTGTATAGTTTGTAGGAGTTTTTTACTATAACAAACCTAACTGACAAAGCTTGCAGAGTTAATAAGATAATTAAAAATGATTTCTGTGACAGCCCACCAATAGTTAGATAGTTTGTAGGATTTCTTTAGTATAACAAACGTAACCGACATGACTTGCGGAGTTATTAACATTTGTTAAGAATGATTTCTATGACAATAGTTACATAGTTTGTAGGATTTTTTTACTATAACAAACTTAACCGACATAGCTTGCAAAGTGAATAAGATTTTTTAAGAATGATTTCTGTGACAGCTCACCAATAGGTACATACATAGTTTGTAGGTTTTTTTTTACTATAACAAACGTAACCGACATTACATGGCTTGCAGAGCTTATGATTTTTTAATAATAATTTCTATGACGATAGTTACATAGTTTGTAGGATTTCCAAAGTAAGTCCTTTTTTTATTGTTTAAATAAAAAACATTTCTACCTTTAGGTATTTGGTTACCCAATTACGCCCAGGTTCTTTGCTTTTCGTATCCAACAGATTCCTGCGACCTTCATAAGGTCAAGAATATTTTGCAATAATATTTCTTTCAATGAGTAATATGAAATATGGTCACGAAAAGCTAGACAGCTACGTCTATTCTATGTAGGTTTAGATGGACAGTTTTCTTCAATACATTGCCAAAAACTGTAGGTGTGAAGCAAAATCACTTACTAAATAAATACAGTATATTCGTCAGTTTGAGTGGAATGAGTCATGATTGAACCGAGATGTTATTCGAAAATATTTTGAAGATTTATTTATATTTATTTTATTGGGACAAAACCCGCCACACATTTCCCACCCACTGCAACTCCAGAAAGTCAGAATCAACATTGGAGACCGCCAGAAAAACGCCGAGCAATGAAGCTCGACGAGTCCTGGAGAAGCGATTCAACTGTCTTGGGTCCCGCAACGAAATTAATCAGAAAAGAATAGGAGGAGTAAGAAAAAGACATTTTTTCCCACAATAGCCACAATACAATATATATATATACCTACCTACTGAAGACGCAAACAAAGAAAACAGTAGTAGCTTAGTGGTATCGGCCGAGACTTACAAGTAGGTAAGTGTAGGTCGTGGTTCGAACCCCATCAGGCGTTTTACTTTCTGTAAATTATTTCATCACCACTGCTCCCAAAATGGTGAGGGAAAACATCGTGAGGAACTGGGAACAAGTCCTAGAGCCAAAACTTTGAAGACTGTGACATACCAACCCGCACTAGGCCAGCGTGGTTGATTACAGCCCTCCTCTCATTAAGAGAAGGCCTGTATCCCAACAGTGGGAACAATATAGCCTGCTAATGTATGTATGTATGTATGAAGACGCAAATATACAACCCGTTACTTGTACATTCCTAGTAGGTATACAACGTGTAACATAAAGGGTATATACATAACAAAGGCATGGCATCTTTACATGATATCAAACGATATTGGAAGGGTTTTTTAATCCTATCTCTTTATGTTAGGAAGTTATGAGGAAAAACACCGCCTGTGATAGGCTACTATCATACTAGTCGCACAGAGATATTGATGACATTTATCGGATTTTGGAAAGTAACGTGACGGGTAACGAGTAGTTATTAACGTATGTAGTCTGCTGCCGCGTTTGTTATGATTTGATTTTAAGAAACACGCGAAACCGAATGAGTATTTTATTTTGAGTTGAAACCCTTCCGATATCGTTTGATATCATCTAAAGATGCCATGCCCTTGGTATGTATATACCCTTTTTGTTACACGTTGTATATATTGCATACTAACGGAGCAGATTCCTTTGTTAACAAGCTAAATTTAAGTTCGCTGCATCTTTCTCTTTGTCCTATAAACTTAGCCAACGTCTGACGCACTAATAATTTTACGTAATTTCAGTTGCTATATTTTTAATCGCGTCAAAAATGTCTATACTGTATCTCAAAGACACAGTACCAAACTAATATTTTTCTTTTTTCCTTATCTTATACAAAAAACAGAAGGAAAGAAAAAAAATGCATTGAATTTAAATTTAGTCTAGTTTGTGAGTACGGGAATCGGCGCCAATTTGCGCTTTTATAATTTATAGCGCAGCCATATTTATTTATTATCTTGGAAATTAACGGCCATTGAAATGTTTTGAAATGCAGATGATGTCCAACAATATTTTTATGGAACGTACAACGAAGTACCTATAGGGGCTCCATTTTTTCCTTTTGTGATATGGAACCTTAAACATAATCTCCAAAAAAGGTTGATGATGATGATGAAACATAATCTGAAATCAACAAAACGAGACTGCAATAAACATTTTTTAAAACAGTTTATCTTCTTTTTAGAGAAATTCGCAACTCCCGTTATTGTTTCGTCATATCCGTCCATCCATGCGTCCTCGGATTACCTTCCAAACAGTTAGTGCACATAAAAGGCACGTTTGAACATCATTTAAAACTAAATAGTTAATTGATTCTAGTTTCCCGTTCCAAAAGCCAGTTCAATATGGAGAAGAATGAATAAGAAACTGTACAATTACTCTCAGGCAATCTAATGCAGTGCCTACTATTTTAATTCAGTCCCAGATTTGATACCATCGCATCAGCTCCATTGCCATTTCAAAGGGCAATTGAGAGGGCTATGATTGGGGTTTCACTGCGTGATCAAACTAGCGATGATAAGATCCGCAGAAGAATGAGAGTAGCCGACGTACCTGAGCCCTATGTCACAAAAAAAACATTATCATCATCATCTTTTCAGCCGAAAGACATCCACTGACACTTTAGTGTTCCTATTCTTCGGGCTATGTCGGTTACTCTCGTTCTTCTGCGGATCTCCTCAGCTCACAAAAATTTAATTCTACGTAATTGTTTAAATAATACATAATACTTACAGAATCACAAAATATTGTGCTTACAATATTGTGAACTCATTACTGAAATTACAACTTTGAAGGTATTTTTTTTTTAAATTTGTAATGAAAATATCTTACAAATACGGAAATTGTGTGGCTTAGAGTTTTGTGGCACCCGCATTTGTAAGAGTTAGAAAAATTGTAAAGTTTTGTGTTATAGGGCCCAGCTGTCGACTTCCCCTTATTTATATCCGGTGCTCAAAGTTTAGCAATATTTCAACGTCAACGAAACCATATTTTTTTAACGGTTTAGCTTGTCACTTAAAGCAGCGTTTATAATTATGAGCGTTAACTTTATGTTTTCAACAACGCGTTTCCCTAGAGTTCCATAAACGAAATTAAACCAAAGAGACACATTGTTCACAGCCAACAATTAAATAATGAACAATGTTTCAACGCTACACAAAGTTCTCTGAACGGTAATAAGTCTGTACATGTTTACTGTAATTAAGTGAAGAGGATTATTTCGAGCTCATTGCCTATAATGGCATATGCCTACGGCTTTACCCACTCAATAACAAGACATATCCATAATAGAATCGATTTTTAATGGAGACTCATGCACTATAATATTGGTAGACTATAAAAAAAAACTTCTTTTTAGAGCTCCGTAGTTCGCGTTTCCCAAATAGTTAGTGCTAGAAAGATGAAACTATGCACGGAAAAATACATTTGTCATGTTGACAAAGTGCTAAAATAATATCGTAAATTATTTTTTAGCAGTATGTATATTATACCATACTCGTAAAGTAGAGATTATTTATTTTATTCTCGTTTTGTGGAGTACCGTAGTGTGGAGATATCATCAGTATGAGTTTTCATTACGCGACTCGATCGCCGATATCGAGCGCATTTGACTTAAAGATTGGCCCGCTTCAAGGTTGTAAGAACTCTCAACGAATGAGAGCGCCAAATGCGCTCGATATCGACGATCGAGTCACGTAATGAAAACTCATACTGGGCCTACAGAAGTTTTTGAAAAAAAAATGAGAATACGATAAGAATTTTTTTAAATTCAGGTATCTATTTGCAATATAAGTATTCAGCTTTATCAGCTACAAGCAAAGAAGAAATCAATCTTCTACAGAGCATTTGGTTGCTGAATAATTCATCTTCCTCTTTTTTTGAATTTGAATTTTTTAAGCTAAACGGACAGATCGGAAAATTAAAAAAAAATCATGATGGTAATCCACGTCATGAACTTTGAAGGAAAAATATAGCGGTATAGGAGTTATTGAGGACTTTACCCTTCATGTGCCAGACCAACACGCACTTTGCTAGTTTTTTAAATGGATTCTCGCAGATGTTGCTGAAAAGTAGATAGACGGTTGCGTATCCGCCTTCGAAACGGCCTGTGGATGCCTCAAAAAAATTAAGGGCATCCAGACAAGGCTTAAAAAGTTGGCGACTACACGCTAAAGGCGTCCCCTGTGGGATATGAACCTCGGCTTAGATCATTGTTGGGGGAGGTCAGTCC
Source organism: Sesamia nonagrioides (assembly GCA_017933935.1). NCBI lineage: Eukaryota > Metazoa > Arthropoda > Insecta > Lepidoptera > Noctuidae > Sesamia > Sesamia nonagrioides. Next base: position 868,665 of record JADWQK010001917.1, read on the forward strand.
GGGTTGCATCACAATATTAATAAAAATACTGAAATTAGTACACTTTATATCAGTAGCAACCATGCTTATTGGTTCAGATATTACACAAATAAAATGTTGTAATCTGCGTAAGCAGACCAACAAACAATATGGCCATCTAGAAAATGCGTTCCTGAAACTCTTCACTTTCATTTAATGGTTACTAGAATTATCGTTCTTATAGGGTCGGACCGAGCACATTGCCCGTAGGACCGATGCCCGATGGGACCGATGAGTTCTCGAGTGGCGACCACGCACCGGAAGACGCAGCGTGGGTAGGCCTCCGACAAGGTGGACCGACGACCTAGTGAAGGTCGCGGTAAACCGATAGATGCGGGAGGCGCAGGACCGGTCGTCTTGGAGATCCTTGGGAGAGGCCTATGTCCAGCAGTGGACGTCTTCGGCTGAAGTGATGATGAAGATGATGGTTCCTGATGGAACGCTTACTCTGGTCTGCTGTGTTGTAGTTAGAAAACTAATCACAACTTTCAGACTTATGTAAGTAAATATGTTCTATTAAAAACATAACGACTCCTTCTTATTTTGCCTAGCCTTTTTCCAAGTATGTGGAGTCGGCTTTCAGTCTAACCGGTTTCGATCTCTCGGTTGAGCTCTCATAATGCTCGCACTCAGTAATGCAATACCCTAGACTGGTGACTTTCGGGCTTCTGCCAGCCATTGCCAAACATTGAACTAAATAAATAAACTCGTGAATACAGAATTAACTTTTCAATGGAGCGTGACGTGTCAAATATTCCCTCGATATCAAATTTCTATAACACAATAGAAGATTGATTGCTTATCAAAATGATTTAGCGTTTAATAATTGGACCTTTATATTAGTTAATACAAGTTAATGCCCCATCGAAACATGACGACGTGATTTTATTCTATTGTCAAAGAACGCATCAACTTTTTAAAGAAAATGTTATAAGAATTAAATCTATTGTGAAAGGGTCGTAAATAAAAAGCTTTTCTTTGTAATAAGTCAACGAGTCTAAACTCGATGCCACAAATCAAAACTTGAACAATGTTAACGTGCAAAATTAAGAAAAGGAATTGTAAATACAAAATGCAGACGACTCCTGGAGTCGAGACAGCGTATCGGTTAGCTTTTTTTTCAAGCTTGGAAATACTAAATGCACCTATACAAAGCGCTTTGTTCAAATTACAAGAAGCTAAATAAATTATGTTCAGTTGACAGCTGAGCAAATAAAGCTACTATTTATAATCTGACAAATTTCTTTATTAGATTTTCAATTTTATCGGTAAGTGAATAAGGCTCAAGTTTGATTGGGAATATTTAACAGTTGCGGGTAGCTTGAACTGCTGTCGTCTGAACATTATCAAACATATTTATGCGAGTCCGTGTAAACTAGCGCTGAGTTAGAATTAACCTATTAACTCCCTAAGAATGCGTGTAACGAGATCATCTGGTTCACATATCATAGACTATTTTCAGTGCAGTACAAAGTGATTGTTTCCGGGAGTTTAGTAACGTCTTATTTCAATATACAGGGCGTTTCTTGTAAACCGTCAAGCCGATGCCAGATGATAGAGGAATACCTGTCTATTGAACCCCCATGTATATTCAGCGATTTTTGGTAGTTTTCGAAATATTTTTTTTTAGGAGTTTTCACCTAAGGCAACGAAAAATGTAAAACTTTTGTTTGGATTCAAGTTATTTTAAACTTTCTTTAATCCCTATTTAAATCGTTATTTACAACACCAGGGACCATACTGAAAATATTGGAGATATCTAGAGATAAGCGGATAAAAAGGTCCCGATGGATTGTGTTCCACACTCACCTTAAAGTGATGTCAGCACAAAAAATACAGGGTCCACTATAGGGCCAATGCCCGCCAGGGCCGGGAGAAGGGATGAGTTGAAAGAAGCCATTTGATGAATTCCCAACCAAAAAAAAATAGTCATGCAGATAAGAAATGCCGACCACATCTAGTTTTTAAAATACGATTGAAATTTAAAGTGTTTTTACAATCCCACTTACAGAAATGAAAACGTTTATCATTTACTGAAGCGCAAACGACATTCACGACGTTGCTCTCAGAACAGATGAAGCGCGCCAAAGATTCTTGAGTAGCGGCCTCGCACTGGAAGGTGTAGGTAGCGTCCGGAGGACGGAGTTCTCTCACAAAATGGACGACGAACTTGGGAAGGCTGCAGGAACGTCTTAGATCCGACAAGCACAGAACCAGTTGAAGTGAAGGAGCTTGGAGTATGCCTATGTTCAGCAGTGGACGTCTTTCGGCTAAAATTATGTTAGGAATGATTCTACTGCATATCGCCGACCCTTCGGCTCCTACCCTCACTCTCACCGCTCATAAAGAAGGCACTCCCGCTGCTCAATTTTTAAAACATCCTCATTTCCAATCCGTAGAAAGTACATACAAAACCTCCGTCAATTACTACTACATTCTCGTTCAAAATACTAATAGCTGTTCCATTGCATACCGCAATCAATGTAAACGCCAGCGGCACAAGGCACCGATGTTTACTTTTTCGTTTTTCATTCGTTGTACGGAATAAGATTTCTGTCAATGTAAAACCTCTACGGAAAATACAAATGATTGTGCTCCAACTAGTAAAATTCGGATTATTTGGAATTTTCTTTTGTGTACATCGTGAATATTCGAAAGCTTCCGGGAAAATCGAACCAATTTAAGATCATTTTTTGTTTGACAAGCTGATCATTTTTTGTTTGACAAGCTAAAATGAAATTGAGTTCCCGACTCATTGATGATCAGTTTTTCTCGAATGTGTATATAATAAAGCTAATGTTGACACTAATGATCTTATGGAGCTATGACAGAGTAAGGGACTACACCGACGCTTTTTCCAGGCCCTCCCCGGGCCCGATGTAGATTTACTAGCATCCGTAGCCTGACTCCGAATGTACTGTCTGTGCAATTATGGACGAAGTTATAATGAAGAACAATTAGCGGAGATTTATTGTGATAGATAGTACAGTTGACATCTGTCTATCCTTTTCTCTGCAGGTGTTCTCGTCTAGCTAACTGAAAGTACTTGCACAGACATAACCTTGTAGCCAGGATAATTCATCAGAAACTTGTTTTTAAATACACCTTGTACTACCGTACTACAAGTATATGCCCGGCCCAGTTCTCGAAAATGGCAATGTCACATTGTACTGGGATCAATCTATCGTCACTGACAGGACTATTCTTGTCGAGTCACCAATTAGCCTCTAAGCACTCCTTTCCACCGAATCTAAAGTTGCCAGATGGCATTTTGCAGCACCAGCCCAAATGTAGCTGCAGTATATCACACACGAACGGACCTGTGCTTTGTAACATTAAAAGCTGTCCTGGTATGAAGTAGTTTTGAATTTAGGAAGCCACTTTAGGATTTCTGTTACTTTGATAGCAAACCATAATTGAGGGCTTATCCAAACTGAGGTTTAAGAAAATAGGCTAATTTATATATCTATGGCTACTTCATTTCATGGTTAATAAGCGATATGCGTTAGTATAATAATGGGTTTGGATGAACTTTTGTTTTATGGAAGTAGTTTTTTGAACTACTGTTGATCAAGCCAAAACACAGGCGTGTCTTTTCACCGCCAAAAGGAGCCCGTTCACCTTGGCCCCTACAAGGCGGTTCATTGAGTCCAAGGCCAAGGTGGCTGCCAAGAAACTTGGCGTTATCGCAAAGGTCCGGCAGTACTTCACACCTGGGCAGCTTCTAATGTTATACAAAGCACAGATCCGTTCGTGTGTGGAGTACTGCAGCCACATTCGGGCTAGTGCTGCCAAATGTCACCTGGCCACTTTGGATTCAGTGGAGAGACGTGCAAAGAGGCTGATTGGTGACCCTGGTCTAACTCGAGTTGGTCTCCAAAGCCTAGAGCACAGGCGTAGAGTAGCCAGCCTTTCGCTGTTCTATAGGATGCATTTCGGGGAGTGTGCGAGGCAATTGCATGATTTAATTCCCCCATCTCCGTTCCACCAGCGGACGACCCGTCGTACGGCTGGTTTCCACCCTTACGTTGTTAACACCACTACGATCCGACGAAGCGTTTCGCCTCCTCCTTTATACCGCGTACATCGAGGGACTGGAACAATTTGCCAGCGGCGGTGTTTCCGTCGGACTACAATTTGAGTGTCTTCAAGGCTAGAGTGAATAGGCTCTTAATAAACTAGTCCGCTTTACCATCAACGATTGTGTCACTGCTTACCATTAGGCAGAATTGCGGTCAAGCGCTGGTTTATAATATGTAAAAAAAAAAAAGAAAGTGCAAAAGCATGGTGCACGTTTTAAATAAAAGTTAAGTTTAAACGTATTAAGAAATAAATAATTAATTCAATGTTAAAATCGAGTTTTAGAAATATTAAAACGAATCAGAAAATTATAGTTTGTAACTAATTATTGTTATCTGCAAATTGTTATAAAAGAAGTGTACCAATGACGCCATTACGTTTAATTAAAGAAATGCCAAGCGGCTGTGAGCTATACTAGCAACGAGAATTTGCTGAAATGGTGAAATTTTAGAGAAAGGCGTCATGATCTTGTACAGAAATTCACGGTACCTTCATAATTGAACAAAAAAAAATCGTGAAGCGAAAACGAAGTGATAACACGGGCAGAAACTAGTTCATCAATAAAACAGTTTTCGAAAAATCAACGATTTCAACCGAAATATGGAGGAGCAGGTCTTAGGAATACGTTAAGCCAAGGAAAGTCCTATTAGACCCCGTCTCCAATTTTTATTTTGGATCCGTAACAACCGTTATTGCAAGCCTTAAAAGTTCCCTGAAAAAAACATTTTTCAGTTTCGTTTATCGAAAGAAAATATAAGTACGTTTTCTATTCTTCATCACAATAATCGAGATCTAGATCTAGATAATGAATCATTGCGGGCTTATATACATAGACACAAAATAAAACAACATCACATCTTTTTTCCACGAAGAATATGATAGTACAAAATACGACCACAATTTATTCGTTATCGCAAAAAAAAAGTATAAGTAGGTAAGGCAAGACCTTGTAAGTTGTAATTAAGCTATGTCTCAAGCCTGTTGACTAAGTTTCAATTTCGAGGACGCTCAGTCCTTTCGTCCTTTAGAAAACTATGTAAAAATGTTTTCTAAATATTTTCTTTGTCATGCAAATTACTCTTATTAGTTTCAAGATATTCCCCACTTCCATTAGTTGCGCTCTTTATACTAAACTAATTTATCCAGACATTTACAATCTAAAATAGTTGTTCCACTTACGAGCTGATTTACAATGACAGGCTGTAATCCAAAGTATGTACATATTTATTTATCTTAGCTTTACCTACCGTTTTATTTTTTATAGGCTGTTTTTATGGTTAACTAATGGCTTCCTGAACAAACAGGGAAAGTGTAAAAACAAGCCGAGTCATATACGTGAAAGGTGCAGATATTGGGAGGCCTATTGAGAATAGGGATGTGCGAGGTGTGTGTGACTTCTTATAAAGTCCAGGTTTCCTCAAGATGTTTTTGTGGTGTCCAAGATATACTTAGAAAGTAAGTACATATAACTTCAGCAAAGTTACATTGGTACTTGCCTGACCTGGAATCGAACCCACGCACTCATACCTGAGAGGCTGGTGTTTTTACCACTAGGCCACCACACCTTGATGACACTTGTTTAATAATAATAATTAGGTATATAATTAAGTTATTCAGACAGCCATAGATGATTATAAATAATGTTGAATGAAAAACCAGATTCTTGCGGAAAGTATCTAATCTTATTTGTATGAATTTCATGATTTTGTTTCACTGACAAGCAAGTGGGACTTCTCATCAACAAAATGCTGTACTTCCATAGAAACTTCCACAACATGCCGGTTAACATCAAAACTATTTTCCTTCGTTTCTAGGAGAAATGTTATACAAAATTACATGCATTAGTCTAAATTAGACTTCGAGTTTTAAGCTGTGGACTGTCTGTCAGTAAATAGATATATTTTTGTGAAGGCATCAGGGTCGCCCACGTAAATCATTTTTTTTTTTAGCAAATTGCAGGCTAGTGGCCCCGATTCCTTTGTTTAATAACTAAATTAAATTTAAGTTCAGTACATCTTTTTCTCTTTATTTCATTAAGAAAAGGACAGAAGATAAAATGTCAGTTTGACCTGTCAAATTAGTGCACTCCTGACGTAAACTGGCGTATTTTTAGTCGCCATGTTTTAAATCGCGTCTAAACTGTCTATGGAATATCTTAATTTAACAGGATTAAACTAAAATGTTATCTTCTATCCTTTTCTTAATGAAATGGAAAGAAAATGATGCACTTAACTTAAAATTAGTTTAGTTTGTGAACAACAGAATCGGCGCCAGTTTCAGGTTAAATGTCGCGAAATTATTATTCACAGCCATATCAAATACTAGCGGCCGCCAACGACTTCGTTCGAGTGGAGTTACTTATGCTCCGCTCCTATGGATCGCAGGGTGATGTTATATAGCCTAAAGCCTTTCGGGGTTAATGGACTATCCAATGCAAAAAGAATTTTTTGAATCGGACCAGTAGTTCCTGAGATTAGCGCGTTCAAACAAACATACAGACAAACTCTTCAGCTTCATATATTAGTACTAGCGGCCGCCAGCGACTTCGTTCGAGTGGAGTTACTTATGCTCCCCTCCTATTGGTCGCAGCGTGATGTTATATAGCCTAAAGCCTTCCTGGATTAATGGACTATCCAATGCAAAAAATTTTTTTAATCGGACCAGTAGTTCCTGAGATTAGCGCGTTCAAACAAATATACAGACAAACTCCTCAGCTTCATATATTAGTACTAGCGGCCGCCAGAGACTTCGTTCGCGTGGAGTTAGTTATGCTCCGCTCCTATTGGTCGCAGGGTGATGTTATATAGTTTAAAGCCTTTCGGGGTTAATGGACTATCTAATGCAAAAATAATTTTTCGAATCGGACCTGTAGTTCCTGAGATTAGCGCGTTCAAACAAACAAACAACTCTTCAGCTTTATTATATCAGTATAGATTTATTTAGAGACTTCATCATCTCCCTAGACTTTTCCCAACTATATTGCGGCCGGCTTTTTTTTAGGGGTTGGAAAATCCTCACTGATGCCTCGTAGCCATGTGGGAGACGGTGGCTTCTGAACTAAAACCACCCCGATATTCCAATATGATGATGCTTCTGCAACCCCAACTGGCGCCGAGTGCTGGAGGTCGCCTTTTAGCCCAACCGGATATAGTTGAATACCAGTCTTTTAAGGTGGAGCGACTGCCTGTCTAAAGTCAGCAACTTATTGATTGGGTAGTAGTCAGCCACTTGGTCCTTGCACTCGAAACTTGGACGTTGATAAGGCTAGACGTTAAACTTTTGAGCTACAACTCCCGGTCCCAATTTATTAAAAGCATTTGAATCATAAAAATGATCTGTAAATTAAAAAAACAACACATAGATTTTTTCGTTCACAGGTCATGATTCATCCATCCATTTCATCCATTAAATAAAATAATTTTCAAAGAATAACAGGAAAGAAAATTATTAAATGGATTTTCTCTATAAAGCTTTTCCCGGAGCTGACATATATATTATTCCTCAAGGGCTTTTTTTGTCGGTACATCATATTTTCCTTCATACTTTATCAATATATACGTGAATGAAACATCAATTTAAAGCTTTTCTGGATATTTATCCCGTGTCTCGGACTCCGGAAAAATATACAAATTACGAACGTATCAGTGGTTTTTCAAAAATTTACTATCGAAAATCAAGGATTTTTCAAATGTGCGAATACTTCACACGAGTCACTAGTTTCGAGCTTAAAAAAAATATTATTAAAAAACAAAAAACCCGCCTGCATAAAACTCTAACGAACTGAAAAGGTAGAAACTTGCATGGGTAATTACTTCAATTAATACAAAAGATTTTTTTTCCTATTAAACGGCAATTTTATATTTAAAGACTTTTTTATATAAAATGTATTTAGAATCAATATATTTAATATAATCAGTGATTTAAATACTTAATTTTGATACCCAACTCGATATGCTTGGCAGAAAAAAATATGTAATTCTTCTTTTTTGTTCCATTTAATATTAAGTTAAATACATATTTAGAATCAGTGTTTAAAATCCTTCATTTTGATATCCCACTCGATATGCTTGGTAGAAATTTATTTCTTTATATCTCACAATATGGCGTCATACATCCGCCATTTTGTTTTTTTTTAAATGTCACCTATCTAGTAGCAGTTGGGCAATTAAGGCAAATCTAACGATACCTCAAATGTGAAAATCCTTTCAGCGGTTCTGGAGATACTAATAAAGAAGAATACATACAAGATAGGCGCTAAAAACATAACCCTCCTGGCAGTCGGGTAAAAAACAATGAAGAGGAACCTGCAGGGTCATTGCCTAACATATTATCAGTAGTAATGGGTTTCATTTTGATAGTTCAAAAACATTCATTACGTTATTTAGATTGTTGAGCAGACACATTTTTCGAACGTTTGGAGCAATGGAATAGCAATAAGCTTCAAAATTATTCAAATTGATAGTTACTAATAGTTTGTTACGAAATTAGGGTACATTTATGAATAATTAGTAATGCACCTTCCTATTTTAGACTTACTTGTGACTTTATGGTATAAAGATAAAACCATAGTTATCACGTATGTATTATTCAAATTGATAGTTACTAATAGTTTGTTACGAAATTAGGGTACATTTATGAATAATTAGTAATGCACCTTCCTATTTTAGACTTGCTTGTGACTTTATGGTATAAAGATAAAACCATAGTTATCACGTATGTATTATTCAAATTGATAGTTACTAATAGTTTGTTACGAAATTAGGGTACATTTATGAATAATTAGTAATGCACCTTCCTATTTTAGACTCGCTTGTGACTTTATGGTATAAAGATAAAACCATAGTTATCACGTATGTATTATTCAAATTGATAGTTACTAATAGTTTGTTACGAAATTAGGGTACATTGATGAATAATTAGTAATGCACCCTCTTATTTTAGACTCGCTTGTGACTTTATGGCATAAAAATAAAACCGTAGTTTGTGCCTTAAGACTCCCATTGACCTAAATTTTTTTAGCCAGCCTATAATTTTTTTATGAATTATAAACTAGCGCTTGGCCGCAATCCCGCCTGATGGTAAGCAATGATGCGATCGTTGATGGTAAAGCGCGCTAGTTTATTAAGAGCCTATTTACTCTAGCTTTGAAGACACTCAAATTGTAGTGTGACGGAAACACCGCCGCTGTCAAATTGTTCCAGTCCCTCGATGTACGCGGTATAAACGAAGAAGCGAAACGCTTTGTCCGGTTCGTAGTGGTGGTAACAACGTAAAGGTGGTAAGTCGCCATACGACGGGTCGTCCGATGGTGGAACGGAGATAAGGGAATTAAATCATGCAATTCCCTTGCGCACTCACCAGAATGCATCCCATAAAAGACCGAAAGGCTGACTACTCTACGCCTATACTCCAGGCATAATACATGTTTTCAATAGCAAAACAAAGTTGTCACCCGACACGTCACCTTATCGATTTATCCTTTTCCAGCTCTAACGGAGCATGACAGTGATCAATGCCAATGTCAGCCAAGTTCACGTCTTGGTAACATGTCTGATGGCCATAAATCATGAGCGAATAAACACATTTTTGTAGCTTCCTCTGCGTGATCAATATCATTTGCGATGACATGTACCGACTCCACGATATTTAATACTTGTACGCTCGATCAGAGTTTTATGTTACCCCTGAGGGTTGAAAAAAGTTGTTGGAAGGAGGGCACTGAAATTGATGAGCGAACTTTTAGAAAGGGACTGTCGTACAGGTTATGAGTGACAGGGATAACGCTTTGTTAACTTGTTTTAACTCGAATTTTCTTTGTAATGTAGGATGCGTTTGCTGTTTAATAAAAGTTTTACATTTTATTTTTTATACTTGTTATCGACTCCGTAGTTAAACTCGATCAATTGTAATAGTAACTAGACAATGGTTAAATTTTTGCGGAATGTAATTTTGATGATTTTTTTGTTTATCTTTCTCAGTTGAGTATTGGTCCCTCATATGTCATTAGTCCTCGAAAACTGTCTATATTACATTTATTTTGCTAATTTTTAACGAAAACCACAGGTAAACAATTGTATAATCTATGTAAACGGTACAATGTAGACTACCTAGACCTACATTATTGCTCGCTTCCCCTTGGTTTTCAATCCAAAGTTTGTAAAAGACCGCTCTTAACGATAAGGCCGCCCATTGTGCCACCCTTTGTAAAATCTTCATATTTATGTTCTGTACGGTGTCCATAATAAAAATATTTCATTATATGCTATAAGTTATAATTATGTACTTTCTATGTATATCTTGGACACCAATGACTGATTAAAAGGTGAAGGAAAAACATCTTGAGGAAACCTGGACTTTGAAGTCTGGCCTGTCTAATCCGCATTAAGCAAACGTGGTGATTACGCTAAATCCTTCTCTGTATGAGAGGAGACCTGTTTCCAGCAGTGGGACGATGAAAGTTTGATGATGATATACTATAGGGACAATCAAAAATAAAACAAAATTAATATTTTGTAGTTATATGTATAATTAACCACAAATATCATTAAAAAATTGCAGATTATTGTAGTTAAAATGTACATCGGTATGTTTCAGTTCACGATTACCAGTAACCAAAATGTACAAAATGAAATTGGATTGAGTTTTAGTGGACATCAATCAAAACAAATCGGCTGAAGGGGAAATAATCATGGAATATATCACTGAAGAACTCGAATCTTATAACCAACATCAAGGTTTATTAAAGACAGAATGTGAAACACAAACTACTCGCGCATACAAGGTAGACTAACCAAAATCCACAGTAAACAAATTCAGGTATAATTCTAGCCACGCAGTAAAAACAATTGAGGCAGAGATATTGTATTGCCTCCGCCCGTGAATACTTCTTCTTGGCTCGCCTGCCTTCACAAATATTGTACTCCTCATAAGCTGAAAAATGTAGAAAAACGTTGCCATAAAATCAAAATCAAAGCATTTATTTCAAATAAACCAGTTACAGGCACTTTTGAATTGTCAGAAGGTCGGTCAGTCAGTAAGGTGAAGCTAGTCGCCTATTCCAAAGAGTAGGTACCTATGGAGAAGAACGTGACTCCATGGACACTCCTTTAAATTTTCAAGCTATTGTTACAAATATTTGATTACATCATTCATGTTGAAATCAACCGTGTAAGAACGATGCAGAAATATATTGTACGCCGAGAGCGTCCATTATGGAAAACACACAAATATCAATTCCGAAATTAAAATACGCCGTGGCAGCTAAGAGATGACCAGTCCCCTCTAACGGCGTCCGTTCACGAACATGACGTATGGATCAGTATCATTCAGCTCAACCATATTGAAGGGAACCTAATGACCCAACACACACGCCACCATCAGCGAGACATTTGAGTGAGCATGACATACACTCAACAGCCAGAGCACAATCAAGTCAATAAGCACTGTTCAAAAAAAAGAGCAAAAGAGTACTATCTTTCCACTTCTTCATAGTTGTATATTATACATGGTGTCTCTGACATCGACGCACAAACGAATACCATGGATCCAGTACATGATTCTGAACCCCCCAGTGGTGGAATTTTTCGTCGGCTTTTTCCTGATTTAAAAAAAATATATGCATTTTTTTTTTCTTTAGATCGTTCATAATTGCTATACTTTTATAACCCAATAAGATTTTAAACTAAAAAATAATTAATTCGCTAATAACACAAAAAGGCGCAATGTTAACAAAACTCGAATATCCTATCAGCTGATTTACTACAGTTCACTTCAGGGGTCAATGTCATACCTGCAAACACGCACGGCGGCATGCTTTCAACGTTCAAAAGCCCAGCCGACAGTTTTTTTTTAAACATTGTGATTTCTGTAACCGCACATTAACGACATCGTCCTCGTTATCATAATTTTATTAGTGGCATGCGGTCCAGCTTTTTCGCAAAGTTTGCGTTACGATGTCAGATACAGCCTGTATTTATTAAAGTAAGGTTGTATGTTGTGTGTATTAGTATAAGTATATATTCTTGTAAGTTTTGTTTTTATATTATCTTATTGTCCTTTTGCAGGTATGCGGGAAAAGATTCCTTATAAAATAAGCATTAGGTACCTCTGTACCATTTTTTCTGATCTGTTTACTTTTGTTTGTTATATACATATATGTGTGTACATAAATGGTTAAATTAAATAAATAAATAAATAAGTCATTCTCACGTAAGGTCCACGCGCCCTATGAATATTAGATATGCCAGACGCAACAACTAATTACAAATGTTGTAGATACCAATTAATTCTGCCCGGCCTGTCCTTCTACACGTCTATTATACGTAGGATAATAAAAATAATTACTTAATAGGCTAACAATATAGAAACGGAAAGCGAAACTTACTAGGCATGGTTACAGAAAATTGTGTTACAACTTGATGTGAAAATGACCGTTTTTGAGGGATTTCTTAATGCTTTACTTTTACTTCTTTCAGTTATTTGTTTTCATGTTTTGTGGATGTTTTACCAGAGTTTTATTTATTTTTAATAATATTTCATTATTTTTGTGTTGATTTGCAACCTGGAGAGGAAGTTTTGTTTTGTCTGCTATTGCGTCGCTTAGCAACGTTGTAAGAAGTTTTTTTTTCTAATCTGGCTTATTGTCTTATTGTAAGTGGTCTTCTTTAAAGAAGGAGGTCGGATATATAAGTTTTAGTATAATAGTGTTACGGGCTAGGGGTACTTAAACGCCGGTTAAGGGTTACGAAGTTTATTGGCAACGAAGGTACAGTCGATTATAGGCAATGACAAGTAGAATGTCGCTGACGTTGCACCGAAGTCTTCCCTTATGTTCACGAAGTCCGTGTTGTAAACACACAATAACGCTACAGATATTACTTCCCGTAGTACTCACAGTTCTCGTTACAGTTGTCGCAGTAGGTATTCTCGAAGATCGCTTCTTAACTGTCGCTGTTTTCGTATCGCTAGTCGAGTGTAGACTGACTCTGCCAGCTGATCGAACATTTCAGAATCCTCTAGGCGTAATAATAATAGCACATAACTTCGAGGTCACTCGGAAGTACCTACGGTAATTCCCGGAAACGGGTTTCTAGAAATTTCGATTTCGACACTTTGTTGACAAAACTGTTGAGACCTGTACCATTCGATAGGCCGTCCTAAGTCTAGTAATGCGTTTTATTATTGTACCTAGAAAATGTCTAGATCTGGAGGAATAGGACTTAAAAGTGACACACTGCATGTCACGCGATATTGAACCTTATGCCATCGACATAAGGTCCATTCGTAACATTGCCCCCTTCTTAGTCATGCTCGTCCCGAGCATGATTTGATCCATAATAGCGAGCTAGGCGGTCTACGTGTACGACCTTCAGCTTCCCTCTAGGTCCTTTCTTAATCCGGTAGGTGACATCGTTTATTCTGGTTACTATCGTGTACGGACCCTCCCATTTGGCTTGGAACTTTGGACTCTTTCCTTTTCTTCTAATGGGATTATGTAACCATACCGAAGTTCCCTCTTCAAATCCGGGCACGTTAGCTTTGCGGTCGTATCGGATCTTCATCTTCTCACTGGTTTTCAGACCATTCTGTCTCACTAGCTCATGTATTCCATCTAACTTACGCCGCAGGTCGGCCACATAGTCGACGGCTAGGATAGGAGTATCGGGGGGTGTTCCGGTTAATGCATCTATTGGTAGTCTAATTTCTCGGCCGAAGTTGATTTTCGCCGGTGTGCAATTTGTGCTATCGTGTATTGCTGAGCGGTATGACATTAAAAAGAGTGGAATGTATTGGTCCCAATCCCTTTGATGTTCTTCCACTACTTTGGCCAAGTGATTCTCCAACGTCTGATTGAATCTTTCGACCATTCCATCTGACTGTGGGTGGTACGGTGTTGTACGAGTCTTATGTATCCCGAGTAGTTGGCAAACCTCTTGAAATAGTGAAGACTCGAAGTTTCTACCCTGGTCAGAGTGTAACTCCAAGGGAACGCCAAATCGACAGAACACCTCGTGAACTAGCTTTTTGGCGACTGTATGAGCTTCCTGGTTAGGTACTGCAAAAGCTTCTGGCCATTTGCTGAAATAGTCTTGCAGGACGATGATATACCTATTCCCTTCTTCAGTAACAGGGAATGGCCCAGCTATATCGACAGCAACTCTTTCCCATGGTCCACCAACATTGTACACTTTCAGCCGACCTCTGGCTCTCGTTTGCGGTCCCTTTACTGAGGAGCAGGCTGCACATTTTCTACACCAGTCCTCTACGTCTTCGCGGCAATGCACCCAATAGAATCTTTTTCTCACCTTCTCCAGGGTTTTCTTTACTCCTAGATGTCCTCCGGATACTCCGTCGTGCACCTGTCGTAGCACTGACGCGACTTTATCACCGGGAACAACTATCTGTAAGGTGACCTCCTGTCCACTGGGTGATTCCCATTTCCTTTTGAGAACTCCATTATCAATTATCAGGCTGTCCCATTGGGCCCAGTAACTTTTTGCTGCTGGGCTAAGCGCTGATATTTCACTCCAAGCGGGCCTCTGGCCACGTTGTTTCCATTCGATTACTGTCTTCAAGTCACTATCTTCCTTTTGTGCGTCTTCCAATGATTGATTATCCCAGTCTTCGTCCAAAGCATTCACCTGGATAATCCTTACGTTCTCTTTCTTTTCCTGTTTGGTACAATGTCGGCAAGATTCTTCGCAAGGTCGTCTAGACAAAGCATCAGCATTATTGTGTGACTTGCCTTTCCGATGTTCAGTGACAAAGTCAAATTCTTGCAGCTGCTCTATCCACCTTGCTACTTGTCCTTCAGGGTCTTTGAACTGGAGGAGCCACTGTAAGGCAGCGTGATCGGTACGAAGTGTAAACTGCCTCCCAATCAAATATTTCTTGAAGTGTTGTAAGGTCTTAACAACGGCTAGAAGTTCTCGGCGGGTAACACAGTAATTTCGTTCTGGCTTGGAAAGGCATTTGCTGAAATATGCGATAACGACCTGCCTATCTCCTTGTGTTTGAGAGAGAACTCCTCCAATACCCACATTGCTGGCATCTGTATCTACCAAAAATCGGCCTTCCCTACTAGGGTAACCTAGTACAGGAGCCTCACACAAGTGAGTTTTCAGTAGAGCAAATGCCTGTTCGCAGTCAGAGTTCCATTCAAATAGACACTTTTCCTCTGTTAAACGATGCTTCGCTAACTCGGAGAAGTTCTTCACAAACCGACGGTAATATGCACACAGACCCAGGAAAGAGCGTACCTCAGTTTTATTACGAGGCGTAGGCCACTTCGACACGGCTTTTATTTTT
Source organism: Sesamia nonagrioides (assembly GCA_017933935.1). Taxonomy (NCBI): domain Eukaryota; kingdom Metazoa; phylum Arthropoda; class Insecta; order Lepidoptera; family Noctuidae; genus Sesamia; species Sesamia nonagrioides. Next base: position 884,070 of record JADWQK010001917.1, read on the forward strand.
TCAGGGTCTGTTCGAATTCCTTGCGCCGAAATAATGTGTCCCAAGTATCCAACCTCTTTCTGGAATAGTGTACACTTACTAGGACTGAGTTTTAAATTCGCTTCACGCAGTTTCTGAAAGACTTTCTCCAAATTGCGTAGGTGCTCTGCGAAGTTTCGTCCCATAATGATGATGTCATCCAAATAGACCAGGCATGCATCACCAAGCAACCCCACCAAGATGCGCTCCATTAGGCGCTCAAATGTAGCTGGAGCATTGCACAGTCCAAAAGGCATGACATTGAATTGCCAGAGACCGTTCCCAGGACCAGTGGTGAAAGCGGTCTTTTCTTTATCCTGCTGACAGATTTCCACCTGCCAGTATCCACTTTTAAGGTCAACTGTGGAGAACCATTTCATGCCACTTAGCAAGTCCAAAGTGTCATCTATACGTGGCAGGGGATAACTGTCCTTTTTCGTGGCATCATTCAACATCCTGTAGTCAACGCAAAACCTTGTACTGCCATCCTTTTTCTTGACTAGGACAACTGGAGATGACCAAGGGCTGGTAGACGCTTCGATAATCCGATTTTTCTCCATATCTCTTAACATTTTCGACACTTCCTGTTCTCTTGCAAAGGGGATACGACGTGGTCTCTGTCTTATCGGCTGTGTATCGCCCGTATCTATATGGTGTTTGACGAGCCCGGTCCTTCCCACGTCACTGTCGGTCTTAGAGAAGATGTCATGGAAGTTATACAACAGTTGCTTTACTTTGTGACTTTCGAATTTGTTTAAATTGCCCTTACAATTTTCGAGTAGTGTCGATACATGTTCCTGCCACTGCTTATCACGTTCCTTTTCGTGCGCCTCTGTTTTTCTCAACGATGCTACATGGTCGCACACACCCACGATGCAATTCTTTTCAAGAATTATTTCTTTGTTACTAACGTTGATAATGCGCACTTTTGGTTTATCGGAAATCATCATCAGTGTCCTTGCTGTTATCCAGTCTGGGTGATCTCCAGAATCTTCTATTATAATGCAACGTTTACGGCATCCTATTGGTGATAGTCTAATATTTACTAAGGTTTCTGATCTTGGTGGTAATAACGTTCTCCTTAAACAATACACTGACCCTTGTTTTCCACCTTGAAGAAATACTTCTTGTTCTGGGAAACTCAATACTCCTTTTGCTACATTAAGGATGCAATGTTGTTTCTTCAAAAAGTCCAGTCCTATTATGCAATCATCTGTAATATTCGCTACTAAAACAGGGTGCGTAAATGTCTTATCACCCATTTTCAAGGTCACATTCGTTTCACCATGGACGAGTACTGGTTGGCCGGTGGCGGTTTGTAATCGGCATTGTGAAAACCCTCTTTTCCATGCTATGGTCCGAGGAAATAGCTCCGGTCGTGCAATAGTTCTTGATGCACCAGTATCCAACGTGAAACTGCATGACTTACCATTCAGTTCTCCTTCTATAATAAGACTGTTTCCATCGCCCACTTGTGATACTGTTATAATGGGGGCTTCAGGTCGACCAGCCAGTACTCGCCCCATAGCCCTGGCTGTTCTTAGTTTAAATCCTCGGCTTCCACCTGTGTCCCAGAAGTACTTCTTCCCTTGACTTCCTGGGACAATTGATCCGAATATGACCCTTTTCGCCGCACTCATAGCAGGTTGGTCCTTGCCGAGTTTTTATTATTGGGGTTACCTCGCGAATGCGGTGCTGTTGTCGGCCGTCTTGGCGTACTGCTTCCACCTCCAGAGCGTGTGTCAAGGCTGCCTTCAGAGTCTGATGATGACCCAGACGAACTGCAGCCCTGACTTCTGCATCTCGGATTCCATCAGTAAAAGCTTGCACCGTAGTAGCATCAATTGCTCCCGGCGTTGAAGCATACGCCCTCCGAACAATACGTTCTATTTCCGATGCCCATTGTTACAAACCCTCACTGCTTTTCTGTGTGCGGTCGCGGAGTTGAGCCCTGTAAACATGTTCGAGGTGTTTCTCCCCGTATCTAGACTCCAACGCTTCTAGCAGACAGGCTAGGGTATTGCAATCGCCGGAAATATTTTCGAGAATTTGTACCGCATCACCACGCAGAGCAAGCGTAAGAGCGGTTACCGCTTGATCGTCATCCCAATTGTTGCCTTTGGCGACTTTTTCAAACTGTAGACGGAAGGCCACCCATGACGTTGTACCGTCAAAATGAGGTACTTGGAACGTCGGCAAAGCACTAGGTACAGGTATCACACCTTTAATACCTCCTTTTTGTACTCTTTCTATTTCTTTCCCAAACTCCATGATGGTATTGTCTAGTTTCTCTATACGAGCTTCCTGCTGGTCCATGCGGGCATCTTGTTTTGCTGTTTTTATTTTAAGCTCGTTGACCTCTTCTTTGGTTGTTTCCCACTTTTCGTTTAGTTCTAATACTAGTTGCTGAGATTTTGCCTGGGATTCATCTATTTTTGCTTGGGTTTCTGCCTGGGATTGTTTTATTTGAGCCTGGGTTTCTGCCTGGGATTCTGCTACACTTTTAATCTGCGCCTGGGTTTTTTCTATTTGTGCCTGGGTTGCTGCCTGGGATTGTTCTATACTCAGCTTTATTTGCGCCGTCAAGTGAGCCAGCAACGCCGAAAAATCGGGTCCTCTGGCTCCGGGAGTAGTGGTGGTAGTAGGCGCACTCGCATTCGTCGGTGTTACTACGGCCGCATCTACTCCGGGTACAGGGACACCAACCGATTCTTCCTCTTGACGCGCCAAATCCATCGCTGCTTGTCGTCGCGTGCGAACTCTTTCGTCTTCCCTTGGCGTGACCGGCATGCCGCTTCTGACACCAATTGTTACGGGCTAGGGGTACTTAAACGCCGGTTAAGGGTTACGAAGTTTATTGGCAACGAAGGTACAGTCGATTATAGGCAATGACAAGTAGAATGTCGCTGACGTTGCACCGAAGTCTTCCCTTATGTTCACGAAGTCCGTGTTGTAAACACACAATAACGCTACAGATATTACTTCCCGTAGTACTCACAGTTCTCGTTACAGTTGTCGCAGTAGGTATTCTCGAAGATCGCTTCTTAACTGTCGCTGTTTTCGTATCGCTAGTCGAGTGTAGACTGACTCTGCGTCGGCGTCGCGGCGCTTATATAGGCCAGCTGATCGAACATTCCAGAATCCTCTAGGCGTAATAATAATAGCACATAACTTCGAGGTCACTCGGAAGTACCTACGGTAATTCCCGGAAACGGGTTTCTAGAAATTTCGATGTCGACACTTTGTTGACAAAACTGTTGAGACCTGTACCATTCGATAGGCCGTCCTAAGTCTAGTAATGCGTTTTATTATTGTACCTAGAAAATGTCTAGATCTGGAGGAATAGGACTTAAAAGTGACACACTGCATGTCACGCGATATTGAACCTTATGCCATCGACATAAGGTCCATTCGTAACAATAGTTTTATTGATTTAAGAGATCCAATATCAAGAACAGGGGGTAATCGCGCTAAATAAAACAGTAGAAGTTCAACTCTTGTTCGTATCTGATCCAGTTAAAGTTATGATTTAGTTTCGATCACATTTCTTATCGCTCTAAAGTTTTAACTTCGATTGAAGTAAAATCAATATATGAGTGATACATTTCGTCAAATATAATAAATAAAACCAAATAAATTATAAGTAAATCTAATCGTTTAGACACAAGTTTGACAAAAGGCACAAGAAAAGTTAGCTTTGTTTCAACTTTTTCGTTTAACAGCGGTTAGGTTCCAATTGCGATCCAGTTATGGTTAAACCATCTGTCAAAAGGTTATCGCGATACGAAACATAACAAAGGTTAGGGTTTGGTTGCGATTTAACTCTGTTTTGGTTGAATTATTTTAGCGCGATTGCCCCCCTGGTCTTACTTGCAGTTCCTGATTGTTTTGTAAAGAAGTTATATTTATCAAAATAAACGCATTATATAATAAGTACAAAAAGTGCGCCTTTTAAAAACACATTTCGCTTAACCTGCAAACGAATATGACCAATTATGCGCAGGTATATTAATAAATCCACAGAACAGATGAATTAACTGTTCCGTGAATAAATCCATACAATATCTATACATACATTGATCTGATTCCGTACTAAATAGCTCAAGCATTTGTGTTACGGATACGGACAACAGAGGAATTACAAATATAATACTTCAATAATATATTACTACACCTCCAAAACCTAACGCACAACGCACGGTTCCCAAAGCGCACAGGAGTAGAGTAGCCAGTCTTTCAGTGTTCTAAGGGATGCATTTTCGTGAGTTTACGAGAGAATTGCATAATTTAATTCCCCCATCTCCGTTCCACCATCGCACGAACCGTCGTACGGCGAGTTTCCACCCTTACGTTGTTAACACCACTACGATCCGGACGAAACGTTTCGCCTCCTCCTTTATTCTAAATCCTTCATCGAGGCACTGGAACAATTTTCCAGCGGCGGTGTTTCCGTTGGATTACAATTTGAGTTTCTTCAAGGCTAGAGTGAATAGCGTCTTAATAAACTAGTGCGCTTTACCATCAACGATTGCGTCACTGCTTCCCATCAGGCGGGATTGCGGTCAAGTTCTAGTTTATAATTATTAAAAATAAAACACCTAGACCCTGCACTGAGGTATATTGGTCTTCTGATCCTATCATGACTGGGGCCCGTCTTTAGTTTATTTTGCCATCTTGTAGCCCTTGCCCGACAAGAGGTTGCCTACTACTGGTTTAAACCATCACAGTTCCGTTGTGAAAAAGGGATAGGTCTAGTCATCCTGTATAGCTCCATCTTTGTCTAACATACAAAGGAAAACAATGGTTTTACCACGTCATGGTAGTTTGTAGCAAGCCTATAGGCGAAGGGAAAACGTTACTATGTATATTATAACTACCAATAATATTTATTGCTTCGGCTTAATGTTTATTTGACCCAGTATTAGTTTAATTTTATATTTCTCAATGATTGATTCGCAATAAATCATTGTATGCATTTTAACGACTTTTCAATAACCTGACTGACTAACGAACAGACATGTCCAAATAAACACCGTCATGTAATAAAAAGTTTCTCTAATTTTATTTTCGGAACACGTTTCTGTACATAACTCTTTAAGTTTTTTATAGAATTATAAAAAAATAAACTAACTAGCAGTTTTAGTCTAAACATGTTTAATTTAGAGGCCAAACTAATAGTTTAGTTGAAAGGCTGACACAGATTTGGCCGCACTGGGCCTAATCTATGTTAGCCTTTAAACTAATATAATCATGGCTTAATAGGCCGGAACACAAGCCTTCACTGTAAGAGGAAGATAAGATCATTTATTTGTATAAACACGTGTATGTTAACTTGGAGATAATATTAATACAATTCAACATGTTTTGCCGTATATGGCGTACAAAATTATTTGAGAACATTTAAGTAATTTTAATAATATTTAAACGAGAAAAAAGGGAAGGAGTGGACCGTAATCCGCTACACGGGCATCAGTGCAGATAGGTCGGTGTCACATGTCTTTGAATTTTTCATGTTGTGTGTTGTGTGTTGTTGTTTTTTTGTTGTTGTTTGTTGTTTGCGGTGTTTTTTTTTTTCGTGTTATTCTTCTTCGTTTTGAAATAACGTGTATACAACACTATTTTTTGTTGGTGCGAAACCTGAAACACGTGTAGTTTTAAGCAATGAATCTATGTACAAAATTTCAAAGAGATATCATGAAAAACCACAAAGTTATGAGCTTGTTCTGAGCCGATTTGGTTGTCCCAACAAAAATATGGTCAACGCTCTGTTCGGTCGGTGCGTTGACTGGTGGCGTCAGCTGTTGCGCGTACTATGGTCTACCGTAAGCTGCGTGGTGCGTTCGGTGACCACACTGCAACAATTTGTAAATGCATTAGGGGAAAAAATAACATGGTGTAAAAATTATTGGATTCAATTGCTTATTCTGAACAAACTATATTCAGGTTTCCTATAAAGAAAAATAACTTTGTATAGACATGTTGCACTCTTCATGGGTGCCTGAATGGTGTGTGACTTACGATCTATCGACGATTCATAACACAATACACACGCACATAACCACGCACTCCCAATCATCAATACAGGCTTCTTCAAACCGCTTTTGATTTAGTTTCTTCTTGTTTGTGAGCGTTACCAAATATATTTATTTTTGTTTATCTTTTTGCATAAGACCCTGTAAAATCTCCTATTGGGGGAGGGCACTATCTCTTGTTACACAAGTATATCACTAAGCACAGGTGTATGCTATTAAAAATATGTTTACAAATAAGTTTCCGCCGTTTAACAAAAGATGTCCTTACTAATAGGTTTCGTTGAAATTGTCAAATATAAAATGTGATATCGTAAGTTCAGACATTTTTTTTTTTTTGGTGGGATGGGAAATCATCAAATGACTTCTCCCCCTCTGGGTGGAGCGGAAGGGCGTGTCAGGCTTTTACTGACTTAAACTCACCCGTGTTTCTTCACTTGCCTACGCGATGGCCAGGGCCACGGTTTCTTTTTTAACCAACCCGCAACCCTGACCCAGGAGGCATCCGTCTTCGTGGACTCCGTTACGGTGTGCTGACATCTCTTTGAGGCTGTATTCTTAAACTGTATTCTTTTAAACAAGTTTAAAAGAATACAGTTTTAAACAAATATTTCTTTTAAACAAGTCTAATACAGTTTGCCTTCGCCTTTGTGTCAGTGTTTTACATCGAATTGTGAATTTGAACAGTCCGCACATCACATCTTGTGGGAGTGTGCTCTTTGGCAGAATGAACGCAATATTATGTTGGATAGTGTACAAGTTACATCCGGAGTCGTTTATTATACGGACCTTGTAGAAACTAGAACCAATTTCCGTGCGTTCAGGCGCTTTTGCCATACCTATTATTGGAATCAATTGTAACAGCACATACCTACTTAGGACCCATTAACTTAATCAAATTTTATTGCGTGGTGCTTGGCAATCTGGGTTTCTCCTAGTTGCAATAATGTCCCTTTGTGCCGATTGGCCTAGTTCTGTTCTGACTCCTGCTTGTTATAGAGGGAAGTGGAAAAAATGTCTTTTTTCTTACTCCTCCGCTATTCTTTTCTGATTAATTTCGTTGCGGGACCCAAGACAGTTGAATCGTTTCCCCGGGACTCGTCGAGCTTCATTGCTCGGCGTTTTTCTGGCGGGCCCCACTGTTAATTCTGGCTTTCAGGAGTTGCAGTAGGTGGAAAATGTGTGGCGGGATTTCAGGCGCGTGTGAAACACAACGGGCCGTCGACTCGGGCCTAGTCCTTACCGGGCGGCGACCTGCCCACTGCTCAAGTTCACACATCTACACACACAACACTCACAGTATAAGTGACATACACTCACAGTATAAGTGACATACACTTACAGTATAAATGACTCTGTAGCAGTATCATATTTATAAATTATTTTTATGCAAAAACGACAAGATTTGTGCGGAATAAGCATCATTTGCGGGAACTTATGTTATTTCTTTAATTTGAAGAAATCTGCAGCTGAGGCCCATCGATTGCTTGTATAAGCTTATGGTGAAGCTGCTTTAAGAGAGATAAGTTGTCGTGAGTGGTTTCAAAAGTATAGAAACTGTGAAGACAAAGAACGTAGTGGAAGACCGAAATTGTAGGAAGTCACGAAATTGGAAGCATTACTGGACTCCAATAATGCTTCCAATCATCTGCATAATGCTTCAAATCTTAATGTCGTGGTGGCCTAGTGGTTAAATCACCAGCCTCTCAAGCATGAATGTGCGGGTTCGATTCCAGGTCAGACAAGTACCAAAGTAACTTTTCTAAAGTTATATGTACTTTCTAAGTATATCTTGGACACCAATGACTGAAGGTGAAGGAAAACATCTTGAGGAAACCTGGACTTTATAAGTCTGAAATCGCCAACCTGCATTGAGCAAGCGTGGTGATTACGCTCAATACTTCTCTGTATGAGAGGAGACCTGTGCCCAGCAGTGGGACGATAAAAGGATGATGATGATGATGATGATTGGACTCCATACTACTCCAGATATGACAAAATTATTCACCTACATGACAATGCTCGTCCGCATGTCACAAAACGGCGAAAACATATTTGTAAACCTATTATTATTTATTTATCTATACTAATATATAAAGCTGAAGAGTTTGTTTGTTTGTTTGAACGCGCTAATCTCAGGAACTACTGGTCCGATTTGAAAAATTATTTTTGCGTTGGCCAGTAGGAGCGGAGCATATCGAAACCTACGCGGGTGAAACCGCTTGGCGCAGCTAGCTATTTATAAGTCGTGATGGTTTCTAATGGACTGTAATGTGCGCTTAACTTTTTAATATGTAGTTTAGTCTCAGCAGTCGATACATCTGTCAGCATATGTGCATATATTTTGATCGTACGCCCCACTTTTAAGGAAGATTGATGAGTTTTTGATGTTTATGTTAATACTTTATGACTCAGCTGATTGATTAAACCCAATAAAGATTTTTATTTATTTGTTGACTGTCATGGCACGCTCATAGTGGTGCTGCATAGGTTCATTGCTACAAGTTCTATAACGTACCTACAAAATTACGCGTGAGTTTAAAAAAAAAACTAAAGACGACCCGTCTTACGTTGAGTTTCCACACTTACGTTGTTAATACCACTACGATCCGGAGCATTTCGCCTTCTCTTTTATACCGCGTACATCGAGGGACTGGAATTTGTCAGCGGCGGTGTTTCCGTCGGATTAAAATTTGAGTGTCTTCAAGGCTAGAGTGAATAGGCTCTTAATAAACTAGCGCGCTTTACCATCAACGATTGCATCACTGCTTACCGTTAGGCGGGATTTCAGTCAAGCACTAGTTTATATTTTATTTAAAAAAAAAAAAATAAGAAAGAAAGAAACAATTGGTACGTTGTTAAAATCGGAAGTAATCCATCTTCATCACGATCTTTTTGTCACCAACAATCCTCCCTTGTCAATGCGCCAAAATATCCTTTGGCACTCAGCCGCGTCCTAACCAAAAGTGATAGTCGCGTGAGTACATTCTGTTCGCAGTTGTTCTTGCTAGTGACAACAACAACTCTATAGAATCCTTATTATGACAAGGATAAAGGTCACCATGATTTTGATAGACCTCTGAGTGGATTGTTGCAATTCTTCGGGCTATATCGGTTACTCTCATTCTTCTGCAGATCTCCTAATTCATGGTTGAAATTAACATGACTAAATTATTTTTATCTTCTGTCCTTTTCTTAATAAAATGGAAAGAAAAGGACGCATTGAACTATAATTTAGTTTAACCAAAGTCTAATGTTAACTTTGCTTAGTAGCAAAGTTAACATTAGACTTTGGTTAAACTGCTAAGTAAGCTGCTAAGTGCTACTGCACTTGATGGATTGTAGTATTTATGCTCTTAGAAAAAAAAAAAAAACAGCTTACAAGACAGCACTGAGATAGTAATCTAACTAATGCAATCCGTCTGTTGGTAAGAAAGTATTTTGATCCATTCCCACGCTTGAAATAAGGATTGATGACCCTCCGACAGTATTATGGCGATAGATACACACCCACAGGGGATTTCATAATATTTTATCACAATTTTAATGTATTAGACCAGCTGTAGCTCACAGCTCTTACGTAGAAACCCCGAGTGATTGACTGACAAGCCATGCACAACCAAAAAACGTGATAATTGATCAGTTTGAAATGTTTTAGTAGGCGGCAGACAGTTTTCTTCAGCTGAAGGGTATTTGCGTAACACACTATCACTGGTAATTGGTTGAATTATTTACAGTTCAACAACATCCATTGCGTTATTCGTGTAGTTGAGCAAAGACATTTTTATAACATAGGGAGCAATGGATTAGCTTCAAAATGATTCAAATTAAGGGTAATAGTGTATTACGCTATTAGGGTGCTGGTTATATTAGTTACATGATTTTAGATCCATCTTTTCTCATCGCATATTGAAATAATCTATGAATATGTGTCGAGTTAATTGGTATTACAGGGCGCGTTTTTTTTAGTGTTCAGTTTATTTGCGCAGATAAGCAATGTTTATTCCATCTCTTCTCCTTCTTTTTTCAAGGTGAGATTCAAACTCAACTCTTGATCAATGGCCTCTGTGGAATGCATAATACAATTTTACCAATAACACGTGTAACAAATTTCACAATAATGGCCGATATCGCCAATGACAGTTGAAAAAGACGGCCGCGTGAATCGACTATGAGGGAGGTTTGAAGCAAAGTCATGATGTGGCTAGCTGCGATATTTCAATGTTCTTTATGAATCACTTAGGTACTGAATGCATTTTCTACTACATAAATCACACGCTTTTATTTAGTGAACGACACTATAAATAATTTTAAAAGTCCAATGAAAAATGCGCGTGACACTCAGCTTACCTGTCATAACTCCTTATTCCTTCTCTCAAGATTAATAAACCTTTTTGCCACCTAGCTGTCAGGCTAACATATTTATTTTTCATATTTTCCCTGAATTGTAAAAACCATCATAAAACACGCCCGACAATAAGTAAAATCTAAAGATCGATAAATCTTCATTACATAAACTGACAACAGTCAGCTACCTACGGGCCGTATAAAAATAAGTCATGTCTCTCGCGAGCCCTGAGAAAATGGTTTAAAATAATAAATTAACTATTTGCGTCATCAACTGGTAAATATAAAAATCCAGTCAGTTTTCGCGAACATACTTCGTCAAGAAGAATGTGTCACACTTATACTAAAACGATGAATACCTTAGTATTAATAAATATTCGGATAATAACAAGCCTTTAATCCGTAAAGGGTTAGGCAAAGACGAAGAGTGGGTGTTCTGTAGGTACACCCACTCTTCGTCAGTTACACGATCATAAGGCCCAGTCCAATGAGGGCATGCATATTCCCTTTAAACGGGCACAATAGACTCTGCTTGGACACAACAGACTTGCAGCTGCTACGGGCGCCGATGTATTTGTTCAAAGTTCAATCCATATTTTCTTTCAGTTTCGTTAAGAAAGGACATAAGATAATTAATATTCTTCTAGTCCTGTCAAATTAGTCAAAGCCTGGCGTGAATTGACGTATTTTTAGTTCTTTAGTCGCCATGATTTTATTCATGTCTAAATGTTTATCATAACTTATCATGACAGTACTAGACTAATATTTTATCTACAGTTCTTTAGTTGCTGTTATAGAAAGAAATGCATTGAATCTAAATATAGGTTAGTTTGTGAATAAGGAAACCGATGCAACTATTAATGATGAAAAAGCTTTTTCTACGACCATTTGGTAATTTGTTTAATATATAACCATAAGTCATATCTCAATAGTACTTACTTTTGCCAAGTCGTGTTACAATGACCATTTCCACACGGGTAAACCGTATTACAATGATTTTTTTTTTTTTTATAGCTATGGCATCAAAAAATCAACATATGATTACGCCAAAAAGCGCGCGTATTTGCGTCACGACTAAGCATCGCATGTTATTAGGTTTTATGGATGAATTGCCTTTGCCTTTCGTTTGTGGGATTGTAACAACAACATTGGCGGTTTTTTGTATTCATTTATTTCAAAGTCGTAGAAAAAGTTTTGTATGCGACTGTCTCAAACAGCTATTGTAATACTCGTGCTGATCTATTGTGCCACACAAAACTATCACTAATAATACAATAACTGTCATTGCTTGACAGTGGCATAAATAACTATTATAACACAACCTAATCTGTTTTACTTAAACAAACTCACGAAATATGTTAATTCTATCTGTCAACCTCGGCTTAACCTGCCGGGATAAAGATCTACAGTAAGCATAATGTTTCTTTTCTTACACAGAGAAAGAACAGACATAGATAATAGTTTCTTCAAAGTATTATCAACACCGAAAGTGTGGTCGTCTGTCAAGATGTCGTGTAAGCAAAGAAAAAGTTCAGTCCTAAGTTTGAAAGTTGGAAAAGAGCTAGGTATTTGTTGTACATAACACAACCAGGGCTCGTGTTCCTTTATCACTTTTGTCTAACAATCCCATTTTTTTTTTTCTTGTAGTGTGGTTCTAGTTATGACTTTGTGCTAATTTCAAGTAAAATAAAAATCTTCAAAAGTTCTTCTTTCTTTCTTTTAGGGCTTTGCATAGTTTGTACATTTAGCCAATATCACGTAATGAATTATTCATGTCGAAAAAGACGGCCGTGTCCGTCTTACGAGGGAGGTTTGAGCAAACTCATGATATGGCCACTATGCTGCGATATTTCGCTGTCCTTTATGAATTATTTACTGAATGCACTTTTTACTACATAAATCACGCACTTTTATTTAGTAAACAACACTATAAATAATTTTAAAAGTCCAATGAAAAACGAGCGTGACACTCAGCATGACTTTCCCGCCACAACTCCCAACAATCCCATTAAATCTACGGTTTCTTTGAAAGCAGTGACATAACGGCTGCAGTGACAGCTACAATGAAAATGATGCCAGCAGCAAAGATTTAAACCACTAAAATGTCAATAATAAAACTGCGTACCTACAAAAACTCACTCGTAGGTTTCGTTTTGACACTTTCATGATGCAGTGACTTGACATAATTGTCATGGAAACGGTATATTATAATGTGAAACCTCACTCTTTTCAGCATCCCTGTTTTTAGTGACAAAAGTTAAATACAAACAAAACAAATAAATAATTCTGATTCTGATTCTGAGATGTAGCAATTTAAATCTTTGGGTAACAGGGTTTGCTTTTAGAGTGTCAAAAACGATCTTTAGATAAACACACAACAAGTCAGTCACCGGTAAATTATGAACTCTGTAAGGGTCTAAGAAAACCGTAGCTTAATTGAAACCTGAGGTTAAAAATTAATGTGGTAGTGGTCTTAAAGAAAAAACAGATATTAAAATGTGCAATTGAAATCGAACTTTAGGGTGGTAAAGTAATTATAAATTCGGCTGTACAATATCTGAATGAACTTTATTCTAACTCAGATAGACGAATGAGGCAAATTTTGCTACGTGAAAAATCAATGTACGATAAAATAGGACAGTTAGAGCGGAATTGATACCTACTATTCACTTACAAATCTGACTATTTAAGAAGTTAGTTGTAAAGAGCAGCATACTCTATTCAACCTATAATTTGAAGACACGGTTGAGGCAGTGGCTGAGCGATCGACTGCTGCGCTGCTTGTCGCGGGTTTGATTCCCACGCACGGAACAAATATTTGTATAGTCTACAAGTAACTATTCCGGGTCTGGCTGTATCTGTCATCATCATCATCATCTCAGCGTTAATCCCAGTCGCATCTAAGGCTTTTTCTGCTTTAGAGTCGGATCCGCTTTACCAGTCTAACTACTAATTTAGTTAAACGTCGATAATATAATTTTCCATGAAGCGACTGCCGTCTGACCTCCACAACCCGAAGGCGATATCGAAGCATTGCAGTTAGACCAATTGTTGGACTTTTGAGGGCTCCAACTACCCGTAACGATTGCCATTAGATGTTCATATGGCAACCGGGACCAACGGCTTAACGTGCTTTACCGAGGCACGACCATACCAATGCAAATATTCATATTAATGCATACAATTATTTTCACTACGCGGGGATTGAACCCGCGCCTCCTTGCACAGCGGCCGCGTTCGCTACCGCTACGCCACGGAGACTATCAAAGGTCTGGCTGTATATGTATGTGAGTTTAAGTGCTCGTAAATGCACCCATGACATAGTATGGGGCAAAGTTTAAAAAAATCCCACTGCCGGGTGGGAGGACTCCTGTTTGTGATTAGCAATCGGCCGTATTCCACCAAGCGGGCACAGTGCGAGTTGGTAAGTACGACCACAGTCGAAGTGGGGTTCAAAGATTCAGGAAATGTTTTATTTATACCGTTTTCATTGCTTATAACTACGTTTATCGACAGTAAAAAAAAAGATACCTATTTATTACCACTGGTTTGAACATAACAACATAAAATATTAATCACTAAACTTATAACAACGCAAGTGTTTTAGATAAACTCTGGCACCCAATTTAAGATTTAACTTGTGTTTAGGGTGCCAGGGTCCTCGCTTGCTAATTAACTCAAAAGTAATAGTAGATGTTAGCCAAGCACAATATACATTAGGTCACTAAAATAAATGAACTATCTAGCCAAGTACCTATGTATCAACCTGGTAAACATGTTGTAACAATTTTTTCACATCTTCATCAAATAATAAGTTATTAAATAAATAATTTAGTATAATGTGAGTGTGTGTGCTTCATAATTATGTATAAATGTATACTACTGTACACTACTATATAGTAATACCTAAACTTGCATTCCAGAATTAAATGCTCATGAAGCAAATGCCACCATTTAGAATCAGTTCATTAGATTAGGGGCTCACAAACACTGCGTAGGGCACATAAATCATTATTACTGACTACTAAATAAATATAAAGACTGACTCAGTCGTGTTTTTCTGTCTTCATTGGTAGCTAGAATGTTTAAAACCCTCATATTTTAGCACTTTTTTATAGAAACGTTCACTTACGTGGGCACTTTAAATCTTCAATTCTTATTAATTTTTTAATATAACGAGACTAATATTTCCGGTCGATAAAGTATAGAATACTTTAGTTTTTTTTATATATATATATAACTCTAGCTATAGCAGTGATGCAATCGTTGAAGGTAAAGCGCGCTAGTCTATTAAGAGCCTATTCACTCAAAAAAACTGAAGCGAACTGTAATTAATTTATCACTTTCTACAGAGCAAAAGCTTCACATACAAAAAATAAATTACATATTAACCGTGTTTTTAAGACGGTGAAGTAAGACATCGTGGGTAAACCGGCATGACATAAAACTAAACGTTGAAGACATGTGACATCTATTAAAACGCACTGAGCCCGCACTGTAGGTTCCGGCTCACTATTGGACTCGTACTGGAAGATCATAAAACTAAATTAAATTAAACAAAATTAAAAATAAAAAAAAACCTCTCATCATCATCTCAGCGTTAATCCCAGTCGCATCCGCAGCTTTTTTAGCTTTTGGAGTCTGGGGTCCGCTTTACCAGTCTAACTGCTAATTTTGGCTTAACTTCGATATTTTCCGTGAAGCGACTGCCGTCTGACCTCCACAACACGAAGGCGATATCTAAGCATTGCAGTTAGACCAATTATTAGACTTTTGAGGGCTCCAACAACCCGTAACGACTGCCACTAGATGTTCGTATGGCAACCGGGACCAGTGCAAATATTCATATTCATACATACAAATATTTACACTGCGCGGGGATCGAACCCGCGCCTCCTTGCGTAACGGCCGCGTTCGCTACCGCTACGCCACGGAGGCTGTCAGACAAAAAAAAACCTATTACATAAAATTCTCCTGTCACAGTGTTTGTCTTCGAACTCCTACAACATAGCTGAACCGATTTTAATGAAATTTCGCATGAGAATATGTTTTTTTTTTATATCACTACTACTTACGCGGGTGAAACTGCGGGGCGCAACTAGTTATCTATAAAATAAAGTTACAAATAATCAGAAATCCTATACGAGGTCCATTTTACGGTCAGATTCACATAATGGACCGTCAGATTTCCCCTTACCATTTTCATTCACTGCAATAGGGATGTTTCCTAGGTAAAAAAAAAAATGATTCTATTTAGTCCGTCATTCAGATTATAGAAAAATATTGGCTAACTACTATAAAACTAAATATATGTAATATTTAGTTTTATCAAATGAATAAAAATTGACAAATATAAAAGGCATCAAAGATCAGGAGTGGTGGCCGGTGACGTCACTCCTCGCTAAAAAGTGTAACGTGCAGTAACGTCACACGAGTTTTCAACGCACTGTGTCGTCTTAATTTCTTGTTTATATGAAAAAAGAAAAAAATACGTGTCTAGTATTTTTTGGTAATCTGACTGACGGACTAATTAGTTTTTTTTTAGTCAACTACCCTATTATTGAAATGAGAAATAATCATTGCCAATAAGTATATAAGTTAGTAAGACTTACAATAGATACGTCATCCTCAGTTTTAGAAAGAATTTCATAAGTAATCCTTTAATTTTCCCGGCTTGTTGCCAAAATCCACTTAAACAGACGCTCATTAATGCAAGTGCATAAACATTTCCTTCTTGAATGATTACTAAGTAAATACACCTATTAAACGTACATTTATATTTTTTTTTTTCGTTTTATCTAAACTAGATTGCATATATACCAAACAATGACCTGCCCCATAAGCGGCGAACCCATTTTTGTCAAATGATTGGTCCGTTCGGTCCAAACGATCCCAACTAGTCGCAATCATTTGACAAAAATGTGTTCGCCGATTAGGGGGCGATTATGAGATAGAATTTTTCCACCAGATATTCCCACGACATCAAAACGTAAGCAGATTGTGGGTTTTTTTAAATAAGAATGCTGTTACTTTGTTGTATAACCTACTCTTTTGTTGCTACAATGGCCAGTGTTATCGTGGCCCCTTTTAAGGATCTATAAACCTATACAATGATGTTGGATATATGGGTACCTACTGTGGTGGCTTTCCATTTAGCCACTATCTTTTTAATCGTCGATATGCATAGAGGGTTAATGGTCAAAATGCAAAACCTTATGTAAGTACAAAAATAACTTCAGTTAAGGAAGCAAAACTAAACGACTTTTTTTTTATAACTATAAACTAGGGCTTGATCCCGCCTGATTGGAAGCAGTGTTGCAATCGTTGATGGTAAAGCGCGCTAGTTTATTAAGCCTATTCACTCAAAACAAATCTGTGAATAGAAAGGAAGACAGCAGTTGAGCGAGGTAATGCAATGTGAAACCCAATAACACGACCAACGATGTTGCGCCAGAGGGAGATTGATCTGGAGACCTCCGCGACCAACCTCCAGACACAACGTTTAGCGCATCGTACCCAGCACCCATCGCAACACAACTGCTAAGACCCGTCCTCCGTACGGCTTCACCAGACATCATGCCGGAATACGACGAATCGCTTGGCGGCAAGACTTTGTCTGGTGGGTGGTAACTTCTGCCGGCAGCCGATGTTATGGCCTACCACCGAATCTCCCCACCTCTTTTACTATAAGTGGCTATGTATGGTTAACTTTTCACAACAGTTAACTATTTTAACGGTCTCAAAAAGAAGACAACAGTTTTTGATTTGAATTGTTTTCATGAAGACATAAATACCGTAATGCGATCTTGAAAAATGAACTACATTGAGTTTTCCTCAATGTCGTTTAATTTTCAAGATCACGTTGCCTACGCGGTTATTTTTTACTACGACATTGAATAATCTGTATTTAGGGCAAGGGAAAATGAACAAATCATTTGACAAAAACATATTAGTTACACTTGTAATGTATAAAAAAGATGAGGTAATCTCCATTCTATTAAACTGCGAACAGTTGTTGTAATATGAGTTCATATAGTTTACTTTTTACAATGTACAATTATATGTGAGCTGTCACGCTCTTTATACCTGGGGCTTTTATTTAAGTAGGTAATAAGTTTTTACTTATTTAAATTTCCATTTTATTGACTGATGACATTTAAATAGAATTATTATTGTATGTATTGATGGGGAATTACGAGTATATTATAAAGTAGACGATGAACCAGAACTAGATGATTATTTTAATGTAAATATTTTTTTTTAACTGTGAACATTCACAGTCACTTTTACGTTCAACAGTTCGTATTAACATTATGTAGGTACCACCACGACTTGTACCTTATTTGCAAAATAAAATATCTTTTCCTATATTTTTATCTTCATCCTACAAAAATATATTAAATAATAGTATAAGAATCGAACTATAAAATTCAAATCGCCAATAAAATGAAAATAATAATTTTCTAGTTAAAACGCTATTGTGTGACGTGCTTATGTGTTGTGTATATGTGTGTGTGAGTGAGTTACCCGAATGGAATAAAATTTAATTAAGACCTATAAACTTGAAAGCGTGGCTTGAAAGTAATGACCAAACGTGCTTCTAGTTAAGTGGAATTACTGCTCATACGTGACCTGTGTTTAATAACTATAGAATCTTGAGAGAAGGATGGTAGTTAAAGCTTAATTTAAACCTTTATTAAAATTTTAAGCCTGAGCTGCGTTTAATTTGCGAAAAATCTCATTAATCACAATTCTCGGGGTGACCTACTGTCAACCCACTGACAATCGTGTGATTGAAACTTCCTAGTTTATATTGAAGTTTTAAACACCACAGGAAGGTAAACACTGTCCCCATTATTCATAAACGTTGCTTAAAGTTAACTAGTGATTATTGACTTTTAACCATACATTTTTAACGTTTGCACGTCACTTAACTTTAATCACCCTTTATGAATAAACCTCTTAAACACCATGGTGTTTATTCTTTAACGATGATTAAAATTAAGTGACGTTAAAACGTAAAGTGAAAAGTCACTAATCACTAGTTAACTTTAAGCAACGCTTATGAATAGATGGGTGTATTTTTATACTTACCTGGCTACTCTAGAATAAAGGTAATGTTTTTGAGTATTTGTAGTTTTCGGAAGAAGTCTCTTTGAATAATAATAATAAACTCTTTATTCAAGTAACCATGACTCAATAATGTTAGATAAACTTAAAACTATGTTAGTAACATTTAACAATCTAAATTAAAAGATACAAACAAATAACTCACACGAGTCACCGCTGCTTCACCCCATGAGACACAACAATGATTGACGTAAGAGCAGTCCAGACGCCCAGCAATCATACTCAGGACACTGTTGGAGCTGTCCCGCACCCTGCGCACCAGAGAAGCACACCTCTTCCGCATAGTCGCATAAGCAATCTACGTGTGGGTCAGCAAACATCCCCGATGCGCTACAGAAGCGAGGCAGCCCCACCAGTACCCTAAACGCATTATTATATTGAACTCTGAGAGCGCTGTACGACTTTTGAATATATCTAGCCCAAAGGCTACACGTCTAGAAAGAGGTACAGTAAGCTCGAAAAGGCTAGGAAGTTAAAATTAAAAGATTATTAAAAAATAAACCTTTTCAACAAAAATAAAATAATCTCTCATTTTTATCAAGACGTTTTTACGATGTATTTATAATCATCAAAGATCTGATTCATTGAAATGAATTCAAAGAATTAAATATAGGAATTATTCATTCTAAGATGAATTATGTGAATAACCCTGTGAATGTTTCGTAGAGCGAAAAGTTTTTAGTTACTTCTGTGTTCGTAGTTCGCCCACGATGTAATAAAAGTATTGGCATTAGATACTGGTTTAAAGATAGTATTGTATTTTTAACTATTTATTAATAAATATCTAATGATTTCTGAATCACAGTGTGTGACTAATACTTAAAAAATGTTTTCGTTTTTACTAATTTTTACGTGGTAAAGGAAAACAAGGGGAAGAAACTGGTATGACCTAGAGGCAATACTTCGAAGACATTAATTGACATTTACCAACCCGTAATAGGGCCGTGTGGTAGATTACGGCCCACTCCCTTTCACTAAGTGGAGTCCTGTACCCCAATAGTGGAAATATTATAGACTGATTACGATTCATCCTAGTCATTTATCCTAGACGAAAGATTGGGTCAAAAAGTGAAAAGTTGAGTGAAGTAAGGTTAAAGTGAGCTGTCAATAATGTCAAACCTTTTTTTTGTTTTGGGATATGAAATCATCAAATGACCTGCGGAAGGGCGTGTCAGACTTTTACTGACTAAAACCCACCCGTGTTTCTTCACTTGCCTGTGCCCCAGGGATACGGTTTCTTTTTTACGGTTTTGTTTTTCTTTTTTCTGACCCAGGAGGCATCGGTCTTCGTGGACCCCCATCAGGATGTGCTGACATCTCTTTGAAGCGCGCGTGAATCACGACGCGCCGTCGTCTCCGGCCTGATCCTTACCGGGCGGCGATCTGCCCACTGCTCACCGACCGCAGGCCCGCGCCTACGGTGGCCGGGAGTTCGATGTTGTCTCCCGACCAGGGCGTCTGAGGCCTGAGGCCGCTGAGATTCCCGCTCCCTCATGCGCTCCGCCTCCTCCTTTGCCAACATCACTGCTTCGCAGAAGTAGGTGACGGCCTGCCATGCACTCTCGCTCCGGACCATGGCCTGGACCAGGGTCGGACGCGAAAGATCGCCGCGGAATAATTTCAACCCCTTAGTATTAGACGGAATGCCAGCTCACTCCACCTAAGTTTTTATGGTGAAATGATTACAAAATCTCACTGCAAATGACACTTCGTAGAAATAATAGCTTATCGTTCATATCATAAATACAAAGGCAGGTATATTATCGGTGACATTAACTGCCTAAAAGCTTTAGATATTGGTCTAACATTAGTTTATCGATAACATAAACATAACTTATTACTATGTGTGCTGTGATTATAGGTCGTAACATAGTATGTAGTTTACTTCCTTATTGAGATTTATCAGGATGTTACTAATACAGAATTAAAGCCTTTAATATTCCCACTATCGGGATACAGTCCTCCTTTTTGTAAGTATAGTGACCATAAAATAATATTTTGTCTCGGTCTCTGTCTCTGTATTTATTTTTCTTATTCGTCAATGAGGTAAGTGCAAATCTGTAGTGACACTTGACCCAGCACCAACAGGATAATTGCATAATATACTATCAGTAGCAATGGGTTTAATTTTGACAGCTCTACACTATTCCTTGCCCTATTTACGTTGTCAAGTAGACAGATTTTTCGAACATAAGGAGCAATGGATTAGCAAAATGCTTCAAAATGCTTCTAATTTATAGTAATAGAGTGTAGAGCTGTGTTTGGTCTTTGTTTGCGTCATGTTTACGGCGTTTCCTTCTTTGTCTATTTTTCCATTGAAGAGTAGGTACCTTCATTTAAAGATTCTTTGAAAGTAATTTTACCCCCATTTTTATACTGTCACCGACGTATAAGGAATCTAACGCTGCCATTTAAAATCCCATTTACACGGTGCAAGTTTATTGACATAAAATTAAAGCAACAATTAAGATGGGACTCTAATGGCGTTTTCTGCATACAAACGTATTCCGCTGCTTTCTTCGTTGATAACTCTTTTAGAGCAATTATTTTTTTCTACAATATCACACCTTGATTATACGCGCCCCTATTATTTGATTTTTTCAAAATAAATATGATGTTTCAAAATCCCGAAAAATAACCCATTTATACCGCGATGTTCAGACGACTATTACACAAATATGATAAGTTTTTGGCAAAAAAAGAAAATAATAGAGGCATGGATGTACTCATCTTCTTAATTTTGATATAAAAATAATTGAGATCTGTCGTGTTTTGAAAAAGAAAACAGTTGAATACGAAACATCTTTTGGAACAACGTTTTTGCAGGTAAAATCATCCTGAGTTGCACCTGGGACAGTTTCGCACTTTACGGGGAAAGGTTGAAAGCGGCGCGACGGCAATTGTTTCTTCAAATACCTATTTCTCAAATTCCTCGGCACTAGAGTCCACTCTTAATTGGCACCGTCTAAACAATATGTACGGACGACAGCAGGTCAAGCAACCCGAAAATATTATACATTCCCAATCTTTAATGCTTTAGCCACATAGTTGAAGATCTCATGATGAAATTTGAAAGATTTTAGTATGTAGCTTGGTGTGCTGTCGTATGTACAGTTATTGGCCAATATCGTAAAGTTAAATGGCATTTACTCGGTCCAAGCTTATTGCTGCATACCATAAAACTAAAGCAACAATCGACTAGCACCGTCTAACCAACATATTTGCTTGAATTGCTCCAAAAAATTCTATCAGGTAATTCTGGTAAGAATTTTTTCATTCCACCCCATACAACTTAGAATACTATTTATTATGTGCACCATATAAATTACAGAACATAATATACAACGTGTAACAAAAAGGGTATATACATACCAAGGGCATGGTATCTTTAGATGATATCAAATGATATCAGAAGGGTTTCAACTCAAAATAAAATACTCAA
This sequence comes from Sesamia nonagrioides, assembly GCA_017933935.1. NCBI lineage: Eukaryota > Metazoa > Arthropoda > Insecta > Lepidoptera > Noctuidae > Sesamia > Sesamia nonagrioides. The sequence continues at coordinate 906,036 of JADWQK010001917.1, forward strand.
AAAATTTCTTAAAATCAAATCATAACAAACGTGGCAGCACACTACATACGTTAATAACTACTCGTTACCCGTCACGTTAATTGCCAAAATTCGATAAATGTTTTCAATATCTCTGTGCGACTAGTATGATAGTAGCCTATCACAGGCGGTGTTTTTCCTCATAACTTCCTAACATTAGATAGGATTAAAAACCTTCCAATATCGTTTGATATCATGTAACGATGCCATGCCTTTGTTATGTATATACCCTTTATGTTACACGTTGTATATTAAGATTTTATAAAGGGTGACACAATAGGCTGTCTTATCGCTAAGGGCGATCTTTTACAGACAACATCATCATCATCATCATCATCTCAGCGTATAATCCCGGTTGCTTCCGCGGCTTTCGCGTTGGAGCCCAGGGTCCGCTTTCCTACAATTACTCCTCCATTTCGCACGATCTTTGGCATCCCGTGGCATCAGATTGTTGACACGCATGTCATGTCTTACAACATCAAGCCAGCACTTATTTGGTCTACCTCGCTTGTTCCGGCCCGGCGGAGGCCCCATGGCAAGACATTTGATACCCACGAAACATACCGGTTTACCGGTAAGACGTGCCCGTACCAGCGTAGGCGACCCTCTTGCAGATATCTTTTACAGACAACCTTGGGATGTGATACCAAGGGGAAGGAAAAACAAATCGTTTCAATCTTTTACGTAGTCTACGGTGTACTGTTTAGATTGTAGAATAAATGCACATTGTGCACAAAGTTTATCATACTAATTTAAATAAATGTATGTATAATTGTAATAAACATGAAACAAGAGCAAATAAAGTGTAACGATTATTTTTTAAAGAGAGAATTAGAATTGATAGTAAATACTTTTCAAAACGAGCCCAGTCACAATGGTGCTATCATGCTTAGTTGTGTAATTCCTTTGGTGACTATGGTTCCTTGGTACCAATTGATACATTGTTACCATTATTACACAGCTATGCCAAGTTTCACCTCAATTGAATGCCAGACAGTGCTAGTAAACACAAATTCTTGAGAAATCGCTCAATAAAATTGAAATATTTGGCAGCACAATTACTGACAATAATTGCTTTAACCTACCATAAAATGGTATGAGCAAGTACAACTCTATGTTTATGCGAGGCAAAGCTGGCTTGCAATAATTCTCTTGATGTAAACAGAAAATCGAAACTGAAATCGCCAACCCGCATTGAGCAAGCGTGGTGATTACGCTCAATCCTTCTCTGTATGAGAAGAGACCTGTGCCCAGCAGTGGGACGATAAAAGGTTGCTGAATGATGATGATGAAACAGAAGCTGTCGGTCGATTCCGTAAAACATCTCACCATTAAATGTTGGGTAAAGTGAATTTATAGTAGTTGTCATTAGTAGCTATCCCTAGCATTTTTTTTGTGGGAGGTTAATCTTCAAATGACCTCTTCAGCTCCGGACGCAGCGGAAGGGCGTTTCCGACTTTTACATCTCTCATATTCGGTAAGTAGGTCAGTTATTACCCCCAAATGGGGCTTGTCAGTGACCAATTAACGCTCTAGGATATTAATATAGTTAGAAAAGCCTTAGGGCGGTAAGTTATTTAAAAAAACTCTTCAATCTTTCAAAAAGTTCGCGTACATCACCATCATACTGGCAATAGACATATTCATGCATTCAGCCCAATGACAAAAGTGGTCGCTTCGCTATTCAGCCTAGTCTTCGTATGAGTTTAATAATCATCAATTTTAAATATCGAACGACGAAGCTCAATTTCATTCTTAATTTTTTTTTTTTTAAAAAGATGAAAAAGGCGGGAATAAAAAACTTTTTCATTAAATATTGTTTACCTCATAATCGACATGTAAAGCAGAGTACTTAGCTCGAGTGTAAGCATCAATTGCACATTTGCACCCTTACAATGACGCTTTTGCGTTGCAACTGATGCCTTACAGCCTTTGGTTACTAATCTACTATTATTGATTAAAACCCATCCGTGTTCTTTCACTTGCCTGTGCGCCACGGCCACGGTATCTCTTTCATACAACCCGGGACCCTGGGAAGATCCCTAGCATTAGATGGAATGACACCTCATTGTACGTTCACTTCACCTAAGATGGTTACGGAGTCACACTGATGCGTCCAACGATTAGATGGTAAAACATGCATTCAATTAATGTATGCAATTTTGCCGAAATTGCATACTTGTAAGCGATGGTTGAATGGCAATCTATATCTATACTAATATATAAAGCTGAAGAGTTTATTTGTTGTAAAAATTCTTTATGCGTTGGATAGCCTATTAATGCAGAAAGGCTTTAAGCTATATAACATCACGCTGCAATCAATAGGAACGGAGCATATAAAAAAACAAATATTAATCCTTATCCAAATAAATTAATAGTATTTAATTTTGGACAAAATTGTCCTTGACATCACTTAATTTCGATTAACATCTTATACGATATCTACTTAAAATAAATAGTAGAGTAATTAAAATATGCTGTATGGCATTCAATTATTGCTCGGTCCTGAAAATATTAGAGAGTATTTCCTCTCTGTCAGTAGATTGGTATCAGTATATACCATCCTAGATGAACATTCATATCCTCGCGTCGTAAATTGAGAAAAAACACTCTATCCTTCATTTTACGAAATTTGTTTTTTGTTTTTTTTTTGTGTGTCGTCACTTGTCAACTATCCGAGTTCGTGAAGATACTACCATGACTAAAGTAAACAGTTTACAAGTCGTTCAAAAATAACACTTAAGTAGTTGTTATTTTCGACAAGGTAAGGTGACATTGGGCACATAAAACATAAATACTCACGAATTCAGTAGATATTAGTGAAAAGGGAAATCATTTATTAACATAAAAATAATTTCAGTGTCTCCAGTTTATTTTCAGAACTCTGTATTTTAAAAAAAAAGAATGTTGTGAAACTATTAATATCTGTGGAAATAGATACGTGAAATAGTTTGTTTTTTATGATTTTAAGTGTTTGCTTTTAAGATGTGTGAAATTCCTGCATTAGATAAAAGAGTGTACAGTCATCTTCCGTGACGTGCTACTATTTAATAAATGGAGCAATACGTGTATCATCACTTAAAAACATTCAAAAGACACATGCCAGTCAAAATAAAGCAACTTTAAAAAGTTAGTTTGATAGTGACATAAGAATTACCGCGAAAATTAAAATAAGAATAGAGTTGACATTTCACAATCCCGCGTTTTTAGAAAACATTCGTCATTCACTTCGTCAAATGAGTTTGATTAAAAGCAGCCTTAACAGACGATCCTTATTCTCACCAAGTTAAATTAAGTTATAAACTTGAACGTTGAGAAGATTCAGCAATAAATTGGGTACCTATTCTATAAACCTAAAAAGTTTGTGTACTAAACATAAAAGGAACAGTCTTGAGCCAAAACGCTTATAGAGTCTCAAAGCTGTTAACATATTGAATTGCCGTGCTAAGAGGCTTTCGATAATACTTAAAAGTTTATTATATTAACAGAAAATGGTGTGAACGAATTAAACTTCAGATATAAGTTTCACATAGATCTTCTTGTTAGAAAGTTTTGATCATACAGACTGTTACGCTGAGCAAGAACAAAGTTGGTGCACAGCACACACGCGTGAAACAAGTAATAAGGATCTCTAGAGTTTCATATGTGGAACTGCTGTGCATTTAGAAGACAACAGTTTTCAATAGTTAGTGAAACTATTGAAACCGGAAGACGCAGCGTAACGAGGCCCCCAACAAGGTGGACTGATTTCCTGGTGAAGGTCGCGGGAAGCCGATGGATACGGGCAGCACAAGACTGGTCATCGTGGAAAGCCTTTGTCCAGCAGTTGACCTCTATAGGCTGAAGAAGAAGAAGTAAAACTATTCTGTCGGTGTTGAATGCTTTTGCGAATCCCTCATCCCCGGACCATAGATAGAGGTGAAACACGGCGGTAGTTTTAATCGGTAAGATTCCGGCGTCCCATCTGTCACTCTCAAGGTAGAAGACCATGAGGATTTCCACCGCAATACCAAAAATTAAAAGTTAGTATGCCTATGTCGGTGCCTCGATCTGTCATAGGAGAGTTGTAAATTATGTGCAAGATTATGATGCAACACCGTGAACAAGTACTTGTTTCAAAGAACCTGTGTTGCCATGTAAAATGCTTGTGAACTAATTTATACTATCGTGCATAATATTGGTTATAACTTTTGTATGGACATCATCACTTAAGTCGACAAAGCGTCCACTGCTGGACATAAGCCTCTCCCACTTCGGTTATATGCTTCTCAAATCTAGTTCTTGCGGTATTTATAAGGTCGTAGGTCTACCTTGTGAAAAGCAAAGCCTTCCAACGCTACGTCTACGGGTACGCGATCACCACTACAAAACCTTTCTGCTCCATCGGCCACTTATTCTGCAAACAATGTGCTCTTACTAAATCTTCATTGACGATAAATGTTGTTATTGAGGCTGATATGTACAACCAAGTACTTTAACTTTATGTTATCCCACCATTTGCCCGGAACTTCGTCCGCGTAAAAGTTTTTGGACGGGGGACCATGCCACCCCAGATCGCTCCGCATCGCCCATCTGCGCTCTAGCGGTTTCGCTTACCGTTCTTTCTGTCTTTTTGCTCGGTTCCTAAAGGTTTACGCTAGGACATAAACTTACATAGCCTTTCTCTTGAACTGAACTATCAAAAGCAAACGGATTTTTTTGCGCTGAAACTGACAAAGACGGAAGATTTTTGGAATATACGACTTAGCTTGAATTTCGAAGCACCAATATAGATAGATTACCGGATTATCATGTACTCAGTAACTAAATTGTGGAAGTTAGACAGGCAGTAGTTCTATCCGTGTGCAGTTTCTGGCCTGCCATCGGACGAGTCCGCGGGTGGCGGATAGGGGAACGGCCTCCAGATATGGAGGTTACCGGTTTACTGACGCGGATCAAAGCCAGACACGAGGACCGCTTCTGCGGTCACACGTGCGACGGGTCCGCCACTACCTTAGGTGAGCTGACGTCGGACAACTCCGGCTCTCACTGAGAGGAGCTGGGGGCCCCGCTTGCATGCGTGCAAGCGAGTGGAGCTAAGAGGAAGGACACCTCGCTAAAAAACTCTTGGCTGCTGCGTCTTCTCGCACAAGAAGACGTAACCAGCCCGGCCCCTTCCTATGGAGGGATTAATGAGGGCCCGCCTTTTACGCGGTCCTCGCCGGCGGGGGATCGGTAGCGCAGGCTCTGCCGGATTCCCATGACCCCGCCACTAAGGCGTCGTTGGTGTGCCGCTGTGGTTTTTAGTGGATATACAGAGAGGCTATCTCCCGGAGAGTCCCACATATCCCTCAGGGATGCGTAATGGTCATTTTCCACAGCGACAAAATGGCACTAGTTCTATGTAAAATACTGATTCTATATTCAACTGCCTCCTGTTAGACTGGAATCCCACCATAACACAGATGGGTAAACGCTCAGTAGATTGATACATATACAACGTGTAACCGTGAAGCGGACCCTAGACTCCAAAGCTGAACAGCTACGGATGCGACTGGGATTAACGCTGAGATGATGATGATGATGATGACATATACAGACAGATTATAAAAAAATCATTGAACCCACTGTACTAAAAAGATTGAACAACAAAACATTTGATACCAATAAATGTGTTTGTTGGCTTCTCTTTTATTTGCAAACACAAACTTTTACGATCATTATACCACATTCTGCGGCCATAACGTCCGCCTCATGAAAAGCTTGTGGTTTCCGGCGATCACCGCAAGCTTGAATAATTTACACATTCAAATTTTTATCGGAATTGCGATTCGTGTATTGTGTTTTTTTATTATTCTTGTTCCGCTGTTCTTCTAGCCATACGTTTAGGTGCTTCGAAGTTTAAGTCTCGTCTCGCATCATGTGGTTGGGATATAAAAACTTTTTAAATATTGGGTAAAATGCAGGCAACTAAATTATGGGCTGGTACTTAATCGTAGGTAGGTACGAAGTACCGTTAACCATTCTAGGTAGATCGTCATACTTAGGCGCACTACATACCAAAGCCACCGGGCGGCGGCATATGCCGGCAAAATTTTTCCGGCGGCATGTCGGCGGCTCAACATCAGAAACTTATTTGGCAGTTAAGTATTTTAACTGCCAAATAAGTTTCTGACGTCACTACAGCTGAAATGTCGCCTGGCAACTGAGCGCTTGCGTACGCTAGCCGCCGGCAAGCCGCCCGACGTGTCGGCGGACAGCACGCGCGGGCGAAGGATGCCGATCTTTCAACATAAGCCGCCGCCGGGTTGTATCTGCGGGTTGGCTTTGTGTAGTGCGACTTAGTTATACAATAATGTTGTACGATGTTTTTGTATAACCTCTTCTGGTTTTGTGTTTGACATAAATTATTTCTGTTATATAGATCTCTTTTTCTCCCCTTATACGCTACCAAACATGACAAACCGCTAAGAGATTTCGCGTCGCATAGTTTACATTAAAGAAAATATCAATAACTTTTCCAAAAACTTACTATAGAAAAGGCTCGTAAACGCTCTTTTAGTTATAAATTGACCTACACGATTCGCAGAACGGATATCTGTTAGAGCAGAAAGGGTGAAATCAAAAGGCAACTGCGTACGGGTAGAGGTATCGTTGGAAAGTCATGTCGGACAAGGTGCTTGAGAAAGCTGCAGGTAACCGCTGGATGTACCGGTGGATGTGGCTTGGCTTGGCTTGGTTCTTGGAGGAGTTCTATGTCCAGCAATGGACGTTTTCGGCTACAATGATTATTATGATAAAATTCATGCACTAACTGGACAGTTTCACTCATTTCTGTGTGTCTTCCCTCAAAAAGCATTTCAGACACCAGTCTATATAATCCTCACATGATCTGACCAAGATCTGGACTTTAAAAAAGACTGTGACCTTCAAGTTTGTTTCGACCTTTCAGACGACTCGGATACGAAACGCCGACCTTACCCAGTTTTTTAGATTGATGATTGACGTGTAAATGTGTTTGTTTTGTTTTACCGCAATCCTGTCCGGTAAGCAGAGATGCAATCGTTGATGGCAAGCGCGTTATTTTAATAAGAGCCTATTCACTCAAAAAAAGTGATTGGAAGGAAGGAAGATGGCAGTTGAGCGAGGTGATCCAATATTAAAGCCAACAACACGGCCAAGGAAGCATCCCTGGTCGTATTGGGTAGAGCTTGATTTGGAGTCCCTCCACGATCAAACTCTCGACACAAAATTTGGCACATAGTACCCAGCACACACCGCAACATAACTGCTCAGACCCGTCTTTCGTACGGCTTCACCTTGTTTTTACAAACCTATTTACAAAAATAAAACAGTTTATGAAACTAATTATGCAACTAATGTTCATTGTGTACCAACAAAACTACTGTTGGTTTCTGTCTTAAAATGTAATAATATTTATTTTGTGGTTGATGCGTCCATCGTAGGGAACTTCCAATTACCCAGGTGACTCAATCATCAATCACCCTTTACCATTAATCGCTCAGAGCGCCCGGACTTACTACTAACCGAAGACTCGTCCCGTACTACGTAGGATTTTTTACTATAATGTTGGGATGTAATCGCGATGATACTCTTCGTATGAATTGGTTATCTTTCTCACCAAACCAAGTAAAAATCATCAATATTACACTAATATCAGACTCAAAATCCTCTTTGCAGGAACACAGTCTTCTTATCTTCGAACTGAACTCAACTTCGGTAGTGAACTGTACTGTAATCTACCATGCAGGCCCGGTGCATGTTGGAAAATATCAGATGTCTTTAAATTTTTGGTTCTAGGACCTGCACCCTAATTCTGAAACACACTACTACTATCAATTTTAATCATTTTGAAGCCTAGCTAGTCCGCCATGGACTAGCTAGGTATATTCATATATCATCCATATATTCCAAAAAGATGTCTGCTCAACAACTTAAATGACGCAATGAATGTTAGTGAATTTTCAAAATGAAACCCATTGCTACTGATAGTGTGTTACGCTATTATCCTGTAGCTGATTTATTCGCGATATTTTCCGTTTTGGGAACAGTGGTGACGATGTTCACCTACAGAAAATTAAGCGCCTATCTGGACTCGTTTATCGGCACCCTAATTACGTAACACCAGAGTATAAAGAGGGACAGAGTAGGTTATCTTCATACAAACGGACCGCGCGCGGCTTTTATGTGTGCGCCTTAGTATCTACGCGTCGCCGCACGCACACCTAAACACAATATTCGAGTGCTAACAGTGCGCTAGTCGCGGCTAGCACTGGACGAGGTTCGCGCGTCACGTATTCTTGTTAAAAAAATGCATAGATCGTCACGAGGATTGCGAACAACTTAAATCGTATTTACATGCTAATCAGCAAGTTTGCAATTTAAGTGCAGAATCTAGGTATCTTCACTACCAACATTATTCTAGAAACCAAATTTTATTAGTGGTTCCACCTGACGGCTTTGTAGAAAATATTATTAAGAGGATGGAGCAGATGTTCCAAAAAGCATTTAAAAATGATCACTTATACTGCAAAGTTGGTATGTCTATTTATGAAGAAATAAAAGATTTATATTTTAAAAATTATATTTTAAAAGTTATTTATTTACAAGGATACGGCAATAGATATAGATATATTACACATTAAAGTTTAATAACAAAGCGTTTCGTAATAATCGAAACCGAAGAAAGAATTTTTCTGTAGCTAATTTGTAATTTTGTATGAAATGTGTGATTCAATAGATATTATGTTTGTATTATTTATATTTGTATTAATTAAAAATAAAAATTAAAAAAAAAATACAAAAAGAAACTGACTAGTAGCAGTACACATATACTAGTCAGTTTCTATTTATTTTACTACTCTTGGTCTATAAATATTTGTTAGCGGTTTGGGCGAAAACCGTAACCGACGAAGCGTTGACAGTCGTCAACCCTAAGACACTAGGCAATTAAATCGCGGATTGGGTCTGAGATAACCTACTTCCCCTATTTATACTATGGTAACACGCTATTACTATGAGTTGGAATCATTTCGAAGCAAATTGCCAATCCATTGCTTCATATGTTCGAAAATGTGTCCGCTCAAAAAAGTAAATAACGCAATGAATGTTGTTGAACTGTCAAAATGAAACCCATTGCTACTGATAGTGTGTTACGTAATTATTCTGCGGGGTCGTTACCACCATTTCTGATCATGAAAATAACTTCATAATATCAAGTAAATTATCAAAACGAATTCGATATTTTTTGAATCAGTCACGTAGATGGTCTTAAGTAAATTTAGTAGTTACCTAGTTTAAGTTCTATGGCTTTCAGGACGTTAAAACTGAAGTGCACTGAAGAAGTTTGTGCTTCTCCAACTACTCTAAAGTTTAATCTACTGCACACAATGGCGCGACGCGAATTGTGAGGAACTTTCGTTAACAAAGAATCTTGAAAAGGGTTGGAAGGGATAAATCTAAGTTATGTTTGGGTTGTGTTGTTTGTTGATTTCTTTTTTAATAAACTTGAATATCCACAATAGTGTATGTGTATGATCTGTTGCTAGATCACACACTACTTTTAGATGATGTGGGCAGAACATAATGAAAGATGTTGATTTTATACAATATGTAAAGAAAACCCCGTCCGATCCGTGAAGGTATTGTTAGGTATCGATAACTGATTCTACTAATGCCCACAAAGACAGGATAAACTTAAAAAAAAATCCCCCTAAAAAAATAAATATTATTTCGCAAAACGAGGTAACTTAATACATGTGCGGTAAGCAACACCCTTCCGCGGGCGGCGGGGGGCAGGGCACGCGGCACCTGTAACGTGGTCGCGTCGCTATTCGCTTATAATAATACCGGTATTGTCACTTTTTTAAAAAATACCAAATTTCGGGGAAATTGGAATTAATCCCGGGAAAAAAGGGTTATGTCAAAATTCATTACTATTGTTACTATGATGATTATGTAAAATTTTATATCATATTTGGTCAAGTGTTTACCTAACCTTTATTATCCTTATGGATCGGACAGGGTTTTTACATACTGTATAAACTACTATATTGTTCAAAGTTATAGGTAAAGTGAGCTAATGAACTGATGAGTGTGTGAAATGAGTGACACGTGGCCTTTGCTGGCTGTAATGAGAACGCCCGACCGCTTGATGGCTCGATGCGAACTGATGATTATTAATAAAGTAAAATGAATGCGAGGCTTAAATGCTGACGATGCTAGCTGATGTGCGGTTGCACCGTACAGTGTGTATATCTATTGTAGTGGGCTTAAATTATGATTGACTGAATTATTATTAGGATATAAAACATTATTGTTTGCACTTTTCATTATACTACTTCTTCCGCCTAATTGATAGATATTGATACCTTTCACAGCACAGCTTCCTAGTGCTAATAGTCACTGAGATTATTTGCGGATAGACAGACAGACGGGCTTGGCGAAACTATAAGGGTTTCTAGTTGACTACGAAGCCCTAAAATGTAGAATTTATACAAAGGGTGACGCAATGGGCGGTCTCATCGCTTAGAGCTATCTTTTAAAAACAACCGTTTAGGATGAATAAAAAAGGGGAAAGGGAGGGAGGCAGTAGGTAGTGTGTGGTGTATCAGTTGCATAAAACAATCCATGCTAATATTATAAATGCGAAAGTATTTCTGTCTGTCTATCTGTCCGGCTTTCACGCCAAAACTACTGAACCGATTGTAATGAAATTTGGTACACAGATAGTCTATGTAACATCCCGCTATGACTAATAGGAGCAGGAACAAAAAATGTTGCGAAAACGGGAGCTAACGCGGACGTACATATTGCTCCCATTATTTTAACAGGCGCTTATTTTATATCAACTGAGCTCTTTCGGTTCGAAGCTTTCGCGGGTGAAACCGCGGGGCACAGCTAGTAAACGTATAAAAAGAAGCATATTAGACTAATCTAAACCTTACTAATCTATGTTTTATCCTTCCTACCAGCGTGAGCGTTATTCTTACGCGCGCTAGAATCATCATCATCTCAGCGTTTATCCCAGTCGCATCCGAAGCTTTTTCAACTTTGGAGTCTGAGGTCCGCTTTTACCAGTCTAACTGCCGATATGGCTAAACTTCGACATTTTCCGTGAAGCGACTGCCGTCTGACCTCCACAACCCGAAGGCGAAATCGAAGCATTGCAGCTGACCAATTGTTGGACTTTCTGAGGGCTCCAACAACCCTTTAACGACTGCCACTAGATGTTCGTATGGCAATCGGGACCTACGGCTTAACGTGCTTTCCGAGGCACGACCAGACCAGTGCAAGTATTCGTATTCATGCATACAAATATTTGCACCGTGCGGGGATCGAACCCGTGCCACCTTCCTATCCTTAAATCTCATCCGCTTAAAACGAGTTACTATTCTTATTCCTTCCCTGTCCATGCTGTAAGATTGTGGAACTCACTTCCGCCTAGCATTCATGATTTAAACACTATTTCTATTCTTAAGCGTCGGATACAAGAGCATTACCTTTCCTCTATACTGCGAGACTTTGTATATTATATACTATACGTATACATATTTCAGTAAAAGTAGTTCGGAAAGCACGTTAGCCGTTGGTCTCGGTTGCCATGCTAACATCTAGTGGCAGTCGTTACGGGTTGTTGGAGCCCTCAAAATCCAATAATTACTCTAACTGCAATGCTTTAGATATCGCCTTCGGGTTGTGGAGGTCAGACGGCAGTCGCTTCACGGAAAATATCGAAGTTTAGTCAAAATCAGCAATTAGACTGGTAAAGCGGACCCCAGGCTCTAAAGCTCAAAAAATAGCTTCGGATGCGACTGGGATTAACGCTGAGATGATGATTATATATTTCAGTATTATGTATTTATTTAAGTATACTTATATAATTACATGTTCTGGATTATATGTTTAGATATATTTAATCGCATTAGTTTCATGCTTAGCACATTCACACATTTTTAATTCATATTCTCCTTGTTCTTACACACATATTGTCTACATTTCTGTTTCACTTCACCTTTCGCAGGTCTTCTGGATTTTTTTTTAAGAAATAAACAGCATCTATTTTTATCATATCCTAATGTATTTTATTGTGTCTCCATAAATAATCATCACCATCAACCTTTTTATCGTCCCACTGCTGGGCACAGGTCTCCTCTCATACTGGGAAGAGAGCGTAATCACCACGCTTGCTCAATGCGGGTTGGCGATTTCAGACTTAAAGTCCAGGTTTCCTCAAGATGTTTTCCTTCACCTTGTAATCAGTCTTTGGTATCCAAGCTTTAGTTTAGAAAGTACATATAACTTAGAAAAGTCACATTGGTACTTGCCTGACCTGGAATCGAACCCGCACACTCATACTTGAGTCGTTGTAGCCTAGTGGTTAAAACAGTAGCCATAAATAATAAAATAAATAAATACGTATGTGACAATTCGGTACCCCATGCAGTACCACTAGCGGAGCTTGTCAGAGTCCAACCTGAGTACAAACTCAGGTTGGACTCTGACAAGCCCACAAGGGCGTCGACGAGAGACCAACTACTCCTAGTGAAGGAGGCCCCTTGACTATTGGACATCGTACGGATAATATATGTTCAGCAGCTGTCCCACATTCCCTATCTAGTTGTCTCTACCTACAGTGTGTTTAGTCGCCTTGATTAACTCAAGACAAGGTTAATGTTCTTTCTCCAGAATTAGTTTTATGACAGGTTAAATGAGTACGTTTATAGTTGTTTATTTTTAGAACCCAGCAATGCATAAATATGTAATCTGTCTCGCCCTTTATGCCTGGAGGATTTTATTTAGGTAGCGTTTACTTCATTTTTCATTCTAAAGTTTATTTTTTTAGGATATTAGCGTGGCTAGCCGAAGAATTATAAGTAACTAGCACCCGCCAGCGACTTCGTTCGCGTGGTTTAGTTATGCTCCGCTCCTATTGGTCGCAGCGTGATGTTATATAGCCTAAAGCCTTCCTGGATTAATGGGCTATCCAACGCAAAAAGAATTTTTTAAATCGGACCCGTAGTTCCTGAGATTAGTGCGTTCAAACAAACAAACTCTTCGGCTTTATTCAAATCAAATCAAATCAAATCATTTATTTCAAATAAACCAGTTACAGGCACTTTTGAATTGTCAGAAGGTCGGTCAGTCAATAAGATGAAGCTAGTCGCCCATTCCAAAGAGTAGGTACCTATGGAGAAGAACGGGCAAGAAACTCCATGGACACTCTTTTAAATTTTAAGCTATTGTTACAAATATTTGATTACATCATTCATGTTGAAATCAACCGCGTGAGAACGATGCAGAAACATATTGTACGCTGAGAGCGTCCATTATGGAAAACATACAAAAATCAATTCAGAAATTAAAATACGCCGTGGCAGCTAAGAGATGACCAGTCCCCTCCGACGGCGTCCGTTCACGAACATGACGTATGGATCAGCATCATTCAGCTCAACCATATCGAAGGGAACCCAATGACCCAAAACACACGCCACCATCAGCGAGACATTTGAGTGAGCATGACATACTCTCAACAGCCAGAGCACAATTAAGTCAATAAAAAAGACTAACCCAACAAATAAATGCCTTACAGCACATTCGTACATTGTGCTCACACGTTTGCCATGCAATTATACAATACTAAGAAATTGAATCTACACAATGCTAAGATAGTTTTGTCCAAGGTTCAGCAGCTCCAACAGTGTTCCCGAATCTGTGGAAAGTTTAACTCCTGTGCAGCTGCAGCTGTACAAGTGCCGAACACCTCTGTCAGCGATACAATTCCGTAACGTACAATATGCTTGGCTACATAGTGTGCAATACAGGCTTTGAATAAATAACATAAACAATTACATATTAAAACTACAAGAGGAAAAATCAAAGAACAATCATTGTATAGAAATCGGACGCAGCTCAAGCCCAAGCCTTTTTGTCCTCAATATAATCCTTCACACTATAAAATGCTTTCTGACACAACTTACGTTTAATGAAGGATTTGAATTTATTCAGGCTCAGATCTTGAACCACCTCTGGAAGTCCATTGTAAAAATGTATACATTGGCATCTGAAAGAGCCACCTATTTTCTTGAGCCTTGTTGTAGGTACAATAAATTTGTGCCTGTTCCTAGTATTTATATCATGGACATCACTGTATTTTTTAAACAATTTTATATTTTTATGAGCATACAAAAGATTTTCATAAATATATTGAGACGGCACGATCAGTACATTAATCTCTTTAAATTTTTCTCTGAGAGAGTGTCTCGGACTTAATTTATAAATTGCACGAACAGCTCGTTTCTGCAAAACAAATATTGTTTGAATATCGGCGGCATTTCCCCACAACAGAATGCCGTACCTACGACATTACGCTGTGGAAATAGCCACCAACATTAACATTACATTAGTATAGATTTAATTTTCTGTGTCTTATAGGTATAGTTACGTTACATGCCTAGTATTGTATACAGTCAGTTATCTTCGACGAAAGCATTAAGATGTGGAGAAGAACGAGCGTTTTTAGGAGACCATTTTTGTAATTTCGACTCACTTTCAAAAACGCACTTTCAAAAAGCGCCAATTCTCAACCTGGTTTGAATAAATGACTTCGATTTTAAGCATTATTAATTTGCTCATATAATTATAATGTAATTTGAACTGCAAACGGTTTTGCTATTGCACAATAACCAACACTACTCATAGTATGTCCTAATGTCCGCAGTCTCTAAAACACGCCTGGGGCCCTAGCCAATGTAACATCGCTTCCTAGCGAAGCAAAATCGAATACTAAACCAACCAATGGCAGGAACGATTGACCACGTTATTTATCGCGTCGCGTGGTCAATCGTTCCCGCCATTGGTTGGTTTGGTATTCGATTTCGTTTCGCTATGAAGCGATGTTACATTGGCTACAGGCCCTGGTGATTACGCGAGATACGTGGTACCTTCTCCATCATATCCCTACTAATATTATAAATCGGAAAGTGAGTTTGTTTGTTCCGCTTTCACACCGTAACTACTGAACCGATAGCTTTGAAATTTTTCAAACGTAAAGTTAAAAGTCCGGATTAAATAATAGGGTACATTTTATTCCGGAAAAAATGATATTCCGTAGGGAAATCTAAAAAGCGCGATATAATCGAACCCCACGCGAGCGAAGCCGCGGGCATAAAGCTAGTAATAGTAATCACGAAGCAGAAACTAAAAATCTCGTGATTATGATTAATATTTTATTTACATTTGATTAACGCAAAAAATTATTAAAATAAAGAGGAAATGTTTTTTTTTGGGCAATGTTCGATTTCTTGTTTTTAAATTGCTTTCTTGATTGAGTCCAGTCAGTTTGATTGATTGATCATCTCTACTTACAAGCAGTACCATCCAAGTGATACCAGAACTTCTCCAATTTTTTTAACGACTTCAAAAAAATAAGGAGGCCCTTTTCGACTATATTTATTTTTATATTTGTTGGTTTAGAACTTTCGACTGGTTAAACGGATCTTATACTCTGCTGTTTTTTTTTTATTTGTGAGTTGGTTGTTTCCGTGTGGACATACCTTTTATTTTTTTGCCAATTTTTTATTAACTTTGCCCTATGCTAGGATTTTTTCCTGCATCGTGGGTGCAAATCAAATCAAATCAAAATCGTTTATTTCAAATGAACCATCACTTGGTACTTTTGAATAGTCAATGTCGGTCAGTTCAAGAAAAGTGAAGCTAAATTGCACGTTCCAAAGCGTAGATCTCTATGGAGAAGAACGTGCAATAAACTCCATGGACACTCTTTTAAAATCATAATATATGGGTTACATTTCTTCGTTACATATTTATGTTGCTTCTATCATGTGAGCACAATGTAAAATTAATTTATAAACATAAACTCACATACAAAAACATCCAGAACCGAAAAAACTACGTGTATATCATACAAATATTTTTTCCATGCGGGAATTGACCCCGTGACACGCAGCGCAGCAGTCACTGAGCTAAATGTGTCGTGTATAATTTTGGTGCCGAGTTCTAGCAGTGTCATCCATGAGAAAACCATATAAGTCCTAAATTTGTATTAAAGTGCGTGACAAATGGATGAATAACTCAATACAAAGCTAACCGATTTTGATGACTCTGGTTTTCATTGGAAAGGATGATTCGAGTTCTCACAACTAAAAAAAAGTTTTTTACAGGATAAAGCAGCAGTCTTCCAAAAAGACAGTAAAACAGTGAAAAATAATTAATTTCGGAAACCGATGGCAAAAAATTAAATTACGAAAAAGCCAGACGAAATAAGTTATTAAGCCGGGCTAGGAATACAGGAAGAAATTGACGTGTTGCGCCACGTCACTCAACATGGGGTAAGAGCAGAAAGAAAATGCTGATGAAGTAAAAGATTGTAAGACTTAAAATATTGTCAAATAAGTACATTAATCTCTAACAGAATCAGAAGAAGAGCCTGGGCCAGCACATTGTACACTTAATGCTGGGTATAGTTACTCTATAGTTAACTGTTTTTAATGTTAATTTCCTATATTTTGGCTTAGTTTTTATACAGATTCAATTTAACTCGGCCAAGGAGTGCAACACAACTACTAATAAATATGGTGGTCAGCAATAAGCGAAATAAGATATTGACAGTGACATTTGATTGACGTGTCATATATTTAAGGCTATCGTATCTATATGATCTACCATATGACTGCGAAAAAAACAAAACATGAATTCCGAACACATGGCCCATTAAATAAACACAATCAACTCAAATCAACACTCGACACGAACACAACGGGAAAATAGAACTGTCGCCAATCAAACATAATAAGTGTCATGGCCACCTTAATAAAGGGTTATCTCACACTAAAACGTTTCAAATAATTAATTATAGACACTTGTATTTTTATTCAAATTAATTTAGTAGTATTTTTTATGAAAATCTTCTATTTTTTTCCTTTTTATCTATGTAGCGTACATAGTGGTGACCCAAAATGAAACATCTCCTTTATTTTCATTTACATATGAGACTTCTCTGCACGTTTATATATTTCCCTGGTAAAACTCCCAAATACTCAGATCACGAACATGTAAATACAAACATGTTCGAACACGGAATCACGACAACTTAATCCGATTCCGACAAACAAACCAAATTGCATGGCAGCGAATGTGAGACTTTAACTTTTTAAGCCCGACCCATCCTCTCACTAACCTTGTAATCCTCTGCCTACGTTTCGATTTTCGCACCGAATATCGGTTCGTTATTCGAAAAATTTGTCACACTGCAATCTCGAAATTTTCAGCTGAAATTTCATTTTTTAAGAATCTCTGAGAACAAATTATGCCCGAATTTGGTTTGGAATTGAACTGTGGGTGATTACAATTCTATAGGAATCATTTAAAATCAAACGCTTTTATTTAAAGTGTAAATCAGTAGAATAAAGGCTAGCATAGCATACACAAGCATATCATCATCCTATAATAAATTCCACTGTTGGGCATAAGCTGTCTCTCTGTAATAGCGCCGCAATCCACATGCCTGCGGGCCCAGTGCGGATTGGTATGTGGTGATTAGTGAAGGTTTTCCTAATTGTTTTGAGAATTTGTTAGAACCAAAGAGCTATATTTTATACAGACGAGAGCACATCAAGCTGTCAAAATTCATAATTCGATTTTCAACTTTACCGCTAAAGAAATATTCCCAATCAACCTTGAGCCTTCATGCTTAAGGTTTATTGGTAATATTTCATAGTTTCGGATAGCTTAACTTAATCTGTATATTTAACTCGTAAGTTACGGGATGTGAGGATTATGTTGTGTTGATCAAATCGGATCCGGACGAAGCGTTTTGCTTCCTCTTTTATTCCGCGTAGATCGAGCACAACTCATCGCATCACTGCAACATCATCATCATCATCATCGTGCATCGGGAACAATTTGCCAGCGGCGGTGTTTCCGTCACACTACAATTTGAGTGTCTTCAAGGCTAGAGTGAATAGGCATCAATAATCGCATCACTGCTTACCATCAGGCGGGATTGCGGTCAAGCGCTAGTTTATAAATTATAAAAAAAAAAACAATAACAGCACATCGGTTCTGGAACATTCTCAACGTGGAAGATATACATAATGAAGGGAGCGTGGAGCCTGTCATTCCAACTAATGCAAGGGATTGACACTTTTGCTGATTCTCTTGTTCACAAACTAAACTAATTTTAAGCTAAGTGCATCTTTTTCTTTCTATTTCATTAAGAAAAGGATAGAAGAAAATATTTTAGTTTAATCCTGTCAATTTAAGATACTCCATAGACATTTTTTTTTTTTGGTTCAATTCTTTCCGTTCTTCTGAACGGAAAAGGCAAAGGCATAGTACGCCATACAGCCTAGTCTTCAGTAAATATTCTCTTGAGTAAACTTCTATCCTAACTTATCCTAATTAATCCTAACTTATCCTAGCTTATCCTAAACTTATCCTAACTAATCTAACTCCTTTCGTTTTCCGCGTTTGGACGATAAGGAGCGGTTTAGCGTCAAGACATGATGTGGCCACTATGCTACAATATTTCACTGTTCTTTTTGAGTTATTCACTTAATGCACTTTTTACTACATAAATCACGCGTTTTTATTTAGTAAACGACACTATAAATAATTTTAAAAGTCCAATGAAAAATGAGCGTGACACTCATATTGACATTCCCGCCAAACCTCACTCCATAGACAGTTTAGACGCGATTATAAACATGGCGACCAAAAACACATCAATTTACGTCTGGCGCGGAGTAATTTGACAGATCTAAACTAACATATTATATTATGCCCTTTTTTTAATGAAATGTAAAGAAAAAGATGCATTGAATTTAAATTTAGTTTAGTTTTTGGACAAGGGAATCGGGGCCACTATTGACAGGTCACTCTAGCTTAGTGCACCCAACTTTTTACGGCGAAATTTTCATTCAACCGTACTAAAGATATTTTTCCCTAAGTAATCTTAATCTGTAAGATTGTTCAAGATTTACGCATTCCAGAAGTTTTATTGCTGAGATAAAAGTGTAGTTCGTAAAACTTATCGCTTTCCAGAAAATGTTATAGTATCTAGTTACTTCCGTACTTTGTACAGAAATAAATAGAGTTACTGTTAGTTGAAAACTACTAATTTTCAACGGACGATCATATTTACATCAGTAACTGAGTTGTGGTGGTAAGATAAGTAGGCAGTCGCTCCGTGTAAAATACTAGTGTTCAGCTGAAACCGGTTAGACTGGAAGCTGACTCTAACATAGTTGGGAAAAAGCTAGGCAAATAAGGATGATGATGATCATATTTGCACTATATACAGGGAAACTTTTTTTCGAGTGCGCAAAAACAAGTGGGTGGCTCAGAATCAATAACAGAACAAATCTGTATTATTAGTTTAAAATAAAAAATCGTGTTTTTGTCCGCCCTAAAATCAGCAAATGAGAGACACCAATTATTCATATCAATATCGTAGTATTAGCTTATGGCCGCGTAGTGAACATGCGGGCGGCGCGGGCGCGCGGGTGTCCTGTGATGTTCCCGCCGTCCCCACTCCGCCGACAATGAATGGGACAGCGTGCGGTGACCATAACGTCGATTTCATAATAAACATTTTTCGTTATCAATAACTATTTTTTTTGTACTAAAACATACCAAAGTAATAATATTTTTATCTATAAAACTTATTTAGCTATAAGTTGACAAAGTTTGCGCACTGGATAAAATTTTATCCTGTATATACGCCTGCACCCTAATTGCGTAACACACTATTGCTATCAATTGGAATCATTTCGAAGCATATTGATAATCTATTGCTCCATATCTTCGAAATTTATCTGCTCAACAATGTAAATAACGCAATGAATGTTGTTGAACTGTCAAAATGAAACCCACTGTACTGATAGTGTGTTACATAATTACCCTGCTGTTCCCTCAAAGGGATGGGCAAAGATGTAGATACCCATAGTTCTACTGTGTACCATAGTTACACCATGTATCATGTAGGTACAATATCTTCTTCTTCTTCTTCCTATAGATGTCCACTGCTGGACAAAGGCCTTCCCCAAGGCTTTCCACGCCGACCGGTCTTGTGCTGCCCGCATCCATCAGCTTCCCACGACCTTCACCAGGTCATCGGTCCACCTTATTGGGGGCCTCCCTACACTGCGTCTTCCAGTAAGTGGCCGCCACTCCCATCGGCCATCGGTTCTACGAGCAATGCGCCCTGTCCACTGCCACTTAAGTTTAGCGACTCGCAGAGCTATGTCGGTGACTTTGGTTCTTCAGCGGATCTCCTCATTTCTGGTTCGATCACGCAGAGAAACTCCGAGCATAGCTCTTTCCATTGCCCTTTGTGTGACTCTGAGCCTTCGTATGAGGCCCATTGTGAGCGACCACGTTTCAGTTCCGTAAGTCATCACTGGCAACACAAACTGGTCAAAGACTTTAGTCTTGAGACACTGTGGTATCTTGGACGACGAGAAGATATAGCGTAGCTTCCCGAACGCTGCCCAGCCGAGCTGGATTCGACGAGACACCTCTTTCTCGAAGTTGGACCTACCTAGTTACACTATAACAGGAGCAAACCTATTGCCATAAACTTGGCACATAGATGTGGATAAATCCATATCTCCATTGTCACTGACTTGTGACAAGTACCCAATAGCCCTAGTCTGCTATATTAATAAACGAGCGGCCGCCAGCGACTTCGTTTCCGTGGAGTTAGTTATGCTCCGCTCCTATTGGTCGCAACATGATGTTATATAACCTAAAGCATTCCTGGGTTAATTGGCTATCCAACGCAAAAAAATTTCAAAGTGAACCAGTAGTTCCCGAGATTAGCGCGTTCAAACAAACAAAGAAACATACAAACAAACTCTTCAGCTTTATATATTAGTATAGATTTATCATTCCAAAACGATTCCATTGTCATTGTGCTTAAAAGTTCGTAATCTGCTAAATTCATAATGATCGATCAATTCTCTCAGTCGTCTCGTAATGGCGATAGAATGACATTGCCGTATTACCATTATTAATATACCCGTTTGTAGAAATGATTTTCTAAAAAGTACTACTTAATTTGAACATTTATTACGGAGTAGAGTGTCAGTGACTGACTACTTTAAAGTCATAATGGCACAATTTTGTTAGTAGATTACGAAACTTGTCAAAATTGATCATTAAAATATCACTGTTGCACCATTCTGACACTATTGTAATAGCAGACTAGGGTCCTGTCAAATCTCCCGATTTATTCTGTAAAACCCTAAACAATAAAGTGAAATGAGCTTTTATGCGCGACATTTCCTAGCTTCAGGTGGAATGACATCTCACTCCATAGTCGCTTCACCTGAGTTTTCATAGTGAGATTTTTGAAAATTAATCAGCTAGAACATATTCTATTTTAAAGAGAAAATAGAACTTAATCCAACTTGTCAATTCTCGCGTGTCATCTAGAGTTTCGTAGAATGTACACGAAACTATTGCAAGTCTATTGGCAAACCCTATTGATAGTCTAGAGCTGTTTAACTTAGTTATCAAGTTCCAGTATCTATTAGTTTCTGAACAAGGAACGTGAGTTTCCACAATATCCCGGCATTATTAGAATTAACTATTTATCTGTTCAATCAATTTTGTCTATGGTTTCTGTAGGAAAATTGAAATGTTTTCAATATGGAACCCGAGTTGGTTATGGTAATGTATTGTTGTGGTTAATTTCTGTAATGTAGGTATTCCAAATTCCAGGTAGATAGGTAAATAAATGCCTGTAAAATCGTTCATATTACGTAATAATATTACCATTAAAGAATTTAGTACTTTGTTTGTCTTTTTAGATTTCAACCCGTAATTATAATTTAAATAAAACCTCCTTAGATGGTTTTCATGTGAGGTGATCTTATGACCTCAATATTTTTCGATCTTTTTTATTGGTTGATGATATATATTTATTTATTTTCTATCAAAGATAACACTTGAGAATATTACAGACGGATTTAAATAATATTTGTGTCATGATATTTTATTAGCTCTTGTATGTAATATAGATATTGGATCAATTAATAATATAAGACAAAGACGAATGGACATAGTAAAAAGTATTCTATTCTAAGACAAAAAGGTCTATTATTACATTACAAAACATTGGTTGAAGGACATTTTCTTTTCTTACTAATTTTTTTCTGCAGAGAGATTCTGTAACCATCTCATCGTGAATACTTAACTGGAGTGATCGCAGATTAAGCTGTTATTTAAACTAAGGGATTGACACTCTAAGCTAACTTTATCTAAATTTTCACTGAGACTTACAGAATCCATCGACTGTTCTTAACTAGTAGGTATACTCAACTTACCAAGAGACGAGAAAAACGAACTGTAAAATGAATAAGCTGCTGCAATAGATAAACACGGCAAAATGCTGAGAACTAAAAAATGTAGAGCCTGAATGTTTTTAATACATTTTTTTTTATCTATTGGCTTTTGGCGGTCGTGGCCTACATTTCGGCGACACTCTGTATCGTGCCTGTTTTGATGAACATGGCCCTGCAACCTTTTATTTTCGAGAACCTTTTGTAACAAATTCTTAATATTTTAGATTATTATCACATCGTGTTGAAAGGTGTATCAAGTTTTCATATTCTGCATAAAATCATCAACCATTTCAATATAATTGCCCAATTTGTTGCAATTGACCATTAATATACTCACCTATTTTATTAACAGTTTTGAGTGGAGTTTCACAACGAATTGATTGAAAATAAACCGATAGTTTAATAGCCTAATCGTTATCATCATTTTAGATTAGAAACACTCACTATACTGGGTATATATCTCCCCTTTTTCTTCCGTACTTCGCTTTCGCATCCCTTATCAAGGTGTTTCCCGTACCAACGCTTTTGGACGGCCCTATTTTTTAATCCTACCGTTATAGTATTAGAGATAATTTTCTACTCACCCTCGATAGCCATAAATGCAGCAGCACCAATAAAACTGTACAACACCAAACACAAACTCAAGAAGAGATGAGTGAACCACTTCTTTGAGAGCAACTTTAATCTATTATAGAACCAGAACGCGCTCTTTTCACCAGCACTTAATCCATGTTTCGTCGTATTTATAGTAAAGTCTTTAAAGCCTTCGAACCGTTTGAACATAAAATCAGAGGCTTTATTTTGGTACATGTGCATGAAAGGATTGAAGTAAGGGTTTCCTTGAGGATCTGAGATGTGAGACGCAGCAGTGCCCGGAGTTTTCCCATGAAACCTCGGCTGCCCCCAGTAAACCGAGGACCCTGTCGGAGGACCCCTAGGTGTCATCAGAACAGTTGAGTCGGGTATCTGCAATGTGATTTTGGGCCGAACTGGCTTTGGCGGTGGAGGCGGCGGATAAGACGGGACGTCCGAACTAGCCATCTTCACTGTTTATAGAGCTTTTAATAACACTACACTGTTTATCGACTGCAGGCGCGTGCGATCTCGCGCAATGTTTGTTTTAGCGCCGGCGTCTAAATTGTAACTTTCATTGACATTATATGAATATTTTTCGCGGCGTGAGGATTTGGCTGCAGACGTGCTCGGGCTCGAACTGACTGGACACTGATTTTATAAATAAAACGGGAGTTAGCGAGTGCTTCCCGTTGTGTCATCGGCGCTTGTCTGTCGGTTATCTCTGAGTTGTAATCATTGCCAATACGATTTGGTTCCGTGAACTTCTCGTGTGTAACGCACTGAATCCGTTTTCCTCGAATGAGGTGTGTTTGTGGACGCACTCAGGCGGATTCTGATGAAAAAGTTCGCTTCATTTCTTTTGCCACGAGTTTTCCGGTACTTCATACGCGTGTTTGGAATTGATGCTTGAAATGGCAATTAAAAAAGATTGTGAAAACAAAATGTTTAAAGAGTGGTAGGGAGATTGAAGTGCAACGTTACTTACCATGGATTTAGTAAATAATTCGGAACGGTTCGGTTTCATACATTTTGATCAAGTAAATATTGCACTTTTTTATTAAACAAACTGTTTTTTTTTTAGAACCAAAAAATATGAGGTCTATAATCATGTCCTGAAATCATGTTTTCAGATTTTTTTAAAATTCCAACCAGCTACCAGCAACCAGCCCAATTCATATAACACTCATAACACGCATACTTGTTACGATACAATTTTTACAGAATGGATCGACAGTTTGCGCATCGATGCCCCTGGTAACCTAATATTATGATACATGGTATGACCTAATATAATTTTTCAGTACTATTTTATTTCCATAATGCATATTGAAAATCCATACTAATATTATAAATGCGAAAGTAACTCTGTCTGTCTGTCTGTCGGCCTGTCTGTCTGTCTGTCTGTCTGTCTGTTACGCTTTCCCGCTTAAACCTCTCAACCGATTTTGATGAAATTTGGCACAGACAATCTTTAGACCTTGAGAAAGAACATAGGCTACCTTTTATCCCGGAAAAATTTGATGTCCCCGAGGGAAATCTAAAAAGCGCGATATAACCGAACTCCACGCGGGCGAAGCCGTGGGCGGAAAGCTAGTTATCTATAAAAATTCCTCAGTCGTGGTGGATATTGAAACTATTTTTTACACCATGTTATATTTTGTCCCAAATATATTTATAATGTTGCAGTGAGGTTACCGAGCGTCACAATACAGTTCACAGCGGATCATAGTGTCTTAGGGCCAGCACTGCGCCGCGCCGCTGTTGGCGCGAGAGGGCGGCCGGCTCATTGACCATATTTTTGTAGGGACAACCAGGTAACATAACAAGCTCATAACTTTGTGATTTTTCATGATAGCTTTTTGCCATCAAATACTGGACACGTGTTTCGAGTTTCGCATAAACAAAAAATACCTAATGTTTTATACTTTTTTTGTATAGATTACGACACGGAACCCTTCGTGTATAAGTCCGATTCGCAATTGTCCGATTTTTTTGTTAATTTATTTGTAGGCAAGTCGACAACTACAGAAATATGTATTTGGCACATTTTGAATGTTATGCAATGAAGTCAAGTTCAAATTATATATTAGTTTAAAGTGACAATTCGCACGTTCGGGCGAGAAAATTCGTGGGAATGGAGTAAAATAAATGTTTTACTCTGTAGATACTTGCCTACTACTACTACTAACCTTGACTAGAACTGAGGGCTATTCTCATAATTTTAAGACCGTTCACACTCTCGTTCACATGTTAGTCTCAATCTTTCAAAAAAACCCTCGAATTTTTCTAGGTATCTTTTGACATGGATTTGACATTTGATGGTCGCCGACAAGAAATTGCGAACATTTTAAATGTTTCCAATTACGGGAGGTGGCCTTCTGTATTAAAGTGCAATGGTTAAGCTATTGACTGGCTATGACCTGCCATTTAGTTGTTCCAGGTCTGGCTGTTTGTGTATGAGTTTATATGTTTGTAAACGGACCCACGATGCAACGAACAATGAAAAAAAAAGCAAAAACCGGGCCAAGGTCGAGTCACAAGTAAATGAAGGTTTTCGTATACAAGGTACAAAACGACGAAAAATACGAGTCTCTTTTAGAGGTATTGGTTTGGAAAATAGTGTGCAAATAATAATAATTCATTTATTTCAGATTATTCCATATTTGCACAATGCATAAAATATAACAAAGATACATTTTTATCAATAAGTGGCGGATCGAGTGCAGTCCCCGATGATGGTGGAAAATCGTTATAACACTGCGTGCAGTCTTATCCAGCGAGCCAGCATCAGAGAGTCCCATCGGTCAACCAACGCGCGCAGGATGGTATTGGGACTGTCGCGCATGCGGCGTAAGATAAAAGCGCACTGTTTGCGCAGATGGCTGCAAAGCCATCCGTACCAGCCTCCACAAACATAGCCGAGGCGCTGCAGTAGCGCGGCAGTCCTCCATAGAAAAGGGAGGATCCTCCGACCAGACGGGTGTTGAGTCTAGCGGGCATTTGCCCAACGGTTGATATCTTGAAGTTATATGCATGTAAGTTTCACGGTAAACTCTGCTTGCGAGATGCAGACTTCGCGTGACGTCAGTATGGCGCGTTGTTCGCATGTAGCGTTGTAGGTACCGCTACATGTATGTATGTAGACCCTGT
Organism: Sesamia nonagrioides; assembly: GCA_017933935.1. Taxonomy (NCBI): domain Eukaryota; kingdom Metazoa; phylum Arthropoda; class Insecta; order Lepidoptera; family Noctuidae; genus Sesamia; species Sesamia nonagrioides. Next base: position 932,147 of record JADWQK010001917.1, read on the forward strand.
TAATAATTTAGTTTTTTGTGTCTTAACGGCCATTGAAACACTCTATGATAATTTTAACTGTACCTATTACAGTAAATGAGATACAACCTGCTGACGAAAGAAGTCAGACAGGAGAATCTTAGTAATAAGATGTTTTTGATATTTTTCATATAGTCACATCGCAGACCTCGAATAGTTCAAAAATAAAATGAAAAATTCAGTAAAGTCGTCTTGGATCGCTAGAAGCCATTATTATGTTTTATAAGATCACTCTTTTTATGTCTTGTCTTTCATTGATAAATCTGCTTAAAGGTATGCCTAGACCGATATCTTCAGTGAGGTATTATATAGGTATATATTATATAACTGATTGGATGTAAATGGAATATAAATCATCTGATCTTATGAACACTGCTAAATAAACAGAATCTGTTTACACTCTTATCAATTTGAAAGGTACAGTAAATGCACAATACTCCAGTAGCATCTTAAGGACTACCTTGCTATGTACTGTGAGAGAACGCAGCCAATACGTGTAGAAAAATATAGGAGTATTTAAATCAAATTCTAAATATTATTTAGAATTTGACTTTAAATACTCGTATATTTTTGTGTGTAATATAATCGATCTTGTTTACGACTTTCTGTCAAGAAAGCCTTTTTAGTCGGTCTTCTGTAATGCAAGGCTTCAGCATGGAGGTCAATCACACTTCACTAACCAATAACTACAACCAAACGACAACGTTTATTCCGACAAATTAATTAGTAACTATTCTTAAGTCATTCAACCTCAGAGCAATCTAATTTCTGTATTTGGTTTTCTACAATCTATGAACCTCCTATATTCGTGTTTTATGAAATGTTTGAACAAAGCGAGCAAGATAAGGAATATTATATTTCTGTCCCATTATGCCTAATCTAATAAAAACTTACAAAAATTCTGATTGAACTCACGGCTCACTTAACCACATTATCGCGTATCTATCGGGTCATTTTAACTCCTAACGTTGAGTTGTGAACTACAATCACTTTTTGATAAATATAAAAGTACTACATACTACCTACTACACTTGTCTATTTCCTTAAAACTAGAAGGATGTAATTCAAATAAACCGTCAAGATATTGCTTTGTAAGATTGCCTATGGACTTTTGGTTGACACTTAAAGTACTTAAGCAACAGATAGTAGTCAGAGATTTTCATATCTTTAGTGCCTATTTGTTACACAATGTATCTACAACAGATGTTGTCAACAGCCTATAAATGAAAATTGGATGACTCCCCAACTACCGAGAAATGCCTTTTTTTTTCTTTTTTTTACGCCTGATTTCTTATGTCATTTTTCGTGGAAATCTTGGCTTCTTGTAATAATTTTCATTGGTTGCTGAACTTTGATATAATTTCTTAACATAATATTTTAACTTTGATAAAATTAAATTGTTAAACACATCGCCTACGAGCTTAAACTTTTCTTACATAGCAACTGTTAATCTATGAAAGCTGTATGGATTTACCTTAACACAGCAAATCAATTTGTTAACATTGAATTTCCCCAAATTCTGTATGTTTCATGTAAAAAAGTTTTTATATTGAAATAAGATTCCAGCTACTCAAAGTTTCTCACAACTAAATAAAATCATTTCTATACTAAGATATACTAAGAAGATGGTTTATTCTTGGATATTTGTCACCAACATTTTTATGACAAACCAAATGCTGTGTTATATTTGGCGTGGCGCCTGAATTTTGTCACGATTTTCGCATCTTTTGTATCGTTATTTTCTTATAAATGATAACAGAAATGTATGCATATGAAGTTGATTTTAATTACCTTGTTACGCATTAAGTACATAATACATAATAAGCATATCGACGCTTGAAAGGCAATCATTATCTAAGCGGCAAAAAATCGTAAATTGAGTTATATACACCAAACGACGCAGAAAAATCTGCCGGTTTGAATGGTGTGTATAAATCAATTTACGAATTTTTGTCGCTTAGATATGATCGCCTTTCAAGCGTCGATATAATGTTCCCACTGTAAGGACAAAGGCCTCCTCTCAGTGAGAGGGAGTAGGCCGTAATCTACCACGCTGGCCCATTGCTGGTTTTTAGATGTCACATGACTTCGAAGTTGTTGGCTCTAGGACATGCCGGTTTCTTCACGATGATTTTCTTCTTCGTTTTGAAACCAGTGCTGATGATATAACATACACAAAGTAAAGCACATGATGGAGTTCAAACCTACGACCTACAACTTGTAAGTCACTACAGATACCATTAGGCCACCGCTGCTCTGCATTAAGTAAGCCCTTAATCTATACTAATCTATAAAGCTGAAGAGTTTGTTTGTTTGAACGCGCTTATCTCAGGAACTAATGGGCGGATTTGAAAAATTCTTTCCTTGGATAGCCCATTAAACCAGGAAGGCTTTAGGCTCCATCACGCTGCAACCAATTGGAGCTGAGCATAACTAACTCCACGCAAAAGTAGTCGCTGGTACCCGCTAGTGCGTAATAAGTATCCAAGTTAAAAGACGATTTACGTAATTGAAATCAAGTTCATATGCATACAATTCTGTTGTCGTTCAGGAGTTATCATTCGATGATGTCTCTCCATCATCATCACCTACTAGCCCTTGGTAGGAGGACTGGTGGATGCACCAGCACCCTAATTGCGTACCACACTATTACAATCAATATGAATCATTTTGAAGCATACTGCTAATCCATTGATCCATGAGTTTACAAAAGATGTCTGCTCAACGCAATGAAGAATGAACTTTCAAAATTATAACCATCGCTACTGATACTGTGTTATCCAATTATCCTAATGATAGAACGATAAAGATCACGATGACAATTAGACCATTTCAATTAAACATAATTATCGAAAGGCAGGAGATCGGTGATGGCAATTAATTTAAGCATAGACAATTTAAAAATATGTGTCTATAAGTATAAAAAAATCGGGGATAGTCGACTGTATAGTCGATTTTTTTTAAACCGAAATACTGTTCATATAAGTAGGTACCTACATTTCATTGCATGGACAGAAGCAACAAAAAAAAAACTTTCGAGCGAGTGCAAAAATGTGAAATAAAATCATGCACTAAATGTATACACGTCGCTTTTAATCCATCCATACTAATATTATAAATGCGAAAGTAACTCTGTCTGTCTGTCTGTTACGCTTTCCCGCTTACCTAAACCTCTCAACCGATTTTGATAAAATTTGGCATAGACAATCTTTAGACCCTGAGAATGAACATACGCTACCTTTTATCCCGGAAAAAATTGATGTTCCCGAGGGAAATCTAAAAAGCGCGAAATAACCGAACTCCACGCGGGCGAAGCCGCGGGCGAAAAGCTAGTAGTATGTAATTTCAAGTTCCTGAAGCACATGTTCTACCTAGTTCAGGCAAATTATACATCAGTACTATTTAGAATTAAGCGAAATATTGTAAAAAAATATGTTCAAAGCGGAGAAATAAACAATTTATTTACTTAATTAAAATCAATCGATCATGTTTCGTTCAACGGTAATAAATTAATTACACTTTAATATGACAACGCGCTTAAAAATCACACGCGCTCTTAAATTAAATCCAAGAGTAACAATTAACAATTAACTAAACAAAACACTTAACTCATAGTCAATGATTTGGCTACATCAGAGATTTATTTTCCTACATTTGACACCAGTTCTTACGTCAAACTTTCTTGACTAATTTCATAATTGTATCAATGATTCATCCAGGAAGATTTAGAACGTGATTCCAAATTTGAAACGTCATTTTAGTTGATAATTAACAGGGAAGCACTTTGAAGTTGCGAAGGGCGGGCGCTTTGGGGATTGTCTTATGTAATATTGAAGTTCAAAAAGTGCTGATTCTCAGCCTTAGCATTGGCTTCTATTTTGACGAGAAAGAGAAGATAATTTTTAAGAGTAATGGTTCAGCAGTATCCTTCTAAATGATTTAGATCAAAAAAACCAACACACGAAATTCTTTTTTTTTATTAAAAAAAAATCTTTTTTCATTTAAAAAAAGCGTTGTCCGACACTAGGAATTTACAATTCCTGTACCGTGGGTGCGTTTACAAACATTTCAACATACATACACAAACAACCAGACTCGAAATAACTACTTGTAGGCCATATGGCCAGATTTATATATATAAATTTTTGTTCCGTGCGGGAATCGAACCCACGATACGCAGCGCTGCGGTCCATCGTGCATCGCTCAGCCACTGCACCAACCGTGTCGTCAACTACCAACCTATACTTAACCTATGTCCAGCAGCAATATAAAAATTTGTTTAGGGACCTTTAGCCCCCTTTTCCAAAAATGTTACAAACAATTCAAATTAAATTTACACTCTCTCACTTCACAGCCCGCGATAACCGATGTAGGGTGTTGCCAACTTTTGCTTTGATTGCTTTTTTTGACTTTTGTAATATGTGAAATTAAAAAAAAAGTGAAGGTCTTATTAATTTTTGCTTACACACGTTGGGCGCTTCCATGGCCTGGGGGCTTCGTATATTTAATGCGGCAGTAGCTATGACTCTGCTGCAGTATATCCCATAGGTTTCTCTCGACTTTTTCTTTAAAACAATAACCATGAAATCTCGATAGCTATGGCCCTGCAGTATGGCGTACAGGTTTCCCTCGACCTATTCTCTAAAACAATCACTATGAAAACTTACTTAGAGCGAGTCTGAAGTGAGATGCCAATGGTGTAAGTCCCTATCATCAGTAATGTGATTCTGAACTATCTTACCGTTAAAACTTAGGTGAAGAGAAGAAGGAATAAATAAAAATAAAATAAATAAATATATACGGACAAATCACAGATTGAGCTAGCCCCAAAGTAAGTTCGAGACTTGTGTTATGGGATACTAACTCAACGATACTATATTTATAATAGATACATTTATAGTTAAGCCGTTGGTCCCGGTTGCCATACGAACATCTAATGGCAGTCGTTACGGGTTGTTGGAGCCCTCAAAAGTCCAACAATTAGTCTAACTGCAATGCTTAGATATCGCCTTCGGGTTGTGGAGGTCAGACGGCAGTCGCTTCACGGAAAATGTCGAAGTTTAGCCATATCAGCAGTTGGACTGGTAAAGCGGACCCCAGACTCCAAAGCTGAAAAGGCTTCGGATGCGACTGGGATTAACGCTGGGAAGATGATGATAGATAAACATCCAAGACTCAGGCCAATCAGGAAAAGATCGTTTTCTATCATGATCTGGCCGGGGATCGAACCCGGGGCCTTCGCATCGCAGGCAGGCGTGTTGACCGCTGCGCCACGGAGCCGTCATTCCAACTAATGCTGCAGATTAACACTTTTGACAGCTCATTCCAAGTTCACTTCACCTTGGTTATCACAAAGAAGACCAGAGTCCTATTTTTTTTTAATTGTCGTCTTCTTTACTTCTTGCATGGCAAGAATTTTTATATTTATTTAGTGTTTTGCCTATTTCCCTTTTTTTAGTGAGCTGTTTTTTGAGGCTTGTGCTTGGGTCGCTCTTTTCCCTTTTACTTTTATCATCTTATTTTACATTCTTCTTAATTTTCTATACACTAAGTACTTATAATTTGTTACTTACAGTATATTGTCTTTTTTATCAGTATATTGGCATTAGAACCCTAATTTCCTTTCAATCCTTTCAACCTGAATCCCTTAGCAAACGACAATTCCTTAGCTAAGCCTGCCAATCTCGCATTGATTTCGCGCGGTTTCATTCATTATGACATAGAAAATTAAGGCTCTGAGCCCTAATTCACTGTGACCACTTAACGATTCCTTACTTCGAAACTACATCAATCACGCAAACAAAACAAATTATCAGCTTGGACCGAACGCCATTTTATTCTAACTCCAACTCATCATGCGTAAGAGAATAGTTAATTATTATTCATGTTTACCGATATTTAATTTTTTTATATTTTATTTGAAAAGAGTGAATTTTCTAAGTCTAGACGCCTACGGAGAAGCATAGCAGAAGATAGTGTTATCTATTACGGTACAACACCAATTACATGGCTAATATTTACATAATTAAAAAAAAATTTAAATAATATTATGTACAAGTCTTTAAAGTAGGAATGAAAATAATTAGAGGGCATCAAAAAATTCATTTGCATCGCTGTCAACAGGAAACGTGCCCAAAAGGCTGGCAACATTGCCACGTTGTATGGCGATGCTGATTCTTTGGCGAAAAAATAGCCCAGCCCTCTGGCCACGTGAAGAGTCGATTAAACGCTTGGCGATGTCTCGAAATAATAGGTGTTGGATCCCATAACCCTAGTGTTTCAACCCCAAACGGCTCAAACATATAAGTTGTAATGAGATTGGAGTATTTGCGCCGTTTGAGGTTTTCCGCACGTGCAGCAGCCACTGCAGCACAGCTCACCGTATTTGGAAGTCTTCTCCGTAGATACCTACATAAGTACTACGCTTTGGAATGGACAACTCGCTCTATATTTCTGACTGGCCGATTCTTTGACAATCTTCTTGGTTTGTTTTAAATAAATGCTTAACTTGAAGAAATTAATGAACTAAATATTTTCCACCTTTCTAATCATCCAACATTGAAAATTATAATTAATTGTGTTCAGTGTCTTACGGCGACATCACAATAAAGGTATGGCCAAATTACTGCCAAAGCGACTGATTTGAGGGTCGTAGGTATCCAAGAACCAAACGTTTGAACACATTTGTGACATCACCATGAGATGGGAGGGCTATAAATGCATAATACCCCATCCCCGTTCCACCATCACATGATCGACGAGTTTCCACCCTTACATTGTTAACACCACTACGATTCGGACGAAGCGTTTCGGCTCCTCCTTTATACCGCGTACATCGAGGGACTGGAACAATTTGCCAGCGGCGGTGTTTCCGTCGGACTACAATTTGAGTGTCTTCAAGGCTAGAGTGGCTCTTAATAAACTAGTGCGCTTTACCATCAACGATTGCGTCACTGCTTACCATCAGGATTGTAGTCAAGCGCTAATTCTTAATTTTTAAAAAATAATAATAATAATCCGCTGATATTATGTCCCACTTCTTCTAGGGGTAAGAAAGAAACACAGTTTTTACACATTAAACATAGCTATAACAGTTATCCAACAGTTAAAACGGCTATGACTTGGGTGTACGCCTTCGCAAACTGTCCTTTACCTCGCATATCATGGCGCTGAGCCAAGATTATTGACATCGATCCAGCTGAAAGTATTTTGGAATGTGAGAACGCTTTTGGAACGCGTCTCTGAATACTGTTATTTAAACTAATTAGTTATTTATTAATAGTATTAGGTGTTCTTGGTGACAGGGATAGTTCTATTATGTAATGGTCTTCACGATACATAATCAGCATATAGATATTTTCAATTATTATCCGGATCTACCACGATGAGCTGTTGAGGTATTATCACTATAATCAAATACTATATCGGTAAACAGTGTAGTAATATCGGGATGAAGAAATTTTAAAAAAATCTATTTCGGAATTCGGTTATATCGCACTTTCCCTCGGGAACATAATTTTTTTTTTCATTAAAAGGTAGCCTATGTCCTTTCTCAGGATCTAAAGATTCTCTGTGCCAAATTTCATAAAAATCGGTTCAGAGTTTTAAGCGGGAAAGCGTAACAGACAGACAGACAGACAGAGTTACTTTCGCATTTATAATATTAGTATGGATTAGTTGTCACATCATCTGTGAAAATTTCAACTATGTGGCTATAACGGTTCATGAGATACAACCTCGTGACAGCCAAATAGACGGACAGTGGGGTCTCAGTAATAGAGATTTTTACCCTTTGGATACAGAGCCCTAAAAATAGAGCAGTGGTAGACAATAGCCCACTCGTTCTAAGGAAAGAAAGAAAGAAAAATAAATAATAATAAAAAAGACATAACACTAGCCTTGTCCTTGAGTACAAGGCACACGTGCAGGTACAAGTGTTTCATCACACCTTTCCTGATGCCATAGCCAGGGTCAAAGACAACTGGCTACGCCATAATAGCGGCGGTAAGTCCCCTATTTGAGGAGTGGCTAGAGAGGCGCCACGGCGGCCTTACCTTCTGCCTGACGCAGGTCCTCACCGGACACGGTTGTTTCTGGAGGTTCCTGTTCCGGATAAGGCGCGAGGAAACGCCAAGGTATCACCATTGTATGGATCGCTCTGAGGACACGGTAGAGCATACGGTGGAGGTCTGCCCGGCTTGGGTAGAACACCGCCGTGTCCTCGTGGCGGCTATCGGCGGCGATCTCTCGCGTCCGACCTTGATCCAGATCCCAGCGCCCTCACGCCTCTAGCCGCCGCAGACAAGACGCCCTGGTCGTGACACAACATCAAGCTTCCGGGCACCGTAGGCGCGGGCCTGCGGTCAGTGAGCAGTGAGGTACCGGGTAAGGACCAGGCCCGAGTCGACGCCGACGGCGCGTTGTGATTCTCGCGCGCCTCAAAGAGATGTCAGCACATCTTGACGGGGTTCACGAAGACCGATGCCTCCTGGGTCAGGGTTGCGGGTTGGTTAAAAAAGAAACCATGACCCTGGCCGTCGCGCAAGCAAGTGAAGAAACACGGGTGGATATTAGTCAGTACAAGTCTGACATGCCTGCACACCGCTCTGCCCAGAGCGGGAGACGTCATTTGATGATTTCCCATCCCAACAAAAAAAGGGTCAAAGCTAACACACATTATTTTCTCGAAAAGAAAAGATCTGTGTCCCAGCAACGGGAAAAATATAAGCAGATTATGATGAATGACCAGTTTATCCACAATAAAACTTTTTGAGTGGCTGTCAAACTAAGCAAAGTAATAATTGTTTATGAGATACTTATTGCAATGACGTAACAAGTCTAGACGAATGCCTATAAATAAGTGCAATAAATTATAATAAATAATAGTTATTTTTGATCAAATAATGTCTTTCTTTGTGATCTCTCGCAGGATTAACTGTGATCTCATAATGTATGAATTATCACGACTTGTCACGACAAGCTGAGTCTAGAATAACTCACGTTAGGTTTCATTATTGTAATGGCCCTGTGTACAGACGACAGCACATCAAGCTACTACAAATACACAGGAATATAAATATTTTAGCATAAAGACTAAATTATCTAACTGTTATATGGTTATGTTACTCATTAGGTATTACGGTATTCAATGAATGAATATACATATATAAGGGTAATAGCTCACTTGTGTTATTGTGTTCCCTGAAGCAGTAGGCACGCAAGTAGGTATAGCATCCACATTTCCTCAGTTATATTCATCCCGGTCCCGTAGGAATAGAATAGAATACTCTTTATTATGTACGCCTTATAAATTACTGAACATATATAAGTATGAAGATTTTATAAAGGGTTACACAATGGGCGCTCTTATCGCTAAGAGCCATCTTCAACCTTTGAATCATTTCTATCAGACAAGCTATGAATGGGGTAAAAATAACCAAGTGGAAAGATTCACAATGAAACTAGGACTTATTAAGAGATCGGAAAGCAATATTACTCTCCGAGCTCATGCATATAGGGTGGCAGGAACATCGACGCGAAAAGTCTTACCATTAATCCGGTACAATATTCTGGACCACCTAGTGTAGAAATGATTATTTATCAAAAAAACGTCTGTTCAAAATGTACTGAACAGCAATTACTTAAAAAAAAAAACACGCCATGTATAGATCATGTACTGAATCCATGAAAACAACTGCAGTGTGATTCTGTAACCTTTTCATTGTGAATTGTTTTTGTGATTGTTGGAGCATGGAGTAAGCTATCAATCCAACGAATGCTAGGGATTGACATTATTAACAGCTCACTCAATTCTACGCAACAACTTTTCCAGATCCTGGGATCGACAACAGCGGGCTATTCTGTAATATATGTTAATTGACAGCTCACTCTATACTCACTTCACTTAACTTTTCATGGTGAAGTTTTTACAGAATCCGTCAGCTACGTCCGCGGCTGCTATCAAGTATATCCAGAGTCAACTCCGCACTGTTCCTGTGAATTTTCTAATTGGACAACCCAACTTTTCCAGATCCTGGGATCGATAACAGCAGAGTAGTTGTGTAACCATCTCATTCAATCCCACTACACTATACATAACACTATTGACAGCTCATTCTAATCTCACTTCAGCTGGTTTTCCGCTTAGCTAAAGTGCTTCCGACCATTACACAAAACGCCGCTTTCGATTTACTATAAATTTCATTATATGTGTGTCTATCTGGTATAAATATGAATATTTGCACTGGTCTGTACGTGCCTCGGAAAGCACGTTAAGCTGTTGATCCCGGTTGCCATACGAACATCTAATGGCAGTCGTTACGTGTTGTTGGAGCCCTCAAAAGTCTAACAATTGGTCTAACTACAATGCTTTGATATCGTCTTAGGGTTGTGGAGGTCAGAGGGCAGTCGCTTCACGGAAAATATCGAAGTTTAGCCAAAATCAGCAGTTAGACTGTTAAAGCGGACCCCAAACTCCAAAGGTGAAAAAAGTTTCGGATGACGACTGGGATTAACACTGAGATGATGATGATGATGATTTTAAGGCAGGTGTCACTGACTCATAGTAAAAATAATACAGCCATAACACACACAAGACTCTTCTCCGTGGTAACCCATAATCGGCTGCCGGCAGAAGTTACCACCCACCAGACAAAGTCTTGCCGCCAAGCAATTCGTCGTGTTCCGGCATGATGCCTGGTGAAACATGATGGTCTGAGCAGTTGTGTTGCGATGTCTGCTGGGTACGATGCGCCAAATGTTGTTGTGTCGGGAGTTTGGTCGTGGTGGGTCTCCAGATCAATCTCCCTCTGGCGCAGCATCGTTGGCCGTGTTGTAGGGTTTAACATTGCATCACCTCGCTCAACTGCCATCTTCCTTCCTATTCACTCAGTTTCTTTTTGAGTGAATAAGCTCTTAATAAACTAGCGCGCTTTACCATCAACGATTGCATCACTGCTATGGTAAGCAGGCGGAATTGTGGTCAAGCTCTAGATTCTAATGATACAAAAAAAAACATTCAATTCATACAATTTGACTTGATTCAATTAATCAAAAAGTTTTACTCAATGGATACAGTTCTGTAAGTGTAAAAAATCCCAAGGGAATCCCACAAGGATTCCTTTTGGGTCCTTTACTTCTTATTTTTATAAATAACATTGATTCGTGCTTTACCTGTACCAAAATAATAAGCAGCACCTTTGTACTCAGATCTTAATTTTGTCTTATACTTGTGTATTTTATTGTGTGTACATAAATAATGAAATAAATATAAAAAATGATGGCTTGTATTCTGATACAGGGCATAAAATTATGGGCGTAAACTAAAACAGTCTGAAAGTCCAGACTTCCGACTGTTTTACTGCTTGACTTACATGGACTTTAAAATTAAACCAACTCGAACCTAATGTCTTTATATGTTTTATTATGTACAGAATACACAGTTTAAGCTAGCCAACAAGCTCTTACCACAGGATGCTAAAGATCGTGCGAAATGGAGGAGAATGTGCAGGAAAGCGGACCCCGGGCTCCAACGCGAAAGCCGCGGATGCAACCGGGATAAACGCTGAGATGATGATGATGATGACACAGTATAAGTTAGATAATACTAATTAATATAAACAGGTTAAACGTATTAGGGATCTGGGTGTAACATTTGACTCTAAGATGCTTGTTGATGGTCACATTGAAAACGTTATTAATAAAGCTGCCAAAGCACTTGGATTCATACTGAAGTTATGCGCTTTCGGGAAGCTACGTAGAATCTTCTCGTCCGAAATACCGCAGTGTCGCAAGACAAAAGTCTTCGACCAGTGTGTGTTTCCAGTGATGACTTATGGAATTGAGATGTGGTCGCTAACAATGTACCTATACCCAGATAGATTGATGGTTCATTACACGGTTCACTTAAACTCACTACAAATAAATTCACAAACACGAATCATATTCAAGTCAGTTAGTCCATTTGCGACCGATAATACCCGTACCGCAATGCAAACTAGTTAAATACAATTTACAACTAACTGAATACTGTAATTTTCTGCACTAGAGTATGTTACTTCATGATCTCACTACTGGAACACAGTTCTCCTCTCTGTGTAATCAACCACACGGTGTGGACCCAGTGCGAAATAGTGCGTTAAGAGGGGACTCTAATGCCGAGGAATTTGGAAAATAGGCATGTATTTGAAGAAACTATGCCGTCGCGCTGCTTCCAATCTCTCCCGGTAAACTGCGAAAAGGACAACTGCGAAAAAAAACATGTTTCGTATTCCGCTGTTTTCTCTTTCAAAACACGACAGATATCAATTATTTTCATATCAAAATTTAGAGGAAAAGTATATCTATGCTTCTATTATTTTCTTTTTTGTCAAAAACTTATCACGTTTTTCCAATAGTCATCTGAACATCACAGTAAAAATGGGTTATTTTTCGCGATTTTGAAGTATCGTATTTCTTTTATTAATTAAGTTTCGGAAAAAATCAAATGATATGGGCACGTATAATCACAGTGTAAAATTGTAGAAAAAGAATTGCTATCAGCATTATCCATACAGAAAACAGCGGAATACGTTTGTAGGATAGAGAAAGCACCACTAAAGTTCCCTCTTAATGCATCATTTCTTTTCAATATTATATATTCCACACCATTCATGAGTAGATTTTGTGTAACAGATGAGACAACCATCCAGACTCAGTGCTGCTGCCGATAGATCCTTGAATAAAATCCTAAACAAGTTTCTGAACCAGGGAATTTAACCCAAGAACTTGCGCTCAGCAGTTGCACAAGTAAACACCGGATCAGTGAGGCAGTTATACCTTCAAGAAATCCAAGGACCCAAGATATCTAATAACATCATGTCTCCCCCTCCACGACAAGGGCATTGCCGTCCCTAAACAATAGCAAAGCATATCCTTAACCTAGTTCGCGAAATCTCAAGACACAACATAACAATGTTGTCATACCTTCTCTCAATACAATAGATCAAGATCACAGACTGGCAAATTTAACGACAGCCATCTGGATTTACTGAGCGATTATTCTATAATTAGCCGACTGTTTATGGGACTATTTACAATATTACCGTGAAGTACCTACTGCTTGTTAGCTCCGTAGTTTATTGATGGGTATTTAGTCACACATTGTGAAGAACCGGATTGGGAATTGTTATAGGACATCATGATACAACCCAATTCAAACTTTACCCCAGCTCTGAAGTGCGCTACTCGCTACGCGGTACTTTACCCCAAAAACTCCAAAAAATTTCGTGTCAGTGGGGGTGACGCTGGGACGCGACTGTGGAGTTTGAATCGACCTGTAAGAGTGTTCTCAATAAAATGATGGATGGTTTGTGTGAGGAATGATATTAAAAGGAAAGGAGAGAATGGTTGATAAGAATGTAAGAATGGATCACATGGGATACATAAAGGCAGAAAGATAATGTTCATGGTATATAGGAGGGTCCTCATAGGATAAGGTATTTGGTAACCTCATATCGTACCCTCGCACCGCCATCTTGTAAGGCCCTTTTAGGTACTAAATATACATAATCAAGACCAGGGCCTCCCGGGGGGCAATCGCGCTAAAATAATTCAACCAATAAAAACTTTTTAAGAAAAAAAAAAAAACAACCGACTTCTTAAAACCACTACAAAGTGAAAAATAACTAATTTCGGAAGTCGGTGTCTTTGGTTTTTGTGTATTAGTTTTTGGTACCGACTTCCGAAATTAGTTATTTTTCACTTTGTAGTTGTGAAAACTAGGTGCTATGTATTCAGTTACATCCGGTCAGACTGAAAGCTGACGCAAATATAGTTGGGAAACGACGTAATTTTGTTTACTTTATTTTTGCCCGTAATTTTGAAGAATTCTCTCGACTGCCTATGGTCTTCATCATCAGATTTACTGCAGACCATTATTTTAACCCAATGGGTGCAAAGTTCTCATCAATATAAATGAATTAAAACCAAACACAAAGTAGCTACTGTAAACCGTTGAGGAGTTCCCGGAACTGGCCTTTGTCTTCATCATCAGAGCTCTTATGACAGTCACAACCCATCTAGGTGTAAAGTTCTTACAAATTAATCAAGCCCAAACACAACGTAGCTGCTGTCAATTGTTGAGGAGTTCCTTCGACTGTCTCCCGGCTCCATCATCAGATCTACTCCAGACCTTTATCAAATTGTAGTGCTTTAAAATACTTAATGAAAATAGTAAGAAATGCACTAGTTGCCCCTACGATTTTTGAAAGTCCCCCTTGATTTCTCTGGTCTTCCATCATCAGACCTTGATGTCCTTATGAATGTCTTCTTTCCAACAAAAAAGAATTATCAAAATCGTTTTATAAACGACGAAGTTATGCGCGAACAAACATTAAAAAAAAAAAACATAGGTATGTACGGTCGAATTGAGTAACCTCCTCCTTTTTGAAGTCGGTTAAAAAAGAATTGGATCGCAATCAAACCATAAATTTTGTTATGTTTCGTATAGCCCTAACCTTTTGACAGATGGTTAAACCATAACTGGATCGCAATTGGAACGAAACCGCTGTCAAATTTAAAAATTGAAACTAAGCTAACTTTTTCTGTGTCATTTGTCAAACCTACCTCTAAACGATTACATTTACTTAAAATTTATTCAGTTTTAATTATTATATCTGACGAAATGTAGGTATCACTCATACATTGATTTTACATCAATCGAAGTTAAAACTTTAGCGCGATACGAAACATGATCGAAACTCAACCATAACTTTAATTGGATTAGATACGAACAAGAGTAATTGAACTTCTACTGTTTTATTTAGCGTGATTACTCCGGGACTTAAATCATAGAATAAAGAGGGGAAGTAGGTTATCTGCGACCCAATCCGCGATTTAATTGCCTACTGTCTTAGGGTTGACGACTGTCCGCGCTTCGTCGGTTACGGTTGTCGCCCAAACCGCTAACAAATATTTATAGACTAAGAGCTTATGTTTAAATTATTTGCTTAGTATTTAGTTTACATATACTAGTCAGTTTTTTTTTTGTAATTTTTATTTTTAGTTTTGTACACATAAAGAACCATATTTATTTTTATTTTTAATTAATACAAATATAAATAATACAAACATAACATCTATTGAATCACACATTTAATACAAAATTACAAATTAGCTCTAGAAAAATACCTACTTTCTTCGGTTTCGACTATTACGAAACGCGTTGTTATTAAACTTTAATGTGTAATATATCCGTAACCTTGTAAATAACTTTTAGAAATATAATTTGAAAAATATAAGTCTTTTATTTGTTCATAAATAGACATACCAACTTTGCAGTTTATGTGATCATTTTTTAAAATCTAATGTGCCGAAAAGCCGTGACGCGCGAACCTCGTTCCGTGCTAGCCGCGACTAGCGCAGTCATAGGCACTCTAATATTGTGTTTAGGTGTGCGTGCGGCGACGCATAGATACTATGGCGCAAACATACAAGCCGCGCGCGGTCCGTTTGTATGAAGATAACGTACTTCCCTCTCTTTATTCTATGCTTAAATGGTCAAGGATTAGATCAAGGAAAAGATCGGCAACACTGTGGCCTAATGATACGTTCTTAACACTTGTCAGTTTCATGCAAATGATTTAATATAAGTGTTCTGCAAATTTAATCGTTATTAGCTACTGCCTGCGTTAAAATGCCAATATTTAAGCCAGAACACCGTGACAAAGTTTGATCACAATCATCATCATCCCAGCGTTAATCCCAGTCGCATATGAAGCCTTTTCAGCTTTGGAGTCTGGGGTCCGCTTTACCAGTCCAACTGCTGATATGGCTAAACTTCGACATTTTCCGTGAAGCGACTGCCGTCTGACCTCCACAACCCGAAGGCGACATCGAAGCATTGCAGTTAGACCAATTGTTGGAATTTTGAGGACTCCAACAACCCGTAACGACTGCCACTAGATGTTCGTATGGCAACCGGGACCAACGGCTTAACGTACTTTCCGAGGCACGACCAGAGCAGTGCAAATATTCATATTCATGCATTCAAATACTTGCACTGTGCGGGGATCGAACACGCGCCACCTTGCGCAGCGGCCGCGTCCGCTACCGCTACGTCACGGAGGCTGTCACAATCGTGTGATCACAATCTGATGAATGATTTCGGAACTCATAGATGACGAAAACAGACATTGATTTTTTTTCATTGAAATTGTCGCACTGACTATTGGTGTTAGGAACGCAGTGAAAGAGTGTAGCGCGTAGGTCGTGTTACGTAATTAAAACTCGGAGAGATCGAACGTTGTATATTGCACGTAAGTAAAGGAATAGGTACAATGTAACGTGATCTAAGATAACTACTTACAAGAGTGTGAACAGGAACAGAATGTGAATGTGACAAAATATAAGAAAAGAAGTCATTAATGGAATCGTGAATGGAATGCCTCTTACAAGCTATGCACTCACTTAAATAAACTAGCTACCTCTAAACAATAGTGGGGTAACCAATAGGAAATCAGCTTGTTGTGCCGCAGAAATCCTCAGAGTGGCGCATGCGTTCTGGATGTTTATTCGTTGATCGAGGGAGGCCGCGGCGTGTGATTGGTCGGTGTAGAGAGCGCGCCAATTCACAGATCACGTGCAAGACAGCTCGTTATGGTTCCAATTAGGGTTGTAACGGAGCTTCGCCTCCGCCTCCGTTACTGCGGAAGTTCCGCAAGAAATCGTATCTTCGCTTCCGCCTCCGCCTCCGCACAATTTTATGCGGAGTTATAACGGAGGTTTATTTACGTACCTATTTATAAAATAAATAACGCGCAAGCTGCGACGCTCGACAACCGTCCGGCCGCGTTTGAGCGCGAAATGGTCAAGAATCAACTAGTGCGAGGCGGGAATGCGGCAAACACAATTTGTTTCTCCTTAATTTTCATTACAAGGAGGTCATATTTTTTTTTACCAAGTATACTACTATTAATGTACGTATTTAAAATAAACATTTTGTTTTAATTAACCATAATTTTTTTTTTTTTCTATATGTACTTTCACCTCCGCCTCCGCCTCCGTTAACCTCCGCTTCCGCGGAGGTGAGACTCGTCGCCTCCGCATCCGCCTCCGCCTCCGCTAACAAGCCTCCGTTACAACCCTAGTTCCAATGGTCCAATCAGCCGCTGGTCAACAGATGTAAGCCGGGGTGAGATTTATAGGCACCCTCGTGCTGGGCGGTCGGGACGTCCGCCATGACTTCCGCGATCCTAGTGTGATTTATAGGAACCCTTCGCGGCGGCTTGTCGGAATTGTGTAGCATGTGTGTGGCTGCTACAAGTGTAAAAAGCAAGGGATGTACTTAATGAGGAAAAGATGAATAAGTATATTTACTTTTTCGTTAGGTACGCTTAAGCCATCCAGAAAAATTCTAAATATTCAGAATATTGTACAGACAACAACATATCAAGCTACTACAATCCGTCAAATTTCTTTATTTTATTTTCAACTTTATCGCTAAAGCCGTAATGGCTCAAGTTGAGTGGGAATATTTCACAGTTTCGGGTAGCTTGACCTGCTTTCTTCCGTACGTTTTCAGTCTTTTACAGACCCAATACATTACCCGCACACACACTGACGCGCGCCATTTAGCTATTTACGCTATCGGTTTTATGTTCGCAAACCGTTAAATTTTAATAGCAGGTACCTTCTTGTATGCTTTATTAACTTTAAAAATGTTAACCATAAAGAAAATGCTACTAAAACTCCTAGTATAGGAGTACTCCTAGTATATCCTACTGGCCTAGGCCTTCTTTTTGTTTTAGATGGGAAATCATCAAATGACCTCTCCCGCTCTGGGTGGAGCGGAAGAGCGTGCCAAAATTTTGCTGACTAGAACCCATCCATATTCCTTCACTTGCCTGTGCATCACGGCCAAGGTATAACCAACCTGCAACCCTGGCCCAAGAGGCATCGGTCCTCGTGGACCCTGTCACGATGTGCTGACATCTCTATGACGCGCGCGTGAAACACAACACTCCGTCGACCCGGGCCTGGTCCTTACCGGGTGGCGAGCTACACATCGTTCACCGCCCGCAAGCCCGCGCCTACGGGAGTTCGATTCTGTCTCCCGACCAGGACTTCTCACGCGCTCCGCCTCCTTCTTTTTCAGCATTACTGCTTCGCAAAAGGAGGTGACAGCCTGCCATGCATTCTCGCTCCGGACTATAGCCTGGACCAGGGTCGGATAAGAGAGATCCCCGCCGATCGGCGCCACGAGGACACGGTGGTGAGCCGGGCAGACCTCCAGCGTATGCTCCACCGTGTCCTCAGGGCGATTCACACAGTGGTGACACCCAGGCATTTCCTCCCGCCTTATACGGAACAGGAACCTCCCGAAGCAGCCATATCCGGTGAGGACTTGCGTCAGGCGGAATGTGAGGGCACCGTGGCGCCTCTCAAGCCATTCCTGAAAGAGAGGACTTACCGCCGCTATTGTGGCGTGCCCAGTATTGGGTCGCTCAATCGCACTCTTCATGTCGCCATCAGATCCCGCCTGAGCTCTGCCACCCGTACCTCGATTTCTCGCGGCAGCGGAGTTATGCCTATGTTTTTGCCTCCTCTCGCCACTCCCGCATGTGGGCGAGAGCTTTGGCCTCCAGATCCCATGGCGGCAATCCGGCAAGGAGGCTCGCCGCCTCAGCGGTGACGGTTGGTGGTCGGTTATTAAAGAGTAGACTTTAACTCTCTAAACTCACCTCAGTATTCTCAGTGCTTTTTTCTTATTATTGTTACCTAGCGTTAAGTTACGCCTATAATTGTGATAGTGATTAAACTGTTTTTCCGGTATCCACGACTTACAATTAGTACCTACCTCCAAAAATCTATCATTACATAGAAAGATGTAGTAATAGCGTACGGCCATAGGTCATAGCATTGGACCATAGTATAATGCTACAACATGTGTGAGTATTTTTTTGGCAATTATTAAAAAACTAAGAAGCTTAATTTTATTAATGGACGTTACTGTTGCAACAAAACCAATATTTTGAATGTTTAATTCATTGATAAAATATTAAACTAAGGTAGATATGTCACTAGTGCACTAAAAATGAAGCGTACAAAAGGAGGTAAGTCCTGTATCTCGCCTTAGTCACTCTCGATACACTCGTAAAAACAAACACTAACAGCGCAAACGACAAACACTAGCCATCTTTTTCTTCTCTATGCTTTAGATTGCGCTTGCGCCCCATCTCACTCACACTGTACCAATGTATGCCGAATAAAAATATGCATGTGTGCTGCTGCTGTGTTCGGTACATTTTTTTTGGTCAGTTTGTTAGAATATGTCGTATCTGTTTAATATTTTATCAATGGTTTAATTGTAAATCACACATTGTTGTAGACTTCACGTAAATGGTTTCAATGCATCTTTGAAAATCTACAAGGCCTTTAGTCGATTTTCCATTGTGATTGTATTCTCATTTCATTATCTGTCGCTGCAAAAATATTTTGGCAGCTGTTGTCTTTTGACATTTCGTGATTTGTAGTATCACTATCCTCTTTCTTAATAGTCTGTGCGTGATTTCGAACGTAGAAATTCAGTGTGGCCAACGTAGGCGATTTTTCGCCATTTAGGCTACTCAGAACGAGAATCGGCGACGAAAAAATCTAAAAGGCGACTGGTCGCAAATTAGGCTACTCAACTCGAGAGCTATTTTTTTTTTTGTATATAAGTACTACCTACTAGGCCAAGAGGCATGCGGCCATGCGTGTGGGTTTTGTTGGTATAATTTGATATTAAGATGGTCACCCTCTTCGTTTATGGTTAGTTTCTGGTGGGAATACCCTGAAATTTGTCTTAGCTATTAACCAAATTTAGAATACAGAGTTAAACGTAGGTATTCAGCGCGCACGTAATTATCTGTGTTATTTATACAGAAATTTCAGTTAGGTTTTCCATTTCCTGTGTCACTTTCACTTTGAACAACTTCTATGCAAGTAATTGTTGTGTGATTTCAAAGACATTTGTTTACATGCTGGTAGAAAAATGTACGTCACCGGTGGATGTTGCGCTGGCGCCAGTACTAGCACATCAACTACGACAACTACTACCGAAGACTGCGAAAGTCTTGTTGATGCCTTAGTATTACTAGGAGAAGACGAATCTGAATGATTCTATTTTTATTTTGTTTAAGTATTTAGTTTTTATGTTAAATGTGAATTAATTTCATTGAATTGTTTTAAAGGTGGCATAAGATTGTTTATCTGTGTATTTTATCTTATGTTTTAAAAATAAAGTGATAAAAACTATGAGTGCGAATTTGGCTGACATCCGACAATTAAAAATTTTGACAATCGATATTTCGATGAGTATATCGACTATATTGCATTTAGCTGGAGTGATAATGGCGCGTATTTCAATTCAAAAAGAGGGAATTGCATGATTTAATTCCCCCATCTCCTTTCCACCATCGGACGACCCGTCGTACGGCGAGTTTTCACCCTTACGTTGTTAACACTACTACGATCCGGACGAAGCGTTTCGCCTCCCCCTTTATACCGCGTACATCAAGGGACTGGAACAACTTGCCGGCGGCAGTGTTTCTGACGGACTACAATTTGAGTGTCTTCAAGGCTAGAGTGAATAGGCTCTTAAACAAGCGCGCTTTACCATCAACGATCGCATCGCTGCTTACCATCAGACGGGATTGCGGGCAAGCACTGGTTTATAATATTTAAAAAAAAAAATCGAATGTCGACCAAGTTCACACTAACTAAAAAACTACATTTTATTTAAACTTATTGATATTTCGGTGTTTGGGCTACTATAGGCTACTACAACTGGAATTGGGCGATATTAGGCTACTTCATGCATGAAAAACGGCGACATTAGGGCCAGCACCGTTGACAACACTGCGTAGAATTTCGCAGAGTTCCTAAGGTTTTCATAGTATTGATTTTGCCAAGCATTTAAAATTCAGAGCACAAAGGAGACGCCTAATATGAAACGAGTGTACATTTACAGAAATAGGTCTGAACAAAATGGAAAAGTTGTGGCTGTGGAAAACACGATGGAAGCACTAAAATCAGAAATATCAAAACACTTCGAAGAAAGTCAGGAAAACTTGAAATTGTATTCTTCAAATGGCTGTGAAATTGTAGATGTGAGAGTACTTAGGGACGAGGATAAGTTATATTTATGTGCTGAAGTCGTCGGAGATCCGAAAAAATGTGATAATAGAGAAAATGCAAAGCATAATTTGGGGTTAGGCGATTGCATTAAACCAGGCAAGGCTGTATCTGATTGGATAACTTTAAATGTTGGTGGCCAGTATTTTACTACATCTCGATCCACACTGTTAGCTAAAGAGCCTTTGTCAATGTTGGCACGAATGTTTGCTGATGACAATAATGTGTACTTAATGAACCCAAGTGCTACAGATTCTGTTGGAGCATTCCTGATAGACCGTAGCCCAGAGTACTTTGAGCCTATTCTGAATTATTTGAGGCACGGTGATGTGATATTAGATAAGCATGTCAACCCAAAAGGTGTCATGGAAGAGGCTGTGTTTTATGGTATGTTTATTTCAGTTATATTTATATTTGTTTTTCTCTTAAGAGAACATTTTGTGAGATAATACTAGTAGTTAAATATGGTAAAAGGTTGTTGCTTTAATACTATTCCTTACAAAAACATAATTCAAAAGATTTTACAAAGGGTGACACAATGGGTGGTCTTATCGCTAAGAGCGATCTTTTACAGACAACCTTTGGATGGAATAGTAAGGGGAAGGAGACAGAAATAATGTAGGTAGTCTACAGTGTACTATTTACATAGCTTATACAATTAATATGCATGTTAAGTGTATCATACTAGTCTAATAAATATATACAACTAATTAATAAACATCATGCAAAAGCAAATAAAAAAAAATACATGTTTAAAGAGAGAGGAAATGCTTTTCATGGTTTTAAAAGTGGACAGTGTATGAGCACGCCTTATAGACATGGGCAAATCATTCCATAGCCGAACTGCTTGTACAGTAAAGGATTTATCCTAAAAACTAGTGGACTGCATCAGCATGTCTAATATCAGGTTTTCCGTTGACATCAGATATCTATTATGTGTGTCATGAAGGAACTTGAATTGTTCTTTAATAATAATAATAATTACACATACATATAGCAAAAGGAATGTTTTTAATATTAAATTTATAAATATAAATATTTCGATGGATAACTTTATGTAATATTTTTGTCTACAAAATATTTTGTCTTTTTATGACATATGTTAGGGCCATCATTCCCTTTAACCCATTTGTTGCCACCAACGCACCATATGTGTTTAGCGAGATTTGAATGGCATGCCACCAACAACCCATTTGTGTTGAGTGCACTATGTAACCTTTTCTGCTATTACAACAAAATTAAAGAAATTTATTTAAATATTTGGCAACATTCACGGCTATAAACAGTTTTGAAATATAGAACCACTGTTGGTTTTTGGTTTGGGCTGTTATTCTTATCTCAGTAAAGAAAAAACGGTTGGCGCTTATAGTACAGTTTTGAATTGAGAGATAAAAGTAAGCAATATTCTTGATTTTATCATTTTTGTACACAGTATCATCATATACTTTGAAAATAAAATCACTTGCACACAAACCGTGCGTTCACTGGCATAGCAAAAAAATATTTTTTGGATAAGTTTATGCATAACCAAATCACAGCAAAATGTATCCATGTATTTTTTAAGATTTAGAGTTAAATTTACTAGTATGTAAGTAATTTACTAATTATGTACTAAAAATAGATTACGCATTTTTAGTAGGTAATCAGTAAATTACTTCCATGCTAAATACACACATCAAAAGTGTCTAGGGATCAACATATATTTTTGCAATAACTTTTCTCCTGATTGATATTAATTAAAATTTTCTTTAAGGATTCATCAAATAAAGTGTTTTCGTTTGTCACAGTAACGATAAACCAAGTCACCTTTGCATTAATAAAGAAATTTGCCATTTTCCTAATAAAGGGATATTTGACATTTGAACCACTAACACAAAAGTTCGAAAAAAAGACTGAAATAACAGTTTTCTCTAAAATTTTATTGGGTAACTTAAACAATTAATAATCCGTGTTTCTACCGCGAACACTAACAACACAAGAACATCGGTTTGGCATACTCAAAATGAGTTCATCCAAATCACGCTGTGGAATGGCCGCCCATGTTCGTTGCAACAACAAAAAAAGGTCTTCTTGCGACTGGATACCCTCCATATTCGGCAGAGCTCTTTTCTGTAGCATATCCCATGCATGCTCAATCGGGTTCAAGTCTGGCGACTGAGCAGGCCAGGGCAGGACATTGATGTTAGCTGCGGCGAGAGTCTGTCTTACAACTCTTGCGGTGTGCGGTCGTGCATTATCATGCATTAACTGAAATAAGGGACCGATTTGCACTTGTAGAGGAACGATGACGTCTGATACAATCGTTTCAGCATAAATTTGAGCGTTGAGGTTGCCTCTGATCCAAATCAACTCAGTTCTTCCGCCGATCCAAATACCCGCCCATACCATGATGGTTCCACCACTATAAGGATGGACTTCCTGGCAGGATTTTAATCGCTGTTGGCGTCCAGGGGTTCTCCAGTGTCGTATACGTCTTGTATCCGGTCTCATACCAAAACGAGACTCATCAGAAAAGCACACGAAACGCCATTGTTCTTCTGCCCAATTTCTGTGTTCAAGAGCCCATTGATATCGAATCCTACGATTGTGCATTGCTATAGGTGGTACCCGTAGCGGTCTTCGGGAATGAAGGTTCACTTCATGCAAGCGGTTTCTGACTGTTTGGTCGCTAATTAAGTTCCCTGAAGAGTGATGAAGCCTCACGGCTAACATCATGGCGGTTATTGTTGGAGCTCTTCGAGTTAAGATTTGAATGTATCGGTCTTGTCTCCGTGTGGTGCAGCGATACCGTCCTCCATGGCGCTCAGCCACGGTACCAGTGCTTCGGTAACGTGTCCAAAGTCGACTGATAACACTCTGACTTGTATTCAGAGCTAAAGCCACAGTACGTTGCCGGGAACCAGCTTCTATCATTCCCACGGCTCTGAGCATTTCTTCCCTGCTTAAATGACGTCGCCGCTCCATAATAACGTTGGTTTTAATCAGTAGTAGGGAAACAGTAGCACTAATAATGTCTTCAATGCGTTGTATGTTTTTATAGGGAAAATATTGACAGCTGATTTTCATCTTTTACTCGAATTTGATTCACAGTTCCTGATTCAAATTATGAAATGCACCAAAAAGGATCCATATAAATTTATAAAATCATAAATTTATTACAAAGCCACATCTCAATCTCAAGAAATCCGCATAAAAATGCTTGATCCCTAGACACTTTTGATGTGTGTATTATGCAACAATATCAGCCATATTTGATAAATGTAAGACTGAATCCACAGGATTTTTAATATACTGTTGAAGAACATGTTGCATAATACCGTCCAAGCGTCAATACATTCAACATCCCTGGCTGTGCCACAACACCCAGAACCTCCAACTTCCGAATCCAGTCCATTATAGCCAAACGGAAAATTCTTAGTGCAGAGTACACACATAGTGTCTAATGCTGATACCTAAATTGGTAATTTTATATCACTGAAACACATCCTTTCATCTCAAGACATTTATTCCCAACTACATCATGTTTTGAACATGAAAATAAAGTCTTTCTGTGACAGATTGTACAAGTCACGGACAGTAACTTTCTACGGGAACCAACCTCCAACATAGCCTACTTCTAAAGGTGTTGGTCCTTCTACTTGGTAGCATTCCACACTATGCTTGGTTAATTATATAATGTTCATGAATAGAATAGAATACTCTTCTCTTTATTATGTGTAACACAAGTCTCGAACTTACTTTGGGGCTAGCTCAATCTGTGTGATTTTTCCGTATATATTTATTTATTTATTTTTATATTATGTACACCATATATGTTGATTACAGAATATAAATATAAAGATTTTACCAAGGGTGACACAATGGGCGGTCTTATCGCTAAGAGCGATCTTTTACAGACAACCACTAACTAAAACTAAATCTAGACATTAAATCTGATTCCAGGTATAGACTCGATGATACCACAATTAAACCTTCTAATTGAGGAGTCACAGAGCAGTTGTGGCATCAACCATGCTCTAACACGGATGGATGTTGTGCGGTCCATTATAATGACCCCTAATACTTGGAAGTTAAGGTTCCAAGGTGTCAACCTGTCTGGAGCTGACCTTAATAGGTTGGATCTTCGGTTCATAAATTTTAAGGTATGTTTAACAATATGTTATTGTTTTAGATGTAAAGGTGTATCTTTATTTATTTTATCTACTCTCATATCAAAAAATTAAAAATATAAAACCAAAAAGGAGTTTATATTGACGTACTTTACCAATAGTATATCGAAAGGAAATTAAAAAATTAAATTATAACATTCTCTAACAAAATAATGTTATAATAATTTTTTTTTCAGTACGGCACAAACCATGGACAGCCATTGATATAATATTAAACTAAGGTAGATAAGTCACTAGCGCATTGAACTTGAATCGTACAAAATATCTTATCTGTTTAATATTATATCAATGTTTTTTTTTTGGTTTCATTCTTTCCGTTCATTTGAACGGAAAAGGCAAAGGCATAGTACGCCATACAGTCTTCTTCTAGTCTTCAGTATGTTTTTTCTTGAGTTTTATATACTAGCTTAACTTAAACTAAACTATCTAATTTCATTTCCCGCGTGAGGCGCAGGCGCTGTGACGCAGGGTGCATAAGTGTTAACATTTTGTATATTACAATTATGAAACTGAATAAATGGAATTGTGTTGCGTTGGCATTAGACGCACTGAGATTAGATAAAGTAGTGTATGAAACTGTACATAATTAGGTATTACACACTTGTGTGATACTATTAAAAAACTCGCTTCGCTCGTTTTTTAAACTCACACTCGTGCTTAATACCCCTCATTATGTATCAGTATCATAAACTACTATTATGTGTACATAATGTATTCATAATTCATTAAGAAGCAAAATATAACTTTCGAGTAAAAGGCATTGAGAGTTGAGACCTTTTGGAAAAATTCATACTATTACATATAGCTAATCAATACATAGTATAAAACAAAGTCGCTTTCGCTGTATGTCCGTATGTATGCTTAGATCTTTAAAACTACGCAACGGATTTTGACGCGGTTTTTTTTAATAGATAGAGTGATTCTTAAGGAAGGTTTGTATGTATAATAAATGCATAATATAGTAGAGAAACACTGAGAAATCTAAAAAGCGTGATAAAACCGAACTCCACGCGGGCGAAGCCGCGGGCGAAAAGCTAGTATAATATAATAGTGTATGAAAACAAGAAGAGGAAGAAAAACATGTAGTATGTATTTTTGTTAAAGATTTGTGTGGTTGCATGTAAGTTAGTGTAACTAGCAAAAATACATTAAAACTAGAGACATAATTTTTAAAAATGGTGAAATAGAGATCACTCCCCCATAATCGGCGAACACATTTTTGACAAATGATTGCAACTAGTTGGGATCGTTTGGACCGAACGGACCAATGGGCGGGCCGAATGATCCCAACTGATGCCAACTAGTCGCAATCATTTGTCAAAAATGTGTTCGCCGATTAGGGAGCAGTCTACTTATGCAAATATAACTATCCTTTCCAGACAGTATTTAATTTTAAAACTGTTGCTAATTCCTACATTAGGTTTTTTTATTCATTGTTGTTATAAATAAATATTATTTGATCAACCTAGCATAAATGCTTTTTTTTTTTACTTAGATTTTATTTATTACAAGGTATACTATTCCACAAATTACTACTACTATTCAACAAAAAAATAGAAGTATGTAGTTAACAGCCACACGATTTCCTGCTTTTTACTTATAAGCTGTGAGGAAAATACATAAAACACACATTAGAATTGTCACTGCTGTACTAAATGCATAAATTAAAATAATACACTATTTTAAATCTTTTGTATAAAATTCTCCTGTCACAGTGTTTGTCCTCGAACTCCTACAAAACGGCTGAATCAATTTTAACGAAATTTCGTATATACATTCGAGATCCTTTTTCGTATATATAAATATTCGAGTCCTGAGAATCGGTTTTATCTATTTTTTATATCCATAAGTAGAACTACTTACGCAGGTGAAACCGCGGGGCGCAGCTAGTATAGCTATGTATATACTTATATATATTTCTCAGAACCAAATACATAAGTTATATGCAATCATATAATAAAATGAAACAAAATAAACATTTATTTTAATATTTCTGTGTTCGCAGTATGCTTGCCTGTCGCGTTGCAACTTGAATGGTGCCAACTTATCATATTGCTGCTTGGAGCGAGCTGACTTATCACATGCGAACTTAGAGGGAGCCCAACTGCTCGGTGTTAAAGCTTTATGTGCCAATATGGAAGGTAAGTTGGGCAACATTAGGAACACCTAACTCACTAGTTGCTGAACTATTGAATCTAACAGTGGTAGTGAAAACTGACAGCCTTCGTGGCGTCATCATCATCAGTCTCTACTCGTCCACTGCTGGACATAGGCCTCCTTCATGGCACGCCAACAAGCTCGATCCTGAGCAGTTTTCCGCCAGCCACTACCAGCCACCTTTTTGATGTCGTCGCTCCATCTCGCCAAGGCCTACGCTACGTTTGCCGAGACGCGGTCTCCACTCGAGGACTCGTTTACCCCAACGGTTGTCGGTCCTGCGGCATATGTGACCAGCCCATTGCCAGTTCAGCTTGCTAATCCTCTCAGCTATGTCGGTGACTCTGGTCCTCTCTCGGATCACCTCATTTCTGATGCGGTCCTTCAGAGAGACACCCAACATGACCCCTTCCATAGCTCGCTGAGCGGCTTTAAATTTATGGACTAGTCTGACCGTTAGTGTACACGTCTTGGCTCCGTAAGTCATGACGGGTAGGACGCACTGGTTGAAGATTTTAGTGTTCAAACATTGTCCTGTCTCCGTGGCGTAGCAGTAGCGAACACGGCCGCTGCGCAAGGAGGCGTGGGTTCGATCCCCGCACAGTGCAAATATTTGTATGCATTAATATGAATATTTAAATTTTAGAAAGCAGGTTAAGCCGTTGATCCCGGTTGCCATACGAATATCTAATGGCATGGAGTATGCGAGGGAATTGCATGATTTAATTCCCCCATCTCCGTTCCACCATCGGACGACCCGTCGTACGGCGAGTTTCCACCCTTACGTAGTTAACACTACTACGATCCGGACGAAGCGTTTCGCCTTCTCCTTTATACCAAGTACATCAAGGGACTGGAACAACTTGCCGGCGGCGGTGTTTCCGTCGGACTACAATTTAAGTGTCTTCAAGGCTAGAGTGAATAGGCTCTTAATAAACTAGCGCGCTTTACCATCAACGACCCCATAAAAAAAAAAGAATTGACAGGGCTAAATTAATATTTTATGTTGTGCCCTTTTCTTAATGAGTTTTTTTTTTTTTATAAATATAAACTAGTGCTTGACCGTATAGCGCGCTAGTTTATTAAGAGCCTATTCACTAAAAAAAAGCGACTGAATGGGAAGGAAGACGGCAGTTGAGCAAGGTGATGCAAAGTCAAACCCAACAATACGACCAACGATGCTGCGCCAGAGGGAAATTGATCTGGATACCCTCCACGACCAAACTCCCGATACAACAATATTTGGCGCATCGTACCCGGCACTCATCGCAACAGCAACACATTGCTCAGACCCGTCCTCCGTACGGCTTTACATCATGCCGGAACACGACGAATCGCTTGGCGGCAAGACTGTCTGGTGGGTGGTAACTTCTGCCGGCAACCGATGTTATGGCCTACCACGGGATAGATAGAAAGAATACCACCAAACTTAAATTTTGTTTAGACTCTGAACAAGGGAATCGGCGCCATATTGTTCGATTGAATCTTTATTTATTCAAATAGTATAATTCTTAATTGAATTGTGTACAGTGTAATTATGAATTTTCAAACAATCATTTGTCACTTTATTATTATACTGGCTGTTGCCCGCTTGGACTTCAGTTTACAGCGCACGGTGGTTCCCGTGAATTAAAAAGAGCTCAGTTGATATAAAATAAGCGCCTGTTAAAACAATGGGAGCAATATGTAGTACGTTCGCGTTAGCTCCCGTTTTCGCAACATTTTTTGTTACTGCTCTGCTCCTGTTGGTCATAGCGGGATGTTATATAGACTATCTCCTTTCCTAGACTCTAGACTATCTGTGTACTGAATATCATTACAATCGGTTCAGTAGTTTTGGCGTGAAAGCCGGACAGACAGACAGACAGAGACACTTTCGCATTTATAATATTAGTATGGATTAAGGTTGCTTGGAATAGATTGCATTAGCGATAAGGCCGCCCATTGTATATTTTGTTGAATGTATTATTTTTTATGATGTACGGACGACAGCAGGTTAAGCTAATAGACTGTCAAATATTCCCAATCAATTTTGAACCTTAATACTTTAGAGATATAGTTGAATATATAATAAAGAAATCTGACAGATTGTAGTAGCTTGATGTGCTGTCGTCTGAACATATTATAAATGTCGTCTGTATGTATTATAAGTAAATAAAAATATTATTGTTGATTACAGGTGCCAATTTGAAAGGTTGCAACATGGATGATCCAACAGGATCAAGAGCCTTGATGGAAGGTGTCAACTTAAAAGGTAAATTAATAAGTTCAGCAGTGCGTCAAGTACAGACGACAGTACATACATCAGGCTACTACAATCTCAGATATTCCCAATTAACGGGAATATCTGACAGTTTGGGGTAACTTGACCTGCTGTCGTCCGTACATCGAAGCATAACTTGTTGATTGGAGATTCTGTCTGAAGCTGTTGCCTTGATGGAAGGTGTCAACTTAAAAGGTAAATTAATAAGTTCAGCAGTGCGTCAAGTACAGACGACAGTACATCAGGCTACTACAATCTCAGATATTCCCAATTAACGGGAATATCTGACAGTTTGGGGTAACTTGACCTGCTGTCGTCCGTACATCGAAGCATAACTTGTTGATTGGAGATTCTGTCTGAAGCTGTTGAAAATTATCATCAGTTATTTAAAAAAAAACCTTTTACCACGAAGGTATTGCATTTTTCTATGAAATAGCTGGGTTTGTTTTTATAATCAACCAAACGTATAATTTTAGTTATGTTACATGATTCGTTTTGTTTACAGTCAGGTGTTTTTTAACTAAATAGACAGCTGTACCTCTGGGGAGTTTGTTACTCTACTTCTTCCCAGCAAAAGAATTAGGAAGTGGCGAAGGGCGGGTGTTTTGGGGGACAGTCCTATGTAAAAAGTGCTGATTCTCAGCTACTTTATTTGAATAAATAGATTTTGATCCCCAGCCATATCAGGTAAACTGCTGTTAAGTTTTTCCATTAGTCCGGATTTATATTGACCCTAGTTCCTGGCAATACTCTCACTTACTTGAGGTTTTTAACATAACCAACCAAATAGTACGGACGACAGCAGGTCAAACTACCCGAAACCGTCAAATATTCTCAGCTTTAAAGCTTTAGCCATAAAGTTTAAAACCTAATAAAGAGCTGGTGAAGCCGTACGGAGGACGGGTCTGAGAAGGTGTGTTGCGATGTGTGCCGGGTACGATGCGCCAAATGTTGTTGTGTCGGGAGTTTGGTCGTGGTTACATTAAAAAAAAATCCTTTTTGTAGGTGCAAACTTAGAGGGTAGCAACATGACGGGCGTGAACTTGAGGGTGGCAACACTGAAGAATGCCAACCTACAGAACTGTGATCTAAGGGCTGCGGTCCTTGCTGGAGCTGATTTAGAGGTAAATAAAATAGTTTTTACTATCTACAATGCAATAAAGCAATTAACTTAAGATTTAGGAAAGTTACTTGAATTGTAATATGCAGTTCAATGTATGCACTATATTATTCGAGTACGCTGCACTAAATATATTGTTACAGGCTAGGGGTATTAAAATGTAGATTAATAGTTACGAAGTTTATTGACGACGAGAGTACAGACGTTAGTAGGCAATGACAAGTAGAATGTTGCTGACGTTGCATCGAAGTCTTCCCTTACGTCCACGAAGTCCGTGTCGTAAACACACAATAACACTACAGATGTTACTTCACGTAGTACACAACGTTCTCGTTACAGTTGTCGCAGTAGGTATTTTCATAGATCGCTTCTTAACTGTCGCTTGTTTTCGTATCGCTCGTCGAATGCAGACTGACTCTGCGCCTTTTTTTTTATAAGGCATCTCGTAGTTGATCTTGAGAGGTCTGGATTACTTAACCGGACTATCCTGTGGCTGCCTTAAGTGAATTTAAAGCCTCCAGCCAGGGCTACTAAAAGCTAAGCGACTACACGTTAAGGGGACCCCCTCCGGGGTACGAACCTCGGCTTAGGGTGTCGCTAGAAGAACAGCAAGGGACGGCTGGATCGAATTCTTATTTTTATTTCGGTTTGATAACCGCGGCGTTTCCTAGTACTAGCTCTGAGAAGAAACGGCCGAAACAAACTCAGAGGTCATAGTCGGGAATTTATATTTACTGGCTCAACTGCGGCGCGGGCTGGCCTTCATCGGACAAGACTGACTCTGCGCCGGCGTCACGGCGCTATATATAGGTTAGCTGATCGAACATTCCAGATTCGTCTAGACGTAATAATAATAGCGCATAACTTCGAGTACCTACATTCAGTAGGTACCTACGGTAATTCACCGGAGATGAGTTTCTGGAAATTTAGATGTTGACACTTTGTTGACAAAATTGTTTGTATCTGTACCATTCGATAGGCCCCCCTAGGTCTAGTAATGCGTTTTTATATTGTTCCTCTGTAATACCTAGGACTCGAGATATAGTGCTTAAAAGTTATGTACTGCATGTCACGCAAAATTGAACCTTAAGCCATCGACAAAAGGTGCATTCGTAACAATATGAAATGAAAGTTGTTTTTTCTGCCAATTCGAAACTCTAGCGTCTCTGGAACTAAAATTGACATTATATTGAAGATGCCAGTCGTTTTACTTTGGTACATATGTAGGTGGTCCCAAAATGAATTGGCCTAACTATGAAGGATATGAAACGAAACCAATTTTATTTTTCAATATAATCACCGTGAATGCTATCACACTTCTGACATTTGTGACATCTTTATAAAAATAACCACAATTTTTATCCTCAAAATGACCGAAGACGGTCGCCTGCAACTCTTCGTCGTTTGACAATCTTGTTCCTCTTAAGTCCCGCTTTAATTGTGGAAATAAATAATAGTCGGACGGGGCCATGTCTGGACTGGACTGTAAGGTGGATATTCCACTTCTGTGAACCCGCATTGTCGAACTGCATCCTTCGAAACACCAGCAGTATGAACTACGGTGTTGGCATTCAGCAACAAGTCACCTTTATAGTGCCTCTTCCTTTTTACCTTTATCTTGTCTCGTAATTTATATTTTAAAGAAGCATAATATTTGCCGTTCACGACTACATTACGTTCTTTAAAATTCACCACCAAAATGCCTTCAAAATTCCGAAAGATTGCACATCAGCTTTTACTCGATTGTTGCACCTTTGCCTTTCTAGTAGGCTTTTCACCCTTATAACGCCATTCCATTGACTCGCGCTTCTTTTGTGGGTCATAATACAATATCATAGTTTCATCAATAGTCACTAGCCGCTCGATCCCAGTCTTATTTTCGCCACAAGATCCAATAATTTCGAAAGGCAGCGCTCTCTTTCCTGTGTCAGTACCGCTGATAGATGTTTCGGTACTCTTCTTGCATTCACTTTATTCATGTGAAGATGTTCATGCATCGCACGATAATCGGTAGGTACCTACTTTTAGAGTTTCAATTCCTCAAAATTCAGTGTTCTCAAATTGAGTTGGAGTGAGCACTTCCACAGGTCGACCGTCGAAGCCAATGTCTTCGACGGTTGCTCTCCTGAGGCGAAATTTTTTCATCCAATTTTTCACGGTGGCTAAGTCTTCATGCAATCGTTCTTTTATTTGGGCAAAGGATCATCATCATCATCTCAGCGTTTATCCCGGTTGCATCCGCGGCTTTCGCGTTGGAGCCCGGGGTCCGCTTTCTTACTTAATTTCCTCCATTTCGCGCGATCTTTAGCATCCTGTGGTGTGAGATTGTTGGCACGCATGGCATCTCTTACAACGTCAAGCCAACACTTCTTTGGTCTACCCCGCTTGCTCCGGCCCGGCGGAGGCGCGATGGCAAGACATTTGTGACCCACGTAACATACCGGTTTTCGTAAGACATGACCGTACCAACGTAGGCGACCCTCCTGCAGTTTGTCCGCTATGTCACGGACATGAAGACTGCCACGGATGCGGGAGTTCCTGATGCGGTCCTTCCGCGTAACTCCACACATCCACCGCAGCATATTTATCTCCGTGACACGCAGCTCCTGCTTGTGTCGCTCAAGCACAGGCCACGCCTCACTGCCATAGAGGAGAACAGGTCTAATGATGGTCTTATAGACCTGCCCCTTAAGCTTAACTGGTATTTTGGGGTCACAAATGACACCCGTCACCTCACGCCATTTTGCCCAAGCTGCGGAAATACGTGCCCTGACATCGCAATCAATGTCGCCGGACGCGTGGAGTACAGACTCCAAGTATTTAAACTGGTCTGTGCACTCGACCTTGTCACCGCCTATGCGCACAGACATGGGGACTGTTGTGTTGCTAGCCATATACACGGTCTTCGCCACATTGAGTTTCAGACCTCCGTTCTCGAGCGAGTCCTTCCACATATTCACACGCCGCACCAGCCGATTCCTGCCCGCGTCCGCCAGCGCGATATCGTCAGCATACATAAGCAACCAAGGAGATTGCTCATGTGAATCCCTGATGCTATCCGACAAAACGTTTAATATCACGCTGAACAGAAACGGACTAAGGACGGAACCTTGGTGAACTCCGACGGTGACGGGGAAGGGTTTAGTGTCACCAACAGCGGTCCTAACAACGGAATCGGAATTGAGGTACATATCTCGAATTATGTCAACATAGGCTTCTGGTCCCCTTTGGACCTCAGTGCCCACCAGATCACCCCCAGAGGGACACAGTCGAAGGCCTTCTGCATATCAAGAAAGAGCATATGCAGAGGCGTGTTCTTCGATCTGTATCTCTCCATGGCGATCCTTAGTGCAAAGATAGGATCCATGGTTCCGTACCCTGGACGAAACCCATATTGACACTCCGAGACAGCACACTCCTGTCGGATCCGGGAGTCTATAATCCTCTTAAAGATCTTCATGGTGTGGGACATGACCTTTATACCGCGATAGTTGCCACACTCCTGAACTGAGGCCTTGCCTTTGAAGACTGGAGTAATAATACTCAGCCCCCATTGGCTCGGGATTTTGCCGGTCAGGAGCACGCGGTTCAGAAAGCTAGTTAGCATGCCCACACCGCGAGGACCCATCGCCTTCCAGGCCTCAATGGGGACTCCATCGGCTCCGACAGCTTTCCGATTCGCCATGCGACGAAGAGCCGTATGGACTTCCTCAGGCGTTATCGGGGGCACTAATCCAAGATTTGGAGGGAGTTCCGGTGTCTGCACCTCTTGGTGCTGCTTATTCAGCAGCTCGTGGAAGTACGAGCGCCATCTCTCCTTCACCACGAGGTCTTCGCATAGCAGGTTGCCAGCAGGGTCTTTTACACAGCGGCACTTGGATATATCCTGTGCCGCTTTGACCCTAGAACGTGCCAACTTGTAAATGAGCTTTTGCCCCTCAGACGATTCCAACTTCTCGTAGATCGATTGCAAGTGGTCTCGTCTGGCTCTGGCTACAGCTCTCTTAGTGGCACGCTTGGCAACTTTGTATGCGTCGCGATCTTCAGGGGATCCGGTCGCTTGCCACGTTTTGAAGAGGGCTTTCTTCACCTTAGTCTCCCTCTGGACTGTGTCGTTCCACCACCAAGTCTCCTTGTCACGTTTGCGGCCGCCCTTGGAGACGCCGAGCACTACCCGCGCCGCCCCAGTAATAGCTGCCTGGATCCTGTTCCAGTGTTCTTGAACAGGCTCCCCATCGGTACCGGCGCACTTGTCACCAATAACCGACGCGAAATCCTGGGACCTGTTTTTATCCAGCAGCCACCACCGGATCTGGCGCGGGCGGTGCTCAACACGTCTGCGTTGAGCCTTTACGCAGAGATCCATGACAAGGAGACAGTGTTGTGCAGTGAGACTCTCACCGGGTATGACTTTGCAGTTGGCTACTTTGCCGATGTGGTGCCTCCTAGTTAGTAGAAAGTCGATCTGGGTAGCACTTCGTCCGCTCCGGTGGGTGACAAGGTGCTCCGGTTTCTTTTTGAAGTAGGTGTTCACGATTGCAAGGTCAGCGGCCGCACACGTTCGGAGAATGTTGTCCCCTTCCGCGTTGCGGCTACCATACCCATAGCCACCGTGAACACGCTCAAACCCGTCACACTTCTCTCCCACATGACCGTTCAAATCACCACCCAGAACGACTCCCTGGGATAACGGGATCCCGCGAAGCAATCCTTCGAGCTGGCTCCAGAACAACGTCCTTTCGGCGTCACCGCACCCGGCCTGCGGAGCGTAGGCACTTATCAAGTGGGTTATTACTCCATTGACAAGCACCCGCACCGAGATTAGCCGATCACTGATGCGATTCACCTCCAAGACGTCATCCTGGAGCTCGTCAGACAACACCACGGCGACCCCATTTCTCCCACTAGGTGCACCTGTGTAGATCAGCTTGTAGCCATTCCCAATAAGCCGGGATCTGCTGCCTTTCCACCGAGTCTCCTGCAGGAACGCCACGGCTACCTTCCGCCTATGGAGAGTCTCGGCCAGTTCTCTCGCGCGTCCAGTTAGCGTGCCAACGTTCCACGATGCGAAACGGATTTTCTTGCTTTGGGCTCGCTTCTTCAGCCGTGTCCGCCTCTGACACGGTAGCCCTAGCCCACAGGTCACAGGAGTCGGGCGAGGCTCCTGCGCGCCGTTTTGCGGCAGCGCCCTAGCCGTGACTTGTGCTCTTATACTTCTGTCCATTGTCGATTGGCTTATTTGGCTAATTATAAGTGCGACTGCCGTCTGACCACTAAACCCCGAAGGGAAAGCCGGCGTCAGCGCCCCGTTCGTTAGTCAGCAGGTGCAACGTCTGGCAGGTGGGGTTGACTTGGGTCCCAAAGATGGTGGTGGGACCCCAGAGCACCCAAATTTGGGCAAAGGATAAACCTTCTTTAAACAGGAACTTTATGACACTGCGATATGTACTCAGTTTTAGATATTTCGAAAAAATACGATTTCTCGTTATTTAAATGCCTGCTATACTAAGATTAAGCATTTCATGTCGATGCGTGTTTCTTATATTACGTACACTATAAACGTAGTATTTAATGCATTAAAACATGTAGCGACATGTAGCTTAGAACTAGGTATATCAGGCCAGTTCACTATGGAACCGACTACGTGCGTGTCAGGTGATTTAGCGTATACATCTAAGTATTATTACATTTTTATCGTGAGAGTATTCGCAATTCGTAAAACTCGCTATCAAAAATGGCGAATATTAAATGTCACTGATTGTATGAAGTCCAGCGTACGGATTAGTTATAGGTTAGTTAAAGTTATGGCACTTGTGAGTTCGTACGGCCCACCTACACACACGTTTTTCTTGCCATGAATACCTAAGTACTATTTATTCGTTAAACGTACATCTTATTCAAACTAATTTTAGTTTACAACATTATTTTTTGTTTATGCGAAACCTAAAACACGTGTCCCGTATTTTTTTTTTTTTTAAGTAAAGAATCTATGTACAAAATTTCAAAAAGATATCATGAAAAACCACAAAGTTATGAGCTTGTTCTCCTACTTGGTTGTTCTAACAAAAATATGGTCCACGCTCCGTTCAGGCGGGCGAGCCGGGGGCATTGACCTGTGGCGTCAGCTGACGCGGGCATGCGCCCGAGTAAAATGCGTAACGCGCTCAGTAACCACACCGCAACAACTTTTAAATGTATTTGTGAAAAAATATAACATGGTGTACAAATGATTGGAATCGATTCAGTTGCTTATTCTGAACAAACTATATTCAGGTTTCGCATAAACATAAAATAACGTTGTATACATATTTATCTTCTGTCGTTCTGCAGAACGCAAACGTTTCTATCTCGCAGGAATGTCGGAATAAAATGTCTATGTATGTTAATCCTGGTTATGAACCACTTGTGTGCCAAACTGCATCGAAATTCGTTCAATAGTGTTACGGGCTAGGGGTACTAAAACGCCGGTTAAGGGTTACGAAGTTTATTAGCAACGAAGGTACAGTCGATTGTAGGCAATGACAAGTAGAATGTCGCTGACGTTGCACCGAAGTCTTCCCTTATGTCCACGAAGTCCGTGTTGTAAACACACAATAACGCTACAGATGTTACTTCACGTAGTACTCGAAGTTCTCGTTATAATTGTCGCAGTAGGTCTTCTTTAAGATCGCTTCTTAACTGTCGCTGTTTTCGTATCGCTAGTCGAATGTAGACTGATTCTGCGCCGGCGTCGCGGCGCTATATATAGCCCAGCTGATCGAACATTCCAGATTCCTCTAGACGTAATAATAATAGCACATAACTTCGAGGTCACTCGGAAGTACACGGTAATTCCCGGAAACGGGTTTCTAGAAATTTCGATGTCGACACTTTCTTGACAAAACTGTTGAGACCTGTACCATTCGATAGGCCGTCCTAAGTCTAGCAATGCGTTTTATTATTGTACCAATGGGTATTATTGTACCCATTTGGCTTGAAATTTCGGACTCTTTCCTTTTCTCCTTATGGGATTATGTAACCGTACCAAATTTTCCTCTTCAAATCCGGGTACGTTAGCTTTGCGGTCGTATCGGATCTTTATTTTGTCACTGGTTTTGAGACCATTATCTCTCACTAACTCATGTATTCCATCTAGTTTACGCCGTAGGTCGGCCACATAGTCGACGGCTAGGATGGGAGTATCGGGGGGTGTTCCGGTTAGTGCATATAAGGGTAGTCTAATTTCTCGGCCGAAGTTGACTTTCGCCGGTGTGCAATTTGTGCTATCATGTGTTGCAGAGCGGTATGGCATTAGGAAGAGTGGAATGTATTGGTCCCAATCCCTCTGGTGTTCTTCCACTACTTTGGCCAAATGATTCTCTAGCGTCTGGTTGAATCTTTCGACCGTTCCATCTGACTGAGGGTGATATGGTGTTGTACGAGTCTTATGTATCCCCAGTAGTTGGCAAACCTCTTGAAATAGTGAAGACTCAAAGTTTCTACCCTGGTCAGAGTGTAACTCCAGGGGAACGCCAAATCGACAGAACACCTCGTGAACTAGTTTTTTGGCGACTGTATGAGCTTCTTGGTTAGGTACTGCAAAAGCTTCTGGCCATTTGCTGAAATAGTCTTGCATGACGATGATATACCTATTCCCTTCTTCAGTAACAGGGAATGGCCCAGCTATATCGACAGCAACTCTTTCCCATGGTGCACCAACATTGTACACTTTCAGCTGACCTCTGGCTCTCGTTTGCGGTTCCTTTACTGAGGAGCAAGCTACGCATGCAAACCTCTTGAAATAGTGAAGACTCAAAGTTTCTACCCTGGTCAGAGTGTAACTCCAGGGGAACGCCAAATCGACAGAACACCTCGTGAACTAGTTTTTTGGCGACTGTATGAGCTTCTTGGTTAGGTACTGCAAAAGCTTCTGGCCATTTGCTGAAATAGTCTTGCATGACGATGATATACCTATTCCCTTCTTCAGTAACAGGGAATGGCCCAGCTATATCGACAGCAACTCTTTTCCATGGTGCACCAACATTGTACACTTTCAGCCGACCTCTGGCTCTCGTTTGCGGTCCCTTTACTGAGGAGCAAGCTACGCATTTTCTACACCAGTCCTTTACGTCTTCGCGGCAATGCACCCAATAGAATCTTTTCCTCACCTTCTCCAGGGTTTTCTTTACTCCTAGATGTCCTCCGGATACTCCGTCGTGCACCTGTCTTAGCACTGACGCGACTTTATCGCAAGGGACAACTATCTGTAAGGTGACCTCCTGTCCACTGGGTGATTCCCATTTCCTCTTGAGAACTCCATTATCAATTATCAGGCTATCCCATTGAGCCCAGTAACTTTTTGCTGTTGGGCTAAGCGCTGATATTTCACTCCAAATGGGTATTTGGCCACGTTTCTTCCATTCAATTACTGTCTTCAAGTCACTATCTTCCTTCTGTGCATCATCCAATGATTGATTATCCCAGTCTTCATCCAAAGCGTTCACCTGGATAATCCATACGTTCTCTTCCTGTTTGTCACAATGTCGGCCCTTACTTCCTGAAGTAACCTGGCGACGGCGGTCCTTTTGTCTTGCCTTTTTCTCGAGGCGCTTCTTCTTACGGGCCTCGCCCTCGACTTCCTTGTCCCGGCTTCCGTCTGCCTCACTCCACGACCTTCCGCGCGACCGCTCGCGCTCGTGTTCTCGCTTGCCGGGACGTTCGCGTTCCCGGTCTCGGTCTCGCTCCCGGTCCTTGACGCGTTCCTGCTCTCGTTCAGCGGGTCGCTCGCGGTGCCCGCTCCGATCGCTCCGCTCGCGCCACTCGACTCGCTCGCACGGGCGCTCGGGCTTGATCTTCGCATCGCGCTTGCGCCACTCCATCACCGCGGCCTCCTCACGTGACCAAGAAGTTCTTCTTCCCTTAGCCTTCCTGGGACAATCAATTCGAATGTGCCCCTTTTCGCCGCACTCGTAGAAGTTGGCCCTCGTCGGGCTTTTATTCGTGCGGTCACTTCTCGAATACGGTCGTGTTGTGGGCCATCTTGACGTACAGCTTCCACCTCCAGAGCATGCGTTAAAGCTGCCTTCAGGGTCTGATGGTGACCCAGACGTACTGCAGCCCTGACTTCTGCATCTCGAATCCCATCGGTAAATAATCGTAGAGCAGTAGCGCCAATCAATCCCGGTGTTGATACATACGCCTTCCGAACCATACGTTCTATTTCCGTGGCCCATTGTTGCAAATCCTCGCTGCTCTTCTGTGTGCGTTCGCGGAGTTGAGCCCTGTAGACATGTT
Organism: Sesamia nonagrioides; assembly: GCA_017933935.1. Lineage (NCBI taxonomy): Eukaryota > Metazoa > Arthropoda > Insecta > Lepidoptera > Noctuidae > Sesamia > Sesamia nonagrioides. The sequence continues at coordinate 972,300 of JADWQK010001917.1, forward strand.
CCAGGGGCCCTAGTCTGCTATTACAATAGTGTCAGAATAGCTGATCAGTGATCTCATAATGATCGATTTTGACAAGTTTCGTAATCTACTAACTGAAATGCGTCATTATGACTTTCCAGTGGTCAATCACTGACACTGCACTCCATATTAATAAATGTTCAAATTGAGTATTGGTTTTTAGAAAATTATTTCTATTAACGGATTTTATAATAATGGCAATACGGCAATGTCATTCTATCACCATTCCATTACAAGATGACTAAGATAATAGATCGATTATTATGAATTTAGCAGATTACGAACTTTTAAGCACAATGACAATGGAATCGTGTTGGAATGACAAATTTATAAAAAATAGCAGACTAGGGGCCCAGGTGTTTCTCTCCATATCTAATCTCCAACGCTTCTACCAGACAGGCTAGGGTATTGCAATCGCCGGAAATATTCTCGAGGATTCGTACGGCATCACCACGCAAAGCAAGCATAAGGGCCGTTAGAGCTTGATCGTCGTCCCAGTTGTTGCCTTTTGCGACTTTTTCAAACTGTAGACGGAAGGCCACCCATGACGTTGTTCCATCAAAATGAGGTACCTTGAAAGTCGGCAAAGCACTGGGTACCGGTACCACACCTTTAATAACGCCTTTTTGTACCTTCTGCAAAAATTCTACTTCCTTCCCAAACTCCATGATGGTACTGTTTAATTTCTCCATACGCGCATCTTCTTTGTCTATGCGCGTATCTTGCTGGTCCATACGCGTATCTTGTTTGTCTATGCGCGTGTCTTGCTGGTCCAGACGGGCATCTTGTTGAGCTGTTTTTATTCTAAGTTCATTGACCTCTTCTTTGGTCTTTTTCCACTTTTCATTTAATTGTAATATCAGTTGCTGGGATTCCTTTATTTGTGACTGGGTTGCTGCCTGGGATTGTTTTATTTGAGCCTGGGTTTCAGCCTGGATTTTTGCCTGGGATTCTGCTACACTTTTAATTTGTGCCTGGATTTCTGCCTGGGATTTTGCCTGTGATTCTGCTACTATGCCTTTTATTTGTGCCGTCAAGTGAGCCAGTAACACCGATAAATCGGATCCGCTGCTTCCGGGAATAGTGCTGGTACTAGGCGCACTCACATTCGTCGGTGTTACGACGGCCGCATCTTCTCGGGTGCAGGGACACCAAGCGATTCTTCCTCTTGACGCGCCAAATCCATTGCTGCTTGTCGTCGCGTGCGAACTCTTTCGTCTTCCCTTGGCGTGACCGGCATGCCGCTTCTGACACCAATTGTTACGGGCTAGGGGTACTAAAACGCCGGTTAAGGGTTACGAAGTTTATTAGCAACGAAGGTACAGTCGATTGTAGGCAATGACAAGTAGAACGTAGCTGATGTCGCACCGAAGTCTTCCCTTATGTCCACGAAGTCCGTGTTGTAAACACACAATAACGCTACAGATGTTACTTCACGTAGTAGTCGAAGTTCTCGTTATAATTGTCGCAGTAGGTCTTCTTTAAGATCGCTTCTTAACTGTCGCTGTTTTCGTATCGCTAGTCGAATGTAGACTCACTCTGCGCCGGCGTCGCGGCGCTATATATAGCCCAGCTGATCGAACATTCCAGGTTCCTCTAGACGTAATAATAATAGCACATAATTTCGAGGTCACTCGGAAGTACTTACGGTAATTCCCGGAAACGGGTTTCTAGAAATTTCGTTGTCGACACTTTCTTGACAAAACTGTTGAGACCTGTACCATTCGATAGGCCGTCCTAAGTCTAGCAATGCGTTTTATTATTGTACCTAGAAAATGTCTAGATCTGGGGAAATAAGGCTTAAAAGTGACACTCTGCATGTCGCGCGATATTGAACCTTATGCCATCGACATAAGGTCCATTCGTAACAATAGTTTCTAAGTGAAAGAGTGACAGAAATCCATACAAACTTAAACATTTATAATACTAGCTGCGGGCTATTCGGGCTACAACTGCCTATCACCTTTAGCAATGATCTTATTACCTTCAGCAATGGTCTTATTTCTGTAAGTAGGTTTGTACTGGATTGATCAACATAGCACCACGCTATTTATCTATAGCCATAACCTATTTTTGTTGGAGGTCAAATGACCTCCTGCTCTGGGCGAAGCAGAAGGACGTGTCAGACTTTTACTGACTGAAACCCACCCGTGTTCCTTTATATGGCCACGGTATCTCTTTCGAACAACCCGCAGCCCTAGCAGGCATCGGTCCTAGTGGATCCCGTCACGATGTGCTGACATCTCACCGAGGCGCGTATGGAAGACAACGCGCATTCGACCCGGGCCTGGTCCTTACTAAGCGGCGAGCTACCTATTGCGCTCCTGCGACGACTAGGTGCTTGATAGCGCAGAGATTGCCTCTCACCTAAATGCGTTGACGGCCTGCCATACACTCTCGCTCCGGAGCATGGACCATGCCAATCGCCGCCTTGAGGACACGGCGGTGCTCCGCCCAAGCCGGGCAGAGCTTCACCGTATCCTATAACACTTTGTTTTAATAATAGAAATTACCTCAATGTTTTTTTTTTCAGTGCTGTGACTTATCGGGCAGTGATCTTCATGAAGCAAATCTCCGCGGTGCCAATCTTAAAGACGCGGCTTTCGAGTTGATGCTCACCCCGCTCCATATGTCCCAAACTATCAGATAATTATTTATTCTACGCCTTTAATAAATGTTTACATTGATGCTCTATTTTTTTTTAAATCCCAATAGTTTTACCAATGCAATTGAATAGAAAATAAAACATGAATATTTTTTTATTTAATTATCTATTTATTTCAGGCATCAAGGCCCATATATTGACATACAATATTATATACACATACATATTTAGTTAAAAAAGCACTTCCTCTCTCTTTAAACATATCATTATTTTTTATTTGCTCTTGTATTATTTTTATTAATTAGATGTAAATATTTACTTAAACTAAGTAGGTAAGTATGATACACTTAAAGTACATATTTATTGTATAATCTGTGTAAATAGTAGGTACACTGTAGACTTTCCCTTAGTATTCCATCCAAAGGTTGTCTGTAAAAGATCGCTCTTAGCGATAAGACCGCCCATTGTGTCACTCTTTGTAAAACCTTTATATTTATGTTCTGTAATATATATGGTGTATATAATAGAGTATTCTATTAATAATAATAAACGTTTATTTTTTCCACCACATAATTAAACATCATTTTGACACAAAATTAAGTATATATGATATAAGGATGTAGTGGGAACTGGAGCCTGTACTAGGACAACCTGTGTTACATGTCTCCAGGCCTCCTGACTACACGGTCGTGTCACAACTAATACAAACGTATAACGTAAAAAACGTAAACGTATTATATAATTAGCGTATATTGTTTCCACTGTTGGGACACAGGCCTCCTCTGGATGAGAAGGAGTGGGCCGTAATCTATCACGCTGGCCTAGTGCGGGTTGGTAGATGTCACATGTCTTCGAAGTTTTTGACTCTAGGCCATGCCGGTTTCCTCAAGATGTTTTCCTTCACCGTTTTGCGTCAAATGGCGTTCGAATCTACGACCTACAACTTGCAAGTTGCGGCCGATACCACTAGGCTACCACTGATAACGTAAAAACTTAAATACTCTAAGTACTTAATAACATAATTTGCTACAGCTAGTGTAGACAAAGTGTCGGCGTAGTTTTTGTCTGACTGGTGTCACGTAGCTGGTCACAAAACCGGCGGTATATAAAGTTTTTGAAACCTCGAGATGACGTATCCGCGAACGCGCACCTCGAACGACTTGAAATTCGTGTGTTGTGACGCGGATCGAACTTCTCGCCCCTTAAAATGAACTTGGTCTTGACGAGCAGGGCTCCACGACCTCCTCAATCAACCTTCGTGGAGTGGTGCAGTCTGGCCACATACAGCAGCGCCGTCGTCGGTACTGCTGGACGCGACAGCATGTTGGATCCTGCCAGACTAGTACCGCACTGGTTCCAAAAGGGAGGCTTCTTCCTCTTCTCTACCTTAATGAATCCATCCTTGTCGCACATGTCCTTCTCTGAACCCTGCCTTTTCAAAACAGGCGTTTGTTTTGACAGACTCCGTTTAATTCCTTTCATTTTGTCCGCTAGTTTTGCGGCTCAACAGGCGTTTTAGCGGCTACAATTGCTGCGTTTGGGAATTGCCGAACCTACCCCAATCATCGTCTCCACTTGTGGCGATGCAGGGACGGCCGGGGCACACGTTGCAACGCATGCATTTTCGACAGCTGATGACGCATTCGAGCCCGCCAACTTGAACCTGCAGGCGTTTTGTGCCCCACGTCGCCTGTTTACATTAGCGGCGTCGGTCGGTACAATTGCAGAAATTGCATGATTGTGTTGTTGGACACCTAGCTGATGCTGCATCTCGACCTGACTTTGTTTCAACATCGAGGGACTGGAACCATTTGCCAGCGGCGGTGTTTCTGTCGGACTACAATTTGAGTGTCTTCAAGGCTAGAGTGAATAAGCTCCTATTAAACTAGTGTGTACCATCAACGATTGCGTCACTGCTTACCATCAGGCTGAATTGTGGTCAAGCGCTAGTTAATAATATATATAAAAAAAAATAGTTGGATTCATTTCGAAGCGAATTGCCAATCCATTGCTTCATATGTTCGAAAATCTGTCTGTTCTATAACGTAAATAACGCAATGGATGTTGTTGAATTGTCAAAATAAAACGCATTGCTACTGATAGTGCGTTACGCATTTACCCTGCTGGAGCCTTAAGGCGGCTCCAGAGGAAAAACACACCGCAGGCCGTTTTTATGTAGTTTTTCGGAGCTATCTACTCTTTATCCAAAAGAAATATCAACTTATTAAAAATACATAAATTTTCTCCATAATCTTGGCTCCAAAATTGTAGATTTTTTTTTTACTAAGCATAATGTTTAAATAATTCCTTCACAACGAAACCTCTGACAAGAGAAATAATTATCAAAAACGTGCATCTCCTCGAAAAGTAAGCATTATTTAGATTTCGTTCTTACACTAATGGATAGGCAATTTCATGACGAACATTATTGTAGAAATATTTTTTTAAAACGACTAAAACAAAAATTTTATTCAACAATCTGAGCGTATTCCCCATCATTTCTCTTGCCCGAGCTATTGAGATTCAGTATGCCACAAGCTCTCGAAGGGGGAACCCGTGTCGTTCGTCATCGCGCGGTCCGCTAGCATAGCGGTCGGCGCGTGAGCGAGAAAGCATCTGCTTGCATAGAGTATAATACTATCATAAAGTGTCTCTGTTATTGATGTTCATTTAGGTGTTCGTTTTTTTAACCGATTTCAAAAGGGAGGAGGTTATATGTTTTTTTATGTTTGTTTGCGGATAACTTTACTATAATATAAATAATAGGGTATTTGACTAAAAAAACTAATTAGTCCGTCATTCAGATTATAGAAAAATATTGGATAGGTTTATTATATACGTTTTACATTTCGTATATTTTGTTTTATCAAATCAATAAAAATTGACAAATATAATAGGCATCAAAGATCAGGAGTGATGGCTGGTGACGTCACTGGCCGCTAAAAAGTGTAGCGTGCAGTGACGTCACACGAGTTTTCAAAGCACTGTGTCGTATTCATTTTTTGTTTATATGAAAAAAAAAATATGTGTCTAGTATTTTTTGGGTAGGCCCCCGACAAGGTGGACCGACGACCTGTGAAGGTCGCGGGAAACCGCTGGATGCGGGAGGCGCAGGACCGGTCGTCGTGGAGAACCTTGGGGGAGGCCTATATCCAGCAGTGGACGTCTTTCGGCTGAAATGATGATGATGAGTATTTTTTAGAAATCTGACTGTCGGACTAATTAGGTTTTTTTAGTCAAATACCCTATTGCATAAGTTGATAAATAATGCTATGCAGTAGCTTTACCGCGACAGTTCCCGAGTGCCACATATTTTTATTTTTTAATTAGAAAGATTATATGTTCAAGGTAGTCTCATGTTAAGGAAATTAGGGTCTGATGATGGAAGACTAAGGAAACCTAGGAGAAATTTAAAAAATCACAGGGGCGCCTAGGGCATTTCTATGTTTTTTCATTAAGTGTTTTAACGCACTACAATTTAGTAAAGTTCGGACTTGATGATGGAACCGGGAGACAGCCGAGGGATCTCCTTAACGATTCACATCAGCTGCCTCGTGTTTGTGCTTAATAAATTTATATTGATAAGAACTTTACACCTAAATGAGTTGTGATTGTCATTAAAGCTCTGATGATGAAGACAAAGGCCAGTTAAGGGAACTCCTCAAAGGTTTACAATAGTTACCTTGTGTTTGGACTTAATTCATTTATATTGATGAAAACTTTACACACAGGTTTAAATGAAGGTCTGCAATAGATCTGATGATGAAGCCCATAGACAGTCGAGGGAATTCCTCAACAATTTACAACACTGTACTTTAACATAGTACAAACACTACCTACTCGTCATGCTTATGCAAAAATCAATTAAAATCAAGAGACTGAATTTAAGTTGTGTTATTTCATTGCGTTATTTCTAGAAATGCTCATACCTTCATTGTGGTCTTATAGGAATTAAAGCAAACAAAATACGTCGTTTGCTTGCAGGCCTTTTCCAAATATGCTGCCGTCAGCGTCCAGTCTGACCGGATATTGTCTTAGTCAGATGTTTATTATTTTTCTGCAAAAGGAAGCTTTGTGTAAATAATATTATAGTATATGTATTTGTTTTTTTTTATACGATAGTTTTGTTTTTTACAATTTACGTATTTGTTTTATTATTTTATTTTATTGTTTATTATTTTATTTTGTTTTATTAAACGAGAATAATAATATAATATCAGTCTTGCCTGAGCCCAAAAAAAAAGTCGAATCTTTTTTTATGTAGGTTTCCTGTCTGCTGAAATTTATATGACCCTGATTACGTTTTCCCTTAAAATAATAAATAATGACAAATTAACCTTTATTATATTATTTTTCAATCCCTTTGACCATCTGACTTAGCTAACTTTCAATCTACAAAACTAACTTCCAACCCTGAAGTTACAGTCATAACATATTTAGTTGTAAAGCTCTAATCAATACAAATTAAGTAAGCCCAAACACATTACAGTCGCTTCCGATGTGGATTCCCTTGATTCTCTGTCATCTCCATCATCAGGTCAGGCCCAAATCTTCACGGTTTTATAGTATCATCCGATATAAATACGAGTATCAAGTTTTCACCCGAAGCATGCCTACAATTTTCGATAATTGGCCTAAATTTCTTAGAATTTCCATTATCGACACTGACGTGGTAACAATGAGATTACATAGGCAGTATACTCTTTCATATAAAAAAGAATGGTCAAAATCGGTTCATTAACGATAAAGTTATCAGCGAGCACACATAAATCGAATTGAGAACCACACTTTTGGGAAGTCGGTTAAAAAATAAAATACTTACGCAAAATTTTTATTATGAAGTATCGTCAACATTTGTTTCAGTCTATAATAACCAAAAGTATTTGGGCGCACCAATAAACAAAAATAAAAGTGCCATGTCTGTTACTTCTGTGGTCTATGAATTTAACTTGTATTTGTAAGTACTTCGTCCGCCAGACGACGCTAGTAATATTTTACGAAGTATTGTAGAGGTGGGGCGCGGTGAAGAGGGAGCAAATGCTCGAGGTCATTTGGTGAGGGTACGACCTTAATACCTTAGCGATTAAGACGAAAATCAATTAAAAAATTCTGACAGATTGTAATGATTCTGTGTTCATTGTGATAGGTTGATGTGCTGTCGTCTGTACATTATGATCTATAGGTGGTAAGTTGAAAATTATAGCCGAGGCGATATTGCTACAAGACAGTAGAAGCTGTAAATATGAAAGTCCAATTACCTATGTCATACGACGTTTTATAACGTACTTGCGAGGAAATAAATAGACTGACTTTCTTAAACGAATAAATATTTAATCACTTATTAAAACAGTTATTTAAGAAAACTTGTAAAATTGCTTAATAATATGTCTATAAATATAATATGTCTATAAATATAATAAATAATATGTCTATAAAGTCATAAAATTAAGTTTGGGGAACTAACATTTATCAAAAATAGGGCAACACTAAATTATAGTACAGACGACAGCACATCAAGCTACTATAAACTGTCAAATTTCTTTGCTAGATTTTCAACTTTATCTCTAAAGCATTAAGGCCCAAGGTTGATTGGGAATAGGTATTTGATAGTTTCGGGTAGCTTGACCAGCTGTCGGCCGTACATCGAATGTCAACGATTTGTTTTGTGACTTGTTATTTATTAAAATTTGTATTAATTTTCAATTCTATCAAGATAAAACATCGAAGAAATGTGTTAAATATGAGAAAAACAAACCGGAGTGAAGGTCGGGAAATTACTTTAAAGGATTGTCATCAATGTTTGTTAGTGCACCAAGCTGGACAATACTAGCTTTCCGCCCGCGGCTTCGTCCACGTGGAATTCGGTTATGTCGCGCTTATTAGATTTCCCTCGGGAATATCATTTCTTTTTTCAATAAGGTAGCCTATGTCCTTTCTCAGGGTCTAAAGATTGTCTGTGCCAAATTTCATCAAAATCGTTTGAGAGGTTTAAGCGGGAAAGCGTAACAGACAGACAAACATACAGACAGAGTTACTTTCACATTTATAATATTAGTATGGATGGATGATATTTATGCTTGAACAGTTACTAAAATAGGTATGTAATCGTATTACTGTTTGTTTTTATCTATAGCTTGATTTTAAAGCCGTGAAAATGGACAATTTTAAAAGTAGGGCAACACTAAATCTTAGTAAGTACAAGTACATATCGAATGTCATAGGCAGTCATCAATATTTTTTTTATTTAAAAAAAATTAAAACAAATTTCAATAAATAAATTTATTTATTGAAATTTGTTTTAATTTTCAATTATATTTAGACAAAACATCGAAGAAATTTGTTAATTATGAGAAAAACATACTTGAGTGGAGCTCGGGAAATTATTTTTAAAGTTTATCAGCAATGCTTATTGGTACACCAAGCTGGACAAATTTTATCAAATATGAATGATATTTATGCTTGAACAGTTGCTAAAACAGGTATGTAATCATGTTACTGTTTGTTTTTATCTACTAGAAGTTTCAAATTTATTATGTAAACGATTTTAAGACTAAAATAGGGATTGTTTACATTGCGCATTTATAGGTTAGACTGCAAGTATAAGTAGACCATATTGTAGTGCGACTAGCGCAGTTTTGTTACTTTATGAGATTTAACTTACCGCTGATTTTCAAAATGAATTACATCATGTTGGGAATTAAAATTAGAGCTATCCATCTTCTGATACAAATTATATAGGTATTGTTATTTTTAATCTTTCAGGCAAATGTGAGAGTATTTACCATTTATCGACATCGTTATTGTAAGAGTTAATTATTCGCTTAAGTGAAGATAGCAGGCTGATGACAGCAGTAGCGAAGATGTTGTTAGTGACGCAGCTGACAATGAAAATACTTTTATACAAAGAAAATTTGGAATCGGATGATGAAAGCAATTATTATGTTTTGGAATACTTTTCATTGGTAAAAACACGTCAAAACATATAATAATAATTACGTATGATTTTTTTTCTTTTACTCGTTTTATTTAAACGCCAGAGACCATAGATTTGTGTTTTCATTAAAACCAGTTTTGCTTCTAGTACAAATTAATGTGCTAGTATCAAAATCATTTCAGTCACACTAACAGGGTTGCTATATGCACGACCGCAGCGCCGTCATTTATTTTCACGACTTTATAGAGAAATGTATATCTATCAATTTCTATCGAAAACAATATTTATTATGAACATTACTTAGGTTCGTATTACAGAACGTCACTCAAAACTCAAGCTCTACTTAAGTCTCGCTTCAAGCCATTTGATTGGTTGAAACTAGTTTTAAGTAATGCTTAAGCAGAGATCGATACTTGAGTTTCCTTCTGGAATACGGACCTTAATGTTTCCGCAATTTTCATTTAATTTGAAATTCTAGATACCATTTCCTTTTTTATATAATAATTAGTCGATTTAAGTAATGTAACATTTTAGTAACTTACTGGCAAGTGGCAACTCTAAAACGTTTTTATTGGCAGGTTGGTGGCATTTGTTTTTTATTCGCGACTTCGCGTTCTATTTTTGTGTGTGACGGTTCCGTCCGGCGGAGAAGGATTTAATTTTGCAAATAATTTGGATGGTTTTCGTTTAGATCATCGAAATCCCTGCAGAAGAGCTCCCGATTGCGGTAAAATATCAAAATGCAGAACGGAGACGGTACGCCAACGGCCGCGGATAACAGTAAGTTTTCCATTTTGTTGTTAAAAATAATGGAATAACAATCATTATTCCACTGTTTTATTTACTCATTTATAGAAAATTCTAGTTGGAATGCGTGTAAAAATGCTTGAAAAATGTTTTCGTTGTAAAAAAGCACATGTATTTCGAAATACCCGCATACAATTGATGATGAAAACTGCGAAGTTTCTTCGACGCTGCTGTTAAAAAAATATTGTAGAATCGAATTACAGCTGTAATTTCACTTTGGTTTGAATGTTTCGTGCATTGATTACCGCGATTTGGGTTGTTTCCTCGGCTTGTAATTATTGATACTGTGGGTAGCTTAATTGGAGTGTGAAGCATGACTCACATTCTTCTGGTCTGCCCACTTCTTTTGTAAAAATGCAACTGATTTATTAGGAAGTCTAACAGTGCAGCGTACAATGTATTCTCAATTGACGGTAGCATGTCACATAATAACACAAGAAAATTGGAGCGCTGCAGTATTCAATATTAAATTTAATTAACCCAGGTACAGTTGCTGTTCATGTGTGAGGTCATTTTAGATTTTCTATTTGCACTGAATCATCAGTTTGAAGGTCTGCTTATGCAGGTAATTGCCTCATCTATCTATATAGATATGAGTGTGCATGGAATTATTTACTTAGTAAATCTATAGAACATATTTTTTTGTATCTACCTACATATTATGAATTATCAGTCGATTTGAGTGTGGGCTGCATAGGTCATGGTTGAATTATTTATCAGTTTGTTAGCTTTCTGATTATTTACTTGTTAATTCTGAGCATATTATGACATAGTCCATACACACATTAAGAGAAATACTTAATGATGTTTATCATAACTATGTCATTTAAGTATTAAGTTTGTGCTCTGGTTTATCACTTGCATTCAGTATAATGTTGTTTGATATAAGTTGTTTTTGACATTGTTGTTATAATTTTAAACAATATATAGTTATCACCCAGACTTTAAATACAGTGACTGTGAAACCTTGTTAATTGGGATCTAAAAGGGCCAAGACATATGTACAGCACTAACAGTTATTGAGGGTTTCCACTAATCCAGTTTTCCATTTGACTAGGTTTATTTTTTTTTTTTCTCATTTACGGAGGTAATTTTCTCATTGTTTTTAATAAGAAACAGGGTTGGGTGGTATATTATTCTCCTTACACAGTTCATACACAACTTTCAACAATATCTAATAGAATTTTTTTTTTCAGATACTGATAATGATTTATATTTGGCCATTTTGTATGCACTAAAGAGAATGCAAAATGTATGTAAACAAACATGTTAAAACTGATTAATTTATCTCGCTTGTACAGGCAATTGAGTTACAGGGTCTCAATTATAGCGGTAAACATTTGAATTTGAAATCTCATTTAACCAGGCTCAAAAAGTCCTATTAACAGAGGCAATTTAATGAAAAAGAACTGGGACCTCATTGCACTCTCAATAACAGCGCTTTCACTTATCCCACTTAACCAGGTTTCACTGTACAATAAAATTTGATGATGCTGTTCAACATAGGAATTAAACATGACTGCAAATTTGATCATAACACACTTCTTCATTTTGCTAAAGTACACCAAACTTTGAATAAATAATAATTATCCAAGTATTGTTCAAACATTGAAGCAGGAAGCAAAAAACAAGTTCTTATAATTAACTATGTTCAAAATCTAATTGCAACCTCATCTCATTGTTAATGAATGTCAATAATTAGTCAAAACTGTTTAGCAAACCCTCCACTTTCTCTAGAGATAGATCAAACTGAATATTCTTAAAATTAAGAGAATTGGCTGTTAGATGTTCTAAAGAAATTATATACATATATAAAATGCAGAATAAATTTATATTAAATGCAATAAGCGAAACAAATCCTACTCCTTATCACATTGTACATTTACATGTACAAGTATTTCAATCTTTATAACAAAACCTTATTAAAGCAAACATGTTCTGTGTGTGTGGTACAGGTGTTGTATTTCATCCATCCATATAATGTTCTCACCTTGGATCACATAGTTTTCTATGCCACTTGTTTACTGAGCATACAATACAGTTATTGGGCAGATTTTCACAGTTGTGAATCTGGTCCGGAAAGTAGTGTGAAATTGAAAAAGCTAATCCAAATATTTATTCATTATAAAAACAAGTTGAAATGAATTTAAACTTTAGGCATAGCGATACATTTGTATGTTTATTGTATGTTTATTTGTGTAGTCCTATATAATACACTTTAGTCATTTTATCTCATTTCGCTATAAACAAACAAATCATTATACTAAAGTTATATTTTGATGGTGTTGCCCAGTGTCTTCTACAAAAACAGATACTTGAATATTAACACTTGCAACCATAGAACTAAGTTCCTTGAGTTCCCAACTTCCATGAGTGCAATCGTTACCTTCACTTGTTGAAAACATTGCACTTACATAATTTTCTTTTGCTCAAATTTCTTTTTTAATAAAACTTAATATGTTAGTACACAAAGAACTAATATTCGTAGTCTAGAAAACAATTTTAACTTTTATTAATCTACCATAACTTCCTTTTCTCTTTTAAAAAAATGTTCTGATTTATTTTTGTGGAGCATGCACCAATGTAATTGAATGTTTGTTGACAACTTATTCTAATGGCCAGCTACATAGGGGAAACCTGCGCCTAATAGACGTAAACTCCCATGTCTCGCCGTTTACCCAATACCCCGTTTGGACGAATCTTCCCTACATAATATCATTCGGTAGTCATTGATGTTAAATTGGTATGATATCTTTGTTTGAGGAAAATAAAAAGAATAAAAATATTTACCATCATAATAGGAAGGAAGTATGTCAAGCACACTGATTGCTTCGCTTCAACCTTGCTGCCCAACTAGATGTGACATTTTTATTATGATTAGATTATTCTTATGGCGGATATAAATGAAAAACTGCCTGTATCATTTTTGTGTACCTACTGGTTGTTTTCATAGTGAAGAATTTTTTTTGTTTAACAGTGAATGAGTTAAAAAACAGCTAAGTGCGAGTCGACATGCACACGGTTTCCGTAACACTGTACAATGTTTACAGGCATTGGCATTGTTAATATAGAGCAAAAAAAAAAAACACCTTTGGAAACATGTTTTTCGTATTACTTTATTATTATTTGTTATAGCGGCTTTAAAAGTTTTGAGTATGAATATGGATGACTATAAAAATAAAGAAAAACCAAAGCATAAGGGCGATTGTATGACTATACAATCTTACACAATCCACCCAGATTGTGTAAGATTGTATTATATAGTCATACAATCGCCCTACCCTTTCTAGTCAGAAAGGGTTACTGATAAGATAAAAACTTAGGATCGATTAATAAAAGAAAGCTCTGCCGACCCTAAATGAATTAGGATTACGGCAGAAGGAAAAGTAATACACCCTGTATTACTTGTTGTTTGTTCAATTTGCCAGTGCATTACACTGAGCAGGCAAAGGTATCTCAGACCATGATAGCCTCGTCTTGAATTATATTCTTTGAGCCATTTTTTCGTTAATCTTGTCTTCTTTTTTTAACTTATCCTAACTTAATCTTACTAAACCTATCTCCTTTCGTCCCCGCGTGAACCGACACTAGGAGGAAGATTTGTGACAAAGTCATGATGTGGCCACTATGCTGCAATATTTCAATGTTCTTTATGAATTATTCACTGAATGCACTTTTTACTTCATAAATCACACGTTTTTATTTAGTAAACGACACTATGTATAAATAATTTAAAAGTTCAATGAAGAATGACCGTGGCACTCATCTTTGCTTTCCCGCTAAAAACTGTATTACTTTGCTTCCTGCCGTAATCCTGCGTGAAACTTCAGAGTTTGAGCCTTCTGAACCTTAGTAACAGAATTCCGTTGGCGCCCTATAAAGGCAATTACATATAATGGAACATGGCGCCTTGTCTTTGCACTTGAACTCCGACCGAACTGTGCCTCTGTGAGCAAGGTCGCGCAATGCAAATCGTATGCTATTATCAATAAAACTTTCTACGTGAGTAATGGATATAATTTTATAGGGACGTAAAAATACTAGTTTGTTTTTCTTTTTATTTTGCCATTATGTAGGTAGGTACCTGTGTACAGTTTTCGTACCGTAGGTGTATTTGATTCAATCTGCTCGGACTAGGTATGTTATGAGTGGCAACGTTTTGTTTGCTTCGACTATTTGTCTGTGATGTTGTCGAGTACTTTGGGTGGAAAGTTAGCAGTAGGTAATTAGGTAGCTACTAGCTAGTGTTTGCAATGACCATGATTTTTTAACACAGATGTTATCACTTATCTCGTCAAAGTAGTTATCTCTAGGTAGAACGCATGAAACAAGCCCTTGCCCTCCTTTTTAGAACCTACAAAAAGGATATTAGAATAACACTAAATAATACTACAAAAACGTACTCTGAAATTCATATTGTCTCTTGTTCCTGTATTGTATACCTATTAGGTACTTTAAGTGAAAATTTATGGCTATTATCTCTGATAGTCTCTGCGCCGTATATCGTGTTGTCCATTCATAGACTTTGGATGACGTATCAATCAATTTGGCGGCCACGGGTCGACGCGTAAGCTCACGTACTGGAGGGCAAGCGCGCTAAAATACCTAATACCTACCAAAACAGAATTGAAAAGTCACTTGTCAAATGAAAAAGTTGAAACAAAGCTAACTTTTTCTGTGCCATTTGTCATAGACTTTGGATGACGTATCAATCAATTTGGCGGCCATGGGTCGACGCGTAAGCTCACGTACTGGAGGGCAAGCGCGCTAAAATACCTAATACCTACCAAAACAGAATTGAAAAGTCACTTGTCAAATGAAAAAGTTGAAACAAAGCTAACTTTTTCTGTGTCATTTGTCAAACTTACCGTCTAAACGCTTAGATTTATTTAGTTTTAATTATTATATCTGACGAAATCTATCTTACTTTAGCGCGATACGAAATGAGATCGAAACTAAACCACAACTTTTACTGGATTAGATACGAACAAGAGTTTAACTTCTACTGTTTTGTTTAGCGCGATTGCCGCCCTGGGCCACTGGCTAGTAACACCTGATAAATCTACACAACTAATACCTACCTTACTAACACAAGAAAATCTGCTCAAAAAATATTCTAGAGTCTTAAGCGGCCATGACGCGCCCACAAAAAATAAATAACTATGACAAATAAAATTAAAGATCACGGCCAACAAATATTTTTTTGGCATCGACAAAAGAATAATGTACATTTATTCCTATTTCGAACTTCAATAAATTCACCGTCTACAAAGTTTTATGGGGCGTCACCTTTGCCACTCACACGTGTTGTTTTTAAGGCTAGGGAACTGACCAACTGGGAATGTACACAGTGCGACACTGGTCGCAATGAACGTGGAAAATATGAAACAGACATGAAATGCACCGGATTTTGACATTTGGCAGGTTTTTAACATTTACCCTCCATTTACATTCCGTATATGAACAACGCCATTTTATTAGTCCCCAGTGTAGACACCAGCTAATTAAAAATGTATGCTACCCACAATGCGCTCGCCAAACGGCTTGAGAAGTATTTTACCGAAATTCGATCAGTGAATGTATCGATAAAATAATACGCTTTTATAAACGTATCTAATTTCACTTAAAATACTACTCGAGTGAGTAACCCACTGACCATTCTTTGTCACACATAAAGTTTATAGACCTATACAATAACGTTTACATTATTAGATACAGAACGCGGTTAAGCATTTCACGATTTTACTACTCTACGTATTATAACATACCCAACAGTTGAACATAACGGTAATTTACCTTAGTTTAAATATTGATTTAAATACACACAACTGATCGTAGTGTCATTTAAAGCCTTAATTTTGAAATTGTGATTTATTCGTTAATGATAATTTTAATTGAATACATTTTTGAGCGTTTATTCAAAATGAGTAAAATAGGTTTCTTTTTTCATTGTTAATTGTTAGCAACTTTATTCATACTATTAAATCAACGAAAGCGTGGCAACATGACTGCAGGCCAGAGTCCGGAGGCAAAAACCTGGGATCAGACTGGCGTTAAATTAATGTTTTTAACGCTACTTTTGCATGTATAGTTTTTTCTATAAACTATACATCTAGTCATCGATACATGCTGCCAACAAACATCCTACGCTCTACGTCTACTCACTAACGAAACAAAATAAAAAGGTTCAATGACCCACAATAAAAATACCATCTATCAACTTTCAGCCAAGAAAGCGGTGCTGGAAGAGATAACGAAACATTCGTTCCGGCTGAAGGTATGGCGTCATCTGGAGACAAACGGGCTGGCCATGTTCCCGCGCCCCGTATACAATCGCATTCCCAACTTCAAGGGGGCTCCAGAGGCTGCTGCAAAACTTGCCGAGCTGGACGTGTTCAAGAATGCCAACACCGTGAAAGTCAACCCTGATAAGCCGCAGGAGGCTGTGAGGTAAGTGATCATCATAGAGGTCTTGCATGATATATTATATAGGGCCCATCAATTGTCGTGGTCTTCGAAAATTCTAAAGAACTCGCAAGTCGCAAGACGCTGAATTACGTTTGTTGACATGATATAGATTCGTACATTTAATTCTTGCAATCACGAGTTAAAGTGCGTTTCATCTAAGAGTTCCTTTGCCGTCTGCCAACATGACGACAACTTAGTGTGAGAGAGAGAGACGCAGAGTGCTTCACGGAAAATATCGAAGTTTAGCCAAAACCAGCAGTTAGACTGGTAAAGCGGACTCCAGACTCCAAAGCTGAAAAAGCTGCGGATGCGACTGGGATTAACGCTGAGATGATGATGATGAGAGAGACGCAGAGTGCGTCTACCTTGTTTACGATAGTGACAAAAAATTAATACCAACATAACGCCGGAGGGAATTCTTACGTGAAACGGTCTCTAGAAGATACTTTCTTGTCGTGAAGTACAATTGTCTCTTTCTGGCTGTTCAGTAGCCGTTAATTGACAATTCTCCAACGGAAAATTATTCTATGTATATAGGTGACATCAAGTCAGCCATCCTTTACCCTACCATGTTTAACAATGATAAACAAAGGCGTGCCGCGTGGCGAAAGATGGAAGGTATGGAATTAAGGCCTTTGCCCAGAAGTAGGAAAGCATAGGCTTGCAAAAAACATGTTTACTTAAGGCGGACTAAAAAAACTTAAGATTTGGGGCTGTCGGATCTACACCAAATGCCAACATTTTCACATTTCAGCATATATCGGTCTTGAAAAGTGACTGAATAAAATGTCGAACTAAACACGTTATTTTTTTCTTTATACAAAACCTGAATATAGTTTGTTCAGAATAAGCAACTGAATCGATTCCAATCATTTTTACACCATGTTATATTTTTCCCCAAATACGTTTAGAAATTGTTGCAGTGTGGTTACCGAGCGCACAAATTCAGTTTTACGATAGATCATAGTAAATGGCACGTGCGCATGCTGGCACGCCGCTCGCCCGGCCGAGCGGATCGTTGACCTTATTTTTGTTGGGACAACCAGGTAAGATAACAAGCTGAAAAATGATGAAAGCTTGTACATAGATTCTTTATTTAAAAATACTGGACACGTGATTCGGGTTTCGTATACATATAAAAAAATAACGTTTGTATAATTGACAATTTCCTAGAAAGAGCCATTAATATCAGATAATCATGACTAGATTGATCGGCAGATTACTGAGTAATCTATTTCCTCGATTTTCAAAGCACAGGGACATTACCGTTTCAACTAGAAACTAATTGCGACTTAAGAAAGTAAAATACAACTATTTAAACGCGAAGAAAGTCAAACACGACACGAATTGGTGTACATCGCGCTCGCATTTATACCTCTTATATCATCCTTTCGTGCTGTTGGTGCGTTCCGCGCCGCTAGCTGATTGACGGCTCCGCAGCTTAGCTTCTCACAAGTTTCGTGAATTTGAAGCGTTACCTTTATCTCGCAGCGTGCACAATTTATTCGAGTTAGCCGGCGAGCATGGGACACATTCCAGAACTCGTATAATACAGTGCTAATTTTAGACCATAGCATAGAGGTGTCTCACCGAAACTCCTAAATAGTCACTGAAAGAATTACATTTTCAGCTGGTTTCGCAGTTTTAATTGACTGACTGAAAAATACTGACAATTACAATATTATTTACTTTCACTTGTACTACCTACCTAATGAAGATACGTAATACCTATTTCACATAACTTTATTGTGCGTTTCTTTAATCAGAGTCAACGCCCTCTGCGTTGGTAGCGTTTGGGAATGGGTACGCTGAAAATATTCAGCGTACCCATTCCTACACTACAATATAGTGTAAAATTTTTGGATTGTACACTGGTACAATCCCAAAATTGGAATTGGAGGAGACAATATGAGAGCCATTTTAATCAGTACTAACTGGTATCTGTTTAGATTTCTTTGGATTTTAAACTACTCGAATATGTTTTCTTTGTTTTCCAATTTATCTTAGCGACAGCCAACACTAACAATGCATAACTAACGTTTAAAATCTAAGCCGAGAGTTCTGGTTGGATTTCTCTAATAGCTAATAAATTTTTCAATTGGAGCGCGAGATTGAAACTCCGTTGCAAAATAATGGTGACAGGCGGTGAACTAGCTTTTAAATTGTCTCCGATGGAACAGTCAATTCCTCGGGACTACTCATTTTCTTAGCAACGGTTCTAGGAGAAAATGAACTATCTCATCTGAATACATATCTTGTGGTTTTAGGCTTTTCTGTCATTTAGAAGCTGTTCTATGGATACGCTACGTCAGGTGAGAGTGGAAGGTTGTACCAAACTTCTATTGACCCCAACCAAGAGTCTTCTTCCCCCGGTCTAATATGAATGTAAGGAATTGAGTTGGAGTTGGTTTTCTCTGATTGAGGTTCAGTTTTAATGTGCTCAGTGACGTCACAGAATACCGCACTTTTAATTTATTAAAATTAACGAAAGTCCTACTGGAAATATAATCAATTCTTTATCAAAAGTTATGAATCTCAACGCCTGATTCGTCTCGTTAGCGCTTCTGTTGCTACTGCTGAGTACTGCAGCACATAAGTTCAGATTCGTGTGTTAACCCAAGCAAGCGATTTACTTCAAGTCTAAATTATTTCTTCGCTGCTGCTCTATTGAAACCAGCACGTTCTAGAACCAAAAATCGAAGACATGTTACCTACGTCTCACCAACTCCTACTGGGCACGCATGGTAGATTTTCACCTTCTCATCGAGAGGAGGCCTGTACCCTAGCAGTGGGAACGTTATAGGCATTATAGGATTATGCTGTGCTGTTTTATGGAAAAGTGCGAAACCTACACGGGCTAAAGCTAGAGAACAGCAAATTTCTCTTTAACCGATGATAAAGTTCAAAGCAGTTACTTTCTGAATCATGTACGGACGACAGCAAGTCAAGCTACCCCAAACTGCCAAATATTCCCAATCAAACTTGAGCTTTAATGCTTTAGAGATAAAGTTGAAAATCTAATATAGAAATCTGACAGATTGTAGTAGCTTTATGTGCTGTCGTCTGTACTTACTGAATCTATGGTAAGAGGTTGCGCTGCGATGTCTCTGCTTCCCTCTCTATATGACAAGTTAATTATACAAACATTGTAATGTTGTTTGTGTTATATTATACATGCTAGTTGTAAACCAGAGTACCCAAGTCAAGTACATAGATTACTTACGCAATCCATGACCGATATCTTGGGTAACGCATTCCATATCAACTCAGGGTTTTATAACTTTCTGCTTTATTACATAAATCGCTGCAAGCCGCTGAAAATTAGTACGGTCTGGTAACTTGAATTTAATTTACTTGCAATGAGTATGTTACGGTATTGGTGTGACTTACGATTCTATTTTTCTGTTATAATTAGTACGTTTCACATACTGTGATGGGGAAACTCGAAATATTTAGAAGACAAATTTTTAAGTTGACCTAAAAATATTTTCTAAAGTACTTTCTCAAGTCCCAGGGAAATATGGTCGTAAATAAAGAGGCCTATATAGTATATTACACAAAATGTTTTTAGGTTGAATGGAAAATCATTAGTGGTATTCATAATAACCGTGACAAATTTTTCTTATCCTGAAAAAATTGTAGCGATAATTTCTGCGTACGCGCCGGTCACAGCATTTATAAATATGCAAGAGAAATGGTGCGAAATTATAAGTTACAAAAACAATTATGTTGCTATTATCGGATTAGAACTTTGAATTTCGTTCTGAATATAACTTTATAACTTAGCAGAATATAAAGGGTGTATCTGACATCGACGCACAAACCAGCATCATGGATCCAGAACATGATTCTGAAACCCACAGTGGTGGAATTTTTCGTCGGCTTTTTCCTGATTAAGTTTTTTGAACTTTAGACCGTTCATAATGGCTATACTTTTATAACTTAATAAGATTTTGAAGTAAAAAAGCCTTTTCGCGAAGTTTGCGTTACGATGTCAGATACATTCTGTATAAAAAAGAACTGCCGGTCTAATCTAGACAAAAACGTTAAGGTTCAACGTCAGATGAACTATGTGTGGACTGACCTGTCATTCCAACCTATGCTGTGGATTGTCAATATTGACAGCTCACTTTTTTTTTTTTTTTTTTTAACACTGTGGGAATGCCTTTACGCACCGTACCCCGAAGGGCGTGTGTGGGACTCGCCCAGCAGAAGCCGGGGAATACCCACTAAACCCACAGCGGCACTCCGGCATCGCCATAGTGGCGGAGGAGGAAACTAGCGCAGCCTGAGCTACCTCTCCCCGCCGGCGAAACCCGCCTAGCAAGCGGCGGGCTCAATTGCCCCTCCTAGGAGGGCCGTGGCTCCCGCGTGGTGAGCGATGTAAGGCGGGCGTCGGCCTCACGCCCGCCGCTCACGTCTCAGGGAGGAGAAAGCGGGCGAAATCCCGCCTTCTCTCCCCTACGCCGCCTGGGCGCCGGGCGGGGATCCTCCTCCCGCTCGCGCTCCGCGGCCTCCTTTGCGAGGTCGTGATGTCGCAGAAGGAGGCCATCGCCACCTGCCTCCGCTCCCCACCATCGCTCTGACGATGGCGGGCAGCGAGACTCCAACCACCGTGACAAGATCGCGGCGCGGCACGGCCCACGACGGGCACACCGCGAGGGTGTTCCGCCGTGTCCTCCGCCGCGCCACAACCGTGGCACGACAGTGTTCCTCCGTTCCATCGGTGCAGGTACCTGCCGAAGCAGCCGTGACCGGAGAGTACCTGCACCAGACGGAAGGAGAGGAACCCGTGACGCCTGTCGAGCCAGTCCTCCAGACCGGCCCGATGGCGTCGAGGGTACGGCGGCCGACGACGGGAGGCGAGGTCCTGCGTTCAATGCTGACAAGAGCGACGTTCGCCGCCGGACGGCCTCCTCACCTCTGGGGCCGGACGCTCACCCAGTGCCCTACGCCCTCGTCCACTCGTACACTTCTGGCGAGCACCCACGCCTCGATCTCCCAAGGCGGTGCCCGCCAGAGCACACGCCGCCGCGAAGCCCACCGTGCGGTAGGCCCGCGATGCCCGCTGGGCGATGGCCCTTTGGGGCGTCCGAAGGGCGGTGAGGTTCTCCTCCTATGGAGGAGTCCTCCCAAATCGGGGCCCCATAGGGGCCATACTATGCCGGCGTTTAGACGCCGGCACCGCATGCTTGGCCCTCCCATATTGGCATCAGCCACGAGAGGGCTCCGCAGCCTTCAGCAGGCGCGACGACAGCCCGCTAAAGTGCAGGCCAAAGCGCAACCTGCTGTCTAAGATGAGGCCCAGATATTTCATCTGGGCCTCAACCCCTCACCCTCCACATAAATGTGGGCGTCAGGCGGGGGCGCTGCCGGGGCCGTGAAAGAACACGGCCTCTGTTTTGTGCAGCGCCACCCTCAAGCCCAGGCGGCGGATCCTTCCCGCCACTAAGGATTCGCCCGCCGACGCCAAACTGGCCGCCTCCCGGAAGGTGCTCCCGCGGGAAGTGAGGAGAGTGTCATCTGCATAGCAGTTGACACTCGTGCCTCGAAGGAGGGTTCCCCGCAGGAGCCAGTCATAACCGACGTTCCTCAGAAGAGACCCTAGAACGGACCCCTGTGGAACGCCGGCTCCGACAGCGTATCGCCGGAGCTGGCCAGCCCCGTCTACAAGGAGGACAGCACGGTCCTCCAAGTAGCTGGCCAGGAGGCTCCGCAAGTACAGGGGCACTCCGTGGAACCGGAGCGCTTCCAGGATGGTGGAGCGGGGGACGGAATTGAAGGCGTTGGCAATGTCGAATGACACAGCCAACACTCCATCCCCCACTATCACCGCCTCTGTCACCCGGCCCTTTAGACGGGCCAGGGCGTCCACTGTCGAACGACCAGCTCGAAATCCGAACTGGACGTCCGACAGGCCCGGTCCCACGCTCCGCAGATGCCGCTTGAGACGGCCGGCGATAATCACCTCGAACATTTTTCCGACCTCATCGAGCAAAACGATGGGCCGGTAAGTCGAAGGGGAGTCCGACGGCCGCCCTTCCTTCCGGAGGAGGCACAGTTGGCCTTCCCGCCATGGTTTCGGGAACCTCCCCGACGCGAAGCACGCGCTGAAGAGGTCCCGAAACCTATTGACAGCTCACTTAACCTGACTTTACCGTTAGGATTTTTATAGAATCGATGGCTTGAACACAATGCAAACAATGATAAGCGGTATCATTAGGTTTTTAAAGTTCCAGGAATTCTATAAATATTTCTTTAGTTTATCTGATACGTATCACATACCACATTACCTAATTTCTTGTATAATTTGACCCTGTAATCACTGTGATAACTTTGGCTACTATGTACCTACTAAGCTACACTAACTATATGTTACGTTTTTGAGTTATGATTATTTAAAGACAGTATACGGTTATGTAATTTTAATGTTCATATTTTTTAAGTGTACAGCCAAAGTGAACTCTCATACAGCGTCCACATCTAACCCGTATATCAACAGTGGGAACAAGGAACTTCTACGTCAAGTTGTTCCATAAAAAAAGTCGGATTTCTACCATCCACTTTCAATAAGGCGTGTTCAAAGTATTAACCAGGCCCATTCAAAAATCAAATAACATCAAACCATATTGTCTACATTGTTTTGGATTTCATAAAAATGTCCAATGTATCCAGGCTTTTAAATAATTTTTATTTCGTACTCACGCTTGACACTTTACGCGTAAAAACTCTTGTATTAATGATCAGTGTGCTTATCCTGAGTAATGGTGGCCCAGTGGTAACGACTGCGACTTACCAGTTGTAGGTTCGACCTCAGGCAGGCGCTTTACTATGTCTAAATTATTTCATCACCACTGCTGAAGCGGTGAACGTCAAGCCAACACTTCTTTGGCCTACCTCGCTTGTTCCGGCCCGGCGGAGGCCCCATGGCAAGACATTTGTTACCCACGTAACATGCGTGTCTATAGACATATCTATGTATACATATAGGCCGATTATGTATTCACATCTAAAGGCGTAAACCCAAAAACTTTCATCATCGATCCCAACCGCTCTCGGTTCTTTGTATTGATCGAAATCTTATTACGGCGATATCGGTCTCCTTATTGAAGTTTCTTGAACCTTATTTATCCGCACAACATATTAAACCAACTAATTTATATATACAATTAATTCATATTAAACCAACATATTTTTCAAATAAAATAGTACCTACCCGCCTGTTATTGTCCCACTACAGCGTTCTATTCTCATACAGGGAAGGCACGAGCATTAGTCGCCACGCATGCTCAAGACTGGTTAGCGATTTCAGAATATTATTAGAAAAAGAAAGAAAGAAAGAAAAGAAAAAACGTTTATTTGCACTAAACATGACGCAAGCGTTTACAAAAACATAAAAATAAGAAATTGTTGAGGGAAACATGCGTCATATCCACGCAAAACGGCTGTCGCTCAGCATTATGCTACGACTCTATGCAAAAAACAGAGCCCAGCGCTGGTTTTCAGCGACAGCCGGCGTCGACGTAAAGACGTCACCCGATGCAACAAACAATTAAAAGTAGCACCGAGCCGGTAATACAATAAAAATAAAAACGTAATAATAAAAACATATAAAAAGTAAATCCAATTGTAAGTGGTGAGAGTACAATTTCAACCACACAAACAGGTATATAAAAAATAAAATACAGGTTATATAAAAACTACGAGAATATCTTCCTCCGAAATGACATACATGATCATACATCTGATTCCGGTTTGACAGTCAGCATTTTCTAATATAGTCTGTGGTTTGTGCTTCGTCGCACGCGCATCCAATCCAACGTGCGTCAATGTTTACATTGTAGGTTACTTTAGATTTACATTCACACTGCCCGATACCATCAACTATTACCATTACTAATTACAAATAATTCACATAAAAAAAAACAATAATAATTATCACCACACAATTGAGTTAGAAAATGCCCATATACATAATTTTACGAACAGTTATGTGTCGGTGTTATATCTTTGCATCAGTGAGTAGTTCGTGAGAGACGAGACCCTGGAACTGGAAACCAGAGGGTGTCCCGACATGCTAACCCATACAAGGAAGTATACACAGTATTAATAGACAATCGCCGCCAAACGCTTGGACCACCAATGCCAGCTGCGTGCAATCAGGGGTAGGTTCAAACTTCGGTATCTTTTTGAATTTGAAGTAAATACTGTTTATTAAATGTATTAATTCCAATTCCAAACAATACATTCCAGTCCAATTCATATAACCGCGGGTAAAAATGTTGGTATTATAAAACGTAAAAGTAATTTATATTAAGCTGACACTCAAACTGAACTTCAAAATTATACAAAACAATGTCCAACCTCATCCTAATGCTTTTTTAGATTGGAAGAACAAGTTTACATAACAAAAACCCTGTAGCACAGATATCTACTAAGCTAAAAGAACAAAAATAAATGTTGAAATATTTATTGTCAAGGCGTGAAATTTACAGAAAAAGCAGGAGAAAAGTATTATTTTTGGCATGTGTCATAATAGTAAATCAACAGCTGAAAGGTAAAATAATTTCGTGTGTTTATTAATACGATAGTTAATCTTATTCAACAAAGCGTATCCACTTTCACGTGATTACTAGTTATTTCCCGTTCGATTTAGCGGGGTTTGCATTATGAAACGAGTGTCGTGAAACACTAACTGGCTATTTACTTGACCGGCAGCTGATTAGCGGCTGGTATTTTAAAGATTGCTCAGGGCAATTTTCTAGGGCATTGGCGGCACTAGTATTGCTTGGTATGATAAGGTATTGGTATTATAAGGGTCAACCAACCAGCATGAGAATTAATCGGGAGTTCAAAAAACGTTGTAGTTATGCTTTTTTTCGGGAAACTTGCAGCTAATTTAAAGTTTTCTTAAATAATATTACCTAGTTTGATTTTAGAAAATTAAGAACTTCAGACACACATCCATAGTTTACACACGCGAGAAAATTTAAATTAATTATAAATTAAAAAATTAAGTACAATTAAATAATAATTAAATTAATTATAAATCAAAAAATGAGGTGTCAATTAAATAATAATTATAACTACATTAAGATAAGATCGATGTGGCGGGTCTAATGGAGTCCCCGATGATGGTGGAAAATCGCTACAAGACTGCGTGCAGTCCAGCATCGGAGAGTCATCGGTGACAATTTTATACGGACTATTTGTTGGTGGACCGATGGCCACCAACAAATAGTCCGCATAAAATTGTTATGTGTTTAGCTTTTCTACCTTCAAAATTTGGGAATGCTCCATACACACTTCTATTACCATTTTAGAAAGAGACAAAAAGTAGCCCATATTACTCTCCAGCCCTTCAACTATCGCCACTTAAAAAATCAAGTAAATACGTCGCTCTGTTTTGCTGTGAAACACGGACAATCCAACAGACGCATACTTCCCATTCACAATATTAGTATGGATTAAGAGCAGTGAAGTATTAGCAGTTAGTTTTTTTTTTCTATTATCTTTAATTTTTTATTTAAAGTAAGCAGTATGAACTTTTTGAGTGAAGCAATCACAGTTCCTATTTAAAAGAATGTAGTTGTTAAATTGTAAATTACATCTTACACAATCGGTATTTAACTATGTATACCTATTCTCATTATTGCTTTACGTATCATTGATTAGCAGTATGAATATGTAACGCGTTGTTTAATTGGTATTTACTGTAAAAAGTGACCGACACTTTTTGTATTACATTGGTGATAAAACTGTCCGGACTATGCAAGGCCTACTTACCTTATTATTTTTACTGAAACACTTAAAAGGCATGCTTCGTATCTTTACAGAAAATGCCGTACAGAGATTTGTCGATTGTGAGTTTAAACCCATGCAGGCAATTTCATTACTGCTCTATAAACGGCGAAGGAAAGAATAACGAGAAATATCCTACACCAAAAAAATCTGAGACATGAGACATCCACCAACTAGCACTGAGCCCACGGCATTACGGCACACTCCTTCGTGTTTTGGAAGTGGACGCTTTATGGGCTGATTAATGCGGTGGGACCAAGTTGTAAAAACAGTTGATGTAATTCCAGATCACTTTGTCTAGAATCTGTTCTGATCATTGTATCTCTCACGTCATCATCTCAGCGTTAATCCCAGTTGCATCCGAAGCTTTTTCAGCTTTTGGAGTCTGTGGTCCGCTTTACCAGTCTACCTGCCTGATTTTGTATCTTATCATTGTATCTCTCACATAAACAGTTCAATTTGTTAGATACAATTGTTCACCAAATGCCTCCTTCGATTAGTTTTGCTTGATAAAGGATTCATTTTGATTAATGTATATAAATTAAAATCAATGTTTGTATGGTTGACCTCCGTGCGTTTCGAAACCATTGGTCAGATTGGAGGATTTAGAATTTTTAGAAGTAGGGCGATCCTGGAGCCTTGCTTCAAGATTCCTACGTGGCATTAGCATTTTTATTACGCGCTGTTGTTTATAATATAAAACATTGAGTAGTATTTTCCGAGAAATATACCTATAAAAATCACTAAAAGACTGCATTGAAGTTGTTATACTTCGACTTTTAATAATATTATTAAGGTGATATCAGATTCTAAGAAGACATCTAATGGGAATTTATACGAACACCGGCGCCCTTTCCCTTGTTTACAAATGCCTTGAGCCTTAATGCTTTAGCAATAAAGTTGAAATCTAATAAAGAAATCGGACAAATTCTAGTGGCTTGATGTGCTGTCGTTTGTAAGTTTATTCTCTCTGTTTTATTAAGAAAAAAGGATATAAAATTATATTAGTTTAGTTTCTGAACAAGGGAATCTGCGCCATCGCCTCCAAACACCCTTCTGTATTTTAACTTTCAAAAAAAGTATAAAAAATGGCGATGAAACATTGAACTAGCAATAATTTTAAAAATCCTTCATTCATCTATGCTTGACAATATATAAGATGGCTGTTAGATCTGATTTTGGCTACACTACAAAAGAACATGTAATCCTCAGGGTTCTATGCTTGGAGCAACAAAAGACCCTCTACGTTCCGGTGCCTCGTCTGCAGAAAGGGTTCCTCAACCGCCTTGAGCTGCCTGAGGGTGAGACCGGCCCGGCAGCCATTAGGAAGGCCGTCTCGCGTAACGGAATGGAGTCCTATGGCAAACCGATTGGTAAGTCAATTACTTGGAAAATATAGTAGTGATTTATTTCAATTTCAACCTAAAGCTGGTGTTTATAAGTCAGTTTTTCTTTCGTAGTACACAAAGCGTTTTCACCAACTTTTTGATAATAATGTTTCTATGTATTGACACGATATTTTAGAATAGTTCATGGCCTGGTAAAAGTATACTTCTCCAGACAGAATGCTGGTAGTGAGAGTGACTGCCCATTTGAATACATTTTAGTCGCCACCCGTGGAGTTGTTCAAGTTTATTCAATTCAAAAAGGCTATAAATTAACCAACACACCCACCACCAAATAATTTATCACCTAAGTACTTACACATTATGTAATGCAAAGACGTTTGAGTATTGAATAAGTATTAAGGTCACCCATTGTACATTTTGAAGTACTTATTCAATATTTTTTTGTTAATATATGTGTTCTGGTGTACAATAACGTATACAACGTGTAACATAAAGGGTATATACATAGCAAAGGCACGGCATCTTTACATGATATCAAACGATATAGGAAGGGTTTTTTAATCCTATCTCTTTATGTTAGGAAGTTATGAGGAAAAAAACCGCCTGTGATAGGCATAATAGTCGCATAGAGATATTGAAGACATTTGTCGGATTTTGGCAAGTAACGTGACGGGTAACGACTAGTTATTAACGTATGTAGTGTGCTGCCACGTTTGTTATGATTTGATTTTAAGAAACACACGAAACCGAAAATTTGGTACCAATTTTTTGAGTATTTTATTTTGAGTTGAAACCCTTCCGATATCGTTTGATATCATCTAAAGATGTCATACCCTTGGTATGTATGTATATACCCTTTTTGTTGCACGTTGTATAGAAATAAGTCATTTTAGAAGACTTCATCATTCCATAAATATGAGCATCTGCTCATAATTGGATTTCATCAGTGTGGCCATCTCCTTTCGGGATTTTTTCGCGGCTATTTTGCCTCTTACAGGATTTTCGAGGCACTTGTTGTCGTTATATTTTTATGTGTACGACCATTAGCTGAAAATTCTAGAATGATGGCCACGCTATCGGAAGTCTGTTTACTAGACACAATCAAAAAAAGCATACTGATTTCATCTCCTCATACGCCTTCATCGCGGCATTATTCCTTGTCGATATAACCAAAGATTGTCATATATTATGACTAGCGAACGGACTTACTGTAGTACTAGCTACTAGCATGACATCATCAGTAAACAGGTGCGTAGTATCGACTGGTCCCTTTTGTTCAGACTTGACCTTGCTTCAGCAAAAAATGTCTGTTTATTAGTTATTTTTATGAAATGCTCATTCATTCTATAAGTACACTATGCAATAAATACCCCATTTATATTAATAAAAAAAAAAAATTAAAAAAAAACTTCTTAAAATAGTTCAGGCTCGCTGAAATCAGTTATGTGATTTAAAAATATTCACCTTCAGAGAAAGGTTTCAGAGCTACTATTTCATGCTAAGTTCTTCAGTAATATTGCGAGATTACGACCTTGCTAAATGTGTACATATGTATATAGCCACACCTACTTAACTGTTTGATGTGTGTTATTAGAGAAATGAAAGCAAGTAAGGCTTTCTTCAGTATTACATAAGCGTGATAGTCCATTTTATATAGGAAACTGACCTTTACATGAATTGGCATCTTTCCAAGGGGTGAACGTTCTTGTGTTTATGAAAACCTTTTACCTACTATGCGACGACTACAAAAATGCTGTTTGTTACATGAAAACCTTCCTATACGCAAAATACCTGCATTATTGTGGAGTTGCGGGCACCAGCCCGTATTACCTATTACATAAAATCCTTTAAACCGAAATTTTATTTACCTATAGACAATAAACTTTTTCACTATTGTGTCGGGGTTATTTTTTTTTACATAAGCGTTATTAAGTAATTGTACCCCCTGGAATGATGTCCATAAATTCGAACACAGTTGGTTATAAATAATAATAATTTGAGGGCATGCTTCTTATATCAAACGCTAGAATCAGCAGCATAAATGAATATGATAAATGGTTTTCTTTCGAATGATGACTTCTGACTTAACACTCACAAAGCACTTCATAAACTAGCTCATCATCTAACATCTCTTAGTGGGCTAATAATATTTTCTAGAAGTTTCCATTGTCAGGGAAGGTTCACAATTTAGTTGCAAGTCTCATTCACCTTGGCGATACAAATGTCAAACATTTTGAGGCTGATAAGACTGAACGTTATTAAAATTACTAGAATTGCTCCTCGGTTCCTTCATAGTGAATAAAATGACGGTTTTATCATCAGGCATAGAAGATTCCGTTTCGCTTGATTTGGTCGTCATGGGATCGGTCGCCGTGTCCAAGGAAGGATACCGCATCGGTAAAGGAAGAGGTAAGAGATTATTTTATACCCTCTTATTTTTCTAACTTTTTTTTTTTACGTGATTTTACCAGAAACTGTATATTTCAAAGTCTCGTAAAAGTCAAAGTCTCGCAAATTGTTGCTGTAATTTTTATTTTATTGCAATTACTAATAATTTGTTCTTATACTCCATTCGGAATAAGATTTGACATTTAAATAAACCTTTTTACCCTCTTTCCAATCGATTTTGACATCTATTGTGTTGGTGGCATGAGAAACGGCAGCTGCAGAAAATCCTTGGTATTATAACAGATTGGTTTTTTTTAAATGTCTTCCTTATGCCAACGGAATAGCATTCAAAATCTTTCTAACAACCTGATTTTTTTTTTAAGTATTTTAAATTATTTGTAGGTTTGAACACATGTTCTTTTTTCATGAAATTCTCTCGCTGCAATTTTTATAGACTGTATCTTATTATATGTATTGTGTAGGCTATGGCGACCTGGAGTTCGGTCTGATGATGCACATGAAAGCCATCAAGCCTGATACAGTGGTCGCCACTACTGTGCACGATTGCCAGGTAACAATCATATTTTGGACAAGTTTACGTCCAATATACTTATCACAAAATAATTGAATTGCATTTATCAGGACCATAGCAGACACGGTACTTACTCCAAGTTTACACCTTAGTTTATAGCCCTAAAGAAGTTGTGATACTAATAGGGATGTTTCCTGGATAAAAAAATTGATTCTATTTAGTGCGTCATTCAGATTATAGAAACAAAAAAAAAATCAAATCAATAAAAATTGACAAATATAAAAGGCATCAAAGATCAGGAGTGGTGGCTGATGACGTCACTGCTCGCTAAAAAGTGTAGCATGCAGTGACGTCACACGAGTTTTAAACGCGCTTTAAGATATTATCCAACAACGGTATTTTAGATTGTTTCTTAAGTAACATTGTATAAAAAAATATACAGTTTTAAGGATGTCCAGAAAAAAATTGCTTGTATGGGGTTAGCGGGTTTGCCAAATCATTATCATACTTCTGCTCCTATCGTAATTTCATTTAGAACGACCGCAGGTGTCTTTCTGCTATATACAACGTAAT
The DNA here is from genome assembly GCA_017933935.1 of Sesamia nonagrioides. NCBI lineage: Eukaryota > Metazoa > Arthropoda > Insecta > Lepidoptera > Noctuidae > Sesamia > Sesamia nonagrioides. The sequence continues at coordinate 1,003,775 of JADWQK010001917.1, forward strand.
TTTGTTTTTATGCGAAACCCGGGACACGTGTCCAATATTTTTAAGTAAAGAATCTATGTTCACAAAATTCCAAAAAGGTATTTGAAAAACCATAAAGTTATGAGCTTCTTATCCTACTTGGTTTTCCCAACAAAAATTATGGTCAACACACCGCTCGCCCGCCCTTGTAGCGACACGGCGCGGGGTGAGTCTGTCTCACTGTGCTAGCACTATGTTCTACCGCCAGCTGTGTAGTGCGCTCGGTGACCACACTGCAACAATTTCTAAATGTGTTTGAGGAAAAATATAACATGGTGTAAAAACGTCCACCAGTCACGAGGATTTTGGTTACATATTTTTTTTAGAAAAAAAAAAGAACTTTTTTGTTGACATAATGTTGTGAAACTCGTGAAGTATCGCCAAATAATGAAGGCCTTTTATGTATTATATTAGTATAATACATATATGTTTTCACTAACTTTAGGCGACCCCGTAAATGTAATGCCAACATTTTTTGAGTTGTTGTATTTTGAACTCTCGTCATTGGGCCGAGCTTTGAAAATCGATTAGTTTTATTTAGCTACTACGTTTATGTGTCGCCTAGTGATAGTGTAAACAGGTGTAAATGAATGTAGCACATTGTTTCTGACGTCATGGTAATTCGTATTATTCTATTGTAGGTGTTCGATACCCTGCCCGCTGATCTGTTTGGACCACATGATGTCCCCATCGATATCATTATCACACCAACTCAGGTATGTTTAGAAATTTTATATATTTTTTATTTTATATAAACTTTTTCATGCAAATTTAACAAGTAGTAAAGTTTTTGTATGTTGATCGTTTATAGAAATACCTTCTTATTTCATAAGTTTCAACTTTCTAAGCAATAACTAAAAATAGATTTATCTATCAAAATCAAAGGTCATTTATTCAAATTAGGCTGAGAATCAGCACTTTTTGAATGTCAATTTTACATAAGACAGTCCCCCAAAACGTCCACCCATCGACACTTTCTAGTGCTTTCGCTGGGAAAAAGAAGTGGCGGAAAAAACACCCCAGCACAGCTGTCTGTTCATTTAAAAAAACACATGACTTTATACAATACTATGTATAGTAAAACTATACTATAAAAGTAAAATCACTTAAAACAAAAGTTGTGTTTTCTGGTCAAACTCCAAGCATTTATTTTAAATAAACCAATTACAGGCACTTCACTAATCACAGTGCGAAGGATAAAGACTGATTTATAAGCCCCGCACGATGATATTGCGATGGAACCTTGTCACAATAACAGCTTTGTGACGTCATCTGTCACACGAAAGGACAGCTAGCAAAAGAATGTTATATGCAAAATTATAGTTTATTAATTTTGCATTTAACATTCTTTCGGGTTAAGGATTTATTTGTATTTTATAATTTTATTATACATACACATACCTACTCATCCATATTCTGACAAATAAACTTTCATTATTAAAAAATTCAAGGAAATAATTCTTGTAGACGTAAGAAAAATATACTTATTCGTATATCTTTCTTACATGTTTATTAACTTTTGCTAACTACATTTCTGTTAATTTGTGAGCGGGAATTAAACCAGAGTACCAAATAACACCAGGATAGTATGTAAATTTTTTTTTATATATAATTCAATATAATCTTACCCTATTTATTCAATTCCACTCATACAGTCTTCCGAATCAGAACTGCTTTCTGTGTCTGTCGTTTCCGATTCACTGTCGTCTGCCGTATTTATGATAAATAACTCGTCAGTTATTCGATCTTTTTTCCAATATTCCTCTTCAAGCCGTTTAACATGATTGACTTCCTTTCGCCAGTCATCTGGAGTTATTGACGCCAACGCCTCCAATGTCAGAGCTTCAATGCGACTTTCCAACTGCTCCACATTTTTTTCTGACACCCTCATCTTTACCAGGTTCCAGATGTACTCAATGGGGTTGAGGTCGCAGTTGTAGGGTGGTAATCTAACGACCTCATGGCCATTGGCAGCTAATAAATTGACAATTTTATAATTTTTCGGCGGTCTGTGCCGTTTAATTAATAAATACAGTTCAGGTTTTGTACTGTCGTTGGGAAAGTCGATGTTGTGAGCTTGTAGCCACTCAACCATCAACTGTTTTTATTGTTCATACTTGGTGGCTTATTCTCTTCCCTACTGTGATAAGGGGCGTTGTCCATCACAATTATGGAGTTGCGTGATATGTTGGGTACTAATTTTTCTGTAAGCCACTTGGTGAAATTCTCAGCATTCATTTGATCATGGTAATCCCCCGTTTTGGTGTCTGCTTTAAACATTAAAAGGGCATTGTCAACAAAACCGCTTTCACTTCCCGCGTGAACTATTATCCATCGGCGGCCGGGGCTGTCGTTCCGTCTCACTCCGACATCGGTTGCTGTTTGCCAACATTTTTTTACCGTGTAGTGTGCGTGTATCCACGTTTCGTCGAGATAAATAACGGGTCTTTTGTTATTAGCAAGCGAGTCATTTTCTTTCATACGTCGTAAATATTTAGCCCTCCACGCTTGAATTTGGGGTCTTTCAATTAGAGCCAGTCTTTTTTGGTAGCATCGTTTAAATTGGTAGCCTAAATCACATTTAATTATTTTTCTTAATGTAGTTTCACTATTGGTATAATTAAGGTCTAATTTTGAAGCCGCCAAGATTTTGCGCATTGTGGGTATTTCTCTCCTCACTGTATACATTGAATGTATAATATTTCTTAAAGCTGTTAAGGAAAACCCGTCGAAATATTCCTTCTTTTGTCTTTTTCCTTTAGTAGGAGTTCTCATTTTGCTGCCACTGGCTGTTGCCGACTCATGCTCTCGTCGCAATTTAGTCACAGTATTTTTTGCAACGCCTGTGGCACATGCCACACGCTCCGTGACTTTGGTTTAGCTGTTGCTTCGGTATTAAAATGTCCTCAGTAGTGTCCGAAGTACTTTTTAAAGCACGGTTTATACTTTCAAGAACTAACTTACATTCCTCTTTTTCTTTAACAAAATAATTGTCCACTTTAATTATAATTTCACGAGCACGATTGTGAATTAATTTCTTACTCATTTTAACGAGTAACAGCTAACAAAACTAAACAACAAAACTCAAGAACAACAATAAAACAGGATAACAAAAACAAAAAACTAACAAAAATATTCGATGTGCGTAAGTGGGTAAGCGCGGACTGAACTTGCGAACGGTACTGACGGTGCGAGGTCGACTACGTCACCAAGATGGCCGCCGATCGCAATATCATCGTGCGGGGCTTATACACTGTGCAATTTAATTGCCTATGGCTTCAATTAAGTTGAAGCAACAATAAAAGTTGCATTGTCTAAACACCATTTAGACGATGCAACTCATTTGTTGCATTAATTTTATGGTATGCCAAAGGCAATTAAATTGCACCATATAAATCAACCTTAAGTTTACCCATTACTTACAATTATTTAAAATGAGAATAATTTCAGTTTAGGAACCATTTTAGGTTAAAACAATTCTATGTAGACCATTTTTACCTTTTGGCCTCATATAGTTATTTCTGTAGTTATTTTTATTTATTTATTATTTTCTGTTTTTTTTTAATAGCTATAAGTCTAAGCTACGTACAGACGACAGCACATCAAGCTACTACAATCTGTCCGATTTTCAACTTTATCTCTAAAACATTAAGGCAACAATAAGGTTGATTGTGAATATTTGTCAGTTTCGGGTAGCTTGACCTGAGCTGTCGTCCGTACTACCGTACGCACCAACTTGTAAGTACCTACTCCTACCAACCTTGCAGAACATTAACCAAAAGTCCATCTCTCCAGGTGATATCTACTCAACGCATGAGCCAGCGACCGGTGGGCATTCTTTGGCATCTGTTGTCCAACCGTCGGCTCGAACTCATGCCTATACTCGGACAGCTGCGTGAGATTGAGATGCTGTAAGTACCCATTACACATTTTAGACACGAGATAAATCTTACTCTGGGTACCAGAGTTTCACGTATTTTTGGTCGCCATGTTTATAATCGCGTCTGAACTGTCTACGGAGTATCTTAATTTGACAGGATTAAACTAAAATGTTATCTTATATCCTTTTCTTAATGTAATGGAAAGAAAAAGATGCACTTAGCTTAAAATTGGGTTAATTTGTAAGGCGATTCACACACGGCCTGTGTGGCAGGTGGTGGCCTAGTGAATGTCGTGGTGGCCTAGTGGTTAAAACACCAGCCTCTCAAGTATGAGTGCGCGGGTTCGATTCCAGGTCAGGCAAGTACCAATGTAACTTTTCTAAAGTTATATAAAAGTGTATCTTGGACACCAATGACTGAAGGTGAAGGAAAACATCTTGAGGAAACCTGGACTTTAGTCTGAAATCGCCAACCCGCATTGAGCAAGCGTGGTGATTACCGCTGAATCCTTCTCTGTATGAGAGGAGACTTATGCCCAGCAGTGGGACGGTAAACAGGTTGATGATGATGATGATCACACACGGCACCGTGCATCGCCTTGGTAGGCGGTGAAGATCTCATGTCGCATTAATAATAATAATAGCTTTATTAATTCCTTACACAGATAGATTTTCACATATTATTATGTATAACTTTAGTTGTGTTAGTACTTATTTATTTATTTATTTATTTATTTAGGTAACCAACAGCGATACATAATAAATTTTACAAGTATGAGTATTACATTATAATATTATGGCCAATAATAGGTTTCCCTGTGTAACTGGAAAGTATAATTTTAACGCATGCGAACAGACTAATATCAAATACACACATATATAGTTATAAATAATAAAACAATACAGAAGAATAAACAATACATAACATAGTTAACAATTATGAAATTGAATTTAAAACAAATAAATTAGGACATTGACAGCAGAAGACAGAAGAAAGAGATGAAGAAAATTAGTTGGTTGTCATTTATCTGCATCTATAGTTTCGACTATTAGTTTTTTGAATGTATGTTTATTATGGTAATAATTATAACCTAGTTTGTTAGTATTTCTTCTGTGCTAAGGACCGCTCTGGCGGTGAAAGCCTCCTCCATTTCTCTCCACTTGTCTCTATCTCTTGCCAATCTATTCCAAGTAACTGCAGCCGTGGCTACTATGTCATCGCTCCAACATCTGACTGGCCTGCCCTTTCGCCTTTTTTTGTGTATAGGGTACCAATAAGTGATAATTTTGGACCATTTGTTACCTGATGATCTTTGGACATGTCCAGCCCATTTCCATTTCTGGCTCATTATAGTCCTTGCTATGTCTGGTACCTTGGTGATTTTTCTGATATCTTGGTTTCTGACTTTGTCGCTTAGCTTTAGACCCAAAAGACTTCGTTCCATGCTATTTTGGCACACTTTAACTTTTTGAGTCTGTTTGGCTGAGAGCGGTAATGTTTGAGAAGCGTAAGTGTGACAAGGAAACAAACATGTCTGCATAGCTTTGGTTTCAGTGTTACCGGGAGACTACTCTTGAATATAGAGATATTCATGTCGCATTAACCTCTATTAAATCCGTAGATGCCTAACACACATATACCGTCCGACCGCGCCGTCGAGCGGTACTCTTTAGTTAGCCGTGTTTGAATCGCCACCATTGTATATTGTAATGTCATTTATATCCACAGTGCGGGTCGTGCGTGCACCCTGAAGGAAGTGGACACAGACGTGGAGGAACGCGCGGCGCAACGACCGCGCCGTCTGCGGAGACGTACGCGCTCGCACAAGAGTCAAAGCGAGGGAGAGGTAACTAGCTGCACACACTGCTGGCCACAGACCTAGGGATGAAACATTACCATAGAGGTATCGATACCGTATCGGACGTCAAGTATCGATTTTTACTCGGTATCGATTGAAAAGTAACGATACTTACTCGGTATCGATTGAAAACTATCGATACTTACTCGGTGTCGAATAGTTTTTTTTTTAAATGCAAGTTACTCTATGACAATAATGACAAATTATGGCGAGGGTAGCGTTGGCTGACTGTTTTTTTCCGGGCATAGACAAACAAGCTGGCCAACTACACAAAATTAGAAAAAAAAAAAACAAGCAAAAAATGGATGACTACCCATTTTACTACCCACACATTTTTAATCATGAGACCTGTCGTCACCACAGTTGTATAGATTTTATTTTTATAATTGTAAACTAGTGCATGACGGCAATCCCGCCTGATGATAAGCAGTGATGCAATCGTTGATGGTAAAGTGCGCTAGTTTATTAAGAGCCTAATCACACATACGGTCTAGCCTTGAAGATACTTAAATCGTAGTCAAACGGAAAACCCGCCGCTGGTAATCTCACTACACATAGCGTTTCATTGCTGTAGTTATTAAACCACGGAAACTACGGAAGAATTCTCTAACCGTGCGTGCTCTTTTGACGGTATTTGCTGGAAATCTTTCGACTTGCATTATCAATAGTCACATTATAATCATATCTTCCGCTAGGGCAACACGACAGAAGGCGAGGAGGGCAAGAGTGGCGGCAAGGCTCGTCGCTCGGCGCGGCGGCGCAACAGTCACAAGTCTGCCAGTAAGGACAAGGAGGAAAAGCCACGCCGCCCCAAGCGACAGAGGCCTGATATCGACTTCTCCGTCAAGGTAACACAACGTTATTTTTTGATTATGCTACACCCTAAACACGTGTCCAATATTTTTAAGTAAAGAATCTATGTACAAAATTTCAAAAAGTTATCATGAAAAACCACAAAGTTATGAGCTTTTTATCCTACTTGGTTGTCCCAACAAAAATATGAGCCACGCTCCATTCGGACGGGCGTACTGGGTGCAATGACCTGTGGCGTCAGCTGAGCGCGGGCATGCGCATGCGTAAGCTGCGTAGCGTGCTCAGTAACCACACTACAACAATTTCTAAATGTATTTATCAAAAACTATAACATGGTGTGTAAATGATTGGAATCTATTCAGTTGCTTATTCTAAACAAATTGTGTTCAGGTTTCGCATAAACAAAAAAATAACGTATAATTTATTTATTAGATTCTGTTCAGATATTAAACCTTGGCAGCAACCCAAAAGCATCTTTAATGTGACATATATGAAGACTATATTGATTTTGACAGTGATGTAAAACCTAGAGGAAAATAACTTCGAAAGTCAAAATGGGAGCTAACGCTGCCATCTTTTTTTATCCTCGTTGCAGTGTATCGTCAAGGAGTCAATTAATCTTGGATATTTTGTTTTGATCCAGATATCTAACATCAGTCCGAATACAAGAGTACGTGATCTCAAACAGGCGCTGTCTGAACGCGGAGTCAAGCCACAGATTATGGTCTGGAAGGTAAGTGTTTCCCGTATATGACATTGTTATGCAAAATACAATAGCCCACACGTCCATGTTACATTTCGGCCTGCTACCTGGCCTGGATAGAACGAAATTTTCCATAGAATGCCAGGCCAGTTTATACCGGTTTTACGTGAGGCCTACTACTATTAATATTTGACCTTTGGAGATATTGATTGAGAAATTCCCAGTTTTAATCTTTGTAAAATTTTCAGGGATTCCGTGGCTTTTGTTATTTACATTTCTTCAAGCCTAGTCCGCAAAAGGTGAGTTGAATTTTTTTTCAATTTACGCCAATGTTTTGTTAATATGGCTATCTTCATAAAATTTATATGAATATGAACAAATACATTAGAAGGATTTTTTATATAAGCTGTTCATTTATTAGACGATATATAAATAGTTCATACTAGGGATGTTGTGGATATGAAATTTTTGATAGGGATATAGAAATTACTATTATACCGGATACGGATATGAAATTATTTCAGATTATATTAGTTTCGGGTACGGATAGTATGATAAGCCTACAACAGAAGAAAACAAAGAATACGCGCTTGTTTCGGCCGCTATCTGGCCGATCAAAACAAGTCTTCATAACGTATCACAAAAACCGAATCCGAAAAATTTCGGATAATATCGGATAGGGGCGGGGATCCCTATGCGATATTATCCGAAACTTTTCGGATTTGGTTACGGTTATAGATATTATTATTATTTCCGATATCGGATAGTTTAGGTTACGGTTACGGAGCTCTCTAACATCCCAGCCCCCTAATCGGCGAACACATTTTTGTCAAATGATTGCGACTAGTTGGGATCAGTTGGTATCGTTCGGGCCGCCCATTGGTCCGTTCGGTTCAAACGATCCCAACTAGCCGCAATCATTTGACAAAAAAGTGTTCGCCGATTAGGGGGCTGGTTTATACATAAGAATTACAAGTTAGATTTTATAATAATAATTGTTTAAGAATTAAAAGTTAAATATAGTAATAATTGAATTACTATTTAGAGCCTCATTTCACAGTAGTCTAGTTTTATTATTCATCAATAATTTTTAATAATTTCCTAACTTTATTTTTAAGAAGTTTTTACTCTCCCCTACAGGGTTCCTTAATACACTTTGTGTTTGTTTTTGAAAATAAACTGTTCCCAACACTAGAATCATCACTACAACATGATACAGAAGTTTTTCCTATTCAAAATAGGAATCCTTCCTGAATCGTTGGTGCATTTACAATTTTTTAAAATCATATACACAAACAGCCAGGCCCGGAACAGTTACCTGTAGGCTGTTGGACACACTATACAAATATTTCTCCCATGCGGGAATAATAATAATCTTTATTCAAAAAACTAAAAATATACATAAGGTCATACAGGACGTATTTTTATACAGAGAATCATGTAAAATTAGCGACCTAGAAATATGAATAGAACCCTGCGTGCCGCAGGTTCCGTATTTTAGTGCTTGAAAAATGTGCATTGTATTGTCCAGGGTGAGGGCGACAGCGGGTCAGCTGTGAACATGGACAGTGTTCTCTCCGCGCTGGCGGAGATGTCGCTCGGGGGCAGCGGCGAGGCCGCGCCGGGAGATGAGCCGCGCGACGACAAGCCGCGTCTGCTGTGTGTGGAGCCCGCGCCGCCGCGCAACGCGCCCGCTACGGCAGAGGTATAAAAACTAACACTATATGTAATAATATGTAATAATGTAGCAACATTATTCACTGTTCGGCTGCTATAAAGAATCCCAACCATAAGAGTTCTTGAGACTCTAAATCAGAGTAGTCTTGAGCGAAATGAGAAAGTTTAAACCTTCGCATTCTCACTCGTCTAAAATGAAGTCTCCTTTATCCCTGATGTGATTTTTTTTCAAGTAGTTTTTAATATTTAATTTTATTTATTATTTACTAGCGACCCGCATCGGCTTCACACGGGTGCAATGCTGAATAAAAAAAGAAAAACACTATAGAAAAACTTGTATAAAAAACCGCCGCGAACTTTTCGCGCGTTTACCGCGCCCTGTACCGCGGCAAACGCAACGCCCCGCAATTTTTAAATCAAAATTAAATTGGATAAGGATTAATGCTATATTGGTTAAAATCGCTTCGAAAATTAGCCGGTATTTGTCGTAAAAGTAAAAGACAAAAAAATAAATTATTGTGGGAATAAGAGATAGACATATACCATCGTGGCCTTTTTTGTAGACCTTTTCAATGTGTACAATATTTAGTACGTTATTTTGTTGAATCTCCTCTCTCCTCCTCTCAGCCTGCGTTTCACTGCAAACGCGCAAAACATTTAATTATTTACATCACATTAGAAACCTCAAATATAATAGTATTTCTATCAATTAAAAACCGCATCAGAATCCGTTGCGTAGTTTTAAAGATTGAATCATACAAAGGGACATAAGGAAAGAGAAAGTGACTTTGATTTATAATATGTAGTGATTTATTTATTTATACAAATCATACTATTCAATGGCCGCTAGCAATGAAATCCAATACAATATTTTTGCTCTGCTTAACTCGACTTGCATAATGCGCTGTTATCCATGCTTTGATTGATACCGAGTATAAGATCGTAGAACCGGCCGTGTCAAAAGAAAACTGGATACATCATACGACCTTTATGACATTGTGAGTTATCATACAGGTGGCCTACGTAGCGTACCCAACATTCTTTTTTATTTATGCGATAAACTGAATATTATTTGTTCAAAATAAGCAACTGAATTGATTCCAATCATGTTTACACCATGTTATATTTTTTCCCAAATAGATTTAGAAATTGTTGCCGTGTGGTTACCGAGCGCGACACGCACGTTACGGTAGATCATCGCCCGCGCATCAGCTGACCCCAGAGGTCAATCAATGCACGGCTCGCCCGCCCGAGCGGAGAGTGGACCATATTTAATTTTTGTTGGGACAGCCAAGTAGGATAACAAATAAGCTCATGACTTTGTGGTTGTTTTAGATATCTTTATGAAATGTTGTACATAGATTCTTTACTTAAAAATACTGGACACGTGTTTCGGGTTTTGAATAAACAAAGAACAATGCTGTATTAGATATCCGTACGTACCTATCGTTATGATCTCAAATATACCCAGAATGACGCTCGCCTTTACGCCGCTTATACATAATATGTAAGTAACAAAATACGTTCTCTTTTCAGATTCATTGACTTCCCAAGACGATGGACACCAACCTATATCACTCGATATTTTGTTAACAACTACCTTATAATTATTTCTAAAACACGCATATATCGTTGATCGCTTGGTTGCACACGGACTGGCGGGTTCCCTGTCGCATTCCGACACTAATTTGTTTAACGTTAAGGTACATTTTTCTTTGAGTCGGCCCGAGTTAACGCTAGCGCGCGCACTGCATACTGCATTTTTCGTATAGTTGCATCCATCACTATGGAATGTTTCGCCGCAGTGTCTTCTTGGAGTGTATACTTTGTTTTCAAGTACTGAGCTACAACTGTTAATGATGCCTCTTCCAGAGATCACACTTTTGTAGTATTTCGTCTCGTTAGTTCGATGCAGTACGTAGCGCGTTCGCTTTAACCGAAGTGGAAGCGAGAAGGTTCGATTTTAGTTTGTCGATTGTTCGGACGTGTGTTCGCTCGATGGTTTTTTGTTCTTGTTTGTATGGGCCGGCCGCTAGAGTGAGCTATATTTATACACTTAACGAAAATTATATCTTTATGAATGTTTTAGTTGTCTCTAGTCTAACGTTAGCATGTAATTGAACGTTGTTTCTATAAATGTTTATGGTTCCACGTTTTTTCAATGCAGATACATTTTAAGCATTCTTCCATAATTATATTACGAGAAAAAGAAGCTATATTTTTTAGTATATAGTATAGAATGATCTAAAACTAAAGTTTATATTAATATTGTAAGGTGCTTGTAAGAACGGAGTCCCGAACTTTGTTTAGAAATTAGTTTGGAAGGATTTGATTAGTGTTAAGCGTATTTATTTTACTACGAATTTTGGGGCTCTGTTGTTTATCTAGGTGTATATTTGTGCCAACTTTGTTTGAATTGAATCCAACAAGTTACAAGAAATTTGGCGTAAGTTTGATCAGTAGGCTACAAGTAGTAGCGTTTTAAAATTTGTCTCGATAATAATATAATATGTATTTACATTTCACATATCGAGTGAACAGAAAGTTGGTATAAATATTTTGAACCCTCTGTGGATGTCGAAAGTTACTTTTTCAGTATTAGGTCATCTGTAATTTAAGACTTGAAAAGTAATATATTATTGACACAATAAGGTGTATTTAAACTATATTTCTATTAGAGTTAGCGAGCTAGTTGGTCGTGCCGCATTGGTCTCCTTTAGCGTAAAAGAAATGTATTTTATATAGAAAGAGGAAGTTTATTGATGTATTTTTCGAAATTGTTTGTTATGTCGGGTTGCATAATATTTAAAGGCTTTATTTTATTTACATTTACAAGCATTTCTTGTAGCCGTCAGCGTCTGGACACTTCGCACACAAGTGCCTGTGTGCTCACGTTATTGTTATTCCTCACTTTGCAAGTTTATGCACTATAAAAAATATATATTTATGTATATAACTTGTTAACACATAACGCTATTTACTAGTTTATTTTGTAATTTTATAACGTTGGGTAGCAAGCATGGACGAGCGTTTTTTTGTTTTGTATTTTTTTTTAATAAATTTATTAAACACTTTATTTTGGCTTTTTATTTTTATTTTGCAACGCTTGTGGAGTTTATTCTTGTTATTTCGTCATGGATCCTGGTAGCTAGATATTATATGAATCTAATTCATTAATAGTCGTTTACATTCGAAAACTTAATGTTGTGATTGTATGTACCTACTTTAAAATTTCGCCGCTTAGAGGTTGAGGGTAAATTAAATTCTATTTTTCTAGCCGATACCTTGTTTTATTGATAGAAGAATACTCCCATAATAATATGTAAAAAGTGAGGTAGATCACCACTAAGATGTCTGCAGATCGATTCTGTTTAACAATCTCACGGTGTGATTAGGCGAAGTAAGCTGTCATTAGTGTCAATCAACCAGGATCTCATTAAAAAAAAAAAAAACTTTTACTCGCACTAGGAAATCCTCGCGTGGTACTTTCTGGCCGCGCCACAGTCGCATTTTGAATCGCAGTTAATAAGAATAAATGTACATAATATGTTCATTATTGTACGAAAAGAATTAAAAATAGTACTTGCGAGATTCGCGAGATATTTAACAAAATCGGTGGCGCGGTCAGGAAGCATGCATTCTAGCCGCGCCACCATGTACACTGCAAGAAATTGGATTTTTATGTGCAAACTTAAAGGTAAACATTTGTACGACTATTGTTTATTCTATTGATGATTAAAGATACTGCAAAAAGTCATTATTTATATAAATATCGAAACTTCATAATCGGTTAGGTCAATAATAATAACAGTAGGAATTCTTGCAAAAAAGAAATTACCAAAGCCTTCGTATCTTTTATATCAATAGGTACTGAATATTTTTATAACAGTTATAATAGATTGTCTTTTTGATAATGTCGATATAAACTTGATATATACGAAAAAAAATAACTGACATCTTTTCAGAAGAAGTGTTTGGCACAGAAATTAGAAAACAAATACCCAATTGTGTTACGTAATAAAATGCTTCATGAAAATATGAAAAACAATGATGCAAAAGAACCTCCTTTTATACCTACGTTAAAATCATTACATAACATTCGTAACAAAAAGAAATACTATCACAAAATCGTGGTTATTGCGCTATGGATTATGTCTTTCATAACACCCTTTGATAGTGTAGTAAGATCTGTATCTGTTGTGCATTTTTTGTTTATTATTGGACTGAAATGCAACAATTATTTTATAAAAAAAATATCTAAGGAAATTTACATCGTCTTAAGTATAGATGCAACGGGATCAATTTTTAAAAAGCTCATTCCACCAAATGATTTTACTAATTGTTACGATTCCAAGCATTTATTTTTATATGTAGCAATGCTCAAAAGAAAATCGACTTCAGTACCTGCTACAGGTACTGAAGTCGATTTTCTTTCAAATGATATCTGGCAGTCAAAAGCTTGAAACAATACATCAATGGTTGCAGAATTGGATAGGAACAATGGAAACACCCAAAGAAGTCATTTGTGATGATTCTGCAGGACTAATTGGAGCAATATTAAAAAGTTTTACGAAATTTAGTACAATGAAAGAATCCTACTAATATTATAAAGGCGAAAGTTTGTAAGTATGGATGTATGGATGTTTGTTACTCTTTCACGTAAAAACTACTGAATGGATTTGGTTGAAATTTGGCACAGGGGTAGATAATAGTCTGGAATAACACATAGGCTACTTTTTATCCCGGAAAAATATGCAGTTCCCGTGGGATACGAAAAATATTAGTCCACGCGGGCGGAGCCGCGGGCGAAAGCTAGTATATTGATAATTGTATGAACATTTTGGAATTAACTGAGAAATCTCTGCCGGAGTGTTTAGTTCGTTTGGACACATCGCATTTCGTGAAAATATTGTATGCTCTTGATTGCTTCAGATTAATAGATAAGCGCATAAAGCGGTTTTTTTATGAAACATCTTTTACGCTTAAAATCCTGTAACAATTATAAAAAAAGCAAAAGAAATAATTCATCAATTAGTAATCGTGGCGCTTCATAGGTATGATCGAAATTTGAAGGACGGTACAGTTACTAAATGTAAAGAAGTAAAAGAAAAACTTAAAAATGATAGAGATTGTTATGATGACATTATAATGGAGAATTTTAAAGAGTTATTACCGAACGGTTCAAGTATTTTATTAGGTGAAGATTCTGGACATAATTCAATAATATCTTGGTATAATTATATTGTTGATTCTGAAAAAAATCCTAGTGAACTATGTGATGAAACTGACTATGAAAACATTTATTATTTACCTAGCTTTACCTTGAGTCTCAAAAAGATATTGGCAAAATTACCTCTTTGGTCAAACTTAATGCTACCATTTTTTTTTAATCTGTAGACGAGGCTAGCAGTAGCAATGTCGAAAGCTACTTCAAGACCGTGAAAAAATTGCTTATTCACAACAGGAACGGACTGACTCGAGTAGATCATTTCATAGAACAGAACACTGAGTTTGTATCTGGGGAAATTAAGGCCCGTATTCCAGAAGGAAACTCAAGCATTGATCTGTGTTTAAGCATTACTTAAAACTAGTTTCAACCAATTAAAAGGCTTCAAACGAGACTTAATTAAAGCTTGAGTTTTGAGTGACGTTCTGTAATACGCACCTTAATCTGCACAATGTATTTATTCTAACATATTTAAAAATTGTTTAATAATATATTAAGCGGAAAATTAATAAAATATTGTTCTGGGTTGCATTCAGAACAAGATTTTATTAATGTTCTGGTTAGAAACTGTCCCATAATTCCGTTAAATTTAATTATTCTGACAGACCGTGGTTTGGCCGCTTTAGATGAAGCCGCTATGATTGAAGATTCTGAGCATGATTGTAAAACCGATGATTGCAAAGGAAAACAGAGAACAAAATTTCAAATTATTTCATATTTTTTGAATTGGATATGGATCTTTCTCTAAATGACATTCCTGAGGAAATTATTTTACAAGACAAAATTTTTGCATTGAGTGCAGTACCTAATCGAATTCTTGCCTCCTGTATCAAGTGATGACTCTGGAGTAGGACATTATAGAGTACATTGTCGACGTACAGTGAAAAAAAAATGTTGGGAATGTTACGACGATATGTCCAAAAAAGTGTTAAAATTAAAAACAGATTCAATTCTAGTACACTCTCATTTGATTATGTATATTAAGTCATAAATTGTTGAATAAAATAATTGCTCTTTAAGATAAAAATTTTGTAAATCAAGTGTTTTATTGAACAAGCTAACCTTGAATTTGTTTTCAATGATAAGCCAAATTTTCAGGGACGGTTCAGAATTGAAAAGTTATATTAATATGAGGAATGAAAAAAAAATACAAGATTTTATTCGTTATGATTATGACGGCCCGTAAAGTATAAAAGATAGAAATTATTTGTACTTTAATTTCTGGTGTTTTTTTTTTAAACATCGTTTTTTAATTTAAATATGTATATAGGGAGGTATAATGTATAAGAACAACGATCGTAACTGACTGACAGTTCTGCCATAGTCGAAGTAGTGTTTTAGTTTCGGTATTATTAAATTTATCACGAAGGTAATGACTTTTACACTATTGATCATTACCAATAAAACAAACAATAGTCGTACAATTGTTTACCATTAAATTTGCACATAAAAATCTAATTTCTTGCAGTGTACATGGTGGCGCGGCTAGAATGCATGCTTCCTGGCCGCGCCACCGATTTTGTTAAATATCTCGCGAATCTCGCAAGTACTATTTTTAATTCTTTTCGTACAATAATGAACATATTATGTACATTTATTCTTATTAACTGCGATTCAAAATGCGACTGTGGCGCGGCCAGAAAGTACCACGCAAATCCTCCTGTATCGTGGGTGCGTTTACAAACAAACTCGCATACACAAATATCCAGACCCGGAACAACTACTTGTAGGTCAACAAATATTTATTCCGTGCGAGAATCGAAACCGCGACACGCAGCGTAGCAGTCAATAACTTGATCACTGCGCTAACCGTGCAGTCAATTGATCTTGTCTAATTGTTTTCGCGATAAGATGGTTACATAGGTAAATTTTTGATTTTTTGTGTGGATGGGATATTGTAACTGTTGCCCTGGTGCACGTGCAAGTGTAGCAATACTGGTGGGTTTTAGTAATAGTCGGACACGCCCTTTCGCTCCGCCCAGAACGGGAGAGGTCATTTGATAATAATGCCTTGCTTTTTTTTATATTATAAACCATTGCTTGTCCGCAATCCCGCCTGATGGTAGGCAGTGATGGAATCGTTGATGGTAAAGCGCGCTAGTTTATTAAGAGCCTATTTACTCTAGCCTTGACCCTGAAATTGTAGTCAGGCGGAAACAATGGCGCTGGCCGTTTTCGTTCCCAGTCCATTAATGTACGCGGTACGAAAGACAAGGCAATGCACTTGCATGTGCGCCAGGGTCATAATATCCCTTCCAGGGCCGCCGTTTCTTTCAACCAAGCCACAGCCTTGGCTAACGAAACGACCTAACATCTGGCGAATATTATTATGAGAGCAGACCAAAAAAAAAAAATAATTGAAAATCTCCTTTGAAACTCGGACCGTTTTAAGAAATTATTAAAACAATTGAAATATCACACAACTGTTAACCAACGGGGCGTGTTTCCTTTTAAAATTGTGAACAGGGAACATTACCGGAAAACTCTTCGGAGACCATATTGCACAATCTCGTATCGTATTGAGTTATGTAACAACTGGGTAGCTATTCATTATTCTATGAAGATAGGATAAACAATTTTTTTTTTTATATTTATCTATATATTTTGACATCCTCATCTTCATCATATCAGCCGGAAAATCATTCAACAGGAAGTCCACTGGTGGAATAGACCTCCTTCCAAGGATTTCCAAAAAGACAGGTTGGACCAGGCCTGCATCCAGCGCTGCCTGCGATTTTGGTCAGGTCATCCGACCAATTAGTCGGTGGGTGTCCGACGCTGCGCTTGCCGGTACGTGGTCATCCTACGGCCAAAACCCCGCCACACATTTCCCACCCACTGCAACTCCTGAAAGCCAGAATCAACAGTGGAGACCGCCAGAAAAACGCCGAGCAATGAAGCTCGACGAAGAAAGCACGAAATTAATCAGAAAAGAATAGCGGAGGAGTAAGAAAAAAAAATCGTCCTACGGCCATTTAAAAGTGGATGGCCGAAAGAAACTGCTTCGCGATCGTGGTGCGAGTTTGAAAGGAAAAAAAGAAAGTTAAACAATTAATTAAACTGAGCTATTTTAAATATTGCTTCAATATTATTTGACTCAAAATTAATGTAATTTCACTATTTTATTCGTTTCAAGCTTAGATTATACAACGGTTAATTATAACTATTGGATTGTAAAAAAACGATATAGTGGAAGCAACAATAATAATAATATATTTATTTGCCTAAACAAAAAAAAAATAAAGGAAACCAAAAACCAAAGGCCAATCCAAAGGTTAATTATAACTAGTTCATTAATTGAAAAATATAGATATTTTTCATTTAGTAGCTGTATATACTTACATACTCTCTGTAAGGCCGTTTAAAATATGTTTACCTACTGTACCGGGTCCGCTCATGCTCACTTGCTCTGTGATGCCCGGAGGATTAAAACAGAGGTGTACAGCTATACTTTGGTGTCTGAATATTATTACCCCATATCCGAGAATCACTACTTAATACAAACCGATAACACTTTTTCACGCACCTTTCCCTGCAAATAAAGCTTTTCAGCAAATCATACATAATGATACGTTTCCACAACATACTATACCTAATTAACAACTTATAACATGTTTAATAAACACTTCCCGTCGATGGTATCACTACAGACAAATAAAGTGACATGTCCCACCGTATTATCTGATGTTGCACGCGATTTTAGCAATATAATATATGGGGAGGAATATAAACATAATTCATTTTGCATTGCAAGATACTGATTAGCTGCTGTAATGATTCCTATTATACTGATTTATTTGCTACGGTTTTGTGATGCCCAATCGCCGGAAGTTGTAAGTTTTCTATTTCATTTGACTGTTTTTATAAAAACTGCCTATTCTTCTATTTTACTTGATATATTTTTCCCGCTTTCCCGTCAAGACTCCTTTTGAAAAGTCATTCCAAGCTCACTTCATCTGACTTTTCACCGTAAGATTTTTACAGAATCAATCGACAACGACGACTCGAGACGGTCTCCAAAGCTTAGAGCACAGGCGTAGAGTAGCCAGCCTTTCGGTGTTCTATAGGATGCATTTTGGGGAGTGTGCGAGGGAATTGCATGATTTAATTCCCCCATCTCTGTTCCACCATCGGACGCCCCGTCGCACGGCGAGTTTCCACCCTTACCTTGTTAACACTACTACGATCCGGACGAAGCGTTTCGCTTCCTCCTTTATACCGCGTACATCAAGGGACTGGAACAACTTGCCGGCGGCGGTGTTTCCGTCGGAATACAATTTGAGTTTCTTCAAGGCTAGAGTGAATAGGCTTTTAATAAACTAGTGCGCTTTACCATCAACGATTGTGGCGGGATTGTGGTCAAGCGCTAGTTTATAATTTAATAAGAAAAAAAAAAAAACAATACAAGACATGCAGATCTAGTAGTCTGCTTGTGTTGTACTGGCAACTGGCACCAACGAGGCAGTCGAATCACATACATGGTGATCCCGGTGCGCTATATCTATATGTATATTTGTGGTCGAAATATGTATAACATCACACCTGTAATCCACGGAGACATGGGCGTACCTACCTTCGAATCATTCCAGCTATTTCCTTTTACAAACTACACAAGTGCATCTACATGAAACATTAGGTAAGTATCTATTTGTAGTGTAGTGTGTAGGGCAAATAGACGCAAATGATTCTATACAAGGCCCCGTTTATACTTTTATTAGTAACTAGCTTTCCGCCCGCGGCTTCGCCTGTGTGGAATTCGGTTATATCGCGCTTCTAGATTTCCCTCGGGAACATCAAATTTTTCCGGGATAAAAGGTAGCCTATGTTCTTTCTCAGGGTCTAAAGATTGTCTGTGCCAAATTTCATCAAAATCGGTTGAGAGGTTTAGGCGGGTAAACGTGTAACAGACAGACAAACAGAGTTTCTCTCGCATTTATAATATTAGTATGGATTAGTAACAAGCTTCGCCCCGTGGAATTCGGTTATATTGCGCTTTTTTTTCAATAAAAGGTAGCCTATGTCTAAAGATTTTCTGTGCCAAATTTCATCAAAATCGGTTAGGAGGTTTAAGCGGGAAAACCTAACAGACAGACAAGAGCTACTTTCGAATTTATAATATTTGTATGAATTAGGCTGCCCCCCCTCCCCCTGGGTCCGCCCATGCCCGGAGGATTAAACAGACGTGTACAGCTATAGTTTTTACACTAATTTGCTTAAATAATTTTCCTTCCCAAGAAATATGTAGTGAACATAGACTCTCAAATGGAGTGTTGTGACGGAATCAGCGAACAATTCGTTAACACTTCGGGTGTCAAAGTAGGACGCTACAACGAGACTATCGCCTATATGGACGGATATGTCAAATTCCTGAAGGACATCGAACCTGATACGATGGTGAGCCTATTTATATTCTGTCCTTTTCTCAATGAAATATAATGAAAAAGATGCATGAACTTAAATTTAGTTTAGTTGGTAAATAAAGGAATCAATAGTAATAAAAAATCTAAGGGTTTGGTCTGATTTTTCGTTCTGCTGGTATAGGTAAGTACTTATAAAATACGTGAATTTTAAAAGTGAAAGATGCTGGTAGATGTGGATGCAGGTTTGATTAAGCATAGGTTGGGCGACAAAATCGAATGTACGGACAGCAGGTCAATCTACCCGAAAGTATCAAATATTCCCAATCGACCTTGAGCCTTATACTTTAGCGACAAAGTTGAAAATCTAATAAAGAAATTTGACAGATTGTAGTAGCTTAATATGATATGTGTCCGAATATTTTGCCAACCAGCTGTGCCGAAACGAGGGACAAATGTATCGAACGTTAAAAATATAAAATTTATGTAACCAGTCTATATTTTTCCTACTTTTTGGGAATAGGCAGCCTCTCATTGAAAGGAAGTTTGGCCTGTAAACTACCACTCGGGCCCAGTGTGGGTTAGTATCATTTACCAGCCAATACCGGAAAGACGATGCCTTAGAACCAAAAATTCCTCACGTTGTTTTTCTTCGCAGTTTCGAGAGATGATGAAATTATTTACATACATTAAAGCTTCGGTTTGGTTTCGAACCGAAGACTTACTACTCATAGGGCCGTTATCTGCCACTAGGTACCACTGTTCATATGTAGGTTAGGGTATAGAAAATTATTAACTTATTTCCAACCTACTGACTTGGGACTCTGGTACTATATAGTACGGACGACAGCAGGTCAAGCTACCCAAAAATGTCAAACATTCCGAATGACTTCTCCCGCTCTGGGCAGAGCGGAAGGGCGTGTCAGACTTTTACTGACTAAAACCCACCCGTGTTTCTTTACTTGCCTGTGCAACGGCCAGGGCCACGGTTTCTTTTTTAACCAACCCGCAACCCTGACCCAGGAGGCATCGGTCTTCGTGGACCCCGTCACGATGTGCTGACATCTCTTTGAGGCGCGCGTGAAACACGACGCGCCGTCGACTCGGGCCTGGTCCTTACCGAGCGGCGAGCTGCCCACTGCTCACCGCCCGCAGGCCCGCGCCTACGGTGGCTGGGAGTTTGGTGTCATCTCCCGACCAGGGCGTCTCCTGCGGCGGCTAGTGGCGTGAGGGCGCTGGGATTCCCGTTGCCTCACGCGCTCCGCCTCCTCCTTTGCCAGCATCACTGCTTCGCAGAAGGAGGTGACGGCCTGCCATGCACTCTCGCTCCGGACCATGGCCTGGACCAGGGTCGGACGCGAGAGATCGCCGCCGATCGCCGCTACGAGGACACGGCGGTGCTCTACCCAAGCCGGGCAGACCTCCACCGTATGCTCCACCGTGTCCTCAGGGCGATCCACACAATGGTGACACCCTGGCGTTTCCTCCCGCCTTATACGGAACAGGAACCTCCCGAAACAACCGTGTCCGGTGAGGACCTGCGTCAGGCGGAAGGTGAGGGCGCCGTGGCGCCTCTCTAGCCACTCCTCAAAGAGGGGACTTACCGCCGCTATTGTGGCGTGCCCAGCACTGGGTTGCGACAATCGCATTCTCCATATCGCCATGAGATCCCGCCGGAGCTCTGTCCGCCGTACCGCGATTTCTCGCGGCAGCGGAGTTATACCCCGGCGTTTTGCCTCCTCTCGCCACTCCCATATGTGGGCGAGGACTTTGGCCTCCAGATCCCATGGCGGTAATCCGGCAAGGAGGCTCGCCGCCTCAGCGGAGACCGTGCGGTATCCCCGGATCAGCCGAATGGCCATGACTCTCTGGGACGCGGTCAGGCATCGGGCTGGTCGCTTCCTTAACGACCGCGCCCACACCGGTGCCCCATAAAGGGCCATGGACCGCACGGCCCCCGCGTAGAGCAAATGTAAAAGAGAGAGAAAATGTAAAAAAGAAATCTGACAGATTGCAGTAGCTTGATGTGCTGTTGTCTGTACAACTGTTTGTCTGTAAAAAAGTTCGGTAATCGTTAGAGACGATAACGTAGGTATACCCTCCGACAACTATTAAAACAAGTATCATACCAAAAGACATAAAAGTGTTGCCAGTAACACGCTTGCTTAACCTTTTGAACGCCCATCTATATAATACGCGATGTGTCCTCCTGCGCCACACTACAAATGTATAACGTATCTATAGTAAAACGTAGGGATGGGATTAGTGTCCTATCGACAAATAATATTATACATTTAAAATAATGTTTATTCACCAATTTACGAAGCTAAATAAAAACTGTAATCGTAATTTCATATTTTATCTTATTTCATAAAAAAAAACAATATGAAAACCTGGATATATTCCCCATAATAAAGAAAAGAATTTTAAATTTATTAGACGTGTGTTCTACAAGGCACATCCCTATTTGTCTCCAAATGTAATCCTTCTACTTCATATCAAGTAGTTGGCGCTCGAGGCACGTCAAAATCCTTTGTTATAAGGATGTCTAGATTTCTATGGTATATACACACATCAAAAGTGTCTAGGGATCAACATATATTTTTGCAATAACTTTTCTCCTGATTGATATTAATTAAAATTTTCTTTAAGGATTCATCAAATAAAGTGTTTTCGTTTGTCACAGTAACGATAAACCAAGTCACCTTTGCATTAATAAAGAAATTTGCCATTTTCCTAATAAAGGGATATTTGACATTTGAACCACTAACACAAAAGTTCGAAAAAAAGACTGAAATAACAGTTTTCTCTAAAATTTTATTGGGTAACTTAAACAATTAATAATCCGTGTTTCTACCGCGAACACTAACAACACAAGAACATCGGTTTGGCATACTCAAAATGAGTTCATCCAAATCACGCTGTGGAATGGCCGCCCATGTTCGTTGCAACAACAAAAAAAGGTCTTCTTGCGACTGGATACCCTCCATATTCGGCAGAGCTCTTCTCTGTAGCATATCCCATGCATGCTCAATCGGGTTCAAGTCTGGCGACTGAGCAGGCCAGGGCAGGACATTGATGTTAGCTGCGGCGAGAGTCTGTCTTACAACTCTTGCGGTGTGCGGTCGTGCATTATCATGCATTAACTGAAATAAGGGACCGATTTGCACTTGTAGAGGAACGATGACGTCTGATACAATCGTTTCAGCATAAATTTGAGCGTTGAGGTTGCCTCTGATCCAAATCAACTCAGTTCTTCCGCCGATCCAAATACCCGCCCATACCATGATGGTTCCACCACTATAAGGATGGACTTCCTGGCAGGATTTTAATCGCTGTTGGCGTCCAGGGGTTCTCCAGTGTCGTATACGTCTTGTATCCGGTCTCATACCAAAACGAGACTCATCAGAAAAGCACACGAAACGCCATTGTTCTTCTGCCCAATTTCTGTGTTCAAGAGCCCATTGATATCGAATCCTACGATTGTGCATTGCTATAGGTGGTACCCGTAGCGGTCTTCGGGAATGAAGGTTCACTTCATGCAAGCGGTTTCTGACTGTTTGGTCGCTAATTAAGTTCCCTGAAGAGTGATGAAGCCTCACGGCTAACATCATGGCGGTTATTGTTGGAGCTCTTCGAGTTAAGATTTGAATGTATCGGTCTTGTCTCCGTGTGGTGCAGCGATACCGTCCTCCATGGCGCTCAGCCACGGTACCAGTGCTTCGGTAACGTGTCCAAAGTCGACTGATAACACTCTGACTTGTATTCAGAGCTAAAGCCACAGTACGTTGCCGGGAACCAGCTTCTATCATTCCCACGGCTCTGAGCATTTCTTCCCTGCTTAAATGACGTCGCCGCTCCATAATAACGTTGGTTTTAATCAGTAGTAGGGAAACAGTAGCACTAATAATGTCTTCAATGCGTTGTATGTTTTTATAGGGAAAATATTGACAGCTGATTTTCATCTTTTACTCGAATTTGATTCACAGTTCCTGATTCAAATTATGAAATGCACCAAAAAGGATCCATATAAATTTATAAAATCATAAATTTATTACAAAGCCACATCTCAATCTCAAGAAATCCGCATAAAAATGCTTGATCCCTAGACACTTTTGATGTGTGTATTTTATATTCACTGTGGTCGAGTTACACGTGCATAAACTCAACCGATTCCTGCAGAATTTATTTCGTTTACTTACAACAAATACAATTAATATAAGCTAAATACGTGGTTTTCGTAGAAAACCACGTATTTAGCTTATATAAAAGGTAGAAACCTTTTAAAAAATAAAATAAAATGGAGGGTAAGTGTCTGTTTTACACAAGACCTTTTTTTAATGGTGTCGCTAAATACTCGCAATTATTTTTCTGGTTTGTAGAAACTAATAGAAAACTGAAGACAATTCCTGAAACGGAAGTTGACGACTTAACGGAATGTCAAGACAACGAACTATTTCAAAATTCTGATTCAGACTTGAACAACTCGCAATAATTCGTCATATTCACAGTCATCATTTTTTTTATAAGGACACGTGCGCCAACTCAAGATGTAAACATTGCACTACACTAAAATGCACAAAGTCACTATGACCTTGAAACCCGTCCGCTTATGACGTCACAGATTTCCTTCTATACAAGTCGGTGGCGCGTGCGGACCGAACAACTAACTAACTTTGTAGGGATGGGTTTTTCAAACGGGGTTTCACTTTCGACAATGATTAGAAAACCTATTAATTCTTGATTAAGGTGAATAAATTCTAGTTTAAAGTGTACAATATTTATAAAATATTATATATTTACTTCATTTTCTTGCAATAATAGTATTTATGATCATTTCGACGAGATGAAATATAGCGAGGTCTTCGTCGTGTCCCATCACTGGCTTACTTGATATCAAGTAATTGGCGCTGGGGGCATTAAAATATTTTCTGGCGTTTTTGTTTCTATTGAAAATTAAACAAATAAGAACTTATTATGCGAGAAAAAGTTAAAAATATGGTTGATAACAGGGCAAATTTCCATAAAAATAAAATAAAAGGTCTTGTAAAAGTCGTAAATTTATTTTATACTGTGATTACTTCTAATCAAGTAGTGACGCTGAGGGCACGAAAATCTCGAACTTGTATAGAAGTGATTGGCGTTCAAAAGGTTAAGTATTACCAGTACAAAATTACTTCATCGTTTTTTCAGTTGGAAATAATTCTGCAAAAGGAGGCATCTGGACAGTACGAAGTAATGTTTATGCATGAGATATGCGACCTCTGCGGTGAGGTGGCGAAGGGGTCAGGAAGCGACTATTATCCGTATCTGAAATACTTTGAAATTCCCGAAGAGTGTCCTTTTTCAGCAGTACGTATTGCTAAATATCTTCATATAGATAAACATCCACAACATATATACATAAACATAATAATAATACTTTGAATCCAAGTAGTCATGGGTTTTCTTTAAATCCACGGACAGCTGTGCTGCTAGGGAGTTTTTTCCGCCACTTCTTCTTCCCGGCGAAAGCACTAGGATGTGGCGAAGGGCGGGCGTTTTTGGGGGACTGTCTTATGGACTTAATATTGACGTTCAAAAAGTGCTGATTCTCAGCCCATTTTGAATAAATGACTTGATTTTGAGTAGTACCATGGTATCATTTTTAATTTGGCAAGTTTATTATATGAGTAAATCCACAGCATCTCATGTAGACTTTCTTATCTACGTAGGTATATGTTTTTGTACAGATTCGATCTACATTAAAAAACACGACTATAAAGGACGTTTAAAGCTAAGTGACGCTCCGACATCAAAAATGTTTATTTAAACAATAGTTATTAACAAACATTGGTGGATGCTTAATTAGGGATATTCGTTGCTAATCAATATGGTACACAAATTAATTTCTTAGGTATAATTTCTCTTTGTCAAAACTTCACTACCATTTATTATATTTATTTTTTGTAGCCTTTTAATTTGTGATATTTAAATCGCTTCTCATTTAAACAGGGCGACTATTCAATCAAGGAGTTCATTGTGGATACTGACGATATGCCACTGAACAGCAACACTGCAGGCAAATACCAAGCACTTCTGAATCTATACAAGAATCCAGATAAAGACTGCAAGACTAAAACGGAATTCATGTGCTGCCTAGATATGAAGTTAGTTATCGAAAGGGATTAAAGTCTGAAAAAATCTTTGGCTGTTAATGATTTAAAAAAAAGTGCTCATGGGGGGTCCAGAAAAATACTTTTAAGATTTTGAAGTTTTTGTCAATAAAAAGTTACGTCCTTTCCGATACAAAAACAAATGTGTTTGAATCCTATTCTCCCATAATCACCCATACGGCACAACCACAGATTACAGAATACTACATAGCACAACGTGCTTATTCTCGGCCTAATTTGAATAAATAACTTTGGACTTTGTAACGACAGTCGAAGCTCCGAGTATGATAACCGGGACCAACGGAATAACGTACTTTCCGAGGCACGGAGCGGCAAGATAAGAAGATAGCCAAGAGTCCGTGAAGATAGCCAAGAGCCTCGACCTTAGGAGACACTTATTGGGTAGGAGGAACAAGAGCTTGATGCAGAAAGCGGACCTACTAGACACGACACGCATTGTCAGGAGGTACCTCTCTCTGGAGTCCTGACCACCGGTAGCTTGGACCTTGTTCCCGATACCGGTGGCAACAAACGAAGCTTAACCTGATTGATCTGCCCATGTGGCTGTTATTAATATAAATTACAGAGGGGGTCCTCTTTAATTTATACTATGCATATATTGTTAATTGTTTCAGCTACCATTTAAGACTAATTCTTACTAATATTTTAAATATGAAAGTGAGTCTGGGCCTTATAAGAAGGCTCAAAGTCACGCAAAGGGCAATGGAGAGGGCTATGCTTGGGGTTTCACAGCGCGATCGAATCAGGAATGTGGAGATTCGCAGAAGAACGAAAGTAACCGACATAGCCCGAAGAATTGCAACAATACAGTGGCAGTGGGCTGGACACATTGCCCGTAGGACCGATGCCCGATGCGGCCGACGGGTTCTCGAGTGGCGACCACGTACCGGAAGACGTAGCGTGGGTAGGCCCCCGACAAGGTGGACCGATGACCTGGTGAAGGTCGCGTTAAACCGCTGGATGCGGGAGGCGCAGGACCGGTCGTCGTGGAGAACCTTGGGAGAGGCCTATGTCCAGCAGTGGACGTCTTTCGGCTGAAATGATGATGATGATGATGAAAGTGAGTTTGTTTGTTTGTTCCGCTTTGAAATTTGGCACACAGATAGTTCATAACTAAGAATATTTAACACATAGGTTAGTTTTTGTCCCGATATTCCCACGAGATCGAGACTTTTGCGGGTGCTATTTATGAAATAAAAGGCCTTTCTTATTATTTATCTTAAATGATATATTGAGACAGTTTCTATTCATTGTCTGGTTCATTTACATCCTCATCTTTACTGGACTCATAGGAGACAGGGTCCTTTTTGCCTTTATCTGGTGATTCACCTGAACCGTTTTTAGCCTTCGAACTGCTTTTTTCTGATTTATCTTCTTTAGCTTTATGTTTTTTGGATTTAGATTTCTTCTTGTGTTTTTCTGCCTTCTCTTTCTTTGGCTTTTCAGTGGTTGTTTCGTCATCATCTTCATCCTCTGAATCTGAATCTTTATCATTTTCTTTCTTCTTCTTTGCTTTACTTTCGCTGTAATAAATATTATTATTCATAAAATATCTTGTCAATGAATTAAAAATTCACCTACTTTTAGGTTTATTTAAAAAACATGTGATTTATACTCAAGTTGTCTCAAGGCGCCTTTTTCTTCCTTTGTCCCGCTGTGAATGATAAATATTGATTAATAAATAGTTGAGTTTTTCTCTGTAAAACATTGCTTTTTGCTGTGACCGTGGCTTACCTCTCGTCTGATGACTTATCATCGCCCCTGCAATCAGAGAAAATGTTATTGATTTTTGTTATCGCTTTTATGTCGACATAAAAATAATAAACCAATAGTTATAATCAAACCCTTCTACTGCAGCTGCTGTATCGGTTTTCTCGTCTCTGGAAAATTAAATATCTAAAATTGTAGATGATGACAATAATGATAAAAACTAATTTAAATATTGTAAAAAAGTTAGTAATATTTTGCCCAAAGTTAACTAACTGTGCATCAATTTGATTAGTATTCATAATCCCGCTACACCTTGCATAGGAGGAATTAGCGCCATAATGTCAGATTGACATTATGGGATTGCGAGGAAGCCTTGAAGGAGCTTGGAAATTAGAGTTATGCAATATTTTTGGGCAATACCATTTTAGAAGTAGGTTTCATTATTTTGCAGAAAAACTTGCGACACTTAGGTCCGTATTACAGAACGTTACTCAAGCATTGATATCTGCTTAAGCATTACTTAAAACTAGTTTCAACCAATCAAAAGGCTTGAAACGAGACTTAAGTAGAGCTTGAGTTTGAGTGTCGTTCTGTAATACGGACCTAATACGTCGGTGATTGTCTAAAGAATATTTTTTAAAATTTTAAAGTGTTTCAATCAGTATTGTATAAACGCAACTTTATAGTTATTATATTATTCATTAAAACGCATGCTCCAAATTAAGCAAAACCTAAATAAACTATTTGGAATCCCTCATAACAACTCCCAGCATTTTATGACTTTTTTGTTGTATTATCCAGATTTGGAATAAACGTTAGGTTTCGATCAAACGATCCCTTGGTGTTAGCAAGGGATCCTATTGTGCCCTGATCCGCAATATTAACTCCATCAATATAATAGTTTTGCTATATTAGATAATGCTTCCTAGAGTATTTAACATGGTAACATTTTAAACAAATGTTATTTAGTTGCATTAATATTCTAGTGCTCAAGCCTTTCTAGATCGTCCTGTAGGTTAAAGGTATTTTTTTAATGGTAAATCTTCAAATCACCTCTGCTCTGGGCAGAGTGGAAAGGTCAGACTTTTAATGACTATAACCTCATCTAGAAACCATGGAATGGAGGATGGGGACAACCTCGAACATCTGATGGTTACTGAGAAGGTGGATGGATGATGTTCAAGAGGTCGCAGTCCAATAAGGTGGACTAACCAAATTCGTTCATCTCTGGACACCGGCCTGCATGATGCTATACTCGCGGCCAGGGATCGTAACAGATGGCGAACTATTGTAAAGGAGAGGATACTTCCACAGGGACATCACGACCCTCAGTAATGAGGAGAACGACTTGAGGAGGAGGAGGATCTAGAAATTAGAAACAAATTATTTGGAAAATTAGATAAAATATTCCTTATTTACCTATTATTAGCATCAGTTTTGGTTTCACTGCTGTCACTGTAAATAAATGTCAATAGATTAAAATATAAAATGATTTTCATAGAAACCAAAAGGATGAATTTGATAATACTTACTCCACATTATCCCAAGAAACCGACCATTCTTCGTGAGTTATACCTGACCGGAATACTCTTCTGCAGTTCTCTCTGAACACAGAATAAAGCTTTAGTAAAGATGTATTTAACAAAAATGGCCCGATTCCCTTGTTCTAAAACTAAGCATAATTTAAGTTCAATGCATATTTTTCTTTCTATTTAGTTAAGAAAAGGACAGAAGATAAGATTAGTCCGCACCTGACGTATTTTAAGTCGTCATGTTCTTAATCGCGGCTAAACCATTGATAAAATATTAAACTAAGGTAGATTTATGTCATTAGCGCACTGAAAATGAAGCGTACAAAAGGAAGGAAAGTCCTGCATCTCGCCTTAGTCACTCTCGATACACTCGTAAAAACAAACGACAAACACTAACAGCGCAAACGACAAACACTAGCCATCTTTTTCTTCTCTATGCTTTAGATTGTGCCCCATCTCACTCACACTGTACCAATGTATGCCGAATAAAAATATGCATATGTGCAGCTGCTGTGTTCGGCACATTTTTTTTGGTCAGTTTGTTAGAATATATCGTATCTGTTTAATATTTCATCAATGGGCTAAACTGTCTATAGAGTATCTCAATTTGACAGGACTAAACTAATATGTGATCTCCTATCCTCTTTTATAATGAGTTTAAAAAAAAAGATACACTGAGTATCTTTTTTTTTTAAACTCATTATAAAAGAGGATAGGAGATCACATATTACTTAAAATTAGTTTAGTTTGTAAAGAAGACAATCGGCACCAATATTTTTTAAAAGTAAAAAACGTTTTTGAGAATTTAATAAAATTCTTCAAAAATTAAATTCTATATTCAAATCTAAATTCTTAATTCGAATTCATGGATAGCAAAAGTTACACAACATTTTGTCAGCAACTTATTTTTGTATTGTGGATCTTTTTTTGTTGGAAACACTGCAAAATTCAAACTAGCTGCTAACACAAAAGAGTTTCTAAGCATTGTTTCCGGCGTTAATATTGTGTTAATGATTCTAAACTAACCTAACCTGTTTATGAGGCTAAAGAATAATGAAAATGGATCAAAATACTTACTCGACATCCTTATGAATAGCACAAGATATAAACTGACGGTTCCTATAGATTGAGGTATACAAGAAGGGTCCATGGCAGCTGTGAGTTTTGGGGTCAATTTTACAAGCTGATATAACACCGACCACCTTTTCTTTGCCTTGGTATCGCACTATCAGAGGACCACCGTGGTCATTCTGAAAAAAGGCAATAATATTCTTTATATTACAAGTTGAATGTCTTTAACATAACTTCGTTATTAATGATAAGACTTTTATACGTATGGTATGGTATTATCAGTTCACTGCTGGATAAAGACCCCTCCGCTTGTGCGTCATTCGATTCTAGGCGACTCTCATCCCACTGCTAACACTACCAGTTACAAAGATCATCGTTTCACCTATAGGCTTAATAACTTCTTCTTCTTCGTTTCGTTCTTGACAGAACGGTCGTGGTCACTATGACTGAATTCAAGACATTGATGTAGCTCACCGCACGATCTCTCTCCATCTATCTCTGTTGGACGACAGTCTGGAGCATTTACTAACAGGTCCCCCCACTGCCGACCTGGTTTGTTCGGTCCACCTCATCGGTGACCTTCCACGAGGTCTGTTCCCCTCTACTCTGCCCTGGACATTAATCGTTTTCGCCGACTTTTTTTCGCCCATCTTTGTACTTATTAGTTTAAAACCTAATTCATGGTCATGTCCTGCACCCTAATTGCATAACACACTATTGTTATCAATTTTATTAATTTTGAAGCATAGGTATTGCTAATCCACTGCTCTGTATCTGCTCAACAGAGTAAATAATGTTGTGGAACTGTTAAAATGAAATCCATTGCTTCTAATAGTGTGTTACGCAATTTCCTTTGGGTCCAGATTAGGCTTGCCAGGTGTCCACGTTTGGCTTTTTGCGGTCGCGTCCGGCCAAATATGTACGTGTTCGGCCTGTCCGACTTTTGTCAGGCTTTTAGTCAAAGTGGCGATTCATACGACGATGGGCGGACGAGCGCCCGACCTGAAGGAGCGGAGAGCAAACTGTCTTCCGGCCTGCAATCCATCTTCGATCTCATCCTCACTTTACATCACGTATAAATACTTATTCAACTGCCCAGCTGTGTAAACATTATGTTTGGCAAAAAAATAACCTGTCCGGCCTTTAGGCCAAAATGTCCGGCCTTTGCATTTTATGGCCTGGCAACCCTAGTCCTGATAGGCATTAAATAATTTGTATGAAACGTTCTAGCATACAAATTACCGGAAATTCAAGATTTCATAGTTAATGTCGATGATGAGCTAAGGTGGAAATAGTTCACTAACCTCACAGAACCCTCCTTGCATAGAAGATCTTCTCGCTGTGTAGTCATTAGGGTCTTTCAAATGTCTTCCCAAATCAACGTTGTAAGACTTAGTTGGAATTTCTACATCCGTCTGCCGTCTGGATTCTACGTCCGTACAGTTTGCGTATTTTTTCTATAAATAATAATGTCTTGTTTTAGCTATTAGCATACGCGGCGTATTATTTTACAACTATTAGGGACACAGATCTATCTATAAAAGGGTAATGGGTAAATCACCACGCGAGCTCAGTGTGGATAACTTAAGTAGTTTATTGGGCCATTTTTAACGAATGCAATCTTATGTGA
Organism: Sesamia nonagrioides; assembly: GCA_017933935.1. Classification (NCBI taxonomy): domain Eukaryota; kingdom Metazoa; phylum Arthropoda; class Insecta; order Lepidoptera; family Noctuidae; genus Sesamia; species Sesamia nonagrioides. The sequence continues at coordinate 1,035,428 of JADWQK010001917.1, forward strand.
AAGGAACCCATTTTTAAACTGAGATTTAATTCTGTTAAATTGACAATGCAAAGAAGATAATTTGGCTCGCGCACGAAGGGATAATTTAGTTTTCGAAATCTTTACTGTGCGAAATATTTTATTAAAATCTAAACTGAATTCATCATCATCATCGTCTCAGCGTATAATCCTCGTTGCACCCGCTGCTTTCGTGCCCGGGGTCCACTTTCCTGCATACCTATACCTAAGTACGCCTCCATTTCGCACGATCAAATCTAAACTGAAGTGACACCTAATTAAACTTAACTCACTAACTTAACGTAACTTCTACTATAAAAAGTCAAAAGTACATTAACGAATTTTGTTGCTGACACTCATAATAATTATACATATATAAAAAAAAAAACTGTCTAGCGATCACCATTCATGAGATACAGACTAATGACAGATTAATATTAGTATTAATAATAGGGTCCCAAGTAGTAAGTACCCTTCGGTTATTATGACTAATTTGACAAACTTTCAAAGTTTAGAAGAGGGAGGATGTTTTACTTTACTCTTATCGCAACAATTAGAGTTTATTATGTTGACCGCGAAGTAATTATTTACAGAATGCCGCCGATTTTTGCAAAGCAGCTGCTTTTTCAGCAGATAATTTTATAACGAAATGTTCTCAAACCCTCTATTCGCTGCATACCTATGTATGTACAGACGACAGCAGGCCAAGCTAACCCAAACTGTCAAATATTGCCAATCAATCTTGAGCCTTAATACTGTTACAAATGCACCTTATGTCGATGGCATAAGGTCCAATATTGCATGACATAGATTACGTAATTATTAAGCCCTATATCTTGAGACCTAGGCATTGTAGAGGTACGATATAAAAAGCATTGCTAGACCTAGGATGGCCTATCGAATGGTACATCAATGTTTCATCAATATTGTCAACGAAGTGTCGGCATCGAAATATCTAGTAACTCGTCTCAGGTGAATTACCGTAGGTACCTGCTGAATGTACTCGAAGTTATGCGCTATTATTATTGATTCTGGACGGGTCTGGAATGTTCGATCAGCTGATCTATATAAAGCCCCGTGACGCCAGCCCGCAATCAGTCTGCATTCGACTACCGAGGCGAAACAAGCGACAGTTAAGAAGCGATCTTTGAGAACACCTACTGCGACAACTGTAACGAGAACTTTGAGAACTACGTGAAGTACCATCTGTAGTGTTATTGTGTGTGTAAGACACGGACTTCGTGGACGTAAGGGAAGACTTCGGTGCAACGTCAGCTACATTCAACTTGTCATTGCCTACTACCGACTATACCTTCGTTGCCAATTTACTTCGTAACCCTTAACCAGCCTTTTAGTACCCCCAGCCCGTAACAATACTTTAGAGATATAGTTTAAAATCTAATAAAAAAATCTGACAGATTGTAGTAGCTTGATGTGCTGCTGTCTATACTTACCTCGCATAATTCACTCAGTCTTTTCATGACGTCTTTGGTGCAGATCATGTATTGGGTGATGATTTCCCTGAACCTCTGAGCCCATTTCTTGGCGCATTGTTCGTTGTCCATTATGCACACTTTGGCTTCTTGGAGGCACTTGCTGTTCTTGGGAATGTGCTGGCTTTGCCGACGGTATACACCCTAGGAAAGTAAACATAGTAGACATTTAGAAAAAAACACCGTTGTTACGGGCAGTCAGAAGTTCCAAAATCTGACTACCAGTCTTAACATGGGGTATCACCATATTACCCAGGTCAGATAAGAAGCTTCCTCATCAAAAGTACTGCAGAGTAATTCTGTAGAAATCTCATCGTGAGAAGTTATGTGGTTACGTGAAGTGAGCTGGAAATGAGCTGACAATAGTGTCCGCTGCCAGCTTTAGTTGGAAGTACCTACAGGTTACTCCACGCTCATGACACCTATGTTTTGATGGTGAGATGATTACAGAATCGCACTGCTAGTATTCAGCTTCCTCTGAATGACTAGAAGCCGAGATCGATATAGAATAGAATACTCTTTACTATGTACACCATATAAATTCATCATCATCATCATCTCAGCGTTAATCCGAGTCGCATCCGAAGCTTTTCAGCTTTGGAGTCTAGGGTCCGCTTTACCAGACTAACTGCTCATTTTCTCTAAACTTCGATATTTTTCTTGAAGCGACTGCCGTCTCACCTCCACAACCCGATGGCGACATCGGAGCATTGCAGTTAGACCAATTTATGGACTTTTGAGGGCTCCAACAACCCGTAACGACTACCATCAGATGTTCGTATGGCAACCGGGACCAACGGCTTAACGTGCTTTCCGAGGCACGACCAGACCAGTACAAATATTCATATTCATGCATACAAATACTTGCACTGTGCGGGGATCGAACCCGCGCCACCTTGCGCAGCGGCCGCGTTCGCTACCGCTACGCCACGGAGGCTGTGTACACCACAATGGGCGGTCGCTCCGACCTCGAAATCGGTTAGACCTATCTTTTATAGACAACCTTTAGATGGAATACTAAGGGAAAGGAGAGAGAAATAATTTAGGTAGTCTACAGTGTACTATTTACATGATTATACAATAAATATGTACACAAAGCTTATCATACTAGTTTAAATAAATATATACCTACATCTAATTAATAAACATCACACAAAAGCAAATAAAATTTACCTAATGATATGTTTAAGGAGGGAGCTGGCAATAAGGCACAACAGATCTGGAAATATATATATATACAACGTGTAACATAAAGGGTATATACATAACAAAGGCATGGTATCTTTACATGATATCAAACGATATTGGAAGGGTTTTTTAATGCTATCTCTTTACGTTAGGAAGTTATGAGGAAAAACACCGCCTGTGATAGGCTACTATCATACTAGTCGCACAGAGATATTGAAGACATTTATCGGATTTTGGCAAGTAACGTGACGGGTAACGAGTAGTTATTAACGTATGTAGTGTGCTGCCACGTTTGATATGATTTTATTTTAAGAAACACACGAAACCGAAAATTTGGTACCAATTTTTTGAGTATTTTATTTTGAGTTGAAACCCTTCCGATATAGTATGATATTTTTTTTTTTTTTATGAGTTATAAACAAGCGCTTGACCGCAATCCCGCCTGATGGTAAGCAGTGATGCGATCATTGATGGTAAAGCGCGCTAGTTTATTAAGAACCTATTCACTCTAGCCTTGAAGACACTCAAATTGTAATGTGACGGAAACACCGTCGCTGGCAAATTGTTCCAGTCCCTCGATGTACGCGGTATAAAAGAGGAAGCGAAACGCTTCGTCCGGGTCGCAGTGGTATCAACAACGTAAGGGTGGAAACTCGCCGTACGACGGGTCGTCCGATGGTGGAACGGTGATGGGGAATTAAATCATGCAATTCCCTTGCACACTCACCAGAATGCAACCTATAGAAGACCGAAAGGCTGGCTACTCTACGCCTGTGCTCCAGGCTTTGGAGACCGTTTCGAGTTAAGTCTGGGTCGCCAATCAGCCTCTTCGCACGCCTCTCCACTGAATCCAAAGTATCCAGGTGACATTTCGCAGCACCAGCCCAAATGTGGCTGCAGTACTCCACACACGAGCGGACCTGTGCTTTGTACAACATTAGAAGCTGCCCCGGTGTGAAGTACCGCCGGACCTTTGCGATAACGCCAAGTTTTCTAGCAGCCACCCTGGCCTTGGACTCAATGAACCGCCCAAAGTTAAGGTTCGAGGAAATCTCTACTCCCAAAAGCTGAAGGCGGTTGGTGCACTCCAAGGATACATTCTGAAAAGTAGGAGCCAAGGTGAACGGGCTCCTTTTGGCGGTGAAAAGACACGCCTGTGTTTTGGCGGCATTGAATGCTACAAGATTGGCTTTGCCCCATTCGGAGACTGCCTGTAGTGCAGCACTCGTACGCTCTACCATAGCCTCTCTTTCGGACCAGATTGCTTCCTTACTAGCCCGAGCTTCCGGCAGATATCTCTCCACAACTGTGCTGTCATCTGCATACCCATAGATACCGGGCATCGGCAGATCATTAATATGCAGCAGGAACAGAGTTGCAGAGAGAACAGACCCCTGAGGAACACCGGCATTGGTCGACATGGGCTCCGATGAGCATCCGTCGGATATATCTCATATCATCTAAAGATGCCATGCCCTTGGTATGTATATACCCTTTTTGTTACACGTTGTATATATAATAGTAGTAATAAAACCTTACCTCTCTGAAGTTGTTGCCGCTTCCCCACCCAGCAATCCATCCCTTGGTTCCTGGCTTCTCCAAATCCCTGCTAATGTTGTTATACTGAATGCATTCTGCGGCAAATTCACATCCCTTCTCCTGGACTCCGAGTTTGAAAGCTTTATCAACTTTGACTATTGCGATATCATTCGAAGACCATTTGATGCTGTCTTGGAAGTCGAATTTGTAGTCTAGAAAATAGTAGAAATAATTTTTGAGAAGTAAATCCAGGTATCGGTTTATATTAATATAATTTGAAGCAATATTGTGTTTCATTATCTGTAAAAAATACTGGTAATATCATTGATATATTATATCAATGGGTAATATAAAGAAAAACTTACTCTTGGGGATACATTTCCATACAACTTTACGCCGATGTTTGCAGACGCACTCGTCATTCTTATAATCGAAACTGTCGACGAATTTGGTGGTGCCAGAGACAATGTAGAATCTGTCAGCGTCTTCCACGCACGCTGCAGATGTTAGCACGTAATATGGATCAACAATAACTCCACCGCATAACCAGCCACGGTACTTGTGGGCTTTGGCAGATTCTTTTGTCAGTTGGAGGTAGACCTGAGTAATGGAAACAATATCAGCCAGGCTTTACTTGGATTTTTTCTGGTTCCTTTTTGAAGATCAAAATTAGAAGTCATCTCAAAGAAAATGTCTAGCCAACACTTCCTTTGAAATGACTTCTAACTTCGTGGTCTATCTCTGTACTCATCCTTATTAGGCGATGATATGGTAATACAAAAATATCGGAAAGAGATTAGTGGCAGGATCGACTGCTTTAATGGCTGAATTTGAACAAACAAAATTCTTCGGTCAACATGAATAAAAGCTTGACCTTACAAACACGATGTTTGAGAAGCGCAATACATATTTCAGCAATTATATGTTTTGTGTTACAGTGAAATTGCTAAATTGCTCCAATTGCAGCAAGTGCAGGTCCAAGTGCAGGGCAGTGTTTTTAGCTGTGGTATTGTCAATTTCAAAAGACCAATCTCAATGTCCAATGGTAATCGATGGTGATACGTGGCAGTACATAGGTAGGTACATACCTACACTACTAATGGTATGGATACGTCATCGATGTTTAATATTCCGTGATATACGAGATACCTGCCATATTAATCTCTAAAAAAAGAAACAAGTTTCTCGTTGTCAATTTATGCATACCATATAAGGTCTTTTCCCCTTTTCGGTTCGCTTACTGAACAAGATCCTTCTTGAGTCTACGTGGCTGGTATTTTCGTAGTTCCAACCATCATCTGGTATATCTTCCACTTCGTTTATAGACGTGTCGTTACTTTTTGCGTGGTGCTTCGAATGGTGTGGCTTCGGAGTTGTGTCTTCATTGTCCTTTTCTTTTCTTGATGAGTGCGCTACAGGACCTGGATAAACAAAGTACGATGAAACAATATATTTATGATAAATATTCAAATATAAATCAATATAAAGATGAAGCGTATTAACAGGAACTTACCTAGAATGAGAAAACCCGTTGCCAGGAGCAGGAAAAAATTCGTCATTTTCAGTTACGGTCCGATCCAAGAAGGATCGAAATTTAATAATTTTGTTCGATCTCAAAGTGAGATTGAGATTGTTAATTTTTTGGTTAATTTCCCAAAAGTAACGCTTTGTTGAAACCAATTATTTATACGTTTTCCGGAAATGGTATGTTACGTACAATGAACAAAATTATTGTTCAAGTTAATTGAATCAGAAAAGTAATTGATTTTGTCTTATAAGCAACTGTATTATAATTACTTTGAGATTTTTATTTATTCTTTCCAAATCCATATTTACTGCTTCTGAATGAGCAAGATTTCATTAATTTTGATAGAATTCTTCTGAAATTTAATGACTCTATTTATGCTAACTACTGAAGATACAATGTAATCTTCTTTTTTTGATTCACTGAAATATACAATTTTAAATAAGAGTAGAATTAAACTAACACCTTAAAGATAAAATTACACTTTGTTCCCCAGAGATCAGCAGAGGTGAACCTGTACCTTTACTTCGACAATTAAGTTTAAGCCCCCACGTAGGCAATAGAGGTCTACGTATTACTAGGAAAAAAATAACCTATAGAAGTGGGTACTAAAACCCTCATGGATGTCCGCCGCCCTGGGGCGGGCGACGGTGTCTGTCGGACTCTTATCACGTAAGTGCGGGGCCGCGGGTGTCCAATTTCTTCCGCGGCCTCACACTCTCGTGCTGGCCCGGTCAGCCCGGGCTTCGACTCCTGCGCGGGGTAGTGAGGTATTTAACTACCCCGTGCATCGTCTCAGAGGCGCGCAACGAAACTCGCGCGCACCCCTTCTTTGGGTCCATCTAATAGGGGGCGGAGACTTCCCCAAGTCCCCCGCCCCTGATAGAAGCGGGTACTAAACCTAACTAAAATAACCAATTCATCATCATCAACCTTTTATCATCCTACTGCTGGGCACAGGTCTCCTCTCGTACAGAGAAGGATTGAGCATAATCACCACACTTGCTCAATGCGGGTTGGCGATTAATAGCCAATTGATTCATTAAAAATCTCAACCTGAAAAGTTTTTTTTTTAATTCTAGTTAGCTTAGTGTGAGCTGTCAATAGTGTCAATCCCTAATGTTAGTTGGAATAACACTTCACTCCACGCTCATAACCAGCCGACATTGTTCCCACTGTTGGGACACAGGCCTCCTCTCGGTGATAGGAAGTGGGCCATAAGCTACTACGCTGGCCCAGTGGCCTAGGACCACCGGTTTCCTCACGATGTTTTCCTTCGCCGTTTCGAGAGTGGTGGTGATGAAATAATTTACACAAAATAAAGCGACCAATGGGGTTCTAACCTACGATCTGTAACTTAAGTCGCTGCCGATACCACTAAGCTACCGCTGCTGTCACGCTCACGCTCGCTTCAATTAAATTGTAACTGTGACTTGTTACAGAAACGTACTGTAGGGGTAATTACATAATAGAAATACGTACCTTAAGTTAAAGTATACATATGAGCTATTGTGGAAGTATTAGGAGGAATAGTGTTTAACGTTCACTCATCCTCCATAGAAAAGGAAGGATCCTCCGACCAGACTGATTGTCTGACAAGCCATTGCCCGAGCTTGTGTGCGTGCACAGTAAACTCTGCTTGCGAGATGCAGGATTTATTTGCATGACGTCAGTGTGACGCGTTGTTCGCATGTTGCGTTGTAGGTAACGCTACACGATCAATAGTGCCAATCTCTAGCATTAGTTTGAATGACAGGATCACTTCACTTAAGTTGTCTTGTCTTGGTGCGATGGCTATTGAATCGCGCTGTTGGACTGCGGACCTAGTTTAGGAGCCCGGAGAGCTGACAATAATTTTAATTTTGGTAGTTTGAGAGTTTTGGCGGGAAAGTCAAGCTGAGTGTCACGCTCGTTTTTCATTGGACTTTTAAAATTATTTATAGTGTTGTTTACTAAATAGAAGTGCGTGATTTATGTAGTAAAAAGGGCATTCAGTAAATAATTCATAAAGAGACAGTGAAATATCGCAGCATAGTGGCCACATCATGACTATGCCTCAAACCTCTCTCGTAAGACGGTTCACCCGGCCGTCTTTTTCGACAAGAATAATTCATTACGTGACATTGGCTAAATGCACAAACAGTGCGAAGCCAAAAAATACCAGGTGACATTTTGCAGACAAAACTTTATAATGATGCAGATTGTACTGAAAACCGTTTCATATTTTGGGTACTGGGCTCGGGCTTATAAGCTCCCATACTTGCGGACTACCTATTAATCAACTCGTACATGACAAACATCCCAAACGGTACGGATCGACATAGTCGCTCACAAGTACACCTACGCGTCTTACCTATTAATCAATACCAATATTAATTTTTTTAGAGGTGGCAGATCGACCGAAAATGCTGTTGCTGCCTTGGTAGATCATGTAGTATCTAAACTAGACAGTAAAATGAAATGTTTGGCCATCTTCCTTGATCTTTCCAAGGCATTTGACACTGTGTCTGTTCCGCACCTGTTATCTAAACTAGAAGCTACCGGTATTCGTGGCCATTCCCTGAAAATCTTCCAGGATTACTTACATGATAGGACCCAGTGCGTTAAAATTAACGATGTTATTAGTGACACCAAATTGCTGACCTATGGCGTTCCCCAGGGCTCGATCTTAGGACCTACCCTATTTCTAATTTATATTAATAATTTATGTAAAATGTCTCTAACAAACTGTTCGATTTTTACTTACGCAGATGATACGGCACTACTACTTCATGGTAGTAATTGGTCAGAGACTATAAAATACGCGGAACACGCCCTAAACTCAGTGATGAAATGGTTGTCGAATAACATCTTGACCTTGAATCTTAAAAAAACTGTATACTTACCTTTTTCCTTGCAATCTTCCAAACTCCCACCACCTGACACAATGGTGCTTATAGCTCATACTTGCACACTTGGTCTGTCCTCTTCACAGTGTGGTTGTCCTCAACTTACAAGATCTGAGTCTGTCAAGTATCTCGGAGTATATGTGGATAGTTCTTTGAGCTGGAAACCTCAAATTAGTGCTCTTATACCACGAGTCCGAAAATGTATATTTATTTTTAAAAAATTAAGGCACTCTGCAGGAGTAGAAACTTTAAAAACCGTTTATTATGCTTTATGCCAAAGTTTAATAAATTATTGCATAACTGTTTGGGGTGGAACCACCAAGACAACCCTGCTCCCTCTGGAACGAGCACAGAGAGCTGTCCTCAAAGTTATGACCTCGAAACCGTTTAGATACCCCACCATGTCACTTTACAATGAATGTAGGGTCCTCACGGTGAGGCAGCTCTTTGTTCTTGGCACAATTCTACGTAAGCATCCCTCGGTGGTATATAACCCAAACGCAACCCGAAAGCGCAGACACTATGAAGTATGCTCCACTCATGGATGTAGAACTGCCCTTGCTCACCGTCATTATGAAGTGCTGTCAAACCATATTTATAATAAAATAAATAAAGTCTGCGACATTGCTCCTATGTGCCGATACAAATGTAAGACCGAGGTGACGAAGTGGTTAACTAATCAAAATTATGATAGTACTGAAGATTTACTGCAGATATCACACGCATAACTATATAATTACACACTATATAGTATTTAGTATTATATTGTGTTTGACTAACATCTATAGCGAGGACCCTGGCACCCTAAACACAAGTTAAATCTTAAATTGGGTGCCAGAGTTCATCCAAAACACTTGCGTTCTTATTAGTTTGTGATTAATATTTTGTGTTGTTATGTTCAAACCAATGGTAATAAACATTTTTTTTTTTTTTTTATAAAGAGCGAAAGCGTATTTTGAGAGCTTGTGTTCATGAGGAGGGCATTCACCGAAACCACAGGTCCTGTTCACAAAATATTTCAGCTTTTAAAAGGGACATAATAAACAATGAATGATTTATTATTATTATAATGCCGATAGACACGGACTAAATTAAAAATACTAGAATACTAGCAACACAAGTTACCCAAGTAATAGTTTATTTAATTCATAATGAAATTGTGATTGTTTTTTCCGTTTAATTGCAGGGTTGGTGGAATTTTTTTATTGGATGCTTTCAGGCAATTTCTCTAAATTCCTCACGTATTGGTTACTTCGTTTTATCGTCCACTGATACTTCCACTACCACAGCCTTCTCTTGGGCGTCCTTCGCTGGTGCTTTTTCTTTCACTGCGACTCTAAAACGAAATAAAAAAGAAAAACATGAATTGTACGGACGACAGCAGGTCAAGGTACCCCAAACTGTCAGATATTATCAAACAACCTTGAGCCTTAATGCTGTAGAGATAAAGTTGAAAGTCTAATAAGGAAATCTGACAGATTGTAGTTGCTTGATGTGCTGTCGTCTGTACAACAGTATTTTTTCTAATTATTTTACAAATAGTACTGCCTAGTCTAATGGATTCGATTACTATGTCGGGCAAAGTGTTACTAAGTTTTTATTTATTTATTTATTTATCAAAACTTTATGCACAAAGAAAAACACTACACAATGGCGGACTTAATGCCTTGGGCATTTTCTACCAGTCTACCTTAAGGTGATGCAGAGACAAAACATGGTAGGTGCAAAGATATAAAAAAGAAGTTGAAAGAGAAACACAAAAAAAAAATATAATAAATACAAAATATAAACAGTAGAGAGAGATAAAAAAATACGGATAGAGAAAAAGAATAAATTATATGTTTGATGAATCTGCCAATTTTCAAGTTTTTCCATCAGGAATTTCTCAGTAGCATTTTTGACCCACCGACTAGGTGGGCGGATGACCTGATCAAAATCGCAGGGAAGCGCTGGGTGCAGGCCACGTCCAATCGTTCTAATTGGGAATCCTTTTGGGAAGCCTATATCCAACCCTAGTCCTAAAACCCAAACTCCAATGATATATGACATCTACAAAACTGCGCTAGGCTCGCGTGATGGATTATGGCCCATTCTTTCTCACAAAGAGATAGCCCACGTTCCATTAGCGAAGAGATTATAGACAAATTATATTTATGCAAGACAAGTTCAAGGGCAAGTGCAGACTCACTATACTTGCATAGATGAGCTGTGTATGGCTATAATTACGGGTACTGCATGACAATGCAGTGACCAATTTTACCAAGCATTATCACCAGTCTCTGGGTTGTGGAGGTCAGATAGGCTCCATGTAAAAAGCTGGTATTCAGCTCCCTCTAGTTAGACTGGAAGTCCCCCCCCCCCCTAACATAAATGAGAAAAGGCCTGTGCAGACGATGAATATGGTTATGGCTATAAGAGTAAATCAGGATCTCACGATCCTGATTTACTCTTACGAGAGCCGATCCCACTCGGAGAAGAAGACGCAGAGGAGGCAACCGCCTTGAAGCCTAACAAGCTGAAACCCCGCCTGCATCATCTAACAGAACCAAGTGAACAACGCAAAGCTACAAAAGACAAGCAGGAACCGGAGGTCGCGGTTGTCTGCCCACTGAGTGACCTCAAGGAAGGCAGCGCACAGTTGTCATGTGTTGCCAAGGTGTTGTGTACCGCCGGTTTCGTGGCCAGCTACGTGACACCAGTCAACAAAACACGACGCCGACACTTCGTGTAGTGTAGTTAATAATGTTATATGTATTTATAATACTTATTTAAATTTTTTATGTTATAGTATTGTATATGTGTATATGGTTATGGGTCTTGATGCCGGAAATAAATGGATAAATAAATTAATAAATAGTTAGGTTCCGAGAGACCCCTTAATAGTCTTTTTTTTATAAGCTAGTGCTTGACCGCAATCCCGCCTGATGGTAAGCAGTGATGCAATCGTTGATGGCAAAGCGCACTAATTCACTCAGAAAAAAACTGAGTGAATAGGAAGGAAGACAGCAGTTGAGCGAGGTGATGTAATGTGAAACCCAATAACACGACCTATGTTGCGCCAGAGGGAGATTGATCTGCAGACCTCCGCGACCAACCTGCCGACACAACGTTTGGCGCATCGTACCCAGCACACATCGCAACACAACTGCTCAGACCCGTCCTCCGTACGCCTTCACCAGACATCAGACGTCTCCCCAGAGATGTGTCCTAACAGGCGTTGCACAGAAGGGGCTCAGGATTGGTCTTTTGAGAGGTAACGGTACCCCTTCTATGTGCAGATGGTGACCACCGGTGGCCGGTGGTTTTAGTGAGGTAATGCAAGAATCCCCACACTCTCTGGTCCTGTCTCCAAGGACCAGGGGATTTTAGAAGGTTTTCCCCCAATAACAAAAGAAAGGCTAACAAAAACAAGAAAAAAACAAGTGAAAACAAGTGTTCGATGTGCTCTGTGAGAGATGAATTTGATAGAAAGGAGGTGACTTCAGTAAAGTTGACTAATAGAGAAGTATGGAGAAAAAACATATTCCTAAAATCCCAAAGATGATGAGTTATATTTTGAAAATAACTTACCCGAACGAACGTTTCTTTTCATCTTCCTTTTTGGACCAATCAAAATGAGTTTCGGCCATTGGACTCTTAGATGACCTTAGCAACTTCCTGCAGGTAGCCCTGTGGTTTAATAAAATTATTTTTCCTTCTCATCATTGTTGTCTTTAAATAACAGACTTCATCATTAGCTTACGCGTACGTCATCTACTACTGGACGTAGGCCTCTCCAACTGCACACCATTAAGCTCTACCTAGGGAAACTCTCATCCAGCTGCTATCTACCAGCCATCCTGCGACGTTCTTCGCTCTACCAAGTTGGCGGGCCTCATATCCTCCTACATAACGTCTGCTAATTAGCCGTCTCCACTAAAGAACACATTTATCCCAACCGTCACTAGTTCTACATCTTTTAATAAGGCTAGCTCACGACGTATTGGTAAGAGGTCCCTCTTTATGCCTAACTCCCTCTCCGTACAAAGAATAGCTAAAAAATTAAATGTATCTAATATAAAAAGGGCTATTCGCCTTCCTTATTTCCTTTGAAAATAGTATTTCACCTTGATGACAATATCATAAAGAGTTTATCCAATCAACTCAGTAAATCGCATTCTTCAATTAGAAGAAGAAGTAAGTAGAAGAAGTTACGTCACGACATCTGGTTATTCGGCAGCCCTTTTAAGGACGTCGACCCACGCTATGATTACAGATACTAGTTGGGATCGTTTGGACCGAACGGACCAATGGGTGGTCCAAATGATCCCAACTGATCCCAACTAATCGCAATCATTTGACAAAAATGTGTTCGCCGATTAGGGGGCTGGATGAGTATTCTAATCCAATGGATATTGGTCCCTCAACAGTTATAGCCGAAACACTAACAATCTAGCTTGCTAAATCAGTAAGCTATGTCAGTAATTGTCTATTGTGACCCACTTAGCCAGAAACAAATGTCATTTCCATATTGCAAGTATCTTTTGAAAGTGGAAGCAAATCCTGATCAGGTAGCATACGCAATCATTCCCTTTTGTGTATTGGTATCAAACTCATCCACTTTGAATAACATTATAAAATTGTAATTGAAAACCAATTTCTATGGTGATTTGAAATTAGAATTTCGGGTACGCAAATCTAATCAAAGCACTTAATTTGTATGTGGCACAAACTGACAACTACGGTTACGTTTTCTTATACATTTGCATCGGACAATTTCAGAATAGACTATAAATCCACGAACCCAAAATCCTTATCAATGGCACAGGTGATGAGGTTTTTGTAGCGAAACACGCTGGTGAAGAGAAAGGGCCCGTAGCATTTCCTGTTAACCTCTCGAGTGAGGCAAGCAGACATTACTCCTATAACTACTGAGCTCTTCCCTTGGCCGACGATCAGAGGCCCTCCGTGGTCGTTCTATAAGAAATTAATGCAATAAATTTAAAATAAATAGATATGAAATGCAAGTCATTTCATATTTATTTTAAATTTATTTAAACTAATTATTTAATCATACATTCATCCTGTTTTACTTAAGTCGCAGTCAACTAGTAGTACTGGTGGTTAGTTAACAGCCTAGTCATTTAATTAAACGGCAGTCGTTCAACGAACGACCGAAATGATATTCAATATTTTATAGTTTATGTTGGAACTGTAACCAATCACGTGAGAGCTTATTGGTAGCTGTAACTAAGCCAGAAAACTGTGACCAGCCGCAAGCAAGCCGAGAAAGTAAAGCAAGAGTACTACTTCCGAAGACCCGGGGCCCTAGTCGAACGATCATTAATCTCAGTTGTTTCGTAATGGAATAGTGATAGAATGGTCTATTGCCACTATTATAAAACCCGTTAGTAGAAATGATTTTCTAAAAAACACAATCCATTTTAAACATTTATTTGTCGATCGTCCGTATAATTTTTATAGAGGTTGCTGATTTGATTTTCGTAGTTGGGGGGGCAAACGCTTGTGACGTCATCTTGTGATGGCGGCACATGGACAGGGTCGGTTTGGAAAGGGGGGACTGTCGAACAGTCACTTTGCATCGAGACGCGGACCAAGGCAACATGTACCACCACACCAAGATGCTGATGACCCTACTGCTCTGTCGTCGCGGTCTGCGACATATTAATATAGAGTGAAATGTCAGTGATTGACCAATGGAAAGTTGTAATGGTGCAATTTTGTTAGTAGATTACGAAACATGTCAGAATCGATCATTATGATGTCACTGCTCGACCATTTTGACACTATTATAATAGCAGTTTACTTCGACATACACACCGTGTAAGGAAAAAAGTGATCAACTTTGAACATTAATGTCTTGGCAACAAGACACTTTACGATTTTTTTTTAATAACTATAAACTAGTGCTTGACTGCAATCCCGCCTGATGGTAAGCAGTGACGCAATCGTTGATGGTAAAGCGCGCAAGTTTATTAAGCCTATTCACTTAAAAATCTTAGTGAGTAGGAAGGAAGACGGCAGTTGAGCGAGGTGATGCAATGTTAAACCCAACAACACGACCAACGATGCTGCGCCAGAGGGAGAATGATCTGCAGACCCTCCATGATTAAACTCCCGACACAATAATATTTGGCGCATCGTACCCGGCACACATCGCCACACAGCTCAACAACCGCAACTGCTCAGACCCGTCCTCCGTACGGCTTCACCAGACATCATGCCGCAACACGACGAATCGCTTAGCGGCAAGATTTTGTCTGGTCGGCGGTAACTTCTGCCGGCGGGCGATATTATGGCCTACCACCGAGAAACTTTAACTTTACTTGAAGTACTTTGGTTTTATTATGTTTGTATTGAAGTCAGATTTATAAATTTACATAGATTTAATACGACGTCGCCATTTTGAAATAAAAATTAAATGGCGGTCTAGTAGAAATGGCACGGATCTTCAAAGCCCTTTAAAATACCTCACAAAACCCGCCGGTAGGAACTTTATTCTTTCTTCTGGAATCTTGAAAGTTGACACCGGTGTGAACCTGCAGCTGGCCTGGCACTGCTGCCATCCTTCTAGAAGCGGGGTCAGGTTTATTGGGTTCTTCATTGTCATAATCGTCGTCGACATCACTGTATTGCAACTCCTTGCAGTTGATGTCGCGATCCTATAATGGTTTACATAATTTTAAATTGGCAGTGTGTGAGCAGTGGTTTTTCAGTGGTAACGGTCCTGAGTTACTAATTAACGCTTTACTCTGTCTAAATAATTTCATCACCATTGCTCATAAAACGGCGAAGGAAAACATCCTGGTATATCTAAGAGTAGATAACATTACGCAAATCTCGCAGCAGAGGGCGACACAAGTACAAACAGTAAACAAAACACCATATTGCTCAATCTAGTATCTATCAATATAGGTTTGAAATAATTTAACTGAATTGTGCTATTTTTTAATATTATGCAACTCAATATTAATGAATATGTCGTGGATCGTCGATATCGTTTTAGCAAAAGTTGCTCATTTGATTTACGTAGTAGTGGGGCAAACGCTGTGAGCCTGTGACGTTATTTTATGACAGCGGTACTTAGGCAGAGTCTTTTTGGAAAGTGGGAACTGTCGAACGGTCACTTTGTGCTGAGGCGTGGACCAAGGTACTTCTCCGGGGCAAAACTGTCGGTTTTCCTATTTAAATTGTTATTGTAAAGATTGGACGGTATAAGTACACCTCATGCTTTAATTCAAAACTTCACCTACGACATGGAGCCTTTACTACCACACCAAGATGCTGGCGACCCTATCGCTCCGCCGTCGCTGACGTCGTCAAATATAATGTCACATTTTTTTTTTATTTCAGGCTTAGATTACACGACAATACTAATAACTACAAGATCATAGTGGAAGCTATAATACAATGAAAGTTTATTAATTCCATTAAATGAAAAATTTTGAGATATAAATGCGAGCATCCG
Organism: Sesamia nonagrioides; assembly: GCA_017933935.1. Classification (NCBI taxonomy): domain Eukaryota; kingdom Metazoa; phylum Arthropoda; class Insecta; order Lepidoptera; family Noctuidae; genus Sesamia; species Sesamia nonagrioides. The sequence continues at coordinate 1,051,526 of JADWQK010001917.1, forward strand.
CCGAGCATTACTTGCGCTAGTACTGCAATCTGGTGGAGGAATATTGCAGTATTTTCCCCTTTTCGACATTGTGATATCTAAAAACAATCATTGGGCCCGCATTTTGGATTGTAGCCTACTCCCTTTTGAAGAGAGTGGAGGCCTGTGTGAGTATTACAGACTCCTTACGGACTTTATTTATTTATTTTATTTATTGGTCTATTTACAATTGTTACACAATAAAAACAATACAATACAATCAACATACAATTATAGTGCACAATATAATGCGATAGACACAGCATGCAAATACAAAAATAATTATACTATTAAAAGTTACAAAAAGTGCAGAAATAACTTTACAGCAACCAATGTGAATTTAGCAAAAAGAGAGAGTAAAAAAAAAATAAAAGACAATAATAAATAATTATAAATAAATTAAAAAAAAGTCAGCAATATTCTTATTTTTTTTAGGACTTTGCGCTTGAATTTTTGAAGTGTTGTGGCAAAGATATCAATCAAGTCATTTGAATGATCAAAAGGCCTGCAAATTCTAGGGATGGGCGAATTGGACTTTTGGATGGAATTCCAAATTTTCAAGACTTCATTGTTAACAATGTCACAGTACCAATTGTATACAATCACGTGTTTTCCAACTGAGCCGACAGCTGTGCTGCGGGGGAGGTTTTTTAAATCACTTCTTCCTAGCGAAAGCACTAGGAAGTGGTGATGGCCGGGCGTTTTGGGGGACCGTCTTTTGTCATTTTAATGTTCGCAAAGTCCTGGTTCTCAGCCCAATTTGAATAAATTACTTATGATTTTGAATGATAAAATAATGAGTATCTTTCAATTCTGTCAACAAAGAGGACTCGAAAAAAGTGTTGGTAGGTTACCTGGCGTCAGAAACCAACATAACCACAGAAATCGTACTTGTTATTACGATTTCTGTGAACATAACTAAGTCTAACTTAGAAAGAAAGGCCTTAAATAACTAGCCTTTTCTTATACGGAGACAGCTGGTCGCAATCGAATGTTTTGAGTGTTCATACATTGATCACCATATGACGAACACTTAGATTTATTCGAAAATTAAAAGTAAAGACTTTGTGAAACTGGGTAAACATTGGTCAAAGGTTGTCATGGCCACGCTAATAGCTTGTTTGACGATGAATAATTTTTGTATAGTATATCTTTATATATATAATTCTGCTGTACGTGTGTATGTCATTGAACTCCTCCTAAACGGCTTGACCGATTTTAATGAATTTTTCTGTATGCGTTTGAGTGGCGACCTGGATCGTTTAGATTCACAAGTCAACCCGGCAGATGGCGCTAATCGCTTGAAGAAGCATGTGATCTCGGAAACGGCCCTAACGATTTCGCTGAAAATTAATATGTGGTGGTTTTCGGGGACGAAAAATCGATCTAGCTCAGTCTTATGTCTGGGGAAGCGCATATTTTCGAGTTTTCTCTTTCGCAATATTTCACGCATAATATGGGCGCTAATTTCGCGCGGCTTAACATAGCGGCTGTGGCGTAGTGGATAGTGTTATAGTCTACTCGCGATGGCAGGTGTTCCTCGGTTCAAACCCGGGCAATCACAGGTTTTTTTAATCGTTTTTAGACAAGTATATAGTTTTTTTTAATTTTTGTAGTTACTTAAAAAGAAAATTGTACATAAGAACTAAAAGAGAAAAAAATAAATAGAAATAATAAATATTTAGGATTTTTTATTTAACTTAAAGAGACTGAAACAAGAGCTCTAGGGGTAGAGGGAGGTATGATATCTTTGTTACAAATGTACATGACAATGCTTTCCATGGGTATATTCCTAAATCTGCTGTACGTGTGTACGTCACTGAATTCCTCCTAAAGGGCTGCTCCGATTTGAATGAAGTCCATGTAAATGAAAGTCGTGTTAGTTACTCTATTTATAACTCAAGAACCGCTTAACCAGTATGGCTCAAAATTGGTAGAGAGGTAGATAAGAACTGGGAGAAGGACATATCATATAGGATACTTTTTATCCCGTTCCCGTTGTTCCCGTCGTTCCCGTGTGACGTGACATAAGACAAAACGCAACTGACATAGAATAACAAAACAACTCAGTCAAAATACAAGTTAGCGGTTCATTTGTTAAAAATGGTACAAACACACTGCTGCACTACTCAGCATATAAAAAAAGTCTTACCGGTTTAATGTTGATGCATTCATTTAAGAGTGGGCTGTCAAAAAAATCAAAGCACGCTAGCCCCGCCTACACACCCCGCTACCCGCTAGGGACACTCGTCAACCACGCGGTCGGTGTCTGGAATTGCGAACACAGAAAGCATAGGGTGTCTTGTAACTTTTTTTTTGGGTTGGGTAAGGAGAGTAACAAACACCACATATGATTTTTTAGATAAGTACAAGTTTATTATACTCTGTGAATTAAATAGTTATCACAAAAAGTATTTTGATTAGTTTTGTACAATCACTCTTTCATTAGCAAGGAATTTACGTAAACAACTACTAGTAGTACTACTACTACTAAACTTAATTAAATTTATAAAGCACTAAACTTATTAAAATAAAAATTGCCATTTAGGTAAATTAACTAGGTAATTTGAATTTTGCGTCCTAAATTGTAAGTGAGAATAATAAAAAATAATAATCAAATATAACAATCATCTTTTTTTTGGGATGTCGTGGGTCTACCAATTTAGGCAACAAACAGTCCATATAAAAAGATACTAATTTGGGTTCCATTTCCTTGTTCCAGAAGTTATCGTCCTTTTCAATCATTTCGATTTTTAATTTGTTACTTATAATAAATAACGTTGTGCATTTCAATAGATTTACTGAAACCTTCCGCTAGGATTGTTGCCTCCACCCCTGTAGATGGGCCATTATAACTTTTAAAACATCTGTGCTCTTTAGGATTTGACCCATTCCTTTGGCAAATACAGCAATATTTATTTTTAACTGCCATGAACAAAACTTTACCAGTACGCCTACCTATTATTGTTGCACAGCCAGAGTTAGCTGCGTAATTAGTTTGGTACGAGCGCCGACTCCAACATCCATCTATGATGACGTCAATCATAGCTATCCCATCTTTATTAGTGCGGCCTTCTTTTAAAGAAGCTTCTTTTTCTGTTTCACCTGCTTTTTTCATTTCGTCCCACGCTGTTTTCTCCCATTCCTCAGCTATCTCTTCTTGTATTTTTATGTATTTATTTTCTTTTATTTCTGGCAAATCAATTGCAGCTGTAAACTGTTTAAGTTGAATATAGCCGCCGCCGCTGGCCATAGTACCTGCTATAGCTGCTTTGTTAATTTCTGGGTTCGTGGTATTTACTACAAACCGTTTTTGCACATTGCACATTGCAATTTTAATTGCGAATGTAGTCCCTTTTGTTGTTCGGAAACTACTTGTATATGACTCATCCCACAATCGAAACGAGATTCATGAGTTGCAACGCATTTTAATTCGTCTAAAAAGAATTTTATATCAACTATTCTTCTTCCAGTAAGTTTACAGCATTCCTAAAAAAATAATCAGTTAAAATTTCAGGTTATTTAAAAAAATCGCAATAATCCATAGTGTGTTACAATTACAATGAATTGGGTTCGCGTAAATAGATCAAAGATACTGGACAGTTTAGAAAAATATATCAAAAAGATTACTTAGGGTCATAAGTATAAACTACATACCATATCAGTAAGCAACTTCTCAGTTTTTGTTGTCGATTTGCTTTTACAGCATTTGTTATTGCGAACTGTCTTTTTAGGTGGGGTGTTCTCTTTATCATTTGCGGATTCCGTAACACTAAAAAATAATGTAATCATCATACAGTAAATAAAAAAAAGTCAAATAGAAATCAATAGAAGAGAAAAAGTTAATGCTCACGGAACTGGAACTGTCAATAAATTAAAATGTTCAGTATGTAACTCCATAGATTCCTGTTCTACGTCAACATGTTTGTTCCTGCGAAAGAAATATTTTATATAAAAAGAAATATTTAAATAAAGAAAAAAAAAATATCTAAAAGTCCATTCGGCTACTCCACAGGTTTCTGTGAACTTGACAGGTTTGTGTGAATTTGATGTTGAAACATCAAATTTCTTGTTTCACCAAAATAAATATAAATATATGTAGACGTAAATACTTACATTTTAGACTCTCTTCCTCGTTTAGCTAAATCCTTGAACAATTTTGAAGATTTTCTTTTAGAAATATATTTTTTATTTGTTTTATTTCCCATCGTGTTTCGTAGTCAGGCGTGAGCGCAACGAGCACAGATCCTTCCTCGACAGCGCGTGGCGCGAGACTGATTTCAGAACCGTGCCCCGGGGCATTGTGCATTGCGCGGTAGTCAATAGTACAGAATATCGCGTAGCAACGGTCTAAGCGCTATAGCACGAAAGTAAAGGTCGTAAGTCTCAAAACTGTTTTTGATGATTTCTTAAAAATTAAATACAATAGAAATATTTCTTTTAGGCATTATTTTAAAAAGTGTGTGATTGTATTAATGCAAGATAATTAATGATTGTAACTCAATTAGTGTAACAGACATTTGTTAAAAAGCCCAGAAAGATTCATAATTTCGAAAAATATAACTATCGAGTCAAAATAAATGAATCGTGTTTTCCGTTAGGCAAATATCAGATAAATATACAAAGATTAAATAAATCCCATTTTCATTAAAGCCAATCATCTTCAGTGATCGTAATACTCATCAGAAAACTTAGCAAAAGCCGGTTTAATTTTTTTAATAAAAGCCCCAAAGCAAACTTCAACTTCAAAATTTCTAATATTGTATTGCTGTGCCATTTAGCACTTCACTACATACTATAAAACAAAGTTACTTTCTCTTTCCCTATGTCCCTTTGTATGATTAAATCTTTAAAACTGCGAAACATATTTTGATGAGGTTTCTTTTAATAGTAATTATAAGTATAATAGTAATTAAAAAGAAACTTTTGATATGTATAATAACAACCATTAAATTGTGGAGAAACACTATCCCTCGCCAAGGCCAAGGTGGCTGCCAGGAAACTTGGCGTTATCGCAAAGGTCCGGCAGTACTTCACACCTGGGCAGCTTCTAATGTTATACAAAGCACAGATCCGTTCGTGTGTGGAGTACTGCAGCCACATTTGGGCTGGTGCTGCCAAGTGTCACCTGGCCACTTTGGATTTAGTGGAGAGACGTGCAAAGAGGCTGATTGGTGACCCTGATCTAACTCGAGTTGGTCTCCAAAGCCTAGAGCACAGGCGTAGAGTAGCCAGCCTTTCGGTGTTCTATAGGATGCATTTCGGGGAGTGTGCGAGGGAATTGCATGATTTATCATATCATGATTTATACATCGAGGGACTGGAACAATTTGCCAGCGGCGGTGTTTCCGTCGGACTACAATTTGAGTGTCTTCAAGGCTAGAGTTAATAGGCGCTTAATAAACTAGTGCGCTTTACCATCAACGATTGCGTCACTGCTTACCATCAGGCAGGATTGCGGTCAAGCGCTGGTTTATAGTGTGTAAAAAAAAAAAAAAACATGTGGGAGTGACGAGAGGAGGCATAACTCCGTTGCCGCGAAAAATCGCAGTACAGCGGACAGAGCTCCGGTGGGATCTCATGGCGACATGGACAGTGTGATTGTCGCAATCCAGCACTGAGCACGCCACAATAGCGGCGGTAAGTCCTCTCTTTGAGGAGTAGCTAAAGAGGCGCCACGGCGTCCTCACCTTCTGACTGACGCAGGTCCTCACCGGACACGGCTGTTGGAGCGCGTGAGGTAGCGGAAATCGCACTACCCTCACGCCTCAAACCGCCGCAGGAAGCGCCCTGGTCGGGAGGCAACATTGGACTCCCGACCACCGTAGGCGCGGGCTTGCGGGCGGCGAGAGATAGGCAGCTAGCCTCCTGGTAAGAACCTGGCCCGGGTTGACGGCGCGTTGTGTTTAACACGCGCCTCAAACAGATGTCAGCACACCTTGACGGGGTCCACGAGGACTGGTCCACAGGGTTGCGGGTTGGTTAAAAAGAAACCATGGCACTGGCCGTTGCACAGGCAAGTGAAGGAACTCGGGTGGGTTTTAGTCAATAAAAGTCTGACACGCCCTTCCGCTCCGCCCAGAGCGGGAGAGGTCATTTGATGATTTCCCATCCAAAAGAAAAGGAAAAAAGAGCAAGAAATTGCACTTGAAGAGCGTAGCCTTAGTATGGCTCGACTTCGTGCTTCTTCCTCACCAGAGCAAAGGGAGGCAGCCCGTGAAACGGCTTGGTTGGCAATGCGAAATCGTCGAGCAAACCTCAGAGATCAAGCGCAAGATAATTTACGAAGCACAAGAAGAAATTCATCAAATACTGATTTGAATTGGGCAGCGTTTCAATACGCATATAAAGCGCAATGGCGTTCGCATTGGGCCAATGGATGTTGTTTGCGAGTATTGTAGCACATTAAAGATTTCCGGAGAACCGCCAGGATTGTGCTCCCAAATAAAGAATCATTGAATAATAATATTCATTTATTTAAAATTATCTTAATTTAAAAAGTAGTCATGTGATATTGCCTTTAAGGCGGAACGAAGTTCGCCGGGTCAGCTAGTTGTAAGTATATATTATAGTAATAGTATATACCTATGTGAATATGTATATAGCTTAGTAAAGTATTTGTTTATATAGTGTTATGAGTTTTTTCTTTTCCTTTTCATTGTTTCTGTAACTAAAGCACCTGCCATCTAATCTCTTCACCACCTGGGCCTGTAGCCAATGTAACATCGCTTCGTAGCGAAGCGAAATCGAACACCAAACCAACCAATGGCGGGAACAATTGACCACGCGACGCGCCAAATCACGTGGTCAATCGTTCCCGCCATTGGTTGGTTTGATATTCGATTTCGCTTCGCTACGAAGCGATGTTACATTGGCTAGGGCCGCTGTGGTTGACTGGTAGAGAATGCCTAAGCTAAGGCATTAAGTCCGCCTCTGTACATTTTCTTTGTGCGAAAGTACAAATAAATATTAATAAGTACGGTCGGCTCATTAGATATTTTCCTTGAAAAATTGTAATACTGACCAAACACAGGGCACTCATGGCTTCATCATCAGTTATATCTTTAGTGCAGACCATATGTTCGTCTATGATAAAGTGATAACGGGGTTCCCAGCGCTTCTTGCAGTTCTTATCGGCGATCAGCTGCACATCTGCTTCCATGAGCTCCGGTGAGTTCGATGAGATTCGTAACGCCTATTACAACAAGCATTATGAGACAAGCAAAGGCAAGCAGTAGGATGTGCACGAGGCGCCAAGCCTACAATCTAATTGCGAAATGTTTCGGTAAATGATTGAAACTATAGTAGAAAAGGATAGATGACTAAAAAAAAATAGTCCGTCAGTCAGATTTCCAAAAAATAGTAGACACGTCTTTTTTTCTTTTTTCATATAAACAAAAAATGAAGACGACACAGCGCGTTGAAAACTGGTGTGACGTCACTGCATGCTACACTTTTTAGCGAGGAGTGACCTCATCAGCCGCCACTCCTGATCTTTGATACCTTCTAGATTACTCGAAAATCCGATTATCCGGACTCATTCGTCTCAATTCTATTTGTCAATTAATAAATGTTGTAATGGCGCAACGGGACATGTAATGTCAAGTTTAATGCCGCCTCCAATCGCGTACTCCCTTTTGTTTGCTGGATAGTCTATGCAATAACATATTACATAGTTCATTATCTTTATAACTCGTTTTTTATGTATGTTTTATCTGAAAAAACGTATGTAAAATCCATATATAATAAAAAATATAAATATTGTTTGATTATATTTGAATTCGAATATCCGAAATATCCCTGGTTTTATTTGATCCACATAATAGAGATTTTACTGTAGTTGGTAAAGTTTGAACAATTGGTCATTATGACAAACATAGTAAGTACGTTTCCCTGGTGAGAGTTCCCTTAGTCGCCCCTTACGACACCCACGGGAGGATATGGGTTGGTACTATTCTAAGCCCGGCACCACACGGGGCACGGAGCTTAAATATAAAGTAATTTTTTGAGATTATTCTTCTTCTTCAGCCTATTGAGGTCCACTGCTTGACAAAGGCCTCCCCCAAGACTTTCCATAACGACCGGTCTTGTGCTGCCCGCATCCATCGGCTTCCCGCGACCTTCACCAGGTCATCGGTCTACCTTGTTGGGGGCCTCCCTACGCTGCGTCTTCCGGTACGTGGCCGCCATTCCAAAGTCTTACTGCCCTTTGAGATTTTTAGACAAATATGCAATCTTGATAACATGTAGAAACGAGATTATCAAAGACAAAGTTATCGACCAGCAGGGCTACACAGGTAGGTATATAGGTACCTACACAAAAAATCTAATTATGAATCATGTTTTCTAAATAGAGTACAGAATCCATGGTTGTCGACTTCAAAAAAGTTATTATACCTACCTATTTGGGTTATTTACGTTTTTGTGTCGATACCTATCACGTCTGCAGTTTCACTTGCCTTAATTTGAAACTTATAATTATATCATATTGCACTTACGGTCTCATCTTGAGTTTCCTAAAAGTGTGACACAACAATATTATAGATTAGATTAGAACTGTGAAAGACTTAGGCCTTTGCCTTAGACAAGTTATACGGCGTAGGCTCGAACCCTATCAGGCGTTTTACTTTATGTAAGTTATTTCATCTCTCAAAACATCGTGAGGAAACCCGCACATCCTAAAGCCAAAACTTCGAAAATATGTAACATCTACCAACCAGAACTGGGCCCGCGATTACGGCTTACTTCCCAGGCTACTCCCAAGAGTGGGAATATTATCATCAGCATTGCATCAAGCTGGACAAAAGCGTCCCCCAAGGATCTCCATGACGACCGGTCATGCGCCTCACGCATCCAGCGGGTTCATACGACCTTCACCATTGGTCCATCGTGTCGTGGGTCTTACCCACGTAGATCTTGATCGCCACTCGAGAACCCGTCGGCCCTATCGGGCATCGGTCCTACGGGCAATGTGCCCGGCCTGATGCCGCTTTAATGTTGCAATTCAATTGGGAATATTATATGATTATGTTATTTTGTAGGTGTGAGATGGAACACTAGGATAGTTTTTAGTCAGTAAGAGTCTATCAGACTTCACTCCAAGGCGGAGAACTTCCATGAGGATTTTCCACCCCAAACCCACCACCAAAGAAAAATAGAGGGTTTTCCATCAACAAATCCTTAGTAGCGGATACTGGACTTTGGGCGTTTTACGAGTAACTGTTAGTTGATACAAGGCTAGAGATATTTGGATGATGTTCATAATTCTTTTAGTTCAACCTACATATCTACGGAGGTGAAACTTCATAGACACCTTCATTGAAGTTCAAATTGATATCACGACCAAGTTGTCAGTTTAAGTAACTAGCTGTGCCCCTTGGTTTTACCCGTATATTTTGATTTGATTGCAGACAACAGATTGTAGTAACTTGATGTGCTGTCGTCTGTACATTTTGCGTTAACAACTAACAAACATTATGTAGTACTTCCATAAAAACTTTCACGTTTATACTTTTGGCAAGATAAAACAACAAGTTATATGAGAATATATGAAAAGTATACAATATGTTAAGAAAACCCTGTCCGATCCGTAAGGATAGTAAAGGTTAGGTAAACACATGACCAAATAACATATGAAATTTTACATAATCATCATAGTAACAATACTAGTGAATTTTGAAATTATCTTTTTTTCCCGCGAATTAATTCCAACTTCCCAAAATTTGGTAATTTTTAAAGAGTGACAACATTATTTTTGACGGTATAATTCTGAGCGAATAGCAATGCGACCGCGTGCCGCGTGCCCTGCCCCTCTTCGCTCGCGCCTGAATGACCTACCGCACATGTTTTAAGTTACCTCTTTTTGCGAAATAATATTAATGTTTTTAGGGGATTTTTTTTTAACTTTAGCTCGGTTTTGCATCCATTAGTAGAATCAGTTATCGATACCTAGCAATACCTTCACGGATCGGACAGGGTTTTCTTTACATATTGTATAAGCTTACTTACGGGCTGCTCTTGATCGACCTAAAAGTGTGACATAAAAATGTTAGTATTCGTTTCTAACGCTTTCGTATCCGTGGGTAGGTACCCACGGATACGAAACCACTACTTCACTTTGGAATGGGCAACTAATAGCTTTGTAACAATCCGGATCTTGGATTTTGGAAAGCCTTTTCCATATTAACGGAAAAATTCTCATTATTATTAGATATTTTTTGAATAGATATTTCAGTATAGCCTGTAACACAGGTTTAAATAAACCTAGTTCGGGTGGTCCCAACATTAGTTTTAGATCGTAACTTTATAGATTTACATTATGTATTAGACTACAGTAAGTTAGCTTTTACGATTGTTATTATTAAGATATTTATCACTATACAAACAGACTTTATGTACATTCATTGTTGTTTTATGTTTTCTTTTTTTTAATAAATGCCATTTAATCTCATTTCAGTATACACGTTACTTATCTCTATTGGTGTATGTAGAATTGATGGAAAAAAGCAATAAATAATTTTCGTGTCTCCATGGTAAAAAAAATATTAAAGCAATACTAAGAAAAATTAAAAGCTTAGAATATAATTACAGACAATTTAATATATCGTTGAAGTGGCTTTGTTTCTGCCTATCCCCATGAGAAAGAGGCGTAAGTTTATGTATCTAATTGTATAGATACTATCAATCTCCTTAGGGAAATAAAGAAAATAAATAAGGCTTCCTTACATCTCCAAATGTATCAGATGTCCCCCAACCAGCAATAGAAGCGTAACTACGATCCTTCTCCAGATCAGCAGAACGATTGTTAAAGTCGACTTTCTTCGGTATGAAATCGCAGCCCCTGACACGCTTCTCAAAGTTGAAGGGATCTTCAACTTTCACAACAGCTATGTCTCCGATCATCCAGCGAATATTGTCGAACTCGTTACCGTCGTAGACGTAAGCTTAGACATTTGAAAGAAAGTTCTTTATATAGAATAATTAATTATTTTCAACCTTTATGACAAAACTTAACTATTATACAACATTTTTTTTTTAATGAATCTATTCTAATAATTTTTACACCATGTTATATTTTTTTCCTAAATACTTTTAGAAATTGTTGCAGTGTGGTTACCGAGCGGTTACGATAGATTATAGTACTTGTGCGCGCGCCACAGCTGACGCCAGAGGTTAACGCACCGCGCTCGCCTGCCCAAGCAGAGCTTTGACCGTATTTTTGTTAGGAAAGCCGAGTGGAATAGCAAACTCACAACGTTGCATTCTTTCATTATATCTGTTTCAAATTTTGTGCATAGATTCTTTACTTAAAAATACTGGACATGTGTTTCGCATTTCGCATAAAAAAATAATAATGTTGTAAACATTGATATAAGTTTAATATAAATAAAATAAAAATAAATATATACGAACAAATCACACAGATTGAGCTAGCCCCAAAGTAAGTTCGAGACTTGTGTTATGGGATACTAACTCAACTATACTATATTTATATTAGATACACTTACAATATGTAAAGAAAACCCTGTCCGATCCGTGAAGGTATTGTAAGGTATCGATAACTGATTCTACTAATGCCCACAAAGAGAGGCTAAACTTAAAAAAAATTCCCCCTAAAAAAATAAATATTATTTCGCAAAAAGAGGTAACTCAATACATGTGCGGTAGGCAACCCCGTCCGCGGGCGACGGGGGGCAGGGCACGCGGCACCTGTGACGTGGTCGCATCGCTATTCGCTTATAATAATACCGGTGTTGTCACTTTTTTTAAAATTACCAAATTTCGGGAAAATTGGAATTAATTCCCGGGAAAAAATGATTATTTCAAAATTCATTAGTATTGTTACTATGATGATTATGTAAAATTTTGTATCATATTTGGTCAAGTGTTTACCTAACCTTTATTATCCTTGTGGGTCGGACAGGGTTTTCTTTACATATTGTATAGATAAACAACCAAGACCCAGGCCAATCAGGAAAATTCCAATGGTTGTAAACATTTACTTATTAAAATGGAAAAAAAATGCACTCAATTTAAATTTAGTTTGATTTGCGACCAAGAGAATAGGTACCTACTAATTTAACAAAACAATAAATTCATAAAATAAAAAATTAAGTTGAATTGACTCGAATGTTAAGTAAGAAGTTAAGTAACAATTGTAATTAGGTACAGATGACAGGACATCAAACAATTCATTAAAATCTGTCCATTTTTTTATTGGATTTTCAACTTTATCAATAAAGCATGAAGACTCAAGATTGATTGGGAATATTTGACAGTTTCGGGTAGCTTGACCTGCTTGTCGTTCGTGCCATGAGGATGTAGTGGTTAAAAAAAGGGTTCTGAGTGAAAATCCTCGGTTAAATGACCTTTTGGCGTTTTGGTGGACTGTCTTATGTAATATTGAGGTTCAAAAAGTGCTGAATCTTATCGTAATTTGAATAAATAACTTTTGATTTTATATGAAATAGATGTGTACTTACATTTTGGCACACATTTCCAGATGGCCTTCTTAGCTCCGTTTTTAATGCACTCATTTCTATCATCTGATAATGGGACCCATCTGTAAGTTTATCAACAATTTAAACCGTCATGTAATTGGCGACCCAGACTTGGTTCAAATGGTCTCCAAAGCCTAGAGCATAGCGACATGCTGGCTGCTCACCAGCCGGTGGTTTCGGTGTTCTGTAGGATAGAGCATTTTGGAGAGTGCGTGGGATTTTTTTTTCTTTTTTTTTTTTTTAATATTATAAACCAGCGCTTGACCGCAATCCTGCCTGATGGTAAGCAGTGACGCAATCGTTGATGGTAAAGCGCACCAGTTTATTAAGAGCCTATTCACTCTAGCCTTGAAGACACTCAAATCGTAGTCCGACGGAAACACCGCCGCGGGCAAATTGTTCCAGTCCCTCGATGTACGCGGTATAAAGGAGGAGGCGAAACGCTTCGTCCGGATCGTAGTGGTGCAATGCGGTGGTGGTGTGGTGCAGTGTTCCAATTGCGTGGGAATTGCTAGACATCTCCGTTCCATCGTCGGACGGCCCGTCGTACGGCGAGTTGTTGTTGTTGATACCACTACAAAGCGAAGCGAACAATTTGCAAGCGGCGTTGTTTCCGTCTGACTACAGTTAAAGTGTCTTCAGGCTAGAGTGAATAGGCTCTTAATAAACTAGAGCCTTTTACCATCAATGATTGCATTACTGCTTTCCATCAGGCGGGATTGCGATCAAGCACTATATGTCGGCCAAATTTGATAAAGAATAGAGGTAAACAAATCGTTGCTTGGCAACGAGTAGTTTACGCCTAAAAGACAGATGTTAACAACCTTTTCTAGACAGATGATTTTCATTAAAGTAATAATTCTACATCCTGCTAATGTAAACAGTTTATTTGTTTAGATATATATGATTTGCATAGAACACTTAACCGATTTGAATGAAATATGACACACATGTAAGCTAATTTCCTAATAGGTTAAATTTTTTGATACATACATATATGTTATAATTAGTCCATACTTGAAAGTATTACAATGCATGTGTTATGCAGTTGATTTAAAATACCCAAAATCGTATTGACAAATGCCTTAACTTTATTCATGGGTTGAATTCCACAAAATGTGTTTAATACCTGGATTTCATCCATCTTTCTTCTTTTTGTAGGGCTATCACGTAAAATTAATGTCGACTTTTTAATGGTTTGCGAAATAACAAGTTATTGTGCATGTTATTTTAGTGATTCTATTGAAATATGCTGCAATAGGAATTGTTAATAAATAGTTAGCATGTAAAAGTCGACAATCATGTAAATAACAGGAGATTTGTAAAATGTGAGTTGTGATAACCCTAAATTGGTTTGTTTATCTCTATTCTTTATGGAGCTTGGCGAGAATATAGTTTATAAAGTTAGTGTTTTTTTAAACGAACGTTTCCCCTCCCTAGGAATTACTCTTGTATCGTGGGTGCGTTTACAAACACTTAATCTCACATACGCAAACAGCCAGACCCGGAACAACTATATGTAGGCCATACAGATATTAATGATCCGTGCGGGGATCGAACTCGCGACTAGAGATGGGCCAACTCGGAATAAACATAACTCGAGTTAACCCGGGTTAAAATCCACGTAACTCGGGTTGAACTCGAGTTACGTAACTCGAGTTAACTGGATGGACAAGTAAATGTTTTTTTAACACAACCCAAAAGAAAATCGTTAGTTTGGGATGTTTTCGATTGGTCTTCAGTGAGTGGACGTGTTACGTGTAAGATGTGTTTGGAAACATTCAAATATAGTGGAAATACGACCACACTTTTAAACCACATCAAAAAGAAGCATACTACCATTGTCGCCGTCGAGGAATTTCAGGGTTCATTATCAACAAATAAAAGTAATATGAGTAGGTACTTCGGTCGATTCATCTTCATCGCAGTTATTGGTATCGTCAACCACAATGAATGTTGAGCCTGAGCCTCCTCAAAAAACGTTAAGGTACACCCAAACAAGTCTTGCTGTGTCAAAAAAAAAAAAAAAAATAACGCAAAATTCTGGTGACATATTACTTTTATTTGTTGATAATGAACCCTGAAATTCCTCGACGGCGACAATGGTAGGAATTAGGATGCTTCTTTTTGATGTGGTTTAAAAGTGTGGTCGTATTTCCACTATATTTGAATGTATCCGAACACATCTTACACATAACACGTCCACTCACTGAAGACGAATCAAAAACATCCCAAACTAACGATTTTCTTTTGGGACCCGGCATTTTTCAAAAACAAATATCGCACAACACGCATTTATTAGAGATAACCTCAAATGTTGTTTGTTCTGAACAAATGAATATAGCGACTTTATTCATTTCATTAGCTCATAACAGACTATATTAAAGTCTCAAACGATCGGCAAACTTCGCTCCATGTCGGTTCTATTCGGTTTTCGAACTCGAGTTAGAGGGAGTTCAACTCGAGTGGATTCGAGTTACGCCCAACTCGAGTTAACTCGAGTTAGCTACTCGAGTTGACCATCACTACTCGCGACACTCAGCGCAGTAGTCGACCACTCAACCACTGCATCCACCGTGTCGTTAATTACACAAGTCTAAATTGTAACTCTGGATTAAACTACATATACAATAATGAGTGTTTCCTCGCAAACATACAAACAATGTATTTTCATTTCAAAGCATACCGAGGGGCTATGTCGGACTTAAGTTTCAGTACCTATGTGAAAATGCTTTTAATTTCCCTACAATTTTGACAGGATTTTGACATTTATTGTCGCGGAGATAAGATTGCAAGTAGATTATACACGATATACTACTTTGGTTAATTACAAGAATTAACCAAAGTAGTATAATATCGTAACGTATGCAGCGACTATTGTAGCCACTGAATGCATAGCCTTACATACTTGTGTGTTCCGGAGACAACGTAGAAATGTTTAGCATCCTCAATGCAGGCTGCTGACGTCAGGATGTAACTCTCATGAATGATCACTCCTCCACAGATCCAGTCTGATTCCGAAAACTTGGGGTCACTATTCGGAGCTGCTCTTAAGTACACCTGCACAAAACATTCATTTTTAATATCTTAAAGTTTCCCGTAATGTTGTGAACATAAAGTTGGCCGCCCACTGCTATGTAAGATGCAAGGAGAGGTTTTCCACGTCATCTGGGGGGTTTTAGCCACACATACGTGCATAGCTTTGGCCATTTTTATAAAACGGTAAGCGCGTGATCTTCTACTTCGACACAGCCAAGCTTGGTTTGGATTCAAACTGTGTACTCCTACTTGGTCTTGGATGAAGTTCAAAAACCACTTTACAGAATAGCTCTGGAACTTAAACCGACTGATTCATATAATAGGTAATAATAAGTTATTGAGTATAAGTTCCACAAGTTATTGTGGAACATAAACTTATAACAGTAGAAAATATTGCACTACAAATTATAATAAAACAAGCGTATTTAGAACTCTGGTACACAAGTTAAGACTTAGGTATATAACTTGTGTTATGGATACCAGTGTTCTCAAAATTGTGTACACGGAGGTAAAGGTACTCCTTTCCACGATTCAAGGTAGGTAAGCGTAGTAACGCGGGTTAGAGTCGGAAAAACAACCAAATTAAAAATAAATTTAAGAAAAAAAAAAACAATGGATTATAATGGAGACCTACCATATATGGCCTCGTGTCTCCTACAGGTCGTCCCTTTAATATCCTTCTTGTTGGCATTAAGGTCTCATTCAAATTATAAGGTATTGTGGCATTTGTGTCTATTGGACCTAAAATATATAGAGAGAAAATAATCTTTATTTCACAACTGTTCGTTCTCAACAGCCTATAATTATTAATCGATCTGTTTGTCGTCATTGTTCTGCCGTTATAGCAGCTTGCAGACCTCCTGAAGCAACACCAGGCCCAACCTGTATTTGGCGCATCGCGTTCGGCTGATTTCTACCATATTCATTATCGACAACCTTGGGGTTTATTTATAAACGATGATTAAAGTTAAGTGACGTATAAACGTTCAAAATGTATGGTTAAACAGTCACTAATCACTAGTTAACTTTAAGGAACGTTTATGAATAAAGAGGTTACTTTTCAGTAGGTATTTGCTCATCAATAGGTAAGTAAGTAGGTACGTGCATTTAATCTGAAATTGTTAAACTTACCGGCAAACGTCATAGCGATGACGCACATCATTACATTAATTAAAAACAACATTTTTATTGGCCAAAAATATTCATTATAATTTAAAATGATTAACTTCGTCAATTTATGAGGAACACGCACGTGTTCGTGGTCTAACTTATGGCTTGCAGACATCGCAACATCAACTAACGGCGACCACCACTCGCTGCGAATTGTCTAAAATAACTATGCTGGTGGGGGAGTTTATTACGCTACTTCTTCCCACCAGTAGGAAGACGTGAAGGGGGTTTATCTTATGTAATATTGAGGTCAGTAAGCCGTCTCTCAGCCTTGACCTTGAATTCAGATTAACATTATTTTTAGAATAATATACAACGTTATTTTTACTTTATACGAACCCTGAATATAATTTGTTCAGAATAAGCAACTGAATCGATTACAATCATTTTTACACTAGGTTATATTTTTTCCCAAATACATTTAGAAATTGTTGCAGTGTGTTTACCGAGCGCACACAGCTGACATTGACAGCTGACATGAGCATTTGATTGTGTTGTATTTCTGTTTTGTGTACTTACTAACAATAGATATTTAAGGTTTTATTTTTATTTTAATTTTTGTATGACTAACATCATTATGGACTACGTCTGAAATAAATTATTATTATAGTACTAGGAGCACAGTGCGACAGGGCACCCCCGCGCCGCGCAGCTTCAGGCGCGGGTGGGTGATCGGTGCGTTGACTATATTTTTCTTGGGACAACAAAGTAAGATAACAAAGCACAAAGCTCATAATTTTGTGGATTTTCATGATATCTTTTGAAATTTTGTGCATAGATCATTTACTTAAAAATACTGAACACGTATTTCGGGCTTCGCACAAACAAAAAATAATGTATAACAAAAGTGTAAGAATTTCGAAAAATCATTCCTTATAAGGGTAAAGTAAAAGTTGTATGTAAGAAATTTCGCAATTAATTGCATACTGGCTGTTGCCCGCGACTCCGTCCGCGTGGACTTCAGTTTACAGTGCGAGGTGGTTCCTGTAAATTAAAAAGATCTCAGTTGATATAAAATAAGCGCCTGTTAAAATAATGGGAGCAATATGGAGTACGTCCGCGTTAGCTCCCGTTTTCGCAACATTTTTTGTTACTGATTTGCTCCTATTGGTCATAGCGGGATGTCACATAGCCTATATCCTTTCTCAGGCTCTACACTATCTGTGTACCAAATTTCATTACAATCGGTTCAGTAGTTTTGGCGTAAAAGCCGGACAGACAGACAAACAGACAGAGATACTTTCGCATTTATAATATCAGTTTGGATGGGAATGTCATCAGACCCATGGCTTGTAATATACATACATAGGTATATTATAGGTACAAATATTAACTGCTGCTTATAACAAGTGGCCTAGTGTGCGCCGCCACTAATCATAATGCAATTCGATAACACACCTGATTGAGTTTATGAACAATTTTTAAATGAGAAGAAACGAAGGGGAAATATGTGACTTGTGTTACTATAGCAAAAAATACAGCATACTCTGCAAGAGTAGCTTGTAATGGCAATGCGGGTTCACTGACATCTAATAAGATGTCTTCTGTAAAAGATCGCTCTTAGCGATAAGACCGTGTTCTGTAATTTATATGTTGTACATAATAAAGAGTATTCTATTCGATTATTCTATGTCACATAAAAGTCTTCGAATCACTGGTTCTTGAATATGAGACTTTCTTAATGATGTTTTCCTTCACTATTTAGAGTTTCCTGGTTTGGGCTCGCTTCTTTAGCCGTGTCGGCAACTGACACGGTAGCCCTAGCACACAGGTCACAGGAGTCGGGCGGGGCTCCTGCGCGCCGTTTTGCGGCGGCGCCCTAACCGTAATACGTGCCTTTCTAGTGTTCCTATTCATGATGTGGCTTTGTTTGGCTTTTACGAGTGCGACTGCTGTTTGACCACTCAACCGCCGGCGTCAGAGGCCCGTCCGTAAGTCAGTAGACCCCCACTATCCTCATCACATGTAGTCAAATTCAAACTAAACATGCAGATTCAAAACAATACTCGAGCAAATATTGGTGGTAGCTACAAGTTGTTACTTGTTCAATCATATACAACGTGTAACATAAAGGGTATATACATACCAAGGGCATGGCATCTTTAGATGATATCAAACGATATCGGAAGGGTTTCAACTCAAAATAAAACACTCAAAAAATTGATACCAAATTTTCGGTTTCGTGTTTTTCTTAAAATCCAATCTTAACGAAGTGCCACAACACTACATACGTTAATAACTACTCGTTACACGTCAAGTTACGTGCCAAAATCCGATAAATGTCTTCAATAACTCTGTGCGCCTAGTATGGTAGTAGCCCATCACGGTGTTTTTCCTCATAACTTCCAAAATTAAATAAATAGGATTAAAAAACCCTTCCAATAAATATCGTTTGATATTATGTAAAGATGCCATGTACTTGTTATGTATATACCCGTTTTGTTACACGTTGTATAGGGAATATTATCAAAAAAAGAATATTCAATAGTAATTAATAATCAAACGGACACGTTATCCAACAGGATAACGTGTCGGCGGCTTTCCGCGGGTCCACTGTAGTTAATACTGACATCGACAATTAGTTTTGAGTAGGCATTGAGATCAATGCTGTGAAGGGGGAGGAACATCCTCCATAGGAAAGGGAGGACCCACTGACCAGACTGGTATTGTCTGTCGAGCACTTGCCCGCCGGTTGATGTCTTGAGCTTGTATGCGTGCTGCAATTAGCACGCAATAAACTCTGCTTGTGAGATGCAGGATGTGACGTCAGTGTGTAGCGTTGTTCGTATGTAGCGTTGTAGGTACAATGAGCGCCTTCTCTGTAGAAGATGCCTTTGCCCTGTTGTAGGACAAAAATACATTGATATTATAATGTGCATGCCTGTCTAATCGAAAATTTGTCCTACAATTTGAAAGCCGCTGCTTTTGGCGTTTATTCTGTAGATGGTTTTTCAGGAGGTCAAGTGGTCTGTGCCACAAACAATTACAGTTGGCAAATCTGTTTTAATCAATATCTGAAAGTACCGTTTTTATGATCCGCAACCAAATGAGAAAAGCCATATATATGTATACTTATTCCGTGGGAAAAAACGGAGCCCTTCGAATATGTAATTTCGTTAAATCAAACGGTTTACTACTAGCAGTATTAGACAAGGAACAAATACAAGGGCTCCGATTTCCACTGGCATTTTAATTAACTTTTCAAACATAAAAAAGTAGTCATAATGAAGAAACTATAGTAGGTAGACATATGGTGTCGCAGGTTTTTTTGTAGGCACTTTTAAGGTCTACAATACTGTAGTACATTATTTTGATCTATCTCATAAGGCAGCCAGTGTTTGCAATGTAAGCTCAAAAAAATGAGTTTATTTTGCGACATGAGTTAGAAACCTCAAAAATTAGTGTTCCTCTTATACTATATTATGCATGTTATAATACAGAAAAACCTTCGTGTTGAATCACTCTATCTATTAAAAAAGACTATCAAAATCCGTTGCGTAGTTTTAAAGATTAAATCATTCAAGGGGACATAGGGAAAAAGAAAGTGACTTTGTTTTATAATATATAGTGATGTAAATGTACATGAATGTTTGTTTAGGTACAAAGTGCACTTAATAAACAAATCGACACGGTGGTGCAGTGGTTGAGTGATCGACTACTGCGCTGCGTGTCGCGGGTTCGAACTCGGAACACATACTTTGTATGGCCTACAGGTAGTAGTTCCGGGTCTGGCTGTTTTTGTATGTGTGTTTGTAAACGCATCCACGATGCAGGAGAAATCCCTTGTGTGTTGCAAGGATTTAAAAAAGAAAAAATACTCTGGAAGAACACGTGTTATTACGGACGTGTTCGAAGCATTCTATCCAGTTTATTCTGCGATGCGATAGGAAACTGCAGCATTGAAATTGGGAAGGTATCAAGACATGATAGGTATTGAAATACTTACTTATTTTTGGGGTTAGTAAAATGAACACTGTACATGCGTAAATATTCATTGTAACTACGAAATTGGACGGTTTTTTAAATATCAAATAAGAGAATGTTACATGGACTATTTCATCTACCCGCCACTAGATGGCATTGTACACAACCAATCAACCTATCTTCTGAATTAGCTGCTCATCACTAGATGGCGCTGCAATGCAAAGTATAATATATTTTGGAAGGTTATTATTTATTTTTTTTTGTTTTTGCTATTATTAGATTAAATAGATTCATTGTTCACGCAATTTCTTCCCTGAAGAATGCAATGTACGACGTAACAAGCTGTAGGTATTTGTCAGGAGGGGACAATAAATGCCTAGTAGCACTAATACCGCGCATAAATTTGACTTTTCAGGCGGCGTTTGATTCAATCCGGGGTCATCCAGTTGATTCAATCTATAACCTAACCTCGGGAACGAACCCAGGACTTATGCTAAATGTAACATAAGTCCTGGGTTCGTTCTGTCCTTGGGTGTAGCTAAGGAGCTAAACCATTGGGACAGTTTCTATTTATTAAATTCTTTAGTTAATAAATAAAATTTTAATAATAAAATATCTATTGTTTGACCAAGATTTATCATTGCTTAAGAATGAAATTGACTAAAAAAAAAAGATGCAATTTCGTTTTCATGACGAGTTAAGCAAGGAAACTCATGTCATGACTTGAGAAACTAATGTCGTTGAAAACGACTTGTAATTATAAGTATAACCATCATCAATAATTATTTTAACCCATGACTATTAAGTATAATGCATTTATAATACCTACCTACAAGTAAATTTCCACCAAAAAGTGGTTTAAGTTTTCACAGAGTCTTAATAATAATGAAAAATGTCTTATAATTATTCCTTTGTAGGTCTCACTCATTCATCATCGCTCTCTTCATATGATCTGATGAAGAGTACCTATGTATATCCTTTAAAAGTGATTATAACCTCTATGAGTGTAGCCTTTCTTCTCGGATAGAAAAAACCGAACATGTCTAGTTTAAAAAAAAATATTGACTAGTAAATGTGTTTGTACTGACGACCGCAGGTCAAGCTACCCGAAACTATCAAATATTCCCAATTAACCTTGAGCCTTAGGCAATGCTTTTATGATAAAGTTGAAAATCTTATACCTAGAGAAATTTGACAGATTGTAAAAGCATGATGTGATATCTTCTTCAGCCTATAGAGGTCCACTGCTGGACAAAAGCCTCCTTCAAGGCTTTCCACGATGACCGGTCTTTTGCTGCCAGTATCCATCGGCTTCCCGCAACCTTCACCAAGTAATCGGTCTACCTTGTTGGGGGCTTCCCTACGCTGCGTCTTCCGGTGCGTGGCCGCCACTCCAGAACCTTACTGCCCCATCAGCCATCGGCTCTACTAGCAATGTGCCCCGGCCACTGCCACTTAATTATTGCGACTCGAAGAGCTATGTCAGTGACTTTGGTTCTTCTGCAGATCTCCTCATTTCTGATACGATCACGCATAGAAGCTCCGAGCATAGCTCTTTCCATCGCCCTTTGTGTGACTCTGAGCCTTCATATGAGACCCATTATAAGCGACCACGTTTCAGTTCCGTAAGTCATCACTGGCAACATACACGATGTGATATCGTCTGTATGTAATTTACAGAAATAAATCAATTAAATATCTGCCGAGCTTTTTCTCGAATTTGTTTGTGGTTGTCTTCCGATCTAACCGTATGCGTACTCAATATAAGCATATTACGTGGAGTGACGTTCGGGCTAGTGAACAAATTCAAGGTCGCTCAGCGCGCTATGGAGCGAGCAACGCTTGGAGTCTCTATGAAGGCTAAAGTTGGGAAAAATATCCGGAAAAGTATCGAAGTTACAGACATAGCTTGTATGTAAGCACACTGAAATGGTAGTGGGCTGGCTAGGTTTGTCGAAGGATCGATGCTCGGTAGAGAAGACGAGGCTTGGAGTACCGACTGCGTATCGGTTAGCGTAGTGTGGGACGCCACGAGTAGGGTAATTGCGTAAAACACTGTCAGTAGCAATGAGTTTCATTTTGACAGTTCAACAATATTCATTGCGTAGTTTACGTTGTTGAGCAGAAACAATTTTAGAACTTATGGAGCAATGGATTAGCAATATGCTTCAGATTGATTCCAAATTATAGAAGTTGTGTGTTACGCAATTAGGGTGCCGCAGCCTAATCGACGCACATATTTTTGTCGAATGACTGCGACTAGTTGAGATCGTTTGGACCGCAGTTGATATTATTTTACTCTAAAATTATGTCAACTGCGGTGCAAAAGTGGGATCGTTTGGACCGCAGTTGTAGTCGCTAGTCGCAAACATTTGACAAAAA
Source organism: Sesamia nonagrioides (assembly GCA_017933935.1). Lineage (NCBI taxonomy): Eukaryota > Metazoa > Arthropoda > Insecta > Lepidoptera > Noctuidae > Sesamia > Sesamia nonagrioides. The sequence continues at coordinate 1,074,559 of JADWQK010001917.1, forward strand.
TGTGTTCGCCGATTAGGCTGCCGGTTAGATGAAAAATAAAAGTGACTACAATAATGGATAGACAACATTAAGAAGGTGGTTCAAACATACAGGGTGTACTGCAGCCTGGGAGAGGCGTATGTCCAGCAGGGGACAGCAATAGCCTGAGTTGATTGATTAACGTGAGTAACAAACTTTTCCTGGATACCACGATACCAACTTCTAGGTAAGACTGCGTGTCAGACCAGTATCGACTGTCAAAGATCTATAAATCTAAACCAAAAGTCATTTATTGAAAATAGGCTGAGAATCAGCACTTTTTGAACGTCCATCCATACTAATATTATAAATGCGAAAGTAACTCTGTCTGTCTGTCTGTCGGTCTGTCTGTCTGTCGGTCTGTCTGTCTGTCTGTCTGTCTGTCTGTCTGTTACGCTTTCCCGCTTAAACCTCTCAACCGATTTTGATGAAATTTGGCACAGACAATCTTTAGAACCTGAGAAAGAACATAGGCTACCTTTTATCCCGGAAAAATTTGATGTTCCCGAGGAAAATCTAAAAAGCGCGATATAACCGAACTCCACGCGGGCGAAGCCGCGGGTGGAAAGCTCGTTTTTCATAAGACAGTCCCCCCAAAACGCCCGCCCATCGCCACTGCATAGTGCTTTCGCTGGAAAGAAATGGCGGAACAAACTCCCTGGCAGCACAGCTATCTGCTCATTAAAAAAAAACATGACGTTATACAATACTATGTATAGTAATGAACACAAGAAAAAACAACAACACTGAAATTATTCAGCATATGCCAGCAAAGCAAAAAAAAAATATCTTTACAACGGAAATGTAAATAAGTAAAAACTTATTACCTAAATAAAAGTCCCAGGTACAAAGGGCGTGACAACTCACATATAGAGGCATTGTAAAAAAAAAACACACACACACACAAGACCAACTGAGTTTAACGTGCTTTTCCAGAAACGGAAGGGTTTCGGTATATACCTAAAGATGGTCGCCCACCTAGAATACGGCAGCGACAAACGCAGCTTAACCTGATCGATCGACGTGTGGCTGTTTATCTATACTCTATACTAATATATAAAGCTGAAGAGTTTGTTTGTTTGTTTGTTTGTGCGCGCTAATCTCAGGAACTATTGGACCGATTTGAAAAATTCTTTTTGCGTTGGATAGCCTATTAATCCAGGAAGGCTTTAGGCTATATAACATCCCGCTATGACCAATAGGAGCAGAGCAGTAACAAAAAATGTTGCGAAAACGGGAGCTAACGCAGCCGTACATATTGCCAATAGGAGCTGAGCATGACTAATTCCACGCGAACGAAGTCGCTGGCGGCAGCTAGTAAGGTATATTCGACAATAGTTGAGGGTTTCACTATTCATATTAACAGACAGCTGGGCAGTTTGATGAGGCACTTCTTCTTTCCAACGAAAGCACTAGATAGATACTCATGAAGGGAGAGAGGTTTGAGTTGAAGGACTGTCTTTTGTAATTTTGACTGCTTTTTAAAATTATAAACAATTACTTGACGGCACTCACGTCTGATGGTAAGCAGTGATGCAGTTGTTGATGGTAAAGCGCGCTAGTTTATTGAGAGCCTATTCACTCTACCCTTCATCATCATCAACCTTTTTATCGGCCCACTGCTGGACACAGGGCTCCTCTCATACAGAGAAGGATTGAGCGTAATCACCACGCTTGCTCAATGCGGGTTGGCGATTTCAGACTTAAAGTCCAGGTTTCCTCAAGATGTTTTCCTTCACCTTCACTCATCGGTGTCCAAGATATACTTAGAAAGTGCATATAACTTTAGAAAAGTTACATTGGTACTTGCCTGACCTGGAATCGAACCCGCGCCCTCATACTTGAGAGGCTGGTGTTTTACACTCTACCCTTGGAGACACTTAAATTGTAGTCAGACAGAAACACAATTGTTCTAGTGCCTCGATGTACGCGGTATAAATGACGATGCTAAACGGGTAAGGGAGGATACTCACCACACGACAGGTCGTCCTTGAAACGGAGATTGAGGAATTAAGTCATGCAATTCCCGCTCTCACTCTCCAAAATGCATCCTATAGAACATCGATAAGCTGGTTAGTCTTCGTCTGTGCTCCAGGCTGGAAACCCACAGGTGCTGTTTTACATTTAAACCGCTTTTGCGTTTATAGAATACTAGCTTTCCGCCCGCGGCTTCTCCCGCGTGGAGTTCGGTTATATCGCGCTTTTTAGATTTCTCTAGGGAACATCAAATTTTTCCGGGATAAAAGGTAGCCTATGTTCTTTCTCAGGGTCTAAAGATTGTCTGTGCCAAATTTCATCAAAATCGGTTGAGAGGTTTAAGCGGGAAAGCGTAACAGACAGACAGACAGACAGAGTTACTTTCGCATTTATAATATTAGTATGGATTGCAAAAATGTGCGTAAATATATCATGTGCTGTTAGCCGTCAGTGTTAAGCAATAGGTTCACGATCAATGAAGTCCGTAGAAGTTGAAATCTTAATTCCAATATGTGGCTGCTTCTTATTCCTTAATCATAATAATATTTTTATTTATTTATTTATACGTACTTTATTATACACCAAAAACTAACATTGATTAAAATACAATTCAACATAATAAAATATATAATGGACGGCCTTATCGCTAAAGCAACCTCTTCCAGGCAACCAAAGAATGGACAGAGATTTTCCTGAACCATAAATGGGACTATCGTTGGTATCGTTACTATATTATTGAGATATTTCAAGAAAACCTTTATATGGATCAATGCAGGAGAGACAACCAAGCATGAATCACCTCCAGAAGCGATCATTGTTTCGTAAGAGCTGTAGCTAAATGAAGTTGTAAGGTGTGTACCCTAGTACTTATGGCGGAATCAATACGCTGGGCAAGAGGTATTCGAAATCACGATTTTATAGTTTGTATTGTAATACTACAAATTGTATTATATTGTGTGTTTTTATTGTAATACAAAGTCACTAAAAGGGCAATGGAGAGGAATATGCTTGGGGTTTCACTGCGCACAGGAATGAGGAGATCCGCAGAAGAACGACAGTAACCGACATAGCCCAAAGAATTGCAACACTAAAGTGGCAGTGGGCTGGACACATTGCCCGTAGGACCGATGCCCGATGGGGCCGACTGGTTCTCGAGTGGCGACCACGCACCGGAAGACGTAGCGTGGGTAGGCCCCCGACAAGGTGGACCGACGACCTGGTGAAGGTCGCGGGAAACCGCTGAATGCGACAGGCGCAGGACCGGTCGTCGTGGAGAACCTTGGGGGAGGCCTATGTCCAGCAGTGGACGTCTTTCGGCTGAAATAATGATGATGAGGATGATGATTGTAATACTTACTCTGATCTACAGCAGTGAATGAAATAGGTGTGAATATGTACCTACACAAGTTAACACACTGAATTATAATGATTCGCAAACACGAGTATTTCACGTATAATGGTACACTTGTTGTCGTCGTCCTCCGTGGCGCAGCGGTCAACACGCCTGCCTGCAACGTGAAAGCCCCGGGTTCGATCCCCGGCCAGGTCATGATGGAAAATGATCTTTTCCTGATTGGCCTGGGTCTTGGATGTTTATCTATATGTATCCATTATAAATATAGTATCGTTGAGTTAGTATCCCATAACACAAGTCTCGAACTTACTTTGGGGCTAGCTCAATCTGTGTGAAAAAAAAACCTTGAAGGAATAAGTACAGAATCCAAATAATGATTCTCTTCTATTTTTTTTTAATGACTTATAAACTAGCGCTTGACCGCAATCCTGCCTGATAGTAAGCAGCGATGCGTTCGTTGATGGTAAAGCGTGCTAGTTTATTATGAGCCTATTCACTCTAGCCTCTGTCATAAAAACATGTTTTAAAACCTCAACTTGCCACCAATGGGTAGATATTAACAACAGTTTTCTATCTTCTTTGTATCGCTGACATGACTGTAGACTATAGAGGGTTAGAACTTATGGGTTCAAAACTTTGCTACTTCTACGGCGACGTCAATCACAGCGCAGACAAGGTACCTACATGTTTTGGGAGACCGAGAGCAAGTTATGTGAAGCATGGTTTGCGATATATAGCCACACCTTACTGCTATTCCATCAAGGTTGTCCTACTTTGCCAAGTAGGAATTATAGATTTCTACCTTCTTCTTCTTCAGCCTATAGAGGTCCACAGCTGGACAAAGGTCTCCCCAAAGGCTTTCCACAATGACCGGTCTTGTGCCCACATCCATCGGCTTCCCGCGACCTTCACCAGGTCATCGGTCCACCTTGTTGGGGGCCTCCCTACGCTGCGTCTTCCGGTACGTGGCCGCCACCCTAGAACCTTACTGCCCCATCGGCCATCGGTTCTACGAGCAATGTGCCCTGCCCACTGCTACTTAAGTTTAGCAACTCGAAAAGCTATGTCGGTGTCTTTAGTTTTTCTGCGGATCTCCTCATTTCTGATTCGATCACGCAGAGAAACTCTGAGCATAACTCACATTTCTATAGACATTCTTTATCCTAAGCAGTTCGTGGGTCTGGAATACATGTGGTCATGAGATGATTAGATGTTAAGCATCAAAAATTCACTAGTTCATAAAATCTGAATCAGAATACACGGTGGTTATAGTATAAGTAGCTTATAGCGTAAGTAGCTTGTAGCGTAAGTAGCTTGTGAGCAAGACCAGATAGCCAGCAAGACCATAGGGTGCTGAATATAAAAAAAATATTACGCAATTAGTCACGTAACGCTCTAGGTACCTACCTATTACTTTCGATTGGAATTATTTTGAAGTATATTGTGAATACATTGCTCCATCTAATCGACGAATGTGTTCGCTCAATATTGTAAATAACGCAATGATCTTGTAGCATTCAATGCCGCCAAAATACAGGCGTGTCTTTTCATCGCCAAAAGGAGCCCGTTCACCTTGGCTCCTACTTTTTGAAATGAATCCTTGGAGTGTACCGACCGCCTTCGGCTTTTGGGAGTTGAGATTTCCTCCGACCGGTCCAAGGCCAATGTTGCTGCCAGGAAGCTTGGTGTTATCGCAAAGGTCCGGCGGTACTTCACACCAAGGCAGCTACTAAAACATTAGTTAGCACGAACGGACCTGTGCTTTGTACAACAGTACAAAGCACAGGTCCGTTCGTGTGTGGAGTACTGCAGCCACATTTGGGCTGGTGCTGCAAAGTGTCACCTGGCCACTTTGGATTCTGTGGAGAGGCGTGCGAAAAGGCTGATTGGCGACCCTGATCTAACTCAAGACGGTCTCCAAAGCCAGAGCACAGGCGTTTAGGTTTGCAGCGTTTAGGTGTTCTATAGGATGCATTTTGGTGAGTGTGCGAGGGAATTGCATGATTTACTCCCCCCATCCCCGTTCCACCATCGGACGACCTGTCGTACGGCAAGTTTCCACCCTTACGTTGTTAACACCGCTACGATCCGGACGAAGCGTTTCGCTTTCACCTTTATACCGCGTACACCGAGGAACTGAAGTAATTTGCGAGTGGCGGTGTTTCCGCACTGGCAAATTGTTCCAGTACAATTTGAGTGTCTTCAAGGCTAGAGTAAAGAGGCTGTCAATAAACCAGTGTGCTTTACCATCAACGATTGCGTCACTGCTTACCATCAGGCGGGATTACGGTCAAGCGCGAGTTTATAATTTTTTTACAATCCAGATGTATAAACGTACACAAAGCATGGTATGAGTTTGAAGCAGATGGCGTTCTATAATTTCTTACTACCGGAGAAACCACGAGTGTATCCCACCAACCACGATGTACTGGCATATATATTCTTCGATAGACTTCTGAAAATTTCTAGTATACTATTGCGTTGGGCAAAGACGCTAGTTCCAGTGGTGTTCCTTAAACCAAATCTAAACAATGTTATGAAGCTTTCTGGAGAATGAGTAAATTACGTTACACAATAAGAAGAAGTGTTTCACAAATTATTCGAACTTGATATCAGCTTTTGATCATGTCTGTCATTAAAGATTAATCTACTTGTAAGTCTGAAAAATTACTCGCTCTTTATTCCTTTCTATTGTTGATTGAAAATCTAGGAACTGAAGATCCCATATAAATTGCTGAATTTTGAGGGTGGAGTTGCGCAAGGAGGCGCCGGTTCCATCCCCGCGCAGTGCAAATATTTGTATGCATGAATATGAATAATTGCACTGGTCTGGTCGTGCCTCGGAAAACTCGTTAAGCTGTTATTATTATTATTTTATTTATTTTCTTAATGTCCACTTGTACAATAGGATAAATGCTATGCCCCGCAAAACCGTTTTCACGGTTTGTCTGCGGGAACGGAACAGTGTATCAATATTTAATCAGCAATAATTAAAAATGCAACAATATTACATAAAAAAAAGCTATATCAATAATATCAGGTCTTACAAAATTGGTCCCGGTTGTCATACGAACATCTAGTGGCAGTCGTTACGTGTTGTTGGAGTTAATTGTTGGACTTTTGAGGTCCAACAATTGGTCTAACTGCAATGCTTCGATATCGCCTTCGTGTTGTGAAGGTTAGACGGCAGTCGCTTCACGAAAAATGTCGAAGTTTCGCCAAAATCAGCAGTTAGACTGGTAAAGCGGACCGCAGACTCCGTAGCTGAAAAAAAGCTTCGGATGCGACTGGGAATAACGCTGAGATGATGATGATGAGTTCCGCAAGGATCTGTTCAAGGACCAGTTCAAAATATCGTAATCAGCTAAAGTCCTAAACATATTATTGATTGGTGTTTATATATTTTGTAATAGCATCTACTTAATAAGTATATACCTACATTACTGGTTTTGAATATCAAATAGTCATGCAGAAGTAATCGCAATCAAAGTAGAATCTCTAAGCACGTAAGTTTTATTGCTGAGAAAATTCCGAATGATGTAAGCAAAAGATAAAGGACAATAGAATTAGTATATTTTATTTAACTAGTATATTTCATGATTTGTGTTATCTAAATTTTTAGTATTATTCATTAATTTGACCAAAATTATTTTTTAATTTATATTTAGGTAAGACCACGAAACCAAATCACGATCGCATTTTATTCAAAATAATCCCATATACCGTCCGTTCCACAAAAATACAACTCAAATATTTATGAAATTGCGAATTCAATACACATTCCATTACGTCATCCCTTTTACCGAGATCAACCATAACAGCAAAAGGAATAAGCATTCCCGTATTATAGAAAACCATAATCTAACACCCTTTACCACTCCAACTGTCGGATACAATACTATAAAGTAGCTATCTTCAGCAATACATTATCCTTACTTATCTATGGCCATAACATGAAACTTGGGATCTATTTTATTATAAAGTGCATTGTCTACTATAGAGGAGGTCGGTCGACCGCCGAACGTAAATAATTTAACTGTCTTAAAAGATTCAAAAATAGTTTCCTAACATTGCCCCCCTTAATATGTACACCATTTGTCAGGCCATAACTGGATTTAAACGACGCGTTACAAGAAAAAGGCCACGCCCTCTGATAGACATATAGCCCGCCCCCTCTAACACACTGAAAGGTTACGCTAAAGTTTCTATCTGTCTCTATCGCACAAATATTCTTGGTGGTATTTACCTTGTTACAAGACCGCTAAAAATGTGCCAAAGACCAACATTTGCTGCAAGATTGTAAGCCTTATGTGACAGGAGCTGAAGTCGCAAACGCTTTGTTAATGGTATCATGGGGGGACTCAATTGAAGCGAGACGATCCACGAAAGGGACGCAGCGAATCGTTCTGTTTAAGTTAGTGAGTCCAAACGAGTTTTTATGTTTGGAAATCGTATTAAGCTTTTGTTGGAAACTGTTCCACTCAACGGGCATAGTTGAGGCGTTTGTGCGGTCAAACTATCGGGTTTGAATTTCGAAAAGCGGTGGGGATACTGCTGATTGGCCGATATACTGTGTAACGATTCGGTCGCGTGCGGTCGAGCGTAGCGCGCCAACTGAGCTTTTTTCAAATAAGAAACTCGAGTTCGTATGTTCCATTCTTATTTCGGATTTCAAATAGCATTGATCTAATTTTATACTGGTGTTTCCTAAAAAAATGATTGCTGTAAAAATTATCGGTGAAGACTAAAATCTAGTGTCAGTGTTTTGATAAACTATTACAAAATCTTTTTAAAAATGTCGTCAGTGCACTCTGATGATGATCAAGAGGAGATCAACGTGGACTCTGACAGCAGGCTATCAGGGCATTGCGACAGAAGCATAGCATCAGAAGATCGAGATTCAGAACACAGTTATAACGATAGATATCGTGATTCACCGAACGAGCATATGACTGACACCCAACCGAGGGTGAACTTACCTTTCAGCATATCTCGGCTTTTAGGGAAACAATTTGAAGACATAGATAAGCGTCGAAATTCCGGGGAAAGTGACGACAGAAGTGATCAGGACACTGAATCGGAGAGTGCTAAAGATGAAGGGAAGGACAATTCTGGTTTACCTTTGAACTTTTCACATACGCCAGGCTTATATCCAAATTCGGGACTGTTATTGAGACCTGGGTTGGGTATCGGTGGCGGGTATGGGTTCTCGAGTAATCCTGGGGTTGTTCGAGTACCTGCTCATAGGGCTCTCGGTGCGTTGGGTGCCTGGGGAGTCACCATGGATCCGATGCGACAAGCAGCAGCGGCGGCATTCGCACATCAAATTGTTAAGGATAGATTGAACGGTAAGAACTTTGTCATATATACTTATATATTTTAATGAATATATCAAGGTCAGATAATGTCTTTTCTGAAAATTGCTAATTTTAATATTGGTTTCCGGTAAGAAGTCGATCACGTTGGAACGGATAATAATAGAGCTGTTACAAAAAACCATTCTTTTAGTCATCAAATTTGTCTTGTCACCGTGGAGATGTTTAAATAAATAGACAAATTACTTACTTTATTTTAAATTCCTTTTATTGTTACCGATTATTTATTTGTTTATTGCTTACCGATTAATCATAAGTCACGCAGTAGATGCGCTGTTGACGGATCTCAACATTTCCCTATTCTAATTTTGAATTGAGGTCAGATATATTGCGAAAATTTATAGCAATATCTTGTCTATTAAATGGTCCTTAATATATCTGATTGAAGTTACATTAGCGTTAATTATTTATAATCTATGATAGATGAAATGTCAAATGGCAGATCAGTTAAAAGGGTTAATGAGGCTGATAAGAAACTAGTTGAATTGTCGCATATATTCTGTGTAATGTATCTATAAGTTGTAATAAATATTAGATTCTTAGTTAATTAATATGCTGCTATTTATCAACGTTGACCTGGATCGATTAATTACTGTTTTTAGTTATATTGATTATTCCAGTCCCTGTATTTAATTGACCGAAACACTTATTTTTTAGTTTGGTAATTAGTTGCTGGTCCTTTAGTGTTTTCGATGTTCCGTGATCTAGTGTCAAAAAAATAGGTACCTAGTAAATGTTTTTTGCTAACTTGATGTTCGTATTGCTCATAAAGTATCTACATTAAGTACTTGTCAATAGAAAAAAAGTTTCTATTGCAAACTTCTTTTTTGTTTTGAGAAAGGAGTATGTAGTAGTATAAACTTCATATATTCTACAAGCAACAAATATATTTCTCTCAAACCAAACAAAAACCAAATTCAAAAAAAAAAAAATCAAATACGCATCCAAAATTGTAGTAAGTATTTGAGACGCAACTTTTTCCTTCTTTGTTCTATAAAAAAGGGTCCAAATCGGGTGCCAACGGCCTTTGAGCCAATTACTCTCGCGTGCGAACCGATGACACACCTAGAGAACTATTTATTTTTTTCCCTGTTTTGGTCCTTCGAGGCGAGATTGAAGGCGCCCCGTTCTGTAATTTGTCGCGTCGGCCGCCGGTCAGGTTGGGGACACTGTTTTTTTTTGTTATGTTACTCATCCGCTGTCTCTGTAATTGGAGTTGGGAACTTTTTCATATTGAACCGGATGCTTTGATGATTTGCTTTTTTATGCGAGGAAACACAGATTGCGATTGCGAAAAAGTTGGGCATTTTTGTTTATTAACTTTATGATTAGGGAGATATTCAAGAGACCTAAGTAAAAGAAGTAGGTACTTTGGTTAGCTAGGTACTTATACCTAGCTAACCAAAGTACCTACGTATACCTAATAAATTTAAATTTTAGCACAGTAAAACCTACCTAGGTGTTACGACGCCAAAATTAATCTATATCTATACTAACATATAAAGCTGAAGAGGTTGTTTGTTTGTACGCGCTAATCTCAGGAACTACTAGCCCGATTTGAAAAATTATTTTGCTGGATAGCCCATTAATCCAGGAAGGCTTTAGGCTACATAACATTACGCTGCGACCAACAGGAGCGAAGCATAACTAGCTCCGCGCGAACGAAGTCGCTGACGGCCGCTAGTATTGTAATAAGTATTTTCATTAAAGCTCAGTTTTTTTCAAATTTTACCGACTTATTTTTTGCTAGATTCTACGAGAACCCAATAATATCTTCCGTGACAAATAAAATCAAAGTACAGAAATACACTTTCAAATCGTCTTCATTTCATCATCATCGTCATCAACCTTTTTATCGTCCCACTGCTGGGCACAGGTCTCTCATACATAGAAGGATTGAGCGTAATCACCACGCTTGCTGAATGCGGGTTGGCGATTGTAGACTTAAAATCCAGGTTTCCTCAAGATGTTTCCCTTCACCTTCAGTCATTGGTGTCCAAGATATACTTAAAGAAAGTACATATATATAACTTTAGAAAAGTTACATTGGTACTTGCGCGACCTGGAATCGAACCCGCGCACTCATACTTGAGAGACTGGTGTTTTAACCACTAGGACACCACGTATTCATTTGCTCAAAACAAATTCACAAAAAATCGATCCACACGCCCGATCGAGCCCGACGCGTGCATGGTCCTCGGGTTTTTGCGACCACCGGGAAAGAGGAAGCGGTTACAAGGGTACACTATATAATTGAGACAATAGCTACTCAGAATCCACAGAACCGTACGTGCATCGGAAATACTTAAGGTGTGAAAAAAAAATACAAAAAATGTCGGCGCCGTTGTTTTTTTTTTATTACCCTACTAAAGTTTTTTATGGCTTTTTAAAACAGTGAAATACTTTTGTAGTTACACCATTTGAGTAATATAGGGTCGTTAAATGTAGATTAGCATAATCTTTAATTAGCTGTATAGGTAAATAGTTTGCGTTTAATTAAGCAGTTTTGCGTATAAAAATGTCAAGTAAAACGATTTTCTGTGTTTTGTAGCCATGAGAAAAATGTTAATTAAAATAATAAAACGCGTTTAGTTTTTGTACTTAACTTTAGGAAAATATAAATATTCAGAGATAATAAAATACCTATATTTTAAAATTTGTCCCATGATTTTTATTAGTCTCTTATTTTTATTTTATAGGAAATAAAAAAGATATCTAGTACTTAGTCTTCCGGTATCGGGAACAGGGTCCAAGCTACGGTGACCAGAGCTCCAGAGAAAGAAACCTTGTAACAATGCCAGCCGTGTCCAGCTGTATGTAGATAGCTTTCTATTAATCTTAGTCTATTCATTCATTGCTGGACATATACCTCCTCCAAAGTTCTCCACGACGACCGGTCCTGCGCCTCCCGCATCCAGCGGGTTCCCGCGATCTTCACCATCATCATCGGTCCACCTTGTCGGGGGCCTACCCACGCTGCGTCTTCCGGTGCGTGGTCGTTACTAGAGAACCTGTCGGCCCCATCGGGCATTGGTCCTACGGGCAATGTGCCCGGCCCACTGCCAATTTAGTGTTGCAATTCTTCGGGCTATGTCGGTTACTCTCGTTCTTCTGCGGATCTCCTCATTCCTGATTCGATCTCTTAGTCTATTGTTATAAGTATATTATTTCTGTACTCACTGTTTTGTTTGTTTACTGACTCATTCTTAGTAAAAAGTTGGGAATTGATCAAGCTGTAAAGTTGATCGTTGAAATCATCAAATAATAATAATAATAAACGTTTATTTTTTCCACCATATAATTAAACATAATTTTGACACAAAATTAAGTATATATGATATAACGATGTAGTGGAAACTGGAGCCTGTACTAGGACAACCTGTGTTACAGGTCTCCAGGCCTGCTGACTACACGGTCGTGTCACAACTAATACAAACGTATACTAACAGATGACAAAGATTAAGGGATGAAAGAAAATTGCCAAAAGAAAATGCAAAAATGAAAACACAAAATAAATAATGATGACCTCTTCCACTACGGGCGAGGTTGGAAGGCCGTATTTTACTGACAAAAACTCATCCGTATTCCTTCACTCTCTTGTGCGCCAAGGGCCACGGTTTCTCTTTGGAACTACCCGCGACCCTGACTTTTTCATACACATATTAAGAGGGTGCTCTAACTCTAGTGGTGCTTTCTCTGTACAAACGTATTCCGCTGTTTACTTCGTGCAAAATGCTTTTAGAGCAATGATTTTTTTCTACAATTTTACACCGTGCTCCAATCATTTGATTTTTTCCGAAACTTAATTAATAAAAGAAATACGATACTTCCAAATCGCGAAAAATAACCCATTTTTACCGTGATGTTCAGATGACTATTAGACAAACGTGAAAAGATTTTGACAAAAAAGAAAATAATAGAAGCATAGTTATACTTTTCCTCTAAATTTTGATAAAAAATAATTGAGATCTGTCGTGTTTTGAAAAAGAAAACAGCGGAATACGAAACATCTTTAGGTCAACGTTTTTGTGGGTAAAATCAGCCTGAGCTGCAACTGTCCTTTTCGCACTTTTCCAGGAGAGGTTGGAAAAAGTTAAAAAACTAAAACCCAACTACGACAAAAAACGACGCTGAAAAAGTATAAAACAAGATTTTCAGAATACTGAACTGAACAAAGTTGCTAATGTAGTTGCAAGTAAATGGACACAGTAGTAATGTCATACAATACTATTCTGAAGTATGCAATATTCACTATGTAGAGATAAATTTTCATGTTTGGAAAGGCGTAGTCACAACACGTACTACAGCAGCACCTTGACAACGTGTGACTACGCCTTTCCAAACATGAAAATTTATCTCTACATAGTGAATATTGCATACTTCAGAATAGCATTGTATGACATTACTACTGTGTCCATTTACTTGCAACTACATTAGCAACTTTGTTCAGTTCAGTATTCTGAAAATCTTGTTTTATACTTTTTCAGCGTCGTTTTTTGTCGTAGTTGGGTTTTAGTTTTTTAACTTTTTTTTATTTGTACTATTTTGATGTTAAAGTGTATTTGTGGCGCATATTATTAACAAAAGTTAAACTGAAGAACTAATAATTATGTACAAGCATAAAGCACTCGTGAAGCTCTTTCACGTGATACCAAACACGGTATATTTATTTTAATTTTATATTAACATAGAACTTTTTGTCCGCTAGAGGGCGCAATACTAAATTTGGTGACAAGCTTTATAGCTCATAACTAACAGAACATCAAGGCCATTCTAATGGTACTGCAGTGGTCTTATGCTGATAAGTAGTAAAGGAGCTATGAACGAAAAGATGTGAATTATATGCAACCAGCCCATGAATACAGGTAAAGTCACACGCAAATGCTAGCAATATATATATATTCAAAATGTACAAGTAAAGCGCTTTCAAATGATACCAAACACGGCATATTTATCGTAACTTTATTTTTTTACTCTGTATGTTTTGTCCGCTAGAGGGCGCCACAGTAGATTTTGTGAAACCCCATATAGCTTATAACCAGCGGACAATTAAGACGCTTCTAATGATATATCATTTGTCGAATTCTGATAAGTAGTTTAGAAGTTACGAGGGAACAGATGAACATACATACATATACATACATACATACATACATACATACATACATACATACATACATAGCCTGTCAAAATCATAACCCTCCTTTTGCTTTGCCGTAGTCGGGTAAAAAGCGCGACGGCAATAGTTTCTTCAAATACCTATTTTCCAAATTCCCCGGCAATAGGCTCTTAAACTTACCAAAACCTTACAACATCCGTATATCAATTTTCGTTAGTACCTTGTGCCATCACGCTGGTTTCCTATCCCTAGCTCCTTTTCCACGTATCCCTTAAACATCGCATCATCAATATTTCCACCATAATTAGAGTTCTTATAACTGTAGGAGTGATTATAATACGGTTATGTGCTCAGTACCTAACGTAGCTGTATAACAGTTGTATAACCGATCTATTTGAAGCGTGTCGTTTGGAACAGCAAGCTAAATGCGTAATCCACTATCAGTAGCAAACGGTTTCATTTTGACAGTTCAATAACATTCATTGCGTTATTTACGTTGTTGGGCAGACACATTTTGGAACATAAGGAGCAATGGATTAGCAAAATGCTTCGAGTTGTAAACTTCCAACTCATAGTAATAGTGTGTATTAGGGTGCAGTTTCCGTAGATTTGCAGTTTTATTTTTATTAGTTATAAACTAGTGCTTGACTGCAATCCCGCCTGATGGTAAGCAGTGATGCAATCGTTGATGGTAAAACGCACTAGCTTATTAAGCCTATTCACTCAAAAAAACTGAGTGAATAGGAAGGAAGACGGCAGTTGAGCGAGGTGATGCAATGTTTAACCCAACAACACGACCAACGATGCTGCGCCAGAGGATGATCTGGAGACCCTCCACGACCAAACTCCCGACACAACAACATTAGGCACATCGTACCCGGCACACATCGCAACACAACTGCTCAGACCCGTCCTCCGTACGGCTTCACCAGACATCATGCCGGAACACGACGAATCGCTTGGCGGCAAGACTTTGTCTTGTGGGTGGTAACTTATGCCGGCAGCTGATGTTGTTGCCTACCACCGAGTTATTCATAATTAGCCTATAATATTCCCACTCCTGGCACATAGTCCTCCGCTCGGTGAGAAGAAGTGGGCCGTAATCTACCACGCGGAGCCAGTGCGGGTTGGTACATGTCACATGTCTACAGAGTTTTTTTTTTTGGCTCTAGGACATGCCGGTTTCAAAGTAAAGCGCCTGACGAGGCTCGAACCAACGACCGACAACTTGTAAATCGCGGTCGATACCACTAGGCCACCACCGCTCATCTTTTTGCGTTCGTTTGTTTTTGCGGTTATTACGCTTTGCTTACCGACGGAGCGCGGAGCTTATGCAAGGGAGAATTTTCTTGAAAGTTTTCTGTGTCTTAGAAGTTGTTAGGTAGTTAACGGGGTATGCCAATTCAATACAGCATTGGTAATAATTACAGTCATTAGCTTTCCTATTGTTTTAAAGATAGAAACCATTTACCACACACCACATATGAGTTACTAAGAGATACTAAGTATATCTTGGACACCAATGACTGCTTACAAGGTAAAGGAAAACATCTTGAGGAAACCTGGACTTTAAGTCTGAATTTGCCAACTCGCATTGAGCAAGCGTGGTGATTAGGCTCAATCCTTCTTTGTATGAGAGGAGGCCTGTGATCAGCAGTGGGACGATAAAAAGGTTGATGATGATGATGATGATGATGACAATTCATTTAATGTTATGTTATTTTAATACTGTAGCATTAAAAATTGTTGCCCAAAAAACGGGTGAAGACACTGACTCCTGTAACACAGGTACTACATAGCACGGGAGTCAGGGCTTCAAATTAAATGTAACTCCTTTTTATGTCTTAAGTCAATAAAACTTTATTTAAAAAGAATTGAATTCTTCTTGAAAATTAAATATTGTGCATCTCTGCTTCTGCCTCTGTTGTCTAAAGGTTAAGCGAATTCAGTATAAATTGTCCATATCTGAATTCACAACAGTCTAACTTTGACACTTTGATGAATTGATGTAGCGTGTTCTTGGTTCTCAATTATATTCTACTAGCTATTGCCCGCGACTCCGTCCGCGTGGACTTCAGTTTACAGCGCGCGGTGGTTCCCGTTTCCGTGGGAAAGCCAAGATAAATGCCTACATTACTGCAAGGTTTCCTCAAAATCCATTAAGCAGTTTTTGCCAAAGCCATAGACCGTTCCGAAAAAAAATAAAATGGGAGCAATATGTAATTCCGCGTTCGCTCCCGTTTTCGCAACATTTTTTGTTACTGCTCTGCTCCTATTGGTCATAGCGGGATGTTTTATAGCCTATGTCCTTTTTCAGGATTTAGACTATCTCTGTACCAAATTTCATTACAGTCGGTTCAGTAGTTTTGGCGTGAAAGCCGGACAGACAGACAGAAAGACAGAGATACTGTCGCATTTATAATATTAGTATGGATTACGAAGTCCTAAACAGTCTGGATCGCGAAGGCCGCGTTTGACGACCCGATCACCGAGCAACACACGCTGTTGCAAGAGTTTCCGTGTCCATGCTTCCGATTAATAACCACACCCGAGTTTTACTTCACTCTCTCTGAAGAGAGGTCAGTGTACCGCCATAACAGATTATGATGACCATAATAGAATTCTAACTTCTTCTTCACCATTTGTCGACCTCCGTGGCGCAGCGGTCAACACTCCTGCCTGCGACTTGGAGGCCCCGGGTTCGATCCCCGGCGAGGTCATGATGGAAAACGATCTTTTCCTAATTAGCTTGGGTCTTGGATGTTTATCTATATATGTATCTATTATAAAATATAGCATCGTTGGGTTAGTATCCCATAACACAAGTCTCGAACTTACTTGCTAGCTTAATCTGTATGATTTGTCCGTATATACTTAGTTATTTATTTATTTTATTCTACTAAAATCTTACCAACTACGCAATTTTACCGCCCAAAAACAGTTGAAGAATAGTTATTTCACGGTATCATTGCATAAAAAAACAAAGCATTTTTTTTTTATGCAGCAACCTTAGTTGATAGTGAACCGTTTAGAAAGGCAAGCTCATTACCTTAACAAAAACGGTGATCGCTTTGCGAAATCAATAGAGAGTGTAATCAGTTTCACCGCGGTCTTTCTAATACTTACCGACCTAATGGTGGTTATCCATTTCCGCTACAATTCTCATTATTTCACCGCACAATTTTACCTAATCCAAGTTTTTGCACCTATTAGTGACCATCGATCTGTTTTATTACAGCTTTTTATGTTCACCAACCGTTTTGCCTGTTCCTTGCAATAGCTTGTGTTTTTGTTTTCTTTTTTTGGGTTTGTGGGGAAATTGTTAGCGAAGGAAATCGTAACTTGCCAATATTTTTGGTTATTTAATAAATATTAAGCAAACTTACAGCTACAAACATTGTGTAAAAATAGGGTCAAATGGTCAATGGTATAACATTAATATTATGTAGTAGATGGCCAATTGGTCAGTCACAACTTTAATGGAGCACTTGGAAATGATGCAACATTACTATGTTTGACTATAGTGGCTGGGCCATATTGAAAATATTGACGAACCAGCGGTCGCCAGCGACTTCGTTCGCGTGGAGTTAGTTATGCTTCACTCCTTTTGGGTGCAGCGTAAAGTTATATAGCCTAAAGCCTTCCTGAAATTTTTCTCGGTGGTAGGCCACAACATCTGCCGCCGGCATAAGTTACCACCCACCAGACAAAGTCATGCCGCCAAGCGATTCGTCGTGTTCCGGCATGATATCTGTTGAAGCCGTACGACGCCGTAGGACGGGTCTGAGCAGTTGTGTTGCGATGTACGTGCCGGGTACGATGCGCGAAATGTTGTTGTGTCGGGAGTTTGTTGTGGAGGGCCTCCAGATCAATCTCCCTCTGGTGCAGCATCGTTGGTCGTGTTGTTGGGTTTAACATTGCATCACCGCGCTCAACTGCCGTCTTCCTTCCTATTTCCTCAGTTCTTTTGAGTGAGTAGGCTTAATAAACTAACGCGGTTTACCATCAACGATTGCATCACTGCTTACCATCAGACGGGATTGCAGTCAAACGCTAGTTTGTAATTTATATATATATAAAGAATTATTCAAATCGGATTAGTAGTTTTTCTTAAGATTAGCGCGTTCCAACAGACAAATTCTTCAGCTTTATATATTAGTATAGATGTGTAATGCAACTGTGTGTGCAAATGAAATGAATCTGTGTGTGTGCCTGTTCATGTTTGTGTGGTGGAGTATGTGTAGTTTGTATGAGTTTTTGTTACTTGAAATTAATAAATAATACGCTAATAGATGAAGTTTAGCTACTGGGCCATACAAAATATACGCTGGAAACATCATTACCGCAGTTACATTTTGCAGTTACAATGCTTATTAGAACAGGAGTTTTGCGCCTGAAAAGTGACGAGGAAATAAATTGATATTTTTTGTCAAAGACAAAAACTTACAAACGAAACGATCATAGTTTTTAACTGGTTATGTTAAAAGTTACTATTTTGAGACCTCTATGCTCAAAAACTATTTTATTTATTTTATCTCACTATACAAAAAATCTACTATTACTATTTTATTTTATCTCATTATACAAAAAAACATAAAAACGAAATACAGTACAGAATTTTCAGAATTGCATTGCCGATTTTAGACAAAATTGTTGTTGACTTTTAGGTTTAATAAAATAATAACCATTCGTTGAAAAAACATGGCTCTCAAAGACCCACACGCAGATAATTAATAAAACAGTTAAACGTAATCTATGCTAGACCAAGTTAATCATTGATAGAACTGGTTTCACGTATCTTATCATTAAATGAGATACGGAGGTGAGCATACTCTTAAATATCAATCTACTGATAGTCCGCCTAACCAGCGTTACTTGTAACTTCGAACATATTAGTGAGAAGCTGTGTAACTTGTTGGTCTGGGTTCACAGCAGCTGGTTAAAGGATTATGAAGTTGACTTCTAGGTTTATGTTCAGGCGATTGAGATTAAACTACGCAATATTTTCGTTCAGCTCTGCTCCGATGGTAACTGCCGTGACGAGGCACCGGTCATGGGTTTGAACAACAGACTGACGTTTTAATTTTTGTATAGTATTTTATCAGTACTGTTCTCAAAAGGTTGAAGGAAAACATTCCGAGAAAAATGACATGCCCTACAATCAAGTATTAAAAGAACTGTGACAACTACCAATCAACTTTGGCCTTCCTCTCACCGAGAGGGCACCTGTATCCCAGCTGGGGTAATATTAAAGGCTGGTACTATTTTGTTATTTATTACTTTATGTATTACATAGGTACCTGAACCACCATGAGCCCACGAAAAATTTAAACGTCAAATTCAAATTAAGAAACAGCAATTTTGTAATTTTCAAGCTAAAAAAAAATAGCTTAGGTACGATTTATTAATATTATGCTAAATATGGAAGAAAGAAAGAAAACTAGTTTATTCAGCACAAACAAAACGAACATTAGAAGTAAATAATAATAATAAAAAAAAATACATATAATATACTTAGCCAAAGGCGCGTATTCAGACACCATAAACTTATATATACAGTCCACCATTGTTTAATATTGGCCTAAAGTCAGGGTCAGGTTCATGTCGTCAAAATATATGTCATTACAATTATTATATGTATTTATTATACATATAATTGCACAAATACATTCAGAATTGTCTAACCTATTCCCATACTAAAGACATCAACGAGATCACTTTTTACTTTAGGCCTAAAAGGCGCTGTTGCAACATATTTGTTTAATTTAAAAAAGGTCAATCGCAGCATGAAAACAAAATACGGAAAATCAAACAAAAAAGCTCCACTTCAAAGACTACTGTATTTTATATGGTGTCAAATTAGGAGTTGTCATTATAGCGTAAGATAATGACAATAAGTTTCTGCCGTATGTTTTCAAACCCGAGTTAAGATTTCCAAGTCAACGCAAAAATGTCGTTGAACTGTCAAAATGGAAGTGATTGTCATGAGAACTGTTATACATAATTACACCACTGCCCTTGAAAACCACAAAAACTTAGAATCGCGATGATTCAGATACTAGTTTCAAGTTTTTAACCGTCGGACACTAAACCACAGACCTTCCAAAAGTCTCAGCATTAATTCATAGTAATTTCGCTCAGTTGTTGTGTTGGCACGAATTCGCTTGATTCCATTATTTTGTTTAATGAACGCTGTGTCTTAAATTGGGTCAAGGCACCCAAAGTGATTGCTCAGGTGGTGGGATAATGATTCGTAATTATTTTATAAGATGTAAGTGAAAAGTTATTTGAAACCGTGAGAATGAGTATTTTTGCTTTTTTTTTTACATATTATAAACTAGCGCTTGACCGCAATCCTGCCTGATGGTAAGCAGTGACGCAATCGTTGATGGTAAAGCGCACTAGTTTACAAAGAGCCTATTCACTCTAGCCTTGAAGACACTTAAATTGTAGTCCGATGGAATGTCCCTCGATGTACGCGGTATAAAGGAGGAGGCGAAACGCTTCGTCCGGATCGTAGTGGTGTTTACAACGTAAGGGTGGAAACCAGCAGTACGACGGGTCGTCCGATGGTGGAACGGAGATGGAGATCCCATTTCTGTTACCTAAAGAGTGTATCTGATATTGACGCACAAACGAGTACCATGGATCCAGTACATGATTCTGAACCCCAAGTGGTGGAATTTTTCGTCGGTTTTTCCTGAGTTAAAAAAATAAAATATGCAGTTTTTTTCACTTTAGACCGTTCATAATAACTTTTATAACCCAATAAGAAAAATAATTAATTCGCTAATTATACAAAAAGGGCAATGTGAACAAAACTCGAAAAACTATTCTACCAGCTGATCTAATAGAGTTCACGTCAGGCGTCAACGTCATACCTACAAACACGCGCGGCGGCACGCTTGCAACGTTCAAAGACCTCGCCGACACTTTTTTTAAACACTGTGATTTCTGTAACCGCTCTTTAACGACATAAATGACTATCATTATTTTATTAGTGGCATGTGTCAGATGTGTGTATGTCAGATACACCCTGTATAGATTAATTAGTGTGTAATGTGACAAAACAACGCCAATTTACGTCAAGGCCATTTGGCAGGACTAAATTAATTTACCTTCTGTCCTTTTCTTATTGAAGCAGAATGAAAAAGATGCTTTGAACTTGATTTTTTTTTAGTTTGTGAACAAAAGAAGCGGCGCCATTAGCATATTGAATTTGGAACAGAGCGAGAGAGGTCATTTGATGATTTCCCATTCTCACAGAAAGGCCAATTGTCAAGTAATTTGATCAAAAGCTAGTCGCAAACTCAGCTCGATGACAAACCAATGTCGGAAACTTACCTCAATTTGACAGATAGAGAATGAGATCGTTGAGTGAACACAGAATTAACGACAAAGAATTACTCTTCAGTAGTGAAGGGCAATTCTCTTAGTCTCTAATCTACAATTTTGGGTGTAGTAGTAGGCTAGTGGTGTAGTGGTGGCCTAGTGGTGCAATGGTGGTCTAGTAGTGCATTGGTGGCCTAGTGGTGCAGTGGTGGCCTAGTGGTGTAGTGGTGGCCTAGTGGTGCAATGGTGGCCTAGTGGTGCAGTAGTGGCCTAGTGGTGCAATGGTGGCCTAGTGAAGCAATGGTGGCCTAATGGTATCTATCGGACGCGACATAAAAGTTGTAGGTTGTAAGTTCGAACCCCGTCAGGCGCTTTACTTTCTGTAAATATTTCTTCACCACTGTTCTCAAAACGGTGAAGGAAATCATCGGGAGGAAACCGTCACGTCTTAGAGGCAAAACTTAGAAGTCATGTGACATCTACCAACCCGCACTGGGCCCACGTGGTATATTACGGCCCACTCCCTCTCACCGAGAGGCGGCCTGCGTCGCAACAGTGGGAACATTATAGGCTGATTATGTATGTACGATTTTCAAGAAATAACAATATTTTAAACACTTTTTGTTTAACCGCATATCAAAAAAGGTCGATAGATTCTCGTATCATATCGAAAAAAAAAAAAATATAAAACATCTAATAAGTGGCTGTTTAAAGTGTTAGTAAATGTTTTTAGTTTCATTGCTAAGTTTATTATTTAATTATAATAAGGTATTATGTTAACAGTTTATTCATTGGAAAACTAGTGGAGTTCTAGTTTATTTTTAGTGGTATTGTACTTTGAATTTCAACTATAAGCGGATATGGTTGCTTTTAAATTGTAATTTTTTTTTATTTATTACCGTAAGTAGGAAGATAAAAATCTATGTTATCATATGAAAGAGCACATCTGTTTCTTTTTAACCGACTAAAACAAACGGAGGATTTTTTTTTTTTTTTTTGATATGGCATCTCGTAGTTGACCTTGAGAGGTCGTGACTACTTAACCGGACTATGCCAACGGAGGAGGTTAAAGTCGTAGGGTTTTTTTTACAGAGTACAATTTTGATACTATCGTCTTTTATTATACTGAAGGCTTGAAAGATATACAATATGTTAAGAAAACCCTGTCCGACCCGTAAGGATAGTAAAGGTTAGGTAAACACATGACCAAATAACATATGAAATTTTACATAATCATCATAGTAACAATACTAGTGAATTTTGAAAGAACCTTTTTTCCCGCGACTCTACTTCCCCAAAATTTGGTAATTTTTAAAAAGTGACAACATTATTTTTGGCGGTATAATTCTGAGCGAATAGCGATGCGACCGCGTGCCGCGTGCCCTGCCCCTCTCCGCCCGCGCCTGTATGGCCTATCGTACATGTTTTAAGTTACCTCTTTTTGCGAAATAATATTAATTTTTTTAGGGGTTTTTTTTTAAGTTTAGCCCGTCTTTGTAGGCATTAGTAGAATCAGTTATCGATACCTAACAATACCTTCACGGATCGGACAGGGTTTTCTTTACATATTGTATAACAGGCAAACATGGAGGTATTACCTTAATAAAAACCAATATTTAAATTTACTACATATATTTTTGTAGAATCTTTGATCTTCTATTATATAAAACTTGTGGCCGCCAGCGACTTCCTTCGCGAGGAGTTAGTTATGCTCCGCTCCTATTGAGTACAGCGATGATGGTATATAGCCTAAAGCCTTCCTGGATTAATGGGCTATCCAACGCAAAAAGAATTTTTCAAATCGGACCAGTGGTTCCTGATATTAGCACGTTCAAACAAACAAACTCTTCCGCTTTATATATTAGTATAGTTTTTTTCTGTCAGTGTTTATCCTCGAACTCCTCCATAACGGCTGAACCAATTTTAATGAAATTTCGTACATAGGTATTAGGTACATAAGTTGGGCCTGAGAATAGGTTGTTATCTGTCGTTATTATACTATTACTACTACTTACGCGGGTGGAACCGCGAGACGCAGCTAGTTTACTTACAAAATGCTTTTACGTTATGATAACATATGTCATAAGCTAAAATTCGGTTAACTACTGACATAAAGAAAAACACTTTACAGCTGCACTTACAATTTGCCAAAAGCATAATATTTGACGACCCGTCACCACAATTTTATTTCGTCGTCACTCCGCCCGACCTTTATCGCACCATTCTTACCTTTCAAAACGTGCCACAAAATCATCGATACACTAATACACATGTCTAATATCCCCCAACCTCCCCTCGAAAGCCTCTTCGCCCGCATTTCCCGCGGGTAGACGCGGGATCGTTGGCGTTATGAAAATTTGACATGAACCAATATGCGATGATACGTTCAGGGGTTAGGTTTCGTATATTATTTTACATGTGTGAAATTGCCCGACCTCCCCTCGAGGGTGAGATGGGGTTTTCTTAATCGGTTGGCTTTAGTTCAGTAATTGTTTATGGTGCGTTGAAATTATTGCGGTCGGTAAGGATATCTCGACGCTTTGCATATTAATTTGCTGGCTTAACTCTTGTAATACCCGTAATGAATAAACTGTAGTGGGTAATAAACTAAAACATAACATCACGCTTCTAATCCTCGAAGGGTTGGGCAGAGGCGTATCTACAGTACAGCCACATTTCGCAAGATATCGTTAAGACACTTTTTTATAAGTATAAAACTAGTGCAATCCCGCCTGGTGGTAAGCAGTGATGCAATCGTTCATGGTAAAGCGCGCTAGTTTATTAAGAGCCTATTTACTCAAAATAACTGAGTGAATAGGAAGGAAGACGGCAGTTGAGCGTGGTGATGTAATGTTAAACCAAACAACACGACCAACAATGCTGCGTCAGAGGCAGATTGATCTGGAGACCAAACTGCCGACACAACAACATTTGGCGCATCGTACCCGGCACACATCGCAACACGACTGCTTAGACTCGTCCTCCGTACGGCTGCACCACGACGAATCGCTTGGCGTTAAGACTTTGTCTGGTGGGTGATAACTTTGCCGGCAGCCGATGTTATCGCCTACCACTGTAATAAGAGATTTCAATTACCACATTCGATGAAAATAATGTAAATTTTAAATGCTTTTTTTTATATTTTGCTGATTTGATCTGACTTATGACCTACTTTATATGAAATTTAGTACACAGATAGTCTAGAGCCTGAGAAAGGACATAGGCTATATAAAAAAAAGTTAAAAAACTAAAACCCAACTACGACAAAAAACGACGCTGAAAAAGTATAAAACAAGATTTGCAGAATACTGAACTGAACAAAGTTGCTAATGTAGTTGCAAGTAAATGGACACAGTAGTAACATAGAATAAAGAGAGGAAGTAGGTTATCTGCGACCCAATCCGCGATTTAATTGCCTACTGTCTTAGGGTTGACAACTGTCCGCGCTTCGTCGGTTACGGTTGTCGCCCAAACCGCTAACAAATATTTATAGACTAAGAGCTTATGTTTAAATTATTTGCTTAGTATTTAGTTTACATAATATACTAGTCAGATTTTTTTTTGTAATTTTTATTTTTAGTTTTGTACACATAAAGAACCATATTTATTTTTATTTTTAATTAATACAAATATAAATAATACAAACATAACATCTATTGAATCACACATTTAATACAAAATTACAAATTAGCTACAGAAAAATACCTACTTTCTTCGGTTTCGACTATTACGAAACGCGTTGTTATTAAACTTTAATGTGTAATATATCCGTATCCTTGTAAATAACTTTTAGAAACATAATTTGAAAAATATAAGTCTTTTATTTGTTCATAAATAGACATACCAACTTTGCAGTTTATGTGATCATTTTTTAAAAGCTATACTCTGTTTTTTAATCTCATAGACTAAACTGATATTACGAGTGTTGGCAGTTTATTGCAATTCTTAAATAGTGCCGAAACTTAGCGTTCGTAAAATCAAGTATCGTTTTTTTACAATAAGTTATCCTGAAATAATGTGTAGGTACTTATTAAAAACGTAATAATACAAAATTAATAATGTAAATTTGACATTTGCATGTGTCAATTTAGTCTACGAGATTAAAAAACAGAGTATAATGTGCCGAAAAGCCGTGACGCGCGAACCTCGTTCCGTGCTAGCCGCGACTAGCGCAGTCATAGGCACTCTAATATTGTGTTTAGGTGTGCGTGCGGCGACGCATAGATACTATGGCGCAGACATACAAGCCGCGCGCGGTCCGTTTGTATGAAGATAACGTACTTCCTCTCTTTATTCTATGGTAGTAATGTCATTTGTATGACAAATTAAGAATAATTAAGAATAGTATTGTTACTATTCTGAAGTATGCAATATTCAATATGTAGAGATAAATTTTCATGTTTGGAAAGGCGTAGTCACACGTTACATATACCTACCTACCGTAGCACCTTGACAACGTGTGACTACGCCTTTGCAAACATGAAAATTTATCTCTACATATTGAATATTGCATACTTCAGAATAGTAACAATACTATTCTTAATTATTCTTAATTTGTCATACAAATGACATTACTACTGTGTCCATTTACTTGCAACTACATTAGCAACTTTGTTCAGTTCAGTATTCTGCAAATCTTGTTTTATACTTTTTCAGCGTCGTTTTTTGTCGTAGTTGGGTTTTAGTTTTTTAACTTTTTTTTATTTGTACTATTTTGGTGTTAAAGTGTATTTGTGGCGCATATTATTAACAAAAGTTAAACTGATGAACTAAAAACTAGGTACTTGACATATTACATCTACACGCACATATAACAACATAAGCCCGAAGGCATATAGTGCAGAGGCCTTTTTATGGGAGATTTAGCCAGTTATAAAACTGTTTCCGCCTTCACCGCGTGGAGTTACTCCCAGCTTATGTCGTTTTCATTAGTGCATTACATATTCTAATAATGTTCACACTGCTCTACATTGCATAAAGCGATTCACAGTTCCCGTGATCCGCGATTTACTCTTATCGCTCATATTTAACATCATTAAAGCATTCTTGTAATTATGTACAAGCATAAAGCACTCGTGAAGCTCTTTCACGTGATACCAAACACGGTATATTTATTTTAATTTTATATTAACATAGAACTTTTTGTCCGCTAGAGGGCGCAATACTAAATTTGGTGACAAGCTTTATAGCTCATAACTAACAGAATATCAAGGCCCTTCTAATGGTACTGCAGTGGTCTTATTCTGATAAGTAGTAAAGAAGCTATGAACGAAAAGATGTGAATTATATGCAACCAGCCCATGAATACAGGTAAAGTCACACGCAAATGCTAGCAATATATATATATTCAAAATGTACAAGTAAAGGGCTTTCAAATGATACCAAACACGGCATATTTATCTTAACTTTAGTTTTTTACTCTGTATGTTTTGTCCGCTAGAGGGCGCCACAGTAAATTTTATGAAACCCCATATAGCCTATAACCAGCGGACAATTAAGAAGCTTCTAATGATATGTCATTTGTCAAATTCTGATAAGTAGTTTAGAAGTTACGAGGGAACAGATGAACATACATACATACATACATACATACATACATACAGACATACATACATACATACATACATACATACATACATACATACATACATACATACATACATACATAGCCTGTCAAAATCATAACCCTCCTTTTGCTTTGCCGTAGTCGGGTAAAAACATCCCGCTATGACCAATAGGAACAGAGCAGGAACAAAAAATGTTACGAAAACGAGAGCAATCGCGGACGTTCATATTGCTCCCATTATTTTAACAGGCGCTTATTTTATATCAACTGAGCTCTTTCGGTTAGAAGCTTACGCGGGTGAAACCGCGGGGCACAGCTTGTCACAAAATAAAGATGGCGGGATGTGCTTGACACCTACCGAAACCTTTCGGAATTTGCAAAAGTAAAATTGTGTGGAAGGAACATGCAGCGTAACAATACTTGCGTGGCAATGACGTAACAAATTACCAATCGCAACCTGTCATCTCATTCACTCGGTTAATCATTCTGACAGTTCAAGAACATTCATTGCGTTATTTACGTGTTGTGCAGACAAATTTTCGAACTTATGAATCAATGGATTAACAATATGCTTCAAAATGATGCAGCAGGGTAATTGCGTAACGAACTATCAGTAGCAATGGGTTTCATTTTGACAGTTTAACAATATTCATTGCGTTATTTACGTTGTTGAACGGACACATTTTTCGAACATAATAAGCAATGGATTAGCAATATGCTTCAAAGTGATTCCAACTGATAGTAATAGTGGTACTCGATTAGGATGCTGATTCCGGTTATTAGTCTATTATATAATTAAGATGCGGGTTAGTTTAGACGAAGAAATTTCTACTACCATAGAAAAATGCCAAAAGAACGCCTCATAACCTTAAGTACAAGTAAAGTAAGCCACAAGTTGATATGTTTTATCGCCAATCCATAACACGCGATGCCATAAACCGGGCCATATTTCAAATGTGTAAATATATGTGAGCGAGCTCCCCGCGCCTCCCCCCGAGACGTGGACCCGGGTACATAAAATATTATACTGCCATTTATATTTTTCGCTTGAGAAAGATTAGAAGAATCCCCGTTTATGTTAAGTGGTATTGCATGTATGTTATTGCTTTTGCATAGACGTGTTTCTCCTTACTTTAATCAATCATCGTCATGACGACACGCTTTGAGACTCTTTTTTATCAAGATTAGAACAATGGGTAACTAGGTTATAACCAATAGGTCTTAATCTGCATCTGTTAGTATCAATATTAATAGTTAGGGGCAATTCTCGTCATTTGAATTACGTTCAGTTGGACATTAGTCTGAATTTGTCTGTAAACCTACTTTTTCGTAATTTTTTGGAATTCGACTGCCACTGAGATGAGATTGAAAATTAATTTAGGACGTTTTTAATAACGGGTCTCATCACCGTTATTATAAACATTTAAAATCTTCTACTTCTCTTCTGATTTCTACTCTTTTGCAAAGGTTTTTAGAAAGTATGTACAGAATAAGAAGGAATAATCTGCTAGGTATAAGCCACCTCTTTTATTATACCTATTTCCCAGTTCCGTGCATATAAACAAGCCACAGCTGGTGTAATTGTTGAGCAATATGAGCTCCAGCTGGACGGGATGCATCTGGTGATTAATTCTGCAAAATGTTACATTATAGTTAATGTCTATTATACGTGCATCTGCCGAAAGTGTAAATAAAGTTTTAATTCTTACTCCACTAGCCACCAAGGGAAATGATAACACATTCCTCTGTATTTGCTAAGTTTCTACTATACCTATATCTTTTGTTTAAGTTTATACTATCCATTTTAATAAAATAATTAAAATTAAGGATGTAAATTTAGGTTATAAAACTAATGTCAATTATTAAATGAGAGACGGAGCTAAGTAGAATGTAAATTAGAATTTCCAGTTTAAGTTATCAAACACTTAAACAGATCGAGGCACTCAATTTGTCAGTGGCACTTCAAATTGGCATCCGTCCATTTGTTTATATAATCACCAGAAACTTTTTCAATAGACCATAGTCAGTCAGTAGTAATTTTGGTAATATTATTAATGATTGAAAACAATTGTGCATAAACAAATGAATGTGTCAAACACGATTTATCGTGACTGAAAAGTAAGACCCAAATCCATACTAATATTATAAATGCGAAAGTAACTCTGTCTGTCTGTCTGTCTATCTGTCTGGCTGTCTGTCTGTCTGTCTGTTACGCTTTCCCGCTTAAACCTCTCAACCGATTTTGATCAAATTTGGCACAGACAATCTTTAGACCCTGAGAAAGATCATAGGCTACCTTTTATCCCGGAAAAAATTGATGTTCCCGAGGGAAATCTAAAAAGCGCGATATAACCGAACTCCACGCGGGCGAAGCCGCGGGCGGAAAACTAGTATGAAATGAAATAGACGTGTTGTGATTTATTTTGCTATAGATATAATGAGATACTTACCTACTACATGATGACTGATTGCTAAATATAAGTTGTAATAGAAGGTTTATTAAGTTTTTGGGAGAGCAGTGGAGGGCGATTGGTGATTTTCGAGTTGTAAGCCATAGCATGAACTCCAAAAGGGCGCTTAAAAAATCAATTAAAAACCACAGAAACAAACAGATATTTTATTTATTTTTATAATAGCTTATACTATATGTATTTACATGGTTTACCTTAATGCAACAGTTCTGTGACTATGTGCTTATTATTTTAAGTATGTCATCAAAATAACACATACACAGTTAAGAACTGGTATATGACCATATTAATTATTTAACATACACAAAACTAAATATAAATAATTACTTACATTACATAACAGCAAAGCACTTTATTTTCATTAAGAAAATGTAAAGGACAGGATACCAGACACTGACAATGTAGTAACATGTCTGCTTTACTTTGTGTAAATTATTTCATCACCGCTGCTCTCAAAACGGTGATGGAAAATATCGAGAGAGAATAGACATGTCCTAAAACCAAACTTCAAAGACATGTAATATCTACTAACCAGCACTAGGCTGGCGAATTACGAGAAAGTCGATGGAATTGCATGATTTAATTCCCCCATCTCCGTTCCACCAGCGGACGACCCGTCGTACGGCGAGTTTCCACCCTTACGTTGTTAACACCACTACGATCCGGACGAAGCGTTTCGCCTCCTCCTTTATACCGCGTACATCGAGGGACTGGAATAATTTGCCAGCGGCGGTATTTTCGTCGGACTACAATTTGAGTGTCTTCAAGGCTAGAGTGAATAGGCTCTTAATAAACTAGTGCGCTTTACCACCAACGATTACGTCACTGCTTACCATCAGGCAGGATTGCGGTCAAGCGCTAGTTTATAATATATTAAAAAAAAAAATTACGAGCAAGTCCCTACCTGAGAGCAGTACTCTAATTGCTGTACACAATAGCTCTTAATTTGAATAATTTGGAAGTATATTGCTCCATGTAATCGGAAAATGTGTTTGCTCAACAGAGTGAATAACGCAATGAATGTTTTTGTTTGCGACTCGCGGGAGCGGAAGCGATACTATTACGGTGACAGCGGATAGCGGATAGGATCACACCGCAGAGCGGTGCGAAACGCGGTTAGCGGTCGAGTACCAAACGGCTACTAATCTGTCTTTTTCTCGTATGATCTACGCGCTTTTCGATCAATAACGAAACAGCACCATCTCACGGGCAGCGGGTGCATGACGTGATGTAGGTTACGGGTACAAGGATTAGCTAAGAGATTCTGCGCGACAGTTCCATTTATAAACGCCAATAGATGGCGCCAACATCCTCCCCCCTTTTGAAGGGTCACCTTCAAAAAAATTTCACACCCACCCACCCATTGCTAGTGTTAGTATTTTACGCAATTACCCTTCAGGCCAGTGTCTTATCATCATGGGAATATTATAGGATAATTATTATAATTATTATTGTAAGTTTATGTATACTCTTTCCACACATTTCCTATGTTGGCAGTATGGTAGATAATAGAATAGAATAGAAAACTTTTATTCCAGACAGGAAGCCTTAAGGTTAGTGTCAATTTTTACTTGACTACTACTTAGTATTCAAATTATTACTTTTGAATACTATAACTATTTTGGAATCGATCGAACAGGTTAAGCTACACTCGCTGAGGTTGGCCTATGGATGGATGACCATTATTACATATTAAAACTTCTCAGAAAGCACGTTAAGCCGTAATGTGTAGATTTTTGACAGTCGTTACCGGTAGTCAGCCTGAAAGTCTGGGAACCAGTCTTACCAAGAGTTTTATTTATTTATTTATCAGTTTACAACTGTCCTTACAGGTCTTACCCTTATGCGACAGTGCAGTTATCCACTAATACTTGAATATACATACACTAATTCTAAGAGGTGTCGTATTACCCAGTAATTGGGTTGTGGAGGTCAGATAGGCAGCCACTCCATGTACAATACTGGTTTTCAGCTGAATTCGGTTGGACTGAAAACGGACCTCAACATATTTGTGAAAAGGCTAGGTAGCTGATGATGACCTATTTTCGGGGAAGTAACTGACGTTGTTTCATCCTGCATTCTAATTCAGTGACACACGATAAATTATTTAATACTAGTTTTTAGAATTCAGAATTTTTTACTAGTTAAACATAACATATAAACGTTAAAAAAATTATTAAGATACATATTACGATATATTTCTTTGTAAAAATATGTTACGTTATACATACATGTAAATGCTAATGTAGATGGAAAAGTGGAAACTGGAACGTTTCACATATTATGCCACAAATGGCGTACAAAAAATACAGGCCACTGAATGCGACGGGTTGGGTCCGAATTATCACGCTGACGAATCATGGGTCACCATTTCATCATAAGTATCTACAGCTTATTTGATTGCACAACCATTAAGTATATTCCTTTTGTCAAGCTCTGCTGAGCAAAGAAAATATAATAGAATACTCTTTATTATATACACTATATAAAACAATGCCATTCTTTACAAACAATGTAGTTAAAGGTACTGTTAACCACATGCAATTACCCTACGAAATTACATCTTCAACAGTCTAGAAAATGATGTGAACATACACAAACTTTTAAAGCGTTTACTACCCAAATCACAAATAATTTTAGGTAGGTATACATAGTTTCTCAGTAATGATTTGTTATTCATACCAATGTTATAAACAGAAAAGATTTAATGCTTATCGTATCGGTGAGCAGTGGACAGGTCGCTGTCTGGTTAGGGCCTGAACT
The DNA here is from genome assembly GCA_017933935.1 of Sesamia nonagrioides. Taxonomy (NCBI): domain Eukaryota; kingdom Metazoa; phylum Arthropoda; class Insecta; order Lepidoptera; family Noctuidae; genus Sesamia; species Sesamia nonagrioides. Next base: position 1,106,534 of record JADWQK010001917.1, read on the forward strand.
GGATCGACGGCGCGTTGTTCACACGCCTCAAGCAAATGTTCACATCATGACGGGGTCCACGAAGACCGATGCCAGCCAGGGCCGCCGGTTGTTAAAAGAAATACCAAAACCTTGGCGCTCAGGCAGGTAAAGGAACACGGGTGGGTTTTAGTCAGTAAAAGGCTGACACGCCCTTCCGCTTCGCCCAGCCCGGAAAATTTCATTTGATGATTTCACAACCTGAAAAAAGATTTTTTATCGTTTGTTGATGATGTTATGCATTTACGTTACAACGGCTGAACGGATTTGGGTAACAATTGCCATATGCGTATGACCTCGACTGGGATTTGGACATTTTTGATGTTAATCCTATGAGGTCGGGAATTGTGCGTTTGTGCCGTAACTGATAAGATAAACTACAAAAACTTGAACACTTCTTGGTGGTAGGCCATAACATCGGCTGCGCCAGAAGTTACCATCTACCAGCTAAAGTCTTGCCTGCAAGCGATTTTCGTGTTCCGGTATGATGTCTGGTGAAGCCGTACAGAGGACGGGTCTGAGCAGTTGTGTTGCGATGTGTACCGGGTACGATGCGCCAAATGTTGTTGTGTCGGGAGGTTGATAGTGGAGGGTCTCCAAATCTGAGGGAATAGGCTCTTAATAAACTAGCGCGCTTTACCATGAACGATTGTATCACTGCTTACCATCAGGCGGAATTGCAGTCAAAACTTGTTAAAAGTGTGTCTAAGATAAACAGCTACGTGAGCGTCTGTATAAATAAGTGTCTTAAAGAAGTGTAGCCGAAACAGCTAATCAAACTTTAATAAACGTTAGAAATGTAGGGTGTAACGCTTTTTCGGAACTGTCGAGATGAACCTCAGATTCGTCAGAATATCACTGACGTCTAATATTCGATAAATAAAGTCACCCTGGACACCGAAAACATGAATTGTTACCGGCTTTAATGCAACGCAAGCATCTATTATTATAAATGTGATCATTGATCACTTGTTGACTGCATATTGAAAATTAATGCCATAGAATGTTGTTGTATACACATAAATGGTTAAAAAATGATTTCCGAAATCAATGAAGTTTAACATTATCTTACAGTAAATCTATGTTGTACGTTAGAGTGATTAGTTTCATTGACTATGCGGCTGTGGCTGTGTGTGGCGGCCGCCAGTGAGTTACTCCAACGAGCCCAACATCCCCACTTTTTATTGGAAATCATCTAATGACCTCTTCCACTCTGGGCGGAGCGGAAGGGCATATCAGACTTTTACTGACTAAAACCCACCCGTGTTCCTTCACTTGCCTGTTTGCCAGGAGCCACGGTATCTCTTTCGAACAATTTAAGTGTCTTCAAGGCTATAGTGAATACTGCCCTTAATAATTTAACGCGCTTTACCACCCATGATTGAATCACTGCTTACCATCAGGTGGGATTGCAGTCAAGCACTCTCATCATATATAAATGGTGAAAATTTTCTCTCATATTTTAAAAACTAAATGTGGTTGATTTCCTATCTGAGTAGTTTGAGAAAGGAAATCACCATATTTCTGCTCTCTTCGCCTCTTCTCCATTCGCAGGACTCACATTCGACACATTCACAACATTAACATTCGAAATAGGGCTCTTGATATCATAAGGAGTACCTTATGATATCAAGAACCCTATTTCGACCATCACGACCTTTTAACATTACCTCGATCGTGCCACATTTCCTCCCGAAAGATTCAAGTCCAAAATTCCCATACACGACGAACGGATGCTAGATTATCCGCAATTAGGCCATGACACGTAACCCCAGTGGTCCAACCGACGACAGTGGAGACAAAATTTTAATGAGCACAAAATGAGCGAGCGTGCTCGTAATCACACAGTGGGCTATGTGACTGTCCCACGAACGTGGGAGCATAAGTCGAGGTATTTCTTTGTGTTACAAACCATAATGTTGTCATGGAAGAAATAAGGCCGCTTTGAAAATGTTGTGACGTGCTTTTGTTTTTTGAAATTATGTAAGATGACAATGTATGTCAGCGAAGAAAATTTTCTTTTTGAAGTTCCTTTTATTGTTGTATATAATTGCAAGTACTGTGACCGTTCTCTCGAATGAATGGAAGACGATCATGTTAGCAGTATTAGTAGTAATATGAGATACAGTTGTCATAGTGACAGAGAGTGAATGAATTTTGTCTAATTTTATTTTGTAATTGGCGGACAGCTGTTTTATTTTTCTTTGTAATTTATAATAAAAAACATTAACATTAATACTTTAATATAAAACGGTATAGGGGGCGAACTGAATAGGTTTAGTCAAAGCTGGAAGGAGGGCTCGCTAGTCAAGGAACGATGGAAGAAGTGGAGGTAGTCCTATGTGGACATAGTGTGAAAACTTTTTGGGAACATCTTTAGAATTTGAAAACTCAATAACTTAGTCTTCTGCATTTAGATACTACTTACTTACTAACACTGGTTCTTCAGATAATAATATTATGATAAATAAGGAAGGATTTGCATTGAAATCGTAATGGATTTTGTGCAATAACAATATAATATTGCTATAGTACCAATTTACACTAATAACATAGAGTGATTTTCCGCAAATATATGGTATGTACAATAAAATTAGTTGAATTATATTATCATTATTTGCACATGAAGATAATGCAAATTGCATACAATATGTTCAATGATTTTATTTATTCAACATTCCTTACCAATATTTACTGCACAAATGAATATTTTAAAATAGCTATTCTAGTTTAATGATTTCGCTCAATTTATAAATGTAGGAAGTTTTCGATACCATGTTTTAGCTTGTGAATATTTTTAGTTGAGTTAAACATATATTATGAGTTGTTTTTTTTATATACAATATGCAGTTTGTTATTTAATTTTGTATAAAATAAAAGTACGAAGAGTGTTTCAAAAATAAAAGTTTTGTAAATGGGCTTGTTACAAAATTAGAATGACAGCCTATAACATAATACTTTATTATATACTTTATTGTAAACTAAAAATATACATTACTTAAAAAATACATTCAATGCTTCAAAATAAATAAAGGGCGGCCTTATCGGTAATGCAACTCTTCCAGGCAAACTTAAAATGGACAGAGATTTTCAAGAATATTAAATGGGACTTCGTCTATTTACTGATACAGATATTGTCATTTATGTTATTAAATCGAGATTAAGATGTTTGCTGTAACATCGAAATTCTAGAGTATTTAGTGATAGCTGTTTATAATCTATATCAGAGATTGCTGGCTAAACTGTTATTATCGACAGGTCCGGGGTTATTGTTGTATATTATAAATGTAAGCTGTATCGTTAGCTGTAAATTATCGTTTTTGTGCAGGATTCGTTTTCAGGTGTGCAGGGTTCGAATCCTGCACAAAAACGATACTTTAGTCACATCGAACACGTATCGTACACGAAGAACATCACACGAACAAAGGCACTAAAAACAACGTCATAAACCCTGCATTTTGTTCCGGCGAACGAGTGCAACGTTTGAAAATGCAACCTAAACCTGCTTTCCCGTTTCCCGATTGCATTTCAACCCATGAATTTTCCATGAGGTCGTACCTCCCCGATTCCCATTCGTTTGGCAACGTAACTAGTGGGAATTGGTATTCGCTTGTTGCGTACAATATATATGAGATTTTGTCCACATTTTTTTCACTCTGTACCACTGTCCGGTGTAATTGAGAAATGTTTACTATCGGTGCACATTGTCGGTGCTGCAGTGGACCGGGTAATTGCATATTGATGACTGCAGCGCAAATTGATTTACAAAAAAAAAAACGATAAATTTGGAGCTTTTTATGTATATGGCATTTTCGTATCGCTAGTTACATTTTGTATGCAGATGGCGGGAACATTTGAGTCGGTAAATAATGAATGCTGTCAATTTTTTCGTTGTCTACTCGAATTTTTGGTGCACAGTGTGTTAAAATCGTGGAGGCGCGGACAAATGCGAGTGTAGGAGTGATGGAGTGACTCCATGTAATCCCTTGTGACGGCTGCGTCCAATTAGGCGTCAGGCATTCGTCTTCCCGTCCTTACTTTTTCACGTCCCTCACTTGGGGGCGGATTTGTAGGAAAATATGAGCAAGAATTTGTCTCACTTTAAGTGAAAGCGCTCTGAGATGTTATGTATGGCAAAATGTATTTACGTACATCTTGGATATATAAGTATTTTCAGCTCTCGGATTATGTACGAAAATGCGATAGGTGAAATGTACAGTAATCTTAGGTACTATGGTATTAGCAGTGAGTGGATTTAAGAAAAAAGAACGAATGAAAATACCATTATTTGCGGTAAATATGACGCAAAAAATTACAAAAACACAAGAAAAGGAATAAGAAATTTTTGAGGGAAACTTATGTCACATCTACGCAAAATAGCTGTCGCTCAGCATTATGTTGCGACCCTATGCAAAACAGAGCCCAGCGCTGGTTTTCAACGACAGCCGGCGCCGGCTTAATTTTAAATCATCATCATCAACCTTTAAATCATCTCACTGCTGGGCACAGGCCTCTCATACATAGAGGGATTGAGCGTAGTTACAACGCTTGCTCAATTCGGGTTAGCGATTTCAGACTTAAAGTCCAGGTTTCCTCAAGATGTTTTCCTTCACCTTGTCATCAGTCATTGATGTTCAAGATATACTTAGAAAGTACATATAATTTAGAAAAGCTACATTGGTACTTGCCTGACCTGAAATCGAACCCGCACACACGAAGTCATGGTGGCCTAGTGGTTAAAACACCAGCCTCTCAAGTAATTTTAAATAATCCAGATGACATAAAGCTATAGGTATCTACGTCAGACCGAATAAAGGCTCCTGGTGGCAGGCGCGACGCGTCTATACTTAGTAAATTTCTATAAAACATTCATAGAAATTATTCTAACAGAAACCCATTGCACCGTCACCCCGCGCCTGTCTATCGAGAGCCTTAAACTAATATTTGACATAATTTTCTTTCCTCTATATTGCGCTAGAGTAGACTTGATGCTTGACCTTTTCAACCTCATAGGGTTGGTTAAAATGGAAATCTCGTAATAGGTACATCCAATAAGTTGATTGGATGTCTATACTAATATATAAAGCTAAAGAGTTTGTTTGTTTGAACGCGCTAATCTCAGGAGCTACTGTTCCGATTTGAAAAAATATTTTTGCGTTGGATAGCCCATTAATCCAGGAAGGTTTTAGGCTATTTAGGTTAGTTACAACAAGCCGATCCCATAGGAGCGGGGCATATAAAAAGAAACCTGCTAGTTCTTACTAATATTAATACTTCGAAATTGAGTTTGTTTGTATGTTTGTTCCATTGTCACGCCTAATATACTGAACGGATTTGGATAAAATTTGGCACACAGATGGTTTACTAAAGAATACACGTAGCACGACGTAGCACGTAGTCTTCACGATAGGTTAATCAGGAAACTCCGCCACTACGGGATCCGGAACTCTGCGCTGGATCTTATTACATCTTACTTGAGTGGTAGGATTCAGTGCGTTGACGTTAATGGAAAAAGATCTGCCGGATCTTTAGTAAACCATCTGTGTGCCAAATTACGAATGCGTAGTGTGAATATTGTGGTTTACAGATGGTTTATAAGTAGAAATAGTACACAGGATACTTTTTATCCCGATATTCCAACGGGATCGAAACTTAGACGGGTGAAACCGCGGGGCGCAGCTAGTATCCAATAAAGCTGGGTAGGATTCTATTAACCAGACTTAAATATTCAAATATTATTAGGTGTAAAAATAAGTTTCCGCCGCTTTACTAAAACATGTCCTCACTAAGAGGTTACGTTGAAATTGTCAGATATTAATTGTAATATCGTAAGTTTGGACATCTGGTAATAACATACACTTAGAGTATTAGTGACTCTGTATCAGTATCACATATTTATTTTTGTGCAAAAATGACAAGTTTTGTGCTGAATAATCGTCATTTGCGGGAACTTTTGTTTCTTCTTTAATTTGAAGAAATCTGCAGCTGATGCCCATCGATTGCTTGTTGCTTATGGTGAAGCTGCTTTAAGAGAGAGAATTTGTCGTGAGTTGTTTCAAAAGTTTAGAAACTGTAAAGACTAAGAACGTAGTGGAAGACCGAAATCGTACAAAGATACGGAATTGGAAGCATTCTTGGAGGAAGATAGAAGGAAGAGGAAAAACACGCCCACTACTACTCCAGATATTACAAAATTATTGTCCTACGTGATAATGCTCGTCCACGTGTTCAAACTAGATCTCGATCGAAACAATTTCTTTGGTAGTTTTTATAGATCATATGTTTTTTTTTTTTTGGTTTTTTAATTTTCTTATTTTAGAAGTTTGGGGCAACTTTTTTCCACTTTGGAGGCGTCTGTCATGCAAACTATTCGGTTTAGAAGAAAAATATTTTAGAAACATTGATATCATTTTTGAAGACCTATCCATAGATATCCCACACCTATGTGTTTGATGAAAAAAAAAAATTAGAGTTTCAGTTCTAAGTATGGGGAGCCCCCAATATTTATTATTATTTTTGCATCAAAATCTTAATGCGGTTCACAGAATACTTCTACCTACCAAGTTTCAACAGTATAGCTCTTATAGTTTCGGAAAAAAAATGGCTGTGACATACGGACGGACAGACAGACATGACGAATCTATAAGGGTTCTGTTTTTTGCCATTTGGCTACGGAACCCTAAAAATGGCGGAAACTTATTTGTACACCTATTATTTTTCCTTTTAAATACCTTTTCACTTTACTTCTGAAACAAAAGTGAAAGTTTCAATAAAACCAGCGTTAATAAATGTGATTCATGGTGAGTGTGCTGCCCGGCCGCGCAGGGTTGGGTTGTACTCTAATATCATAAAGGGTTCGCCCCAGACGGTTAAACCCTTCAATGTTAATTTGTTTGGTAATTTTTCTCTGCCTTTATAACTGACGTAAATAGGGGTTTCGTTTTAAAATTAAGGGTTATGATTTTTTATTTTGCTGTCTTTATTAGGAAAATTATCGTGGAAATCTTTATGGTTGTGAGAAGTGCTTTTTTATTCTTCTAAATATTTATTCGTTAAGAAATAGAAGGAAACTGGATTGGGGTTTTAGGAATTACAAATAAGATACGTTGAGTTTATATTTCTCTGTCTGTAAAATGAAACTGTTTTTTTTATACTACTGCAGTTGCAGTTGTAGCGCTCTATCGTAACATACAGAAGCCCCTTAGTCTGCTAAAAAGATCAATCATTATGCTAAAATGTTCGTAATCTGCTAAATTCATAATGATCGATCAATTCGGTCAGTTGTCTCGTATTGGAATGGTGATAGAATGACATTGCCGTATTGTAATAATATTAAAAGTCCCGTTAGTAGAAGTAATTTTCCAAAAACTACTACTCCTTTTTTTATAATTATAAACTAGTGCTTGACTGCAATCCCGCCTGATGGTAAGCAGTAATGCAATCGTTGATGGTAAAGCGCACTAGTTTATTAGGCCTATTCACTTTAAAAAACTTAGGAATAGGAAGGATGACGGCAGTTGAGCGAGGTGAAGTAATGTTAAACCCAAGACCAACACAACCAACGATGCTGCGCCAGGGGGAGATCGACCTGGAGACTCTGCACGACCAAACTCCCGACACAACAGCATTTGGCGCATTGTACCCGGTACAAATCGCAACACAACTGCTCAGACCCGTCCTCCGTACGGCTTCACCAGACATCATGCCGGAACACGACGAATCGCTTGGCGGCATGACCTTGTCTGGTCGGTGATAACTTCTGCCGGCAGCCGATGTTATGGCCTACCACCAAATTAAATCAATCAATCAAGTAACTCAATTTGAACATTTATAAATATGAAGTGGAGTGTCAATGATTGACCATTGCCAAGTCATAATGACGCCATTTTGTTAGTAGATTACAAAACTAGTCAAAATCGGTCATTAGGAGGACCCCTGATCTCCTTCACTCGGCTGTACCTTAGAGCAGATAAGAGTTGACAATATTCACACAAAATGGTATCCCTTCAAGTCATGTATTAAATTATTGATTAAGCTGACATTCGACAAACCAATGCATTAGCAATTTGTACTGCGTAGGAGTTGACAGTGTAATAACTGAAGTTTATTGAAATAAGTTGTCATAACAACTGTTAAAACATGATGAAATTGTACTACTTAAGTAATACCTATTTTACATTAATGTTTATTATATTATTACACATAAACGCACAAGCCCTTTCACAAACAAGGATTTTGTTTAGAGCAGGTTTAAACCATTTACATATACCTACCTACTAATGGACATGCCGTACCCATATAATCTACAGTACTTTTTTTGGTTTGAAAAGAGTGGGAGAGATGACCTATGCTTTCGGTCTAGCACTATCTCTTTTCTCATAGATGATTGATGATTTTGAGAGAGTTAAAGGTAGACCGAAACTTTGCTTGCTTTCTTTCTTTCGGTGTGCCACAATTCTTACCCATGAATCCATGAAGTTTATCCAAGTTTCTTTTTTTGTAGGGCTATCACGTAAAATTACTGTCGACTTTATAATGGTTTTTCTAAATACCAAGTTAGTATGCATGTTATTTTAGTGATTCTATTGAAATATGATGCAATAGGATTTGTTAATAAATAGTTAGCATGTAAAAGGCAATAATCATGTAAATAATAGGAGATTTGTAAAACGTGAGTTGTGATAACCCTAAATTGGTTTGTTTACCTCTATTCTTTATAGAGTTTGGCGTTGGCATAGCTATAAGGTTCATAAGGTACAGTCTGGTGACAGATAAATAAACAGCGGGGTCTTAGTAATATGGTCCCATTGAGCACGGAACTCTAAATATACGCAAAACAGACAACGAAATAAAAAACAACCACAGATTTTTCTTGTTTTTTTTTAATGGCTAATACCGATGTCTTCAGCCAATGATCAAAGTTAGGGAAACAAATTAAATAATATAATAAGATTGGGAAGCGGGATTGTAGGATGTAATTGAAAGGCAAAGGATTGGTAGGTAACCGACCGAAATAAGAAACATAATTACATCTAAATAATAGGTAAACATTATCACACGAGCATAGATAAAAAATAAAAATAAACCTAGGTACACATTTTACCCGACGCTACAGATGTAAGTATACCCACCTCAAAACGTCCTTATCCTGAAACTCTCGCGTAACACAAACCACGCCATTTCGGGCGCACGCATGAATCATACCACCCTTAACCGGATTACGACCCGCGGAATCTTGTTACCGCACCCTTTTCCACCCTGATACCAACGGACGGGAAATTCGTTTTACTATGTAGCTAATCGTTTTTATATAGTTCTGTGGCGGCTGTGGGTCATGTTGTTAGGTTCTGCTGAATATTGAAAGCGGTTTTAAGATGGATGGGTTGTTTTAGTGGTATTGGCAGTATTTTAGATGTTTTATATTAATTTGGATTAATTTTTGGCGCTGATTTGTGTAGAAATTATGTGATAAATTATTAAAAATCCATGTTATAATGTCTTTTAAAGGTACTTATTTTTGTATGAAGCCTTGCCTACCTGTCTGATAGTAATTTTTTTTCAAAATGGCGGTCAGGCGTGAAGCCCGATGACGTATTCTGACCACACACGTTACGATATTCTAGCAGAAAATTGGACTTATGCAAGTACATATACATTAACGTGTGTGGGATAATTTAGCATAAGCATCCGAACTTTAAGATATTACACAGAGTGTGAAAGTCTAAACTTACGCAAATTATATAGTGACGGTTGTGGCTACCCTTATTTATATCGATAATTGGCATTAATGGAAACAGGTAAATATGCCAGACTCCACATTAAAATCTTCAATGCCCTTTTCGTGGCAAAGTCCTAATAAAATAATTTTCATGCTACGTGTATTAAAAAATTATACGCCCCCAAAAGTTACTTTACAAATTAGGTAAAGTTATTTTATAAGAGTATTTTTATCTTTTATTAAAGTTAACACTAATTGTTTGATATTAAATTACCATGTCTGAATCATCATATAGCTATAGTTCTTTACTATTCCTATGTTCTGCAACAATGAAGAAAAATTCAAACAAAAATTCGTCGGTAAGTCAAAATGGAAGCATACCTAAGTAGTTCGTGCTCTGGGAAATGAATAAACCGAAAGCCTTACCTTTAAACTTAAATTGCAGGGGGAACAAAAGTCACTAACAATCTTAAACTACGACCAAGTTACACCCCAGCAATTGCTACATAATTTGCGGTCACGTGAGGCGGCCATTACGCTGTCGGCCGTCCAATGAGAATGCGCCGCTTAATACGTTTCCATATTTGGAAAGAGTTTATGAATGCATTTTTAATTCAGAATAGGGCTGTAGTGACATGATCCTTAGTGCAATGAATGTATTGTGATGTATATTTGCGATACAAAGTACTTCCAGAGGTGTTTAAATGCCACAAAAAAAGTGTTAAAGCCTTGACAGGGCTGAAATTAATGGCCAATTAATTAAAGGTCAGTAAAAGGTTTATAAAAGTAGAAATGAAAGCACTAATAAACTGAAATAAATGGCTTATAATGCGATAGATGTCCCAATATTTTATTACTCGCACTTGAGCCTGTATTTTTTGCACGAATAATTTAACAACAACCAATTTCAACTAATGCTCGGAATTAAACTTGTTTTTTTTAACATAAATGCTCAGCTTATTTACGGTCTAGTAAATAGACAGATAGATAGATTGCTACGAAATTATAGAAGTAAATGAACATAAATACGCTATTACGTTGATTATACTATAATATAGATATGACATTGAAAACAATATAGTTATAAACAACATGATCTCATCTCACGGATCATTTAATGCAAATCGATTTAGTACGGAAAACACCGGCTATTACCGACCGCCCGACCAATAGCTACGCGCCATTTAAATAGTAATTTATTGAGTTTCGAATTTTTAAAACGTGATTACACCCGCCATCTTGGATGTAATTTTGAAAAGAGAACGTGCAACAGCTACTTTGAAACGATTTGTAACGATTACCGCTTCCTTTTTTTTAAAGTAATATAGCTTGCGGTTTGTATATGGCCAATTTTAAGGTGTGTCTTTCATGAAAGATTATGTCCATGTAATTTACTTTGATTATCCGATGTAATCAAAACTTCATAGACCTTTGTGTATGTGTATTTTAATGAGATTATTATTCATTCATAACATTTTTTTCATAATTCTCGATGTGTATTGTGTATAAGGATTAAATCGTGATTTCAATTACTAAGATAAGATGTAAATGTAGGTACGTTAAGAGCCTTAATCGGGGTAATTGCTTTATGGCTTCAGTCTGATATAAACGTTATGTAGCAGAATTAGAATAGAAACTATCGCGGAGGCAGTTTAACCTAGTTCTTGAGGTTTTGTTTTTAATAAACATTGAGTCATATAGGGAACAATGAATGGAAGTAATAATTTGTTTCTTAAATTACTTTTTATTCATTTGATTTTTATTGTTTCAATAAATATATGATTCATATTCTTGCTTCATATCTTTATTGTTTTGTTCATTCTTGTATCTTGATTTCATTTAACCTACTCTAGATGAGTACGTTTTAGTCCTGAATAGAAATAGGTACCTATTTTTAATAATAAATTTGGTAGTTTTTGTTATATATTGGATAAACCACAGAAAAAGTCAAACGGCGAGATCGCTGTCAAACACCAAAAAAAAACATTAAAAACACAAATCGTCTTTTGCAATTTTCTTAGCTCACATTGGCCCACTGCTGGGCAAAGTCTTTCCATGTCTTCTCCTTCTCTCAGCTACATTATTTTGCTAAATATCTAACAATTTTCAAACATCTCTTTTCAGCATCATTTCCAATCACGAGGCGAATTGGACACCCCTATCAAAACAGAACGCCACCGAAACGGAAGAAGCCCCGTACGTCCTTTACTCGGTTACAAATCGCCGAGCTGGAGAAACGGTTCCACAAGCAGAAGTACCTTGCGTCTGCTGAGAGGGCAAGCCTGGCGAAGACCTTGAAGATGACTGACGCGCAGGTGAAGACGTGGTTCCAGAATAGACGGACGAAGTGGAGGTGAGTTAGATGATGCTCTTTTGTTTAATTAGGATCATTTTTTTTATTTTAATGTACTATAAACTAGCGCTTGACTGCAATCCCGCCTGATAGTAAGCAGTGACGCAATTGTTGATGGTAAAGCGCACTAGTTTATTCAGAGCCTATTCACTCTAGCCTTAAAGACACTCAAATTGTAGTCCGACCGAAACAGCGCCGCTGGCAAATTTTTCCAGTCCCTCGATGAACGCAGTATAAAGGAGGAGGCGAAAGGGTGGAAACTCACCGTACAGAAAGAAAGAAAGAAGAAAGAAAAAACGTTTATTTGCAGTAAACATGACGCAAGAGTTTACAAAAACATAATAAGAAATAATTAAGGGAAACATGCGTCACATCCACGCAAAACGGCTGTCGCTCAGTATTATGCTGCACCGTATGACCTTCAATAGATTAGTGTCGTGATGCACTTTTATTTGAAAGGAAAGCCAGTGATTTTTCAGTCTCTAATGTGGTCACAGTTGTTCTCTATTGTTGGCTATAACATCTATGTAATTATGTTATGGCCATGGCACCCGTCTGTGGCTTATTAAGAACGCCTGTGTAAGATTTTGGTGTCCCGAGGGTTGCTCGGAGGTAGGCCTCTTTCTCGGGTTTTTCGACTGCTGGCAGAAGTTACCAGAAAAAGTCTTACCGCCAAGCCATTAGTAGTGTTCCAGCATGATGTCTGGTGAAGCCGTACGGAAGACGGGTCTGTGTTGCGATGTGTACCGAGTACGATACGCCAAATGTTGTTGTGTCGGGAGTTTTGTCGTGGAGGGTCTCCAAATTAATCTCCCTCTGGCGCCGCAGCATAGTTGGTCGTAGTATTGGGTTTAACATTGCATCACCTCGCTCAACTGCCGTCTTCCTTTCTATTCACATATGATGATGATGATGATATCATTATAAACAAGCGCGCTTACCATCAACGTTTGCATCACTGCTTACCCTCAGGCAGGATTGTAGTCAAGCACTAGTTTATAATTATAAAATAAAGGTCAGCTTTAAGCTGGGTGACGCCTGGGCACTCCAAAAGCACATGCGCAACGGTGTCATCAGCCTCCATGCAATTCCTACACACTGTACGTAATGCCTATTGTGTCGAAGTGTTTCTTTAGTGAGTAACCGGTGATGATGATGCTACCACGTGGAGTCAGTGTGGATTAATGATGTCTTAAAGTTTCTGGTTCTAAGACATGCCGTTTTCTCAGGATATTCTTTGGCCGTTTTAAGAGCAGTGGTGATGAACTTACAAATACCTGTTAAGATGACCTACTACTGATTAGTCGCAGTCTTTACAAAAGGAACACCACTGCTCATAAAGCAGAGCTGAAAGCATTCGTAACGTTACTAGGCTTAACTATGCATCTAGCAGTACCTATAGACATTTTATTCTGATCAACGTTACAAGAAAGGTAGGGTTTATCGTCTTAAAATGGTTTCTTTCGAGTTTCTACACTACCTAACTAAATAAATTTATGAAAGTGTGAACAAATGAGAAAATTACTTTAATTTCTGCATAATAATGTTCAGTTTGCGCTACAACATCCATTCCTCTTCTTCATCCATTCCACGTTCCATTTCTTTCTTATAGTGACTTATTGAAGAATGATGATTAATTTATTACTAACATTAGACTAAGCTTTACTTTTACTACATAATATTATATGGATAATTTATCTGAAATAAGGTTCGATCCCCGCGCAGTGCAAATATTTGTGTGCATGAATAGGTATGAATATTTGCACTGTTCTGGTCGTGCCTCGGAAAGCACGTTAAGCCGTTGGTCCCGGTTGCGATACGAACATCTAATGGCAGTCATTACGGGTTGTTGGGCCCTCAAAAGTCCAACAATTGGTCTAGCTGTAATGCTTCGATATCGCCTTCGGGTTGTGGAGGTCAGACGGCAGTTGCTTTACGGAAAATATTGAAGTTTAGCCAAAATCAGCAGTTAGTCTGAAAAAGCGGACCCCAGACTCCAAAGCTGAAGAAGTTTCGGATGCGACAGGGATTAACGCGGAGATGGTAATGAATTTATCTGGAATAAAATTTTTGAATTTGATAAAGACAGCAAGCTTCTTCAAGCTGTCTTTATCAGCTTGAAGAAGCTCAAAGAAGTCAATATTACAAATCTTAACTTTGAATTTAACTCAATTGATACAAATCTATTTAACATAAATAAGTTGCTGATATCTTTGTCAGCAGTAACTTATCATAATAAGTTACGATTAAGTAAATAAGTTTCATTCCATTATCGATACACCCAATACATGGTATACATGCTACTAAAATCTAATGATTAACATGAAAATAACTTAATTTCCCTAAAGTGCATGTTCTTCAAATTTATTCAAACGATTTTGTTGATAACAAAATACATATACGCTCGATATCAATATTCTTCTACACTTAAAATACTTGTAATTATTTTAGTGGAGGCGTCAACATTCTTAGCTTGGTTGTCGTCATTAAGATAACCAGAGACAAGCTTCTAACGTTCAAATAACTTGACGCCTGGTTTCCTACATGCCCTTAACAGTTGAGGGTCTTAAAAACTGGTGTTTTTCATACCCTATATAGTGTTGGGTAGTAAAATGTTAAGTAGAAGAGTATGATACGGTCAGTTGAGTATTTCTTTTAATAAGTAGTCGTAAAACTGAATGGCATGTTTTATGTAAAATGTAACTTTATAAGCTTGTGTTGCAGTAATAAATGGAAGTGTTAAATAAAGGCAAATTGGCATGTCGTACAATTTTACTTAGATACTTGGTATTATTTAATTTTTAATTATTTAATTTTGCGACTAAAGAAGACCGAAAGTTTTTAAAGCACGTAGATAAATAGGTACCGTGAATTATACAACATTATTTTTTGTTTATATAAAATACTGGACACGTGTCATAGAATAAAGAGAGGGAAGTAGGTTATCTCCGACCCAATCCGCGATTTAATTGCCTACTGTCTTAGGGTTGTCACGTTTAGCAAAATTTTAATTCAGTGTCTATAAATTGGCAAAGGTCGGAAAGTTGACGACTGTTCACGCTTCGTCGGATTCGGTTGTCACCGAACCCGCTAACAAATATTTATAGACTAAGAGCTTATATTTAAATTATTTGCTTAGTATTTATACATATAGTCATACACAGTTTTTTTGTATTTTTTATTTTGTAATTTATTAGTAGTTTTGTACACATAAAGGACCATATTTATTTTTATTTTTAATTAATACAAATTTATATAACACAAACATATCTATTAACCCTAAAAATCGTAAAACAACATAAAAATACTGACAACTGCCTCTTTGACTAATTATTTCTGTTGTTAAGATCTGAACTTTATTTATCTGATTCACAAATTGTCAATTAGGTACTTACTTACTTTTAGTAACGATTTTATAACTGTAAGTAAGTAGTTACTATACCTACCTACAATAGGTACTAAGAAATCGGCATAACTAAATGTAAACAAAGCAGTAGAGCGCTAGCGGCAAATCAACTGACAGATCAAAAGTACCTATAATCATTGATTTGTGTGAATAATAAATTCTAGTACGAAAACAGGCCTACCTACTTCCCCTATTTGATAGAAAACTAATACTTACAACAAGAAATAAGTAAGTTCCTAAGTGGATATCTCACCATCAAGTAAAAATTATAATCTTATAAGAATAAGTGACTTGCTTACCTTTCCTGCTCAGTAGGTAATCTGAACAGAGACAATTCTGAAATCGATGAATTAAGACACCCAAACAAACAACAATACTTTCTCCTGCGATAATCACACATTGTTCTTTAATTTAGCTACGTAGTATTCTGTAATCTGTGATTTAGCGAATGTGCCGAAAAGCCGTGACGCGCGAACCTCGTTCCGTGCTAGCCGCGACTAGCGCAGTCATAGGCACTCTAATATTGTGTTTAGGTGTGCGTGCGGCGACGCATAGATACTATGGCGCACACATACAAGCCGCGCGCGGTCCGTTTGTATGAAGATAACGTACTTCCCTCTCTTTATTCTATGCACGTGTTTTGGGATTTGGCAAAACACGTGTCCAGTATTTTTTAGTAAAGAATCTATGTACAAAATTTCAAAAAGTAATCATGAAAACCCACGAAGTTTTGAGCTTGTTATCTTACATGGTTGTCCGATCAAAAATATGGTCATAGCACCGGTCGCCTGGCGACGCATGCAGCACCGCGACCTGGGGGTGAGCGTGACTGGGGGGCAGTGTGACAGGACACTGCGCGTCTAGTACTATGACATACCGTAAGCTGCGTGGCGCGCACGGTAACCACACTGCAACAATTTCTAAATGTATTTCTAAATGATTGGAATCAATTCAGTTGCTTATTCTGAACAAACTGTATTCAGGTTTCGTATAAAAAAAAATAAGGTTGTACAATAAAGTACAGGCGCTGGCACACTAAGCTCATCTGTAAAATTTCGTTAATAGATTTTCAACTTTATCACTAAAGCATTAAATTCAAAGTTGATTGGGGAGTTTTGGGTACCTTGATGGCCTGGTTCTGTACACATAACGCTAATATATTTCAATCACTCGACAATAAGTTAGGCACTGTTAGCTGAAACATGTGTTGAAGTCAAGGTTTCGGTTTGTGCGTCTATGTGTCCATCGGTTATACACATACAACAGTTCTACAAAAGTTTCTATAGAAAAACCGGTTTACTAATCCTAACCTAATATTAAACCGGTTAGCATACTAAGGTCTGGACATAAGTACACTTTATAACTTCAATAACCTACAAAATATCACTTCATATAAAACAGTCTGTGATAAGAACAGATGTGAAAAAGGAAACAAGTCTCAATTGATAATTTAAATCAATTCCGATGCTATTTTATATTGAAATCGACGATAAACATAAATTAATTGAAACCATACAATCAATAGAACTACACGTGTTTAGTAAGTGCTTTTAGCTGACAACACTGTCATTTTATTTATGGCAACATTAGCTTGACCATAAATTTTTAAATCATCTTTTATCATAAATAATGTTGAGATTCTTGTTTTAATATTGACCGATTGAAGCTCGATTTAAATAACGAATGGTATTAGGTATACTTTGTTCCAAAAGTATCTGATGAAAGTGTAAATAATCCATGTTTTGGTTGAATTCTGAAGCCATCACTCACTACAGGGAATAAATAATACGTTGATCTTTACAAGGTTTCAACTTTATATCTCGCTCCTTTTTACAAAGATAACTTTATAAATTTTTTCATAGCATACCTACTTTTAGAACAGACCATACGTAGGTAATGAAAATTATTGCAAGTTTCGGTAAAATTTTACGTATATTGTGTACTTTCCATTAGGTAAGTACACAAGCATCACAGTATATACCTACCCAAATTTTTCGAGTTTGATGGAAAGCCCAGAAAAACTTTGCTAGATCTGTGGATTAATTCTGCACTTTAATTTCACACGCTATTAATCTCAATACAGCGAATCCATTGCTTTATAGGTATGAAAACTGAGTGCTGCTCAACAAAGTAAATAACGCAATGAATGTTGTTGAATTGTCAAAATGAAACCCATTGCTACTGATAATGTGTTTCGAATTACCCCACAGGACCTTAGGCTCAGTTGAACCTGAACCTACCAAGCGCTGACGACTACCACGACTACCACTTTTTCTTCAGCCTATAGAGGTTCCACTGCTGGACAGAAGCCTCCCTCAAGGCTTTAATTGTATTGGGGGGGGGGTTGCCATAATCCCCACGCCTGGTAGGCGGGTTGGGAATCGCAGTAGTTTGATATTCCACAGGAACAGCCCTGCAGCCCGCTTCCAAGATGAGAGTACCCTTAGTCGCCTCTTACAATACCCACGGGAGGATATGGGATGGTACTATTCTAAGCCCGGTACTATTTTAATATTACGAAATCATACTCAGTTCCACAAACTTAATTTCTATAATGCATTAGCGCAGATAGTCTAGCGGTGTTTTATATAGATAATAAAACGTGAAAGCATTGAAGCATGACATTATTCCTACCACAAACATAAGCAATTCATTTTCTTAGTGCTTGAATCAAATGTAGTCTAGAAAATAGACTCATGTTTGACCGCAATATGCTTATTGCCGTATTCGATATAATGGAGAAAATGCGCAATTACTGCAATGCATAAACTATTCATGAACTATTCATGGATTCGATAAGTTTTGAAATTTTCACCTTAGAATGATGTTAGAATGATTTAATGGTTTGATTTAAAGTATTTACATTCAATATTTATGTATTACTATTTTGTTAAAACTGTATTTTAAAAACAGAAAAGGTCGAAATAAATGATATAATTACAATGTCATACATTTTTCTGAAGCTACCAGGAACTAATTAAGGAACATTTAATAATAATAATATAGGAACATTTGATTGGTGTCCAAATATGAAGGAAAAGTTTGGTTGTACTGTACATTGCCTACATTCAGATTGCTTCTATACACAGAACTGTCCCTTTTATAAAATAGTTCAGGTCCTCTTTTTAGTTTTTTATTAGGTCAATATACGTTATTATCAGCCCATAACTTAACCCTAACCAAGTTTAAAATATATTGAAAGCCTCATAATAAATCGAGCGTACTTTATCCTAATCTTTTAAATGAGTCTTTTATTTCAAATGTCCGTTCGGAAACACAGTAAAGTGCGGCTGAACCCAAAATTCCTTTGCCCAGTTTACATCGTATTTATATGTTGGTATTTTAAAACGATATCGTTTCTTTTTCGTATTATTTCAAATATTTTAGAATATTTAATTCCATATTCGAATTTGATGGTAACATAAATAAGATTGATTTAAATAGATGTCATACTTAGTGAGTTTAAAATGTTTTACAACTATCTTATCACGTTTTAAAATGTAATTTATTGAAAATGACCACAAGATCCTAGCAACTATAAAGCTTTTTCATTTAAATTCAGTTTCAAAACTAATTTATAGAATCTGTTCATTAATTCTGTAAAGCGGACGTTATAAATTATTTAAAACGTAGCTCTTTAAACTTTATCATTATTTATGTTCAAAGTCTCTTTTTACTAAATCCGTTCGTTACTTACTCCGTCAAAAACATTAGGCAGTAAATTAATCAAGTAAACTGGAAAGAAATCCTATCATCATTGGTTCTAGCCACGTCGCCCCTCGTTAGCAGATAACCCAACTTTTAATAATACACAACAGGACAAAAACAAGGAGCTAGAGATAAGAGACCATTAACTTAGCCGGTTAATACAAAGAGACGTCGGCTAAATCGACCGAATCGGAATACTAATGCCCTTTGTACGACAGATTTCAAAATAGGAACGGATTAATCCGTTCTTTTTAGGCGCCATCTTCAGAGCGTATTCGAATGTAATAGATTCGAAAACTGTTTCAAAAATATATTTCAATAATATAAAATATAAATCCAAGAAGTTTTAACGTCATAAAATTTCTAAAGACTATAATTTGGATCGTTTAACTTCAGTGCATTTTTATTTCAATAAGTACTTAGCTTTAATAAAAAGAATAATATCAGTTTAGTCCTGTGAAATTTGTCACCGCCTGGCGTTAATAGGCTATTTGACAGTATGATTTTTTTATTTTATTATTTGCTTTCTTCTTTTTCTTCTTCGTCAGCCTATAGATGTCCACTGCAGGACAAAGGCCTCCCCCAAGGCTTTCCACGCTGACCAGTCTTATGCTGCCCGCATCCATCGGCTTCTCGCGACCTTCACCAGGTCATCGGTGAAGGTCGTTATTTGCTTTAATTGCATAAAATGAGGGTTCTTTATGTCATTTACAAGAGTTTTAATAAAAATAATAAGAATTAATATATCCACAAAAATATGTTTGGCTTTTTGTATCTCGCGCCACATATTGTGAAACGATCCGAATTGGCTAATGTCACGATGACGTCATACGTGCATCAAAACTTATTTTCGTTCTGTGTTCTCAGGGGTTTTAGCGTTTTTTTAGAAGGTTTTTAACGATTTATTTCTACAACCCGATACAGCACACCACTTGTAAACCATTTTACTAGATAAACAAGAACAAATAAACACAAACACCACTGCGGAACCGAAAACCACTTGTGACGTCACTTACAAAGCGCGACGCCATATTGCTGAATAAATCGTTTTCGCGGCTTATTTCAATTTTGAATTTTTATTTGCATATTTCTTACGAAATACATATTTAAAATAAAAAAAAAATACTTTTGATGAACTTCCCGCAACCAAGTAATTCAAGATAAAAATTATAAATTTGTCAAATAGCCTATTAACATCGCCATGTCTTTAATCACATAAGGTTACTATGTTGAATCTTAATTTGAAAGGACTAGACTATTATTAACTTCTGTCCTTTTCTTAATAAAATAGAAGGAAAGAGGTGCACTGATCAAGGGAAAATCAAGGGAATCGGCGCTACTGGTTTATTGGAATACCTTCCAGTAGGTACGGATCACAGCAGGTCAAGCTGAGCAAGAAACTGTCTGTACAGACAACCGCACATCAAGCTACTAGAATCTGTCAAATTCTTTTATTAGATTTTCAACTTTTTTTCTCAAGCTTTAAGGCTCAGGGTTGATTGGAAATATTTTACAGTTTCGAATAGCTTGACTTGCTGTCTTCTGTACATGAACCCATTTCAAATTGTAATTCTTTGAGGGCGACCCTTCCATGTACATGCTATAAGTAAAGGAATAACTTTCTACCAAACACCTTTGTTGCCAACATTTTATCTTTAGTTCTATCTAGTCTGATTAAATCTGATAGTAGTTATTCGAAATTCATACCTACAATACGAACGCTACCAACTTAACAAAAACACGTTCCGAAACACAAACAAAGTACGATTACCAAGGCGAAATAAAATCCTGTATCAGACAGTAGATCACGAACATCGACCGTGAGTGCCTGGCCAATAGTCTTTTTTGTTTTATTATAATAAAATCAGTGGCATGGCGCCGCGCGTATCGAGCATGCGTTATCAGTATCGAACACAAACACCGCTTGTCCATTAGAACGTAATCGGTTGTGAAGCCACCAACACAACTTCGGAACGCACCTCGTGCATTGTCTCGCAGTTTTGAATATAGAATTTCTTGTTTTGTGCCTGTATTTATTTTGTTAAAAAAAGATTTGTTGAATGAGTTTCGATCAATGCGATATTGTAGTAGCTTATCTTCAATGGTCCAATATAGTCCAATATAGTAGACCAATATAGAGAATATTGGTCTAAGAATGCTATTTAGTTTGTTCTGTACAAATCTTTATGTTCAGCAAAATAATTATTACCTACTGCATAGGCGTCGTTTTAAAGATAGTTTTACTCATTGCTACTTCTCTTGTTAGTTAGCTGAAGTAAAAATTTGCATTTTAGAACGTTTTTTATCTCCAATTATTTATTTTCATGATTTTAGGATTTCTGTCAGAAAAGACTTTTTTTAGTTAAAATACAGTCTATGGATACCTTGTGTCTATAGCGTTTTTATTGAACACTGTGCACCGGACACCGATCCGGTATGCGGTATTGTGGTTTAAGACTTTGACGGAGATGTCACGGAGATGCGGTGTTAGTTTGTACTCTGCGCTTTTTGCATACAAATCAAGATTACAAGTCAAGTTAAAAACCGTCAGATGCACCGCTTTTTTTAAGTATAGGTACGGCATTTCGCAGTTCAACCTATGAGGTTATGTCGTCTGGTTAACCCAGGCTTCCTGCGCCTAAATAAATTAAGACCAGGGCTAAATATGACCAAATATTTCTGAAACACACTGTATAAATTAAACATGTAATAAGATTTAACGATGCTCTTAAATCATCTAAATCAGTATGATTTCAACTTAATATCCTTATAACTGATAGAGGAGACATAAATTAAATGAAGTGGCATTTTATCTATGACAAATGGGTTTGCTTTATCTGTGGCTGCTTCGAAGGATGCTGATCGTTAATATAAATATTGGGCTACCGTAGAGAATCCCATGATAATTAGTTATTATTTGATATTGAGTAAGGTTCAAACCTGAAATATTTGTTTATGAGGTGATAGGATATGCCTATTACAAGTTCCTTTTTATCAAGTATATGTTCCTTCAAACCTAAGTGGTAGTCAATGAAATCCTACATCTATGGTGGCAGTGGGCAGGGCACATTGCTCGTAGAACCGATGGCCGATGGGGCAGTAAGGTTCTGGAGTGGCAGCCACGTACCGGAAGACGCAGTGTAGGGAGCCCCAACAAGGTGGACCGATGACCTGGTGAAGGTCGCAGGAAGCCGATGGATGCGGGCAGCACTAGACCGGTAGTTGTGGAAAGCCTTGGGGGAGGCCTTTCTCCAGCAGTGGGCCTCTAAAGCCTGAAGAAGAAGAAGATGGTCTTTGTAAGAGAGATTCTTATAAGTGTTTTAGCATAAGCAGCGTATAATGGCCCCGATTCACAAACTAAATGAAATTTAAGTTCAGTGCATCTTTTTCTTCCTAAGAAAAGGACAGAAGATAAAATGTCAGTTTAGACCTGTCAAATTATTCCGCTCCTGGCGTAAATTGGCGTTTTTTTGGTCGCCATGTTTATAATCGCGTTTAAACTGTCTATGTAGTACCTTAATTTGACAGGATTAAACTAGAATGGTATCTTCTGTCCTTTTCTTAATGGAATATAAAGAAAAAGATGGACTGAACTTAAAATTAGTTTTTTTGTGAACAAAATAATTGACGCCAAAGTTCGCACTGCTGCAGACCTCCTCTATCTGAGAGGACGTGAGCAAATCTATCACGTGGACCCAGTGCTGGTTGGTAGATGCTACAATCATCATCATCATCATCATCTCAGCGTTAATCCCAGTCGCATTCGAGGCTTTTTCAGCTTTGAAGTCTGGGGTCCACTTTACCAGTCTAACTGCTGATTTTGGCTAAACTTCGATATCTTCCGTAAAGCGACTGCCGTCTGACCTCTACAACCCGAAGGCGATATCGAAGTATTGCAGTTAGACCAATTGTTGGACTTCTGAGGGCTCCAACAACCTATAACGACTGCCATTAGATGTTCGTATGGCAACCGAGACCAACGGCTTAACGTGCTTTCCGAGGCACGACCAGACGAGGTCAAAAATTCATATTCATGCATACAAATATGTCTTCGAATTTTTGTTTCTAAGTTTTCTCACGATGTTTTCGCTAATCGTTTTGCCCGGTTCAATATTATTGTCAAAAAGACTGCTCATAACTATCATAAGAATAAGATAATCGGTTTGTGCTTAGTTTTTAGAGCTGAGGACCTGATATCATGTTTTAAGAACGTTCGAATCTTCATCGCAATCGGACCGAATTGGCTCTAATCAATTGATCTATTTTTTCTGACACGTTTGCTGGGATAAGTTTGCGACTATTTGACAATTTTCATTAAACAGCCTGAAACATTGATGGCGGCTCACATTTTAATTTAACCGATTCATAAACTAAACGTGCGCTAAATAAAACATGGCATCATTCATATACGCGTACAATCAGCGCTCATCTGTCAACAATGAAAACAATACATGAATGAAACACAATAAATTACACCTCTCGCGTAAGTAATAGTTTAAAAACTCATCCATAAACAATGCCCCATGCATTATGATCTGTGCCTTCATTGATTATCTGTGTACTCAGATAAGGATGTGACAAACGAATATATTTAAACTATCGATTCTATTGACAGTCGATTCTTGTGTAACGATTTCTATATTCGAAATTAATTGTAGTTGTGTAGGTTTTTTCAAAACATGAATAATGCATCAGTTTGAATTATTGATACCTAATAGAGTTTTTGAATTGTAATTTGTCATCCTTTTAAAGTGTAGAAAGCGTTGTATATTTATGAAGGAACAACTTATAAAAAACGCGTTAATACTTACAGCAAACTGGTAATATATTACTCACCTACTGGACATTGAAAAAATTGTTAGTCTCTATTCATTATAAAAAAATAAAATCCTGTTGTTATATTAATACTCTTTATTTATGGTATTATTGTAATGTATGAGAAAATGTTGGGCGTCTCTCTGAAGGACCGCATCAGAAATGAGGTGATCCGACAGAGGACCACAGTTACCGACATAGCTGAGAGGATTAGCAAGCTGAAGTGGCAATGGGCTGGTCACATATGCCGCAGGACCGACAACCGTTGGGGTAAACGAGTCCTTGAGTGGAGACCGCGTCTGGGCAAACGTAGCGTGGGACGCCCTTGGGCGAGATGGAGCGACGACATCAAAAAGGTGGCTGGTAGTGGCTGGCGGAGAACTGTACAGGATCGAGCTTGTTGGCGTGCCATGAAATAGGCCTATGTCCGGCAGTGGACGAGTAAGGGCTGATGATGATGATGATGAGAAAATCATGTTAAATGAAAACCCCGGCTAAGTTTAAGACGCTGGAAATTAATAGCTTAATACCTAAACAAAAAGCCAAAATAGATTGTACCTACTATGGTAAATATTACCAGTTGTAACCCTACTATTACAAAAAGAATAATGAAAAATCACATTATACCACATCCAAATCCACCTACACAGTAAATTACAAGTTGAACAATATATCCCCGCGTACACCCAATCAATTCGTTCCCCAAGCCGATCTAAATTGCTATAACAAAGGTTAGAGAGAAGCAGTTAAGTGGACGTACTAACTATACATATGCTATGTACACAACATCAAGCAGGCGGTAACATGGGGTAGCTAGGGACATACATTTTGTATGAGCAACACAACTCGGCAGTTTGAGGCATCAATTATTAACTGCGGTGGAAAAGACGAACACTCGAGTTTTTACATGTATTGTACCCGTTTGTTTGGTTTATAGCCTATTTTTGTGACTTTTACCGGCGTTTTAACGTTATTTTTATGTGCAACTCGTCTTGGATAAGCGGTACTACTAGTTATTTTACAATTAATGATATCGCGTAGCTTTTTAATAAGTTTTACACGATTTTTCATATTAACTTTTTTGTGAAGTAGTTCTATGGAGATGTAATGGAGGAAAATCAACAAGATTTGCTACAGTAATTATAAATGTCGATAGTCATTGAATAAGTAGTAAAATTTTAACTACATATTCAAATAAATTATTTCCCCGTTGTGAACCACTTTACAGATAATTAAAATTCTGTTTTACATCTTAATCTATTTGTAGCTTTCCATTTAGTCGATATCGCTATAAATACTTATCTAAATTTGTGGGTACAGCACTAAAGTTAATTTTAAATCCCAGCATTCCAGTCGGTTTCAATTGGAGTCTTATTACGTAGTTTTCTTTCTATTAGAAGTTAAGTATCATGAGCCAATTTCCTCCAACTATTTACACATTCTAAAGGTCGATGTTCATTTCCCTGAAATCGCGTTCGACTATCGACAAATCGAATTGGAATCGTTGCACGATCTAACACGTAATGTTACACACGTAGCAACATGGCCGCCCTAGGCGTCTCGTTTTCTTTATTTATTTACTCGCCCTGTTTCATTTTCTTCCTGTAATTCTTTTCCCTTGTATAAGTGAATATTAAAACTCCCCGAATTAGGGTGTTTAGGCCAGTTTCTTGAAAGTACATCTTATCTCGACCGCTGAGGGTGTATTTTCGTATAAAATTATTTCTTGCGATTTAATTTCGCGAATACATTATTTGCAAAGGATAATGAGGTGTATTTTTCTTCTTATACAGTTCTAAATGGCTTGTGTTTGTTTGGTGTGCGTTTCTTAGAAGCTATGTCGGTTGTCTCTTGTATAATTGCTGCTTGTAGCTTGTCTCCTTAGGAATTAGGAAACAAATCCGTTTGCTGATTGATACGAGGGTTCTAGGAAGGGGAGTGATATGTTCCACAGTCAGTTCTTAATTTTTATGGCACATCGTCTTTTCTTATATTCCCTTCCGATTAGGGGAAGGAAGGGGATGTATGGATGCCATCAGATAATGCAAATGAAGTAACAGACAGCAGAAAGCCAATACTCATAGAGAAAAACATTCAAAATCTAGACACAATTTCATCTCAGAGACAATCAATTCCAAAAATAAATATAGAGTAATTGAAGGTATTTTTGACATACTGAGAATTAAATCAGTCTATGGACATACCGGCCACGTACCGGAAGACGCAGCGTAGGGAGGCCTCCAACAAGGTGGAGCTATAACCTGGTGAAGGTCGCGGGAAGCCGATGGATGCGGGCAGAACAAAACTGCCTCTATAGCTGAAGAAGAAGAAGATGGACATACTTAATATTACGAGAATTTCTCCTCTGGTGACAGCACCTAATCACGAATAAGGCTTAGTAAACGTACGTGTTTGTATTTTGTTACTACTTTCAATAATAGAAGTCGTTAGTAATACAATAATAGCATTTAATGTAACACAAAAAATTGTATATTAATGCAATATGCTATAACAATTATAACAAAGTAAAAACTACCAAGTCATTCATATTAAACTAGCATGATTATGTCTGTCAATGTAGGTAAATATACAATTTTCTTGTATTTTTGTTTTTGTAGTAATAAATATATATAAAGAAAAAGCATTTCTTGTGACTCAAAGAAGAAGATTATAAACCTAAACCTAAACACAGTCAAACATAAAAAAAACAAATTATATAAAAATGTTACAAAAAGAAAAGGGAAAATGAACAAAAAAGCCCTATTCGCATAAGGCTTTCCGATTCATTTTTCTTTTTATTCCTTTTTTAAATAATTTGTTTCTACTGCCCAAAAGGCTCCTATTTCAGCATGATGCTTCGACAATTGAAAAATAAATATCGCAGGCGCTGGTATTCTGATAGGGTTCGATGTAATGTCATAGGTAATTGGAGTTATATACAAAAGTGTTGAATGTATTTACGATATTAATACCCATAGTGCACATGTCCAACTCGTTTTTCTTTTTTATTAATCAAAATCTCCCAAGTAAAAAAAAAAATTAACAAAGCTTTTTCCACCTGATAGAAACCACGATTATGATCCAAAGAATTTAAGGAAAGAAATAATAACAAATTCAAAAGCCGATAAATTATGCAGGGCGTTTTTACGAGAACATCTTGAAGTTTTAAAAACCTCCCCGGATTTATTTGACTGTTTTGATAACTGCTGAGGGCAAAGTTGTAAAGTTTTACCGTTAGAACATTTTTATTGTTCGTGTGTTTTGAGTTTAGGGAATTTTCCGAGGTATATTTTGATGTTGCGAAAATTTTAGTAAGTTTATATAAGTATAAAGCTGAAGTATGCTTTTATATTAACGTCTTAAGCTTTGTTTTCCTATGAACGGTCACTTTAAAGACTGTTTAGATACAATGTGTTTTTTGATACTTTCTCGTCAAATACTGGTAAAAATTACAAATTTTCATGGCGGCAGTAATACTTAGTAATAACTGACAGCACTAATCTTCTAGGAAATTCTAGTTTTTGCTTGTTTTACAGTAAAATGGTTTTGGTGGTTGCATTCGGAGGTCATGTAATATGTAATTAAATGCGTGGATAAACATTTTTAAAGGTTGTAATTTTGCAAGCAACAAAAAAAGATATTCTTAGCCTATCGACTGTGTTGTTGAAATTCAATGAGTGAAGTTTCCACCTAATGATTATTACTATTACAGATACATTTAAGTGTGGTATCTGTAATTGTGTGTATCTTATAAGACTAAACTAGCAGCATTGTACTCGGTAGTTTGCTAATGAATCCGAATGGCAACACTGTAGGTACTCGGTAGTATAGCTCCCTCAGTCCGGCCAATCAATACGGCCTATATCCAAGTTGTCGCTGTTGTTTCATTTTGTTATCCAAGTACTCATTTCAGAAGGTCACTCAAAACTCAAGCATTACTTTTAAACTCGTTTCAAGCCATTTGAAACTACATAGTTTCAAATAATGTTTAAACAGAGATCAATGCTTGAGTTTCTTACTGGAATACGGACCTTAAAGTGGCATATATTATAGTCAAAGTGTTTCAAAAGGACTCGAAAAATTACTTATTAAAAGTACCACTAAAACACAAAAAAATTATGTGTCTAAAGTTAATTGCCTGCAGTTAAAATCAGACTCAAAAAGAAACGTCAAATCAGCTTATTTAACCACAAAAATGCATAGGCGCTAAACAGATTATTAGACACGATTTTTGGGGAGAGAGAAAAAACGAGAAAACCTGTAGAGAGTTGGCCGAAGTAATTAATAAAACAGATCTTAATTAGCTAACATAAATTTGTTAGGACCGACCGTGCTGGGAACACCGATGTGGGTGGAATTGGAAGAGATTTAGTAAAGGAGAAAATATATATATATATACGTTTGTATAGGAGTTCATTTGTGTAACTTCTAGTGTGTTATCCGGGTATCCATTGGTACTGGTGTGTGGTTACGCTATTGGGTTGTATCCTAAAAAAATATTTAATGTCCATCAGATAAATTTATAAAAAAGTTTGAATACGTATTTTTTATTTTATTTTTTTCATTCAAATACTTAGGAAGATATATTGATTTGAAATGTCGCATGACGTCGCGCCGTGGTACAAATATAAATATACCACGGCGTGATGTAATTAGCCCCCTTTCCGTAATTTTAATACGCTATATCTCAGTAGTTTTTGGTGATTTCGACAAAATAAAAAATACGGGTGCTATTTTTTTTTTATTATTTCTAAAAAGGACTAATTTTTTTTTTTTCATACCTTGGATACATCCCTATTCCCAATTACGCAACACACTAGCAATGGGTTTCATTTTGATAGTTTAACAACATTCATTACTTTATTTATTTTTCGAATATATAGTAGCAACGGATTAGCAATATGCTACAAAATTATCTCTTTAATAAAGCTAACGCTCAGCCGTCAGTCAGCTAGTTTTTGAACGTATTTTATGTCATATTAAAGGCATATTAAAAAATATTCGCGGCTTTTTCAGCAGTAAGCATTCGCGATGTGGTAATAAGCACTTCTACGTACTTCTTTTAAATGCAGGATGAATACCACTATATCGACTAATGGAAAAAAAATGAAGGAAAAGACATGTTGCGACCTTATGTAAACGTGAATAAGGATAAAATTTAAATTATTAAATGCAAATTTGGAAGCACTTGCACATGAACCTTGGACATGGTCTTTGGACTTGGACCTTGGAATTGGACCTTGCCCTTGGACTTGAACCTTGGACTTGGACCTTATTTTTTCACACTCCCATGTGTTTGTGCCACACGCACACACATTTATACCATTACCGTTGCCATATCTAGCAAAAGCAACTTCCTTGTTAGACTTATAAAATAATCAGCCTGAAAATGCTAATTGCCACCCTCCACGTTTGGCTTATTTAAGGGAAGTTTAATTGTTACCCGCTTTATCTAATTATAAAGACGCGAACTCAACTCGAGGCGCGTTAGGCAGTGGTGTGCCGAGTCGATAAAATTCATCTCGATAATATTAATTGCGATGTTGTGTCGTTTTAATTACTTTTTAAGTGTTATGTTTTATCTTTGTGATTAACGCAGATTGGAAAAGTGTAGTTTTAATTAAATTAATTGGTTGTTTCTTTTTCAAATTCAAAGATAAATAGAAAATAATGCGCTAGTCATTTTCTGTATTTTGCATAATAATAATTTTGTTTCTTTATCGATATCGTAAAATACAATTGCAAGTATTTTTTTTATTGAAGATAATAAACATAGGTTTTTAGTATTATAATTATTGTTGCTTTATTAGTAATAATAATTAGTCAATTAGACCTTTGCAAAAACATCGACAAAATCTTATCGATATAAGCACCTCACTTCACCTTGTATATTAACCGGTCTAATAAAGTTCTTGCAACGTTATAATAGACTTAACGCTTTGTTCAATCATTCATTATCGCGCTACACATAGACCAGGATAATGAAAGCCCTCCAAACATACCTGATCTCCCCTTTCCTCATTAAAATCTTCATAACTGAAGGCGGTGGGGGAGATCAAGGAAAACTGGTTATTTGAGGTTCCACTTCAGGGTGGTCATATATCAGTCTAAAGTTTGAATTCAACGAATGAATTAACTTTATATTCATTTTAACGTCAGTTTTAATGAAACGTGAATTATTGTGGAACTTTCTTCGCTTATACTGGCTAGCAAGTGTTTATAATGTAGTATCTTTTAACGTTTTTGGTAATTAAACTCTAAATTAATTTTTTGATTACTTTTATATGCTGCTGCACCGAAATGGCAAACGTAGCGTAGGACGCCGTTGGGCGAGATGGAGTGACGACATCAAAAAGGTGGCTGGTAGTGGCTGGCGGAGAACTGCTCAGAATCGAGCTTGTTGGCGTGCCATGGAAGAGGCCTATGTCCAGCAGTGGACGAGTAGAGGCTGATAATGATGATGATGATGATGCACCGAAGTACACATTTTGAACGAGATAAACTTATTTTAGTGCTAGGTTGAATTTAAATTTGGAACATCAATATCGCACTGGAATCTAGACAGTACCTAGGTAATAAAATAAAACATTAAAAATTATTTAAATTACACCATTTAGAAGCACTTTGAATTTTTAATATTAAATAGTCGGTCAGTTAATCAAGTAGTTGAAACTAGTTGGTCATTCCAAAACGCACATCTCTCAACGGGCAAGACATTATTGCCTGTTCTCCTCCCGTTTCTATAAAAATCTACGTTTCCAATGACACTCGTATTATGACAAAATCCTGGGTAAATTATATTCTGTCTGGCCCGATGGAGCCGACAGGTTCTCGAGTGGCGACCACGCATCGGAAGACGCAGCGTGGGTAAGCCCCCGACAAGGTGGACCGACGACCTGGTGAAGGTCGAGGGAAACCGCTGCGCAATGCAGGAGGCGCAGGGCCATCATAGTGGGCCATTACAATCAACCGCTCGGGACATATACATTGCGGATTGGTAGATGACACAAATGTCTTCAAAGGTACTCTTCAAGGACATGCCGGTTTCCTCGCGTTTCTGTTCCGTTTTCAGAGCAGATGCCAAGATCAAACACAAATAACATTGACAAATACAATAAAGGGAACATGTAACATAACCTACACTACCATAAACAAACCTCTGAAACCAAAGACAACGTAAGTTCTATGTCCTCCTACGATAAAGAATAACATAGGTAGAAGAAATCTTCACAACTTTGCCCTGCACATTATTATAGAAGATATAAAGATACTGGCCAACACTAAATAAGCACCAACCTCCTTGTATCGACTAATTAAGATACCATTAAACTTTTCCAATGCACCCAACATTAATTTGCATGTAAAGGAACCAAGTAACATCAAAAACAAACGTGAACTTTATATCAAAGAATATAAAGTATATTTTCATTTGGGTACTTGAGAAGGGCACGGTTTATAGACGAATAAAGCTTTTAAGCGGAGTCCACACGATATCGCGAACGTTGTTAAGTTAAGAGTCTCAATTATGTAAGGGCTTTATCGTAATTGAAAATTTTTCGTCCCGATATTCTTGTCTGCGTACTTAATAACGATTAAGTTTTAAGTGTTCATTAGTGTGCACCAGGCTTTATGTTATGGTTGAATGGTTTTTAAGAGTATTTAATGTTACGCTCAAGTCTAATGGTGGACGGAATCGTCAGTTCGCGAGTAAGCTTGAAAGAGTCATAATCATAAGTGAATCTTAAAATCCTTATGGGATGTGTTTATTAAAATTTCAAAATTTTTTAAAGAAATTGATTTGGTATTTTCTCATCGCAACTTTATAAATACCATTAAATTCGCTAGTACCCCAAAATTACAAAGCTTAAACATTAACTACTATTAATGTTTAAGAATCAAACATTTACTGCAACCTAAACATAAACTACCTACTGTTAATTCTTCTAATTGAACAGACAACGTACAACTGCTGGAAATTTTTTTGCGCCACTTCTTCGCAGCAAAGGTATTAGTGGTCAAGAGTGAGTGTTTTAGATATTTTGATTTTTGACAATGGTGTATTTTTTTTACAATTATAAACATGTGCTCGACCGCGTCCCAGGTAAGCAATGATGAAATCGTTTATGGTAAAGCGAGCTTATTTATTAAGAGCCTATTTACTCTAGCCTTGAAGACACTTAAATTGTAGTCAGATTGAAATGCCGCCGCTGGAAAATTGTTTCAGTCCCTCGATGTACGCGGTATAAAAGACGAGGCGAAACGCTTCGTCTGTATCGTAGTGGTGTCAACAACGTAAGGGTATATACTCGCCGTAAGACGGGGCCTCCGATGATAGGACGGAGATGGGAGCCTAAAGAACACGGACAGACTGGCTACTCTTCGCCTGTGTTCCAGGCTTCGGAGACAGTTTTGGACCAAATCTTGGTCGCCATTAGCCTCTTCGAACGCCTTTCCTCCGAATCCAAAGTTGCCAGGTGGCATTTTGCGACACCATTTGCATTTAGTATTAAGCTTGTATTATATTGCAAACTGATAAGAGTTCTCTTAGTTGTTTCTTCTGTGTGCAATGGTGGCCCAGACTGACCGGGACTTACGAGTCCTCTCAGTACAGTCAAACCTAGGGTGTCACTTTCATCATCATCATCATCATCAACCTATTTATCTTCCCTCTGCTGGGCACAGGTCTCCTCTCAAACAAAGAAGGATAGAGCGTAATCACTACGCTTGCTCAATGCGGGTTGGCGATTTCAGACTTAAAGTCCAGATTTCCTCTAGATATTTTTCTTCGCCTTTTAATCAGTCATTGGTGTCCAAGGTATACTTAGAAAGTACATATAACTTAGAAAAGTTACATTGGTACTTGCCCGACCTGGAATCGAATCCGCACAGTCATACTTGAGAGGCTGGTATTTTAACCACTAGGCCACCACGACGTGTGTGTCACTTTGACTGTATTATTTCATCACCACTACTCTCAAAACGGTATAACAAAACAGCGTCAGGATACATGCGTGTTGAATGAATTATTATTGGGACAAAACCCGCCACACATTATCCCACCCACTGCAACTCCTGAAAGCCAGAATCAACAGAGGAGACCGCCAGAAAAACGCCGAGAAATGAAACTCGTCGAGTCCCGGAGAAACGATTCAACTGTCTTGGGTCTTGGGCAACGAAATTAATCAGAAAAGAATAGCGGAGGAGTAAGAAAAAAGATATTTTTTCTACTTCCCTCCAGGAGACAGAACAGAACTAGGCCAATCGGCACAAAGGGAGATTATTGCAACTGGGAGAAGCCCAGATTGCCAAGCACCACGGAATAAAATTTGATTAAGTTAATGGGTCCTAAGTAGGTATGTGCTGTTACAATTGATTCTAATTATAAATATGTATGGCAAAAAGTGTTGAATGAATGTTGAATGTGTTTTAGAACTACAATGTCGAAGATATCTTACAGCTGTGATGGGCTCGCCTTTTCGACTACTCTCACAGAGAAGAAACCAGTGTCGTAACAATTGGAAAATTATAGACTTTGATAATGAAAATGATGAGAGTTTTGTCGGCCTCTTCAAAGGCAAAATTCTTCATAAACTCTCCTGATTAAAACCGCCAAACTCACAAGTTCAAGAAGTCTCATACTCAGCCTTATAAATATTTTAAAAACGTCGTATCGTTAACGCTAAAGTGTGTTCACCCCTTTTAAGTAAAGGCCGCTAAGAGTTAAGTTGTGGCTATATTATCTAAGTACTTGTGTAACACGGATATAGTTTCATGGAAACGGTTCAAACTTAGCTGCGGCATAAAGATCCGCCATCGTTTAATATTCACCAAAATATTTGCACAATTGCATTTGCGATGTTACAAGATACGTGTTATTTTATATTACATTTACTCACACATTCGAAGGCTCTTATTTCGAAATAAGACAATTCAACAAATTTGTTTTACAGTCCGATTGATCAATTTTGACTTCTATTCTCTTGATATAAGGACAATACCAACTATTTACTGCAGCTGCCGTTTGTCATGTCGCCAAGGCAATAAAGTTAAAATTGATTGAACGTACTGTAAAAAGGTTTGTTTAAATGTCTAATCTTATTCCAAATAGAGTGCAGATTACTTTTTTTTGAGAAACCAACCGTTTTTGTCATTCTACTCTCTGAATTTTGACCTACCAGGAATACTTTTTAAAATTCCTTTCTTCCACAAAAGTAGTTATGTCTATGTTACTTTCACTTTACTTTTCTTTCTGTATGCCATTCCAGTGATCTTAGTACAACTCAAAGTTTTCTAGCCGAATTGTTTTTTTTTTTTTGTAGTAAGTATCATTTCTATTTTAAGAATGAGATGTTCATTAAATAAAATATCATTTTTGTAGCACTTCTTATACTAATTCGACTCGACACGAAATATAACATTAAATTATTCTGTAAAAGAAAACACCCTCGCAATCTATATCTCTACTGACAAAATCCATTCAAATCAGCTTCAAAGTAAACAACAAAATTAACGTACAGGGAAGTACTCGGTAAATGACGTAGTAACAACGAAGCTCTGACGTTTCCAGTTAACCTTAATCTTTCGTTAAGGATGCTTTAAAATGTCGACGACCCAATCGGTTGCACAACACATCCAAGTTTGGGTTGTGGTCGCAGACTGCGGTGTTACCCGTCATTACTGGCTGGTTCAAGGAGGAAATTTGGCGATAGTAATCACATTCATTTGTTTTTCTAAATAACAACTAGTTAGAAAAACGAATATGCATTCAGTAATGCATATCTGTAACCATCTCAATGTGAAAACTTGGTTGAAATGATAATGTAATGAAATTAACTAATGCTGGTATTGCCACTACTGATAGTTCACAGCTAGCATTACTATAATCAAATTGTAATGCTCTTGTAATGTTTCTACAGAATAGCATTACAGTATTTCACTAGTGTCAATTTTTTGTTTGAGATGGAAAATCATCAAATGACCTTTCCCACTCTGGGCGGAGTGAAAGGACGTGTCAGACTTTTACTGACTAAAACCCACCCGTGTTCCTTCACTTGCCTGTAGGCCAGGGCCACGGTTTCTTCTTTAACCAACCCGCAACCCTGACCCTAGCCTCAATCCCTATGCATTAGTTGGAAGGACGGCTTACAGCATAAGTTTTAGTATTAAAGTAGCCAAAAACATACCTTTTTCTACGACCATTTGGTAATTTATTTGATATATAACCATAAGTCATATCTCAATAGTACTCATTCCTGCCAAGTCGTGTTATAATGATCATTTCCACACGGGTTAACCGTACTGCAATGAAACTTTTTAATTTTTTTAATGGCTGTGGCATCAAAAAATCAACATATGTTTATGCCAAAAAGCGCAGTCACGACTAAACAACGCATGTTATTAGGCTGTATGAATGAATTGCCTTTGCCTTTCATTTATGGGATTATAACAACATTGCGCGCGCCGCGTTATTTTCGCGCCATTCATTGACGGTGTTTTGTATTTATTGATTTCAAGGTCGTAGAAAAAGTCTTGTATGCCACTGTCGCACACAGCTATTGTAATACTCGCTGATCTATTGTGCCATTGTGCTGTGCCTTTTCCGTCCGATCGGTCTGGAACATTCATAAGTAATAACTTTAAGTTTTTTTGTTAAATATAGGAACTGATCTTTTTCCCTTTTGTTCGTTTTCTGTCTGCTCGGAATCTGTCCATCAGTCTACGAGATATAAAAATCATAAACACCAAAATAAAACAAACCATCATAGTCACAATCAATAGCCACAGGACTCGACTAATCGTCCAACTAGCCCTCCAACAAATCTAGCGAGAAGTCAAGGAATAAATTATGCAAATGCAAGGCGTCGTGTTAAGAGGGTTGGCTCAGAAGTTATCAGACGGTGTACTTGACTCTGGAGATCAACTGCTCACTCAGAGAGCACAGTGAAGCCGTTGGAACTGCTAATGAGATTGTATGCGACTTGCTGAAGATATGAGCTGAGTTATTTGAAGGAGGCAAATGCGTAGGTGTAGTGAAGCATGGTCTGTTTGATTTTGTCCATTGTGAGTTTACTTAGAACTGAAATTGATTGTAAATCGCTCAGTTGATTATCTAACAACCTTATTCGACTCGACAACTAATAATATAATAATAATAATTTTATTTCGAAAAGTACCAAAACGTTACAAGAATGAGTAGTTATAAATATTTTGGTGACATAAAATGTACAGAGGGAACTAACCAAAATCCACCTCGGATTTTGATATTCATCAAATTTGTTATAGTACCTATTACATAAGCAGTTGTTCGTAGTAATTTTAAGTTCATAAACCGAGCAACATAAGCGTTAGGAATAATATGTAAAATAAAGCAGTGATTTTCTTCTCAGTCGAATTGAAGAAGTCCACTAGTGGATTTAGGTACCTTCAGTTAAGATGAGTACGATCTTACACACAAACTCGGAATAGATAGTGTGTGTCTATTTTCACAGTTGGTATGATCATGGCTGGTTAAACAGGTCTTTTTTTATACCTTGAAAGATTTACAGATAAAAAATAAGACACGAAATATTAAATAATATATTAAAATAGTGGACAGTAAGCTAATTACAAGTCTTTACGTTTAGACCTGTAATATAATTGTTGTTGTGAATATGATATATATAGCAGTAACTACTTCATAAGCATCCTGTATTCGTCTACTGCTAGAAATGGCAATGTATAACCTATTCTAGTCTAAGTTAATTATAAAATACAAGTGACATTTAAAACGCGGTTCACCAAGCTTAGCGATGTGGTTGCGTGATACCCAAACAAAGACTTAATTTAGACTCTTTCGAGTTTCATTATTAATTTTCGTGATTATGACGGAGTGCCGACAACCTCTAAAACACTGTTGTAGATATATGAATGAACCGTGTACAAATATCAATCAACGATGTAAGCTTCATAATTATTTGGCATAGCACGATCTATGTCCTGACGTTTCCAGCAGGGCAATTGCGTAATACACAATTATTAGCAATGGGTCTCATTTTGACAGTTCAATAAGATTCATTGCGTTATTTGCGTTGTTGTTTAGCTACATTTTTTTTAACATAATTATAATGCAATATGGTTCAAAATGATTCCAATTGATGCTAATAGTGTGTTATAAAATTAGGGTGCTATTAGTTAGAATATAAGATAACTGTACCCGGATATTTATTACAATGTTTGCTCTAGTCTAGAGGTCTGCACTAGACCCTTCAATGAACTGGGCAAGTATTTCATTCGTTCTAAAAATCAGCACGTCAAAATAACATAAGAGAGCTCTCCAAACTCCCACCATTTAATGCTTAAGTGCGTTAGCAAAAGTAATTGTCGCAAAATTTTCGCAGTGTTCAGTGGCACAGCTGTCTGTTCTGTTAAGAGGTTCTACCAGTACAATAGTATCAGAACTGAAAGAGCAAAGGACCGTTCAAACCAGTTGTTTAGTTACACGAACTTGCCTATCAAAACCCGTTAAACCTATATCTATTTCATGTACTCTAAACTAAACCCGCCCACTAACTTACGCGTAAAACTAATTCGCCTGTCGCCATTTAGATAGTGGTATTTAATTGACAGCCCTGACGTCAGGGCCCTCGTCGTCAGATCTAACTCATGTATTATGTACGTGGACGTTGAAAGCTGTGGGCGGTGATCAAAATCATAATTAGTTTGTGTGTATGTTTAATTAATGCCGAGAATATAGAGTAAGGATGAATTTCATTTGATTTTACTTATGGTCCCGGAATTGTCATGTTCGACGTGAGTCCGTTCCGCCGTATCGTAGGACTAAAGCATCGCTTTTCGTCCAAAATCAAGGTTCTTGAAGCGCCATTCATTACAAAAAAGCAAGGTAATATATTGTTATGTTTTTTTTTTAATTGACATAGGCAATTACATTGATAACCAGTCTCATAGCAAAACAACCGCAGTGCAATTGTTTTCTAGTCTTTTCTCTGACGGAAAGTTAGTCAATTCTTTGACAGATTGTAATACCTTTATCTGATGTCGTCTATATGCTCGTAAAACCAAAACAACACGATATTACCAATATTACCATCATCATCATCATCATCATCATCTTAGCGTTATTCCCAGTCGCATCCGAAGTTTTCTCAACTTTGGAGTCTGGTCTCCGCTTTACCAGTCTAACTTCTGATTTTGGCTAAACTAAAGACCAATTGACTTTTGAGGGCTCCAACAACCCGTAACGACTGCCATTAGATGTTAGTATTGCAACCGAGACCAACGGCTTAACGTGTTTTCCGAGGCATGACCAGACCAGTACAAATATTCATATTCATGTATACAAATATTTTCACGGCGCGGGGATCGAATCCGTGCCCCCCTGTGCAGCGGCCACGTTCGCTACCGCTACGCCACTGAGGCTGTCCATTTTACCATTAAACCATAAATCATGTAAAACTATAACAATAACATAAACTTGAACAGTCCAACAGTACAAAATAGTCTTACTACCCTGTCATATCTACATGGATCTTATTACCCTATCATATCTGCACGGATCTTATTACCCTGCCATATCTACACGGATCTTAGTGCCTTGTCATATTTACGCGGATCCTATTATTGCAGTCATATCTACTTTAATATTTACTACGGCAAGCCTGAATCCTGATTCGTGAATTATTCTGCTTGTCCATTAGTGTGCTGTCCATTAGCCAAGCTGGTCTGTTTACACGTGGTACGACTGTAATTAAACTGACTCATTAATGGGCAGGATAAAAATAAATAATTGCATTATCTATTAGGTACGAGAAGTCAAGAGATGTGTTGTTGTGTATAAGTGCTTTAAAGTGATCAATGGTTTTAATCAGCTCCCTTATTACGTTTACTATTACTATCAATTGAATAATTTTGATGCATATTGCTTATCCATTGCTCCCTATGTTCGAAAAATGCATCTACTCAAAATCGCAAACTATACAATGAATGTTGTGGTAGGCACTGTCAAAATGAAATCCATTGATACTAATAATGTGTTACGCAATTTCCCTGTAGGTAACTGCAGTTCATTCGATCAATTACAATAACCTAAGTCTAGTCCTAAGAGTTGTGAAGAAATACTTTAAGATTTAGTTCCAGTAAAACTAATTCTAGAGCTATTTTTCTTAATTAAGTCTTCCAGATTGAGAGGCTGCCTTTTTTTTGGGAAATGTTGCACTACTCTAGGAATTTCTTCATTAATTCTATCAAGAGAATTTGCCATTTATAGTTTGCTACACAATGAATAATAGCGGTTTAATAAGGAAGACTCGTGTTTTCTCGTTATTTATAATTTTATGTTGCCTTAAATAAATTTATCAGCGAGTAGCAAGTTTATACCTCTAACCTGAACCCTAAATGTGTAAAACTCTCAATTCGATTCGTTGTAAAGCATATTACTAATCAATTTCTCCATATGTTCGGAAAATGTGTCTGTTTAGTAGCGTAGATAACACAACGAATGCTATTGAACTGTCAAAGTGAAACCCATTGTAACTGGTTGTGTGTTACGTAATTATATATAGGTATACTCACCAACAAAACACTTAACCTGAAATCTCTTGTTACAGACGCCAAACAGCAGAAGAGCGTGAGGCAGAACGACAAGCAGCCAACCGCTTGATGCTCTCCCTGCAAGCCGAAGCTCTAAGCAAGGGTTACATGCCCGAAGCACCACCCAGTTCAGCGCAACTTTCCGCTTTACACTACCAGAACTCAGCAAATCCAGCGCAAGGACAACCATCAAATACCGCTTTAAGCGCTTTACAAAACCTCCAGCCATGGGCAGGCAATCAAAGTAACTTTATGAATGCACAAGCGGCGGCAGCACCGCCCTCTCACCCCCCACCAGTCGCCTCGCCTATATGTTGATCAGGAAAAGATTAGATTTTTGTGAAGGAATCATGTACTAGTGTATAGCGCTTTTTGTACTAGAGGTATTAAATGCAATGTTAAAACTTGTAAGCTTGTTAAAACATTTGCAAGCTTATTTAACTAGTTAATCTTTTCTTTTATACTTCTTTCGGTTATCGATCTTATTTCCATTGATTTAAATGACAGCGTCGTGATTGCACATTGTTACAATGGCAATGCGTTTTTTCAATTTTAAATTGGACAACATTCATTGAATCATGTACATTGTTGAGCATGAACATTTTTGTAATATATGTAGCAATGAATTAGCCAGAAACGAAAGTCATGACTACGGATAGTGTGTTATGTAATCACCTCGCAGATCGAAATACAGATCCTTCAAATATTAAAAGTTCAGGCGTTGCCAAAAAAGCAAACAAAAATGCGAAACAAATTCTAAATGTTTGCCGTTCCGCTATTGCTATGTTAATATAAGCAACCTTCAAACTTCAAGACAGCGGAATACATCAACTATTATGATTTAATGAGCTTGCCATTCTAAGTCTGTCTTCGAATTATTTTTGCATGAAGATAAGCATTAAATGTAATAAAATTATTATACCGATTAAATCTTATAGTAACCTGTATTCGTATCTACTCAATTAATAATTAAAATTCGCCTCTAGTCCATACTAATAACAATAAAAAATACCGAACCACTGATATTCAAAACTCTATTTGTGTTAAGTTCTAGTAACTAGCAATAAATAAATATAATCTTTGTAAATAAACTTTATCAGTATTATAACTGTAGTTATTTCTATGATAAATATTGTGTAATAGAATATATTCTTTGAGTCTGCTTATTTGAAATGTAGCAAAGAATTTGTAAATTAATAAAACAATGCACAATGTAATATTAAATGAACTTTTTGTCCACATAACATTAATTTAATAGAAGAGTTTTTAAATTCCGTATTTAAAACACGCTTTTTGGAAACGATGTTTTAAACCATATAAATATGAAAATGGTGATTTGTCGGATAGACTTTGCTCATGATTGTACTTAGACCACTTATATTGTGAAAGAGGTTTGTAATTGAGATTATTCAAGCATGTTTTAGATGAATTTTCTACAAAATATCATCCCTGTAATCCCTGACGGGATAGACAGAGGTATACCTACCTGCAGTGCATCCACATTTAGGAAGTTATGTGATTCTGAATTTTGTCAACCTTATAAAATTATAACAGTTCAGTCACTTCCAAATTTTATAACTATTATCAATATTAGAATGAATACGCTGTAAAAATATTGTAAATATTTAAGTAAGTTTATACAAACAAAATACTCTTCGTATTTTATTGTTATTTTTCACTCAGATCTCAATATCTAACTTTCGCAATAAAAAATAAAAGTAAGAAAATATGTATTGTATAAAAAAAAATCGTCGAATAATCGCGACGCCTTGTTTTATATCTTATCTGTATTTTTCACTTTCATAACCGTCTCTCATTTTAAAATACGGTTTTTCAATTTAAGTAAATTAATGGCTTTTAAATGTAAGTTATTAAAATGTGCATTCCAAGTAGACACTTGTAAATATTAAAGTGTAATATTATTAAAATAAATGATAGTATATAAAGTAGCTCAATTCACTGTGAAATCTGTCTCAAATTGTGTTAATGTATTAGAAATGTAAAATATTGTATAATTGTCGAATTTTCATTGCGTTGGCTACACACAAGAGGTGGACGTTTTAATAAAATATTGAGATATCCATATGATTTTTTGTTTGATTTGATATTCTCCCTTGAAACAATACATCTGTCGATCATTCATCATCAACTTGCTCAATGCGGGTTGGCGATTTCAGACTTAAAGTCCAAGTTTCTTCAAGATGTTTTCCTTCACCTTCAGTCATGGGTGTCCAAGATATACTTAGAAAGTACATACAACTTTAGAAAAGATTCATTGGCACTTGCCTGACCTGGAAGCGAACCCGCGCACTCATACTTAAGAGGTTGGTGTTTTAACCACTAGGCCATCACGACATACCCATACCTACCTAATAAATATATGTACGTATATCGCTTGTTCAAGCAAATATAGTTATTAATAATTCACGTACAATTAGCCATGGGTCTTTTCTACGGGACACCAATTCAAGATCATAATCAACAACGGTTTGCCTGTCAATCATTAATCTAGATAAATTCAGTTCTAAGGATTCAGTATTCGTAACCCACTCATCTCATCATCTCAGCGTTAATCCCAGTCGCATTCGAAGTATTTCAGCTTTAAAATCTGGGGTATTAGTCTGGTAAGTAGTATTCTAGTAGTATTATTCGTATTAGTAACCCACTATTAATCAGAATTTAAATCATACTATTAGTCTATTCAACAACAGCATGCATACTGTTCAACAACATTCATTGCGTGTCCGTAATGAACGTTCAACAACCTTCGCAATTACCCCCCTAAAAGTCGGCCACTTTGTAGATAGCTATCATACATTGCAGTGCAAATTTTCAGAATGCGTCTTTTAGACGATTTATTGTATACTAGTTGCGCCTCGCGGTTTTACACGCGGTTTTTTATATACTTTGCTCCCATTAGTCGCAGCGTGATGCCATATAGCCTAAAGCCTTCCTGGATTAATGGGCTATCCACCGCACAAAGAGTTTTTCAAATCGGACCAGTAGTTCCTGAGATTAGCGCGTTCAAACAAACAGACAAACTCTTCAGCTTTATATATTAGTATAGATAGATAGTATACAATAAATATTGTACACAGCATTCATAAAGATAATAACAATAATTTCCACATAATAAAATAGGCTGAACTAAATCCAGGGTCTCAAAAATACACAAATCAACTAAATCGGGTCAACTGTTTTGGACCTCACTTACACACAGATGCAAAAAGAATGTGTACATAATAACATAGTAACAAACCCCTTTAATCATAAACGTTGCTTAAAGTTAACTAATGATTAGCAACTGTGTAACATCGTTTAGTTATTTTTTTGTAATAACTATAAACTAAAGCTTGGCCGCAATCCCGCCTGCTGGTAAGCAGTGATGTAATCGTTGATGGTAAAGCGCGCTAGTTTATTAAGCCTATTCACTCAAAAAAAAAAAAAACTGAGGAATACGAAGGAAGACGGCAGTTGAGCGAGGTGACGCAATGTGAAACCCAATAACACGACCAATGATGTTGCGCCAGAGGGACATTGATCTGGAGACCTCCGCGACCAACCTTCCGACACAACGTTTGGCGCATCGTACCCAGCACACATCGGAACGCATCTGCTAAGACCCGTCCTCCATACGGCTTCACCAGACATCATGTCGGAACACGACGAATCGCTTGGCGGCAAGACTTTGTCTGGTGGGTGGTAACTTCTGCCGGCAGACGATGTTATGGCCTACCACCGAGGAAAAAAGGGTTTATGAAAAACCGCAGTGTCTACAAGGCTAGAGTGAACAGGCTCTTAATAAACTAGTGCATTTAACATCAAAGAAGCAGGGATGCACTGCTTACATGAGGCGGGATCGCGGTCCAGCATTAGATTATATCTATACTATATACTAATATATAAAGCTGAAGAGTTTGTTTGTTTATTTGTTTGTTTGTTTGAACGCGCTCATCTCAGGAACTACGGGTCCGCTTTTAAAAAATATTTTTGAGTTGGATAGCCCATTAATCCAGGAAGGCTTTAGGCATATATAATAACACGCTACAACCAAAAGGAGCGGAGCATAACTAAACCACGCGAACGAAGTCGCTGGCGGCCGCTAGTCATTGAGAAAAGTGAAACTTATATACATGTATATTTATTATTTAAAAAAGTTAATACTTCGAAGTGGTAGCGAATTTGATGCCGCAAATATTTATATATTCTTTATTGTACACCAAATATCAAACAAAACAATCAACACAAAAAAAACATACAATGGGCGGCCTTATCGCTAATGCGATCTCTTCCAGGCAACCAAGGAATGGACAGATTCTTCCGAACCACAAATGGGACTGTCGTTGGTGCAAATATGTAATTGTATTGTATGAAAATTGTACTCCTATACTCAAAACGAGCAACGTAAAATATCTGAGGGGTAATCGCGCTAAATAAATCAGTAGAAGTTCAACTCTTGTTTGTATCTAATCCAGTTAAAGTTATGGTTTAGTTTCAATCACATTTCGTATCGCACTAAAGTTTTAACTTTAAATCTCTCTTTTCTAATTGAACCGGTACGCACAGTAATTTGTGTTTAAAAAATTTTACAAACATTTACAGATTCACAACTGCCAGTTCTCCCCTTTCCTCATTATAATCTTCATAACTAAAGGCGGCGGGGGAGATCTGGGGAAATTGGTTGTTTGAGGTTCCACTTCAGGGTGGTCATATATCAGTCTAAAGTTTAAATTCAATGAATGAATTAACTTTATTTTCATTTGAACGTCACTTTTAATTAAAGGAAATTTATTGTGGAACTTTCTTCACTAAAATCAAAAGTCATTTATGCAAATTAGGCT
The DNA here is from genome assembly GCA_017933935.1 of Sesamia nonagrioides. Taxonomy (NCBI): domain Eukaryota; kingdom Metazoa; phylum Arthropoda; class Insecta; order Lepidoptera; family Noctuidae; genus Sesamia; species Sesamia nonagrioides. The sequence continues at coordinate 1,150,978 of JADWQK010001917.1, forward strand.
GAGAATCAGCACTGTTTGAACGTCAATATTACATAACACAGTCCCTCCAAAAACGCCCGCCCTTTGATACTTCCTAGTGCTTTCGCTGGGAAGAAGAAGTAGCGCAACAAACTCCTCAGCAGCACAGCTGTTTGTTGATTTAAAAATAAAAACACTTTACTTCATACAATTGTATATAGATATTTATCATAAGCCAACTAGCTACGACAAAATCTGGTATTTTGGTGTGGCTAGCTAGCATATGACAAATAATTTCATTGTTGTTGTGTTTTCTTGTGTTTGCTTCAAACCAAAAACAAAAAAAATTAATATCATTAAAAAGGGAAATGTAAATAAGTAAACTTACTACCTAAATAAAAGCCCCAGGTATAAAAGGCGTGAGTATGCGTTTGAAATGTAGTATATTTTTAGGCTTGTTGGTAATTAAAAAACTAAATTAGTTTAGTTCATTTAGTCATAATTTCTTCAGTAAGCCGTTGTACAGAAATACGACTTTTTCTGATCTAGGTAGAGATAAAGATTGTGGATTTTTGCATTAACTTGAAATTTGGAAGAATTAAATCGCAATGCAATCTGGATTTACATAACATACATTTATATTCTGCTTATAATATTCCCACTCCTGAGATACGGGCCTCCCCTGGCTGAAAGGGAGTGGGCCATAATCTACCACGCGGTCCCAGTGCGAGTCTGTAAGTTAAGATTCTATGATATAACAATTGAGCAAAAGAGAGTAAAGGTTGTCCTGTTTACATTCCCTTACAGTGACCAGTTGCCACAGGAAGAAAATAGGATTAGATTTGACCTTAATATGACAATGTCCAACTTGACATTTAATAACAAAATATTACATGTAATTGACATTAATAATTATTTTAAGAATAATTTGTATTTGACAAGAGATAGACATAACAATGTTATGTATTATCTTTCTAATTATTATAAAAGACAAATAGCTGTGTCGCTATCATATTTTTTTCTATTACAGCCAAGAATTTGGCTAAACAACTTGCTTCTTTTGAGCAATGCAATGACATTAAAATTAATTCTGCCAATAATTTGGTCTCAGTTGACATTATTAATAATTTAAATTAGAAATTAAGACAATAGAGCCAACCTCTAGCTATAATATACAAAACCTCAAAAGCAACTCGGGAGGAAATTTTAGGTCAATAGATAATATCAATCTGGTGCATCAAAATATTCAAGGATTTATGAACAAAGATTTGGAGGTAGATTTATTTATAAACCATTCTTCTTCTTCTTCTTCAGCCTATAGACGTCCACTGCTGGACAAAGGCCTCCCCCAAGGCTCTCCACGCTGACCGGTCTTGTGCTGCCCGTATCCATCGGCTTCCCGCGACCTTCACCAGGTCATCGGTCCACCTTGTTGGGGGCCTCCCTACGCTGCGTCTCCCAGTACGTGGCCGCCACTCCAGAACCTTACTGCCCCATCGGCCATCGGTTCTACGAGCAATGTGCCCTGCCCACTGCCTCTTAAGTTTAGCGACTCGCAGAGCTATGTCGGTGACTTTGGTTCTTCTGCGGATCTCCTCATTTCTGATTCGATCACGCAGAGAAACTCCTAGCATAGCTCTTTCCATTGCCCTTTGTGTGACTCTGAGCCTTCGTATGAGACCCATTGTGAGCGACCACGTTTCAGTTCCGTAAGTCATCACTGGCAACACACACTGGTCAAAGACTTTAGTCTTGAGACACTGTGGTATCTTGGACGACGAGAAGATGTAGCGTAGCTTCCCGAACGCTGCCCAACCGAGCTGGATTCGCCGAGACACCTCTTTCTCGAAGTTGGACCTACCTAGTTGGACTGTTTGTCCCAGGTAAACATACTCGTCAACAACTTCGAGTGCAGAGCAACCAACTACAATTGGAGTGGGTGCGACATGAGAGTTCGACATGATCTTCGTCTTATCCATGTTCATTTTTAGACCCACTTGTTGGGAAGCTCTGCTGAGGTCATTGAGCATTTTGCCCAAGTCTTCCAGGGTCTCAGCCATGACCACGATATCATCTGCGAAACGGAGATTAGTGATGTACTCGCCGTTGATGTTGATGCCAAGTCCTTTCCAGTCCAGGAGCTTGAAGACATCTTCCAACGCAGCAGTGAACAATTTAGGAGATATGACATCTCCTTGTCTCACTCCACGCTGCAGTTGGATCGGTATAAACCATTATGGTATTGATATTATTTGTATAACCGAACATTGGCTAAAAAGTCACCAGTTCTTGTTCAATTTTAAGAATCACCAGGTTGGTAGTTCGTTTAGCAGAATAAATACTATACATGGTGGCTCATTAATTTTAGTTAGTAACGTGCTCAAATTTAAAAATCGTAAAGACATTGTGAGCCTGTCTGTTGAACGAACAGCTGAAATTGCTTGTGTAGAGTTGGAGGGCTTCATTGTGTTAAGTGTGTACAGACCCCCTTCAGGATTGTATAACTGCTTTGAAAAGGTAATGGATGAAGTTTTACACAAGATTTGTGTTTCAAGCAAAGCCATTATCGTTTGAGGTGGTTTTAATGTTAATTTATTAGAGAACTCTGGTGATTTTAATAAAATTATAAGTCTATTTCAGTCCTACAATCTTGTAAACCTATTTTTGGAGCCCACGAGAATAACACCTACTTGTGCCACGTGCCTAGATAATATTTTTACAAACATAATACCAAGCCACAAAGAAGTTGTAAATTTACTTATTTACAACTTCTTTGTGGATTACTATTCCAAACCAAAGTAAAAAAGTGGCCAAAAAGGATATCACTGTTAACCCCAAAACTGAAAGCCGCTTGGAGGTTTTTAGATTTAATCTCATTAATAAATTGCCAGTCTTATCCAGTGCTGTTAATGCTGATCCTAATCATCTCTATGACAATTTTTTTAATATATACTGTAAGCTATTTGATTCCACCTTTGTTCCCAAGACTATCTCTGTTAATAGTAACGCATCTTTCTCTGATTGGGCTACCATCGGTATTCATAAAAGTAGAACTCGGCTTTATGAACTGTATAATGGGAGAATTTATATTAACACTGTTGAATTCAATTTGTACGTTAGAAAATATTCAAAATTATTTAAACAAATTTGTTATATGGCCAAGTCACGTTACTTGAGTTCAAAGATAAAAAACAGTGGCAATGTAATTAAAACGACTTGGAAAATTATTAATAGTGAAACGGGAAGGTCCAGTGATAGAAATACTGACTATAGCCTGTCTATTAATGACAACATAATTAAATCAGACTCGCAAGTCTCTGAGGCATTTGAAAATTTCTTTTCGGATATTCCTGTTTCAACTACTAAATCCCTAAACTCATCACCTTCTGTTGCCGAGTCTTTGCTTAAAGAAAATGTTAATGTTTGTGATTCGGAGTTTCATTTTGAATATGTTATCAGTAGAGATATAATTAAAATCATTCACACTCTAAATGTAAAAAAGACTGCTGACCTATGGGGTCATTCGGTGGAAGTTGCTAAGTCTATTATTGATATTGTGGCACCCACTCTAGCTGATATCTTTAATGCTTGTATTGACTGTGGAGAGTTTCCTGATCTCATGAAAAATAGTAAAATAATACCTTTGTTTAAATCAGGTAGTACATCAGACCCCACAAATTATAGACCTATTTCTGTACTACCTACCTTTAGTAAAATTTTTGAGAAATTAATTTTAAACCAAATGCAAAATTTTTTTAATAAACAAATTATTACATAGCAAACAGTTCGGTTTTACAAGGGGTCGTTCAACTACTGATTTATTTCTGCATCGTTCTCACACGGTTGATTTCAACATGAATGATGTAATCAAATATTTGTAACAATAGCTTGAAAGTTTAAAAGAGTGTCCATGGAGTTTCTTGCCCGTTCTTCTCCATAGGTACCTACTCTTTGGAATGGGCGACTAGCTTCATCTTATTGACTGACCGACCTTCTGACAATTCAAAAGTGCCTGTAACTGGTTTATTTGAAATAAATGCTTTGATTTTTTTTGTTTTGTGATAAATGAACCGATTTTATGTTGGAAAGAAGACGTTCCCAAGGTGGTCCCATGATAAGGATATCAGGGTTTGATGGTGGAAGACTTTCAAACCTAGTCTTAGCATTTTCATTAAGTACACATTTAATAAAGTCTGGAGTAGATCTGATGATGGATCGAAGGAACTCCTCAACAATTCACAGCAGCCTTGTGTTTGGGCTCGATTAATTTGTATTGATAAGAACTTTACACCTAGATGGGTTGTGACTGTCATAAGAGCTCTGATGATGAAGACAAAGGCTAGTTTCGGGAACTCCTCAACGGTTTACAGTAGCTAAGTGGTAGGACTTAATTCATTTAAATTGATGAGATCTTTGCACCCATTGGGTTAAAATAATGGTCTGCAGTAATTTGATGATGAAGACCATAGGCAGTTGAGGGAATACATACGGGTAAAAATTAAAATAAATAAAATTACGTCCTTTTCGGATGCAACTGAATACATAGTACAACAACTAAAAAGTATAAAATAAAAACTTTTTTACAAAAAAACAACCGACTTCCAAAAACCACTACAAAGTGAAAAATAACTAATTTCGGAAGTCGGTGTCATCGACACCGACTTCCAAATCCATGTAGTCAATTTTTGGTTGTGGTCTATACGATGTGCTTCACCTTTTTTCTTACTACTATGGCCCAAAACTTACAGTCTATGTGACTACCGCGACGCCATGAAATTGGTGAAAATTTATTTGTGGCCCGTGGATTTTATTATCGAACCCACAACGTGAGATATTCATCGTTAGTATTCTATGAGAAAAAGCCATTTTGACTCTGCTGTTTAGCAGCAATCTCAAAATGGCTTTCACACCCAGTTCTATTTCCAAAATAAATAATACACAAAATATTGATAGTTTTCCTCATACTACTCAAACGTACTAAAATGGATGATACCTGTAATCATAAAATCGTTGCCAGACTGAAAAGAAACCGACCAGTCAAACAAAATACAGTAGGTAAACCCATCATATTTGAAGTAAGCACAAAAAAGCGGCGCTCGCCCAAATTACACACTGCAAACGGAAAACAATTGTCCACAAAACTACTAAACGAAATCGATTTTAAACAAAAAATGCCCACATTTCCGTCCTCAAATGAACGATTTAACGACAATTAGACCTCCATTTTGAAAAATTTAATACAATTTTAATACCAAGAAGGTTTGATATAATAACGAAACATTATATGGAACGTGACTCCTGTGCTATTATTATGAAGTTTTGTTTTATGAAGCGGAAAAAAAACTAAACTGATTGTTTTTGTTAACCCTAATATTCTTTTACCACGAAACGCTCCAATTATCCCAACATATCATGCAATTCCAACTGCATTGTCGCTTCGGTATTAACGCGAATAATACTACACTGAACAAAACAAGCAATGGTTATAGAACAATTCGGAACACAAGAAAGAGTTACGAAGTATTGGATACATAATATCAAGGTTAGTCCAAATGATATTTTAAAGGATGTCTCCACATAATCTATGTTTAGCGATGAAAATGATTCGGCGTTGTTTATAAGTCACCTGATTGTCGATATGATGGATCATTGTTTCCATTAAAGGATGCACGTCACCTTTCATTAAACTGGTTAAGTTTTTCGTAAAATGACAGTGGTTCGATGTAGGCTTGTAAAGCTAGGGTTTCCTAAGACTACGGGACCGCCGCATTGCGTCCGTAAAAGAAAGTAAGTCAGTGTGTTTAATCTTAAACATGATTGCTTTTTCCATCAATCTTATCCCTTTTGTCTCTTATGATGACCACTACACCTACCGTTTAGTATTGGCTAACACTTTTTTGCCGGATACAAAGACGCTGTGAGCACGGCTTGTTTCTTTACAGTTCCTATGTATAAAAGTAGTTTTGTTCTTCAAAACTACACCCTTGTTGCACAACACACATTCTGAATCAGTTTGAAGGTAACACTTTTCATCATAAGTATCAAAACTTTCTCTACTCAACAACTTAAATAACGCTATGAATTTTGTTGAACTGCTAACATGAAAGCCATTGCTAGAGTTACAATATTTATCTCTTAGGTCCGTATTACAGAACGTCACTCAAAACTCAAGCTCTACTTATGTCTCGTTAGAAGCCTTTTGATTGGTTGAAACTAGTTTTAAGTAATGTTTAAACAAAGATTAATGCTTAAGTTTCATTCTGGATTACGGACCTTTGTTTCATTAATTGTGACGTAAAGGAAAACGTCAGTCGCTGTATTTTTGGTAACTAAAATGGCAACTAAACTGTATAGTTTAGTTGCCTGTAGTATATTTTATACTTACCTATTTATAATACTATAAATAGGTAATAATAAAATATACTATAGGTATACCTATAGTACACCCTGTATGATAGTAGTAGTAATGATGTTGAGCGCATGTACACAACATGCGCTTAACCTCTCCGGGATTAAATTCCTTCCAGATGTTAAATACTTGTTGAAGTGAAGACTCCATTAGTAACGGTGAGCACTTGCGTTGGATGGAGAAAGAAACATTGAATTCGAGTGAATGTGACCGATCCGACATCGTAATCGTGTTTTGTTTGTACTTTTTATAACACCTAGCCTAATATACATCTCATGAAAAACTATATGTCAACTCTTACATAGTTTTTTTTTTTCATTTAATGAATTTGTTTCATCAAATTGGTTCATCATCATCATTATCAACCTTTTATCGTTCCACTGCTGGGTACAGGTCTCCTCTCATACAGAGAAGGATTGAGCGTAATCACCACGCTTGCTCAATGCGGGTTGGCGATCAAATTGGTTATTCAATTTAATTAGACACAATTTATTTTGGATTTTTATCTGTGTTGATTATTTTTAAAGTAATTTGAATAATGAGTTAGGTGATCTATAATATCTCGGTGAGATTTTGCAAAACAGACTGACGTTATGGTGCTTCATTTCAAAGGTCAAATGAACAAGAATAATTTAATATTCGCTGTCCCTTCATTTTGTGTCCCTTCTTAACTCAGTATCTATACAATTTGTTGCTTAACGTGAACTCATTACCAAACCCTTTAATTCCATACAAATACGATCAGAATTTCCTGCAGGCATCATTGTATTAGTAACACAAAATCCCAAACAGCAGTCAAGTGCTACAATTTTGTCTCCAAGTCCAAATTACCGGTATACATCTAAAACAGCCGTATTAAAATAATTGCCTCTCAAAAAAGCTTTAAAACTGTTTTTTTCGTATATCGCGTGACGTTTTGTCTCAAATTAGCTTACAAAAGTCGCAAGGGCACCGCTGACGGGAATCGAAAAAGGGACCATTATAATGGGTGTAGCGTGTCAACTATGCTATTGGAGAATGTAGTGGTTGTGGCTTGAATTGGCATTTGTTTCGGTCCTTATTGTTTTATTTTAATAATCATGCAAAAATAATATTTTTGTATCAACTCATCATCATCATCATCTCAGCGTTTCACGTTGGAGCCCGGGATTCGCTTTCCTGCACATTCTTCTCCATTTCGCGCGATCTTTAGCATCCTGTGGTAAGAGATTGTTGGCACGCATGTCATCTGTTACAACGTCAAGCCAGCACTTCTTTGGTCTACCCCGCTTGTTCCGGCCCGGCAGAGGCGCCATGGTAAGTAAAATTGTTGTATCGACTGTGAAGGAAAATAAAACCGATCTCTATTTGTGAAAACTAAGGGAGAATAGCTTTTTGGGTTGCAAAGAAAATGAACATGGATAATATCAGAAATTGCTCACGAAGCCACAACATAGGTATCATAATTCATATGATCATGACACGTCATGAAAGAAAATTTATTAAATTATTAATTAAACTCGTCAGGAAACCGTTAAGCCCTATAAATTGAAAAAATCGAATATTCATATATTTATTTACTTTATTATTTATGTTCAAACAATAAAATACATAGGTATGTGACAAAATTATGATATGAGTACAATGGTGCTGCTTATTTCTTAAAAAATTTCTTCCAGCAGTCCTGAAAAAGGAGAAGTAAAACAGAAATGTAGATAATAGTGTGTAAGACAAGGACCAAAAAAAAAATTTGTTTCTTCCACGAACCCGAACGTCACGATCGAGGCTCACGTAGTAAGAATCCGTGACCCTTGCGCATAAGCAAGTGAAGAAACACGGGTGGGTTTTAGTCAGCAAAAGTCTGACACGCTCCACCCAGAGCGGGAGAGATCATTTGATAATTTCCCATCCCAAACAAAAAAAGGCTCACTTAGTGGATTACGGCTTCTACTCATTTTATCTGAAGTCCCAGAAATGGGACCATTAAAGTCTGATAGTGATTATGCTGTTAATTAAACGTTAAAAAATATACTGATAAGTTCCAACAATCCACAGTACTCCTACTATTCGAATGAACGCGTTAATTTGACGTGCGCTTCTTTGCTAGTCGCAAGTCGCAACTAATTCGATGTCATATCGAAACACGACAACATAATTTGACTAGTTCCATTAACTACCAATAGTTTGTTTTATTAAGTTTTTTAAATGAGTTGAAATATCAACATTCTGTCGTCTGTAGGTAGGATGACTTTAGTAGCTTGAGTTGGCATTTGATTAGTAGTTGTTAAAATCCTTGATAATATCTGTCGGCTCAGCATAGTCTTTACCAGACGTAGTTATCGTTTAAGTCATTCAACAACTTCAATATTATTTGGATTGTACCAGAATATATACTAGTTTCTTGTGGAAGTGGTATGAATGACTTCCTGGCATCATCTATCATCAGAAAACCGCACTTTTAGTTAATCCTACTCTTCGTCCTTCGTACCAAAACTAAACAACATCACTTGCTGCATAATCATACCTACATAAAAAATCTTGACTTATCTTCTATATTTATTTATAAATAAAAAAGCGTCCTATGTAAAAAAAACTGTCTTAAGCCCGTATTTATTTAAAATTAAAACATTATAAAGTATACCTTTGGTTTTCTTAAAGATTTTTTCAGAAAAAAAAGGTCCCCAGGAGAGCCGAGATGGCAAAATTAAGTGGTAGTGTGCAAATATAAGTCTTAAGCAATACGTATAAGCTTTTAGTCTAAGGCAGCCGTTCCCGGTGTGTGCCTTGGAAGTGTGTACCTTTTATCAGTCGCATTTCGTTCACCCCCTCTACATAACCAAGACATCAAATTATTCTGTTATCAGGTTTTGTCACTACATCTTAAAAAATTAGTGCTGTGGTGTAACCCATCTTCTCTTCTTCTTCTCAGCCTATAGAGGTATACTGCTGGGCAGAGGCCTCCCCCAAGGCTTTCATACCATTGGGGGGCATTGCCATAATCCCCATGCTTGGCGGGCGGATTGGGGATCGCAGTAATTTGTTATTTCACAGGAGAAGCTCTGCTGCCCGCTTCCCTGGTGAGAGTTCCGTTAGTCGCCTCTCACGACACCCACAGGATGATATAGGATGGTACTATTCTATACCTGGTACCACACGGTACCCATGTATATTCTTCACTTTGCGTACATCACCACTGCTCTTAAAATGATGAATGAAACCTTAGTGAAGAAACCCGCATGTCTTAGAAACAAATTTTCGAATACATGCGACATCTACCAACCCGCATTGGGAACAAGTGGTCAATTACAGCCCACTCCTCTCTAAGAAGATACCTGTATCCCAGCAGTGAAAGCTGCTAGTCCAGGTAAGAATTATTGGCTTCCTAGAAAAAACAAAGTTTTTTTTGAAAAATAACCCAAATTGCTATGCAGATCCAGTTCAAAACAGTGACTTTTATTATATGTAGTAGTTTAGTGACAACATTATTCGTATCAATATTTTATGCATAATTTAAACCGCGCTGTCGCCTTATAGCATCATTCCTCATATAAGCTCAGTTGCAACATCGGCTGCCGGTAGAAATTACCACCCACCAGACAAAGTCTTGCCGCCAAGTGATTCGTCGTGTTCCGGCATCATGTCCGTGGTGAAGCCGTACGGAGGACGGGTCTGAGCAGTTGTGGTACGATGTGTGCAGGGTACAATGCGTCAAATATTGCTGTATCGGGAGTTTGGTGATGGAAGGTCTCCAGATCAATCTCCTTCTGGAGTAGCATCGTTGGTCGTATTGTTGAGTTTAACATTGCATCGCCTCGCTCAACTGCAGTCTTCCGTCCTATTCACCCAGTTTTTTTGAGTTAATTGGCTCTTAATACACTAGCGCGCTTTACCATCAACGATTGCATTACTGCTTACCATCAGGCTGGATCACAGCACTTGTTTGCAATTATAAAAAAAATGCCCTAATTTACCACAAATACTAAACCAACCCAAACCAATTAAAACATTACAAAATAAACCCTTTCAAAAGCTTAATTATTACCGTCCATAAGTATGCCAGTGCTGGTGCTCACATATTTAGTAATTTAGCACAATAGTGGAAAGCAATTAGCTCGTAAGTGAGACTGATTAGGACTGCATCAAATATAATCTCGGGCTGGCGTGCAATTTGAGGTGAGGGGAGTGGAGCCACGATTGGGATAGAGTGGGTATTTTTGAACTAAATATGTTGGGAAGAATTTAATATATTGGAGAGGTACACAGAGCAAAAACACAGGAAATACTGTAAAGCATTTAATAGGAAGGTATAAAAGGTTTATAGGTATAAGGACAATGTAAACATGGATCTCATGAAAAACTACATATATGTATATATATATATATGCCAACTCTTACATTGATTTTCCTTTTTACATGCTTTTTATTACCTTCACTTGTATGTTTGCTTGCTTGCTTGTTTGCTTGTTTGTCCGTCTCTAACTGTTTTGACTACGAGTGAGCCACCGACACCATCACCGTCACCGACATAGCTCTGCGAGTCGCTAAACTTAAGTGGCAGTGAGCAGGGCACATTGCTCGTAGAACCGATGGCCGATGGGGCAGTAAGGTTCTGGAGTGGCGGCCACGCACTGGAAGACGCAGCGTAGGGAGGCCCCCAACAAGATGGACCGATGACCTGGTAAAGGTCGCGCGAAACCGATGGATGCGGGCAGCACAAGACCGGTCAACGTGGAAAGCCTTAGGGGAGGCCTTTGTCCAGCAGTGGACGTCTATAGGCTGAAGAAGAAGAAGAAGAAGAGCTGCTCATTACTGTAAAATGTCCCACATTTTTCAATATGATCGTTCGTTCGTTTATTTTTAAGAATATCGAACTAAAAAGTAGAAAATAAATATAGTTCAAAAAACTAAAAAAACATGCTTTTAAAAACATATCAAACTAAAACGTACATATACAAGAATTATGGCACAAAAAGCCTCATTCTTTTTAAAAAAATATTTTTAACTTTTTGTTTGAATTTTTTTAAAAGCATGTTTTTTAGTTTTTTAAACTATATTTATTTATATTGTTGTGTGTGACTCAATTCCATTAGCCAGAAGAGAGAGAGAGAGAGTTAGTGATGCAAGAGTTAAAACTTAATACGTAATTATGTATGATGATGGGGCTTTCAATAGAATACTAGCTGTACCTAATGCAGGAGAAGCGAAACTCGTATACCAAATGGTTGCTGCATCACTATCCCCCTCGCTTTCGCAATAATGTTATTTAATCATTTATTATATTGTGTTAATGTTAAAATTAATTAGATTAGGGTATGATGAGGCTTGCATACCTTTGTAAGGTAAAACCCTCTAAATAAAAAAAGATTAAAAAAAAATTAGTCACAATTATATTTTGAATTTTTATCTGTGTTGTTTTGTTAAAGTAATTTGAATGATGAGTTCTTCAGCCTACAGAAGTGCTGGACAAAGGCCTCCCCCAAGGTTTTCCACGATGACGGGTCTTGTGCTGCAAGGTCGGTCATCGGTCCACCTTGTTGGCGGCCACCCTACGCTGCGTCTTCCGGTACCTACATGGCCGCCACTTCAGAACCTTACTACCCCATCGCATCGGCCATGGGTTTTACGAGCAATGTTCCCCGACTACTGCCATTGAGTTCAGTGATCTATAATATATCGGTAAGATTTTAGAGATTAGATTGATATCATGGTACTTCATTTGAAAATTCAAATGAACAAGAATAATATTAATATTAATTTAAATTAAAATTAATACTCGCTCATTCTATTTCCCTTCCTAGCTCGGACACAATTTGTCGCTTGACATGAGCTCATTACCAAACCACAGTGCACTGCCTTGTACTGTGCGACCGGCGCTGTTTATTCAAACGACATTGCGATACAATCAATTTAGAACGAATGTAGGTAATGAGAACTGTGTTTTAGAGAGTAAAATATGTAGGGAATTTTATTGATTCTTCTAATGCATAATATGGGTTATTTTTGTAACTTTATCTTCAAACATATTATGAGACTACCTTACCAAAGTAATTTTTATTTTTTTCGTCATTGTCGTAAGATAAAAAAAATGCAGTTGGATCGGCTTTCAGTCATTGTATCACTCATTTTTCTTTTTCTTTTTTTAATAATTATAAACTAGTGCTTGACTGCAATCCCGCCTGATGGTACGAAGTGATGCAATCGTTGATCGTAAAGCCCGCGAGTTTATTAAGCCTATTCACTTAAAGATCTTAGTGAATAGGAAGGAAGACGGCAGTTGAGCGAGGTGATTCGAAGTTAAACCCAACAACACGACCAACGATGCTGTGCCAGAGGGAGATTAATCTGGAGACCCTCCACGATTAAATTCCCGACACAATAACATTTGGCGTATCGTACCCGGCACACATAGCAACACAACTGCTCAGACCCGTCCTCCGTACGGCTTCACCAGACATCATACCGGAGCACGACGAATCGCTTGGCGGTAAGACTTTGTCTGGTGGGTGGTAACTTCTGCCGGCAGCCGATATTATGGCCTACCACTAATTCAGTCTAACCGAATGCAACTAAATACTAGTATATTATTTAGAGCCTTCAATAAAGTAAGATAGGCGGACGCTCCAAATAATACACCGACTACTATTAATATACCCAATTATAATTGGGTAATATGAAACCTGTGAGTGAGACTGCCAATTGACGAATGATGATTCTGTCAAAAATCTTCAATCTTCGACCTTCTATGTAGACAGTGCAGAAATTATCGAGAAATTAAATGAAGAAGAAAAAAATATCTACACTAAACTCGCAAAAAAAACAGAACTCACAAAGCCTAGACTCACAGCAAAGTACAGTCAATACGAAAACCATTTAATATTTTATCAGGCAACTTTTCAATGTTAAAAATTCTACGTCCCCCCTATTATTTTCAACACCCTTACTTGATAACGCTTTTATGTTCCCCCTGAAAGAAAAAAATTAAATAAAGAGTAAATTTTAAGTTAAAATGGACTTTGACGGATGATGGCTGACCCGCACCGTCTTGTGCTACAATATTCACGATGTGTCAACGGTGATAGAGTTCGGTACACTTGTGGATGCGACTGTACGTAGATGTTCGGTTGTTAAGAAATAAGGGCTCAGATGGGCCGAATTTAACCTTGTAAATTTTTGATATGATTTTAATACTTTATTCGAACAACACGTGGAAGAGATGCTGGGGTCATGGGGTCTCTTTCTTGGGTTGTTCGAAAGTGATGCCTTAGCGCTTGGTATAGGCTGATGGAGGAACATGTGTGGCTTTTAGTCAAAATATGTATGGAACTCAGAAACGCCCTTCTGCCACCCAGGAGCGGGAGAAGTCATTTGATGAACTCCCACCAAAAAAAAGGCTTAGGTCAGATTTTAGTCTTGGTTTTTCTACCTTTGAGTATAATATTTTGTATACATAGGTAGTGGCGAAGGGTGAAATTTTGACAAAGGGAAGCCGGTCCAAAAAAATAAACACTTAAACACTTACCTACTGCAGGATATCTTGGAGGAGGTCTTCAGATAAGAATAGTATTAAAAGCCCCACCTTCACCATACAAAAAAGGACTGATGATTTGATAACAGTGTCTTTCAAGTATGATAAAAGCGGCAGCAAAAGAAAAAAAAAGCCTTTTTCGACGTGCATCTCCATACCACACATGCATGCTTGTTAGTAAGTACTAAGTTAAGTACCTATTGTTAGGGAATAAGAGTCAAGAAAAAATAAAATAAAAAATTACAAAAATAATAGTGTTAAAAACCGAACCACACAAACACCGATCCAAAACCAACAAAAATATTAAGCAAAAATAAAGCAAATTATACACAATCACAACGTTATTTATATTGTAATGCAATGCGTCTGTTTTTTTTTAACAAAATGAGCTAAAATGATGTTATAAAAATTCGGATTACTTTTCATTTTATTAAGCAAATTTTTTTTAATTGACATGATAGCCAAATCGGACAATCTCTGCTCTTTTTGGCAGTTTCGCACATATGTGTGAATGCGTTTTAAAGCAGAAAATGACCGCTCAGCTGAAGCTACTGAAATGGGGAGGGTCAGAATTAAACTGCAAAGAGTCGAAACTTGAGAAAATGCGTCTTTCAAAGACGTATTCTGGAGCTGTAAAAAAAGCTCATAGGTGTCCAATTTATTTAACGACGCTGACGTAAGACTTTAAGTTCATTCAGCAGGTAGTCAGTTGAGCAGCACTCTATATGAATTAAAGCCATAATAACAAACAAAATACACAGTATTTAACCAAATCTGCGATTAAATTACCTTACAGAATCAGTCACAGTTTAAATACCACAAATATTAAAATATAACAAACGAAAAACACGAAAAACGAACACATGTCACATACTAACAATAATTTATTTTCAACCAAACGAAATGGAACACGAAAATATGCCAAAATAAAAAGAATATGACTTGCGAAGGATTTCATTATAACGTTTCTTTGTCTCATTCTAATAGAGGAGAGGAGAGAACTGCAAGCCGGTCGGCATCAGCCTATCTTTTCTCAAAAATTACGGACGGTTAGCGATCATTAGAAAGAGATGTCTGACACGCTCTGTCTCTTTTCGCCTCATAGTAAAACGTTTGACCGAGGTAGGCTGTAATTCGTCGAGTTGCCTTCAATGTAATGTACGAAAAATTTAAGCGCTGATTAATTTACGACTATAAAATGAAATGTGATACTTAGGGTATTGCTAAGAATTACTATTGCTATTGTAAATCGCGCAGGCATTTGATTAATAACACTTTGTTAATGAAATAGAATGTAAATACTTTTGTATGAATATGGAACTGATTTTTGAAAGGTAACCCGGTGGGAATCGGCTTGTATGGACTCTTCGCCACTGATAGGTATAGATACATAAAAAATAAAGGACATTTTAGGACAATTTTAAGATTTTTGGGCTCATTAAAGATATCAAAAGCTATTCCAATCATTAATTGAAATAGACGTGAAAATTTGTTAACATGATCCTTTGAAGAATACACAATGTTCAAAATTATGGATGTGTAAAGACGACAACTCATTGTCTCTGACACTTGTCTAACTCTTTTAGCATAGAAAAATCAAAAATATCAATCAAACGTCAATTAAACCAACGTTTAAACTTTAAACCGTCATTACATACCGAGACCTCTCCGTGCCTCGGAACTCACCAAGTCCTGATCCCGGCTGTCATTCGTAGATCTTTGAAAGTCGTGACGGGTCGTCAGATGTCCGAAAGTCTGGCAACCAAACTGAACAAGTAACTGGGTTATGAAGATCGAGTAGTCGATCGCTTAATGTAAAATACTATTCAGCTGCATCCAACTAGGCTGGAAGCCGAGCCTAATATACATAGTTGGGAAAGACAGGCATACAGTGTAGTGAAGACTACGAATGCGTGTTCAGTAATGCTCTTTTATTGTATAAACTTAAGGCTATTTATAGCACATATAGAAAGGAAATTTAGACGATTCGAATAAAATAAGTAGTTATTACAAGTAAACAAGATTATTAAAATAAAGATTATAAATAAATTATTTATTGCAATGTAAGGATTTGTAAATACCGACACGTGTGACATACATAGATGCAATGTGCTTACGCAGTGAAACAAGGATGAGACATCAAAAATATACCGGGATCATAAGCAGATGAGCTTACATGCCACATGATCCTAGTATATTTGGAGACAGATTAACTAACCTGTCTCCAAATATACTAAGATCAGGTGTCCTTGGGTTTGAACATACGAACTGAAAATTAAATAAGAAGGTTGATTACTCAAAGCCACGTCTTCCGGGCAAGCCAACAGATTATCAAAAATTAACTTCTTCTTCTTCAGCCTATACATGTCCACAGCTGGACAACGACCTCCCCCAAGGCTTTCCATGATAACCGGCCTTGTGCTGCCCACCTTGTTATTGGCCCACCTTGTTGGGGACCTCCCTACGCTGCATCTTCCAGTACGTGGCCGCCACTGCAGAACCTTACTGCTCCATCGGCTATCGGTTCTACGAGCAATGTGCCCTGCCCACTGCCACTTAAGTTTAGCGACTCGAAGAGCTATGTCGGTGACTTTGGTTCTGCTGCGGATCTCCTTATTTCAAAATTAAATATTTGGCTCATAATAAACTAGCGCGCTTTACCATCAACGTTTGCATCACTACTTACCACCAGACGGGATCACAGACAAGCAATGAATTGTATAATAAAAAAAAAGTTTATGAAAATACGTTAAACAATAACTTCAAAAAGATTTCTATAAAGCAAACAGAGATACCATAATAATATTTGACCCATAACATCAGAATATTTCTCTCACATATTTAATATTGTAATCGAAAACCCGTGCGAATTCAACTAGCCAAGTCCAAATTGTCCACTGTAAGATAAACCCTACTTTTAAAACACTCATCCCTGATGCTCCCATTATTATAGGCGGTGAGAGGGGCGAGGTAGATCAAGTTATGGAAGACATAACAGCCCCAACTAATGATATCCTCAAGAGAGAAGTTATAAATGTTTGGAGATCGTCACACGAATTTGATACAGTCCCACGCTTTGGTGATGATAGCGATCTTGTATTTGATGGACATGATATTTTGTGACAGATTAAAGCAATTTTAAGTGCAAAACGTGATGACAGGATTTAGTTAATCCAATACTGGCAATGTGAGTTACAAATTGACATAAAATTAAGCCTATAATTATAGTTGTATTATTGATTTTTCCCTTGCTTCATACCTATGCTACATATGCTTCTTACACAGTTGCTGGGATTATATAGTACAAGTTGCGCCCTGCGGTTTCACCACTTTCGTTCTCATGGAAACATCCAGATAAAACTATATATGAACCCTGGTATAAACCATCTGTGTTCCAAATTTCATCCAAATTTGGTCCGTCGTTTTTGCGTAAAAGAGACATAGTCTCAAACATCCATATTTATAATATTAGTAGGATAAGATTAGTAGCATCAGATGCTGATAATTTTTTTGTTCTAGAAGCAGCTGAAAATATCAGTGACATTTCGCTGTAGAAGATAAGTAACAAGTAATAAGTTTTAAAAGGAAACATTACCTAGTGATGACAGACCAATTCATATGGATGAATTCATAGTAGACAGTCTCGTTGGTCTGGTTCTGGGTTAGATTCCCAGACCGAGCAGTGTGACTGCCTGATTTACTGTGTGTTTTTGTAGTTTTCTGATGGGATTGTAAGTAAAATACCATGTTGGTAAAAACTATAAACAATATACAAGATCGAGGATAATCAATTGGTATGGGAACAATTGGCCAATCCGAACAAACATTCGCATTTAGCTATTCTCTGATTGCCTGGTGATGACGTGATCGATTTGCGATTGGATATTCGTTAAAAACAAATTTTTCCATCTGGAAATTCTCAGTAGCACCCCGGAGTCTGGATTTGTACCCGGTTACTGAGCCAATTAAAGGAAATTACCAACCTCACTGAGCCCATGTGGATTTCAGCCCACTTTCTCTCACAGGTGTGGCCCAGCAATGGTAACATTACAGGATGATTATGATATAATTACATCAGGCTCACCGTCTATTACATTGCTGACGAAAGGTGGTTGTACCATAGAAACTGCTCCTTTGTAACCCTAAACTGCAACAAGAGATC
Source organism: Sesamia nonagrioides (assembly GCA_017933935.1). NCBI lineage: Eukaryota > Metazoa > Arthropoda > Insecta > Lepidoptera > Noctuidae > Sesamia > Sesamia nonagrioides. The sequence continues at coordinate 1,169,011 of JADWQK010001917.1, forward strand.
AATTAACCAATCAAATATCATTCAAATCATTCAAAAACATCAAACAAAGCATTCCCATATATCACTCACACTTTGAATAAAAGAATCACAATTCAGACGCCAATTTCCACCCACTTTTTATTAACACATAAAATATCCCAGCCCTCCATATAAAACAATAACACGGTTTTTGTAATTCCCTTGGCTAACAAGTGCGCCTTCATAAACTTTCCATCTGTACCCCGCAAAGCTTTGGGGTTTGTTGTACCCTATAGGGATTAACCGTGTTAACTGGCATTTGATATTGATATAGCAAAGCGTTCCAAAACAGACCCTAAAACTGAAGAAATAGAATTTGTAATTGAAAACGTTGCAGAATTGATTTACGATGTTTGTTATTTATAAGAAGTAATTGCTGTAATGCGTCCTATTTTCAATGCAAATGCAACTTTAAATCTTTCTTAACAAAATACAAATTTGATTACAATAGCTGCAGGTCCTGAAGCCGTTTTAGCATTCTTACCAAAGCGTGATTCCCTTATTATGTAACGCGTTAGTGCAGTAGCGAATTTTGCACTTGACTTGGGTACAAAGTGTATGGGTAACATCTTGTTCACCATGGAAAGGGTGATGGTGATGGTCCCATAGCGTCAACTCCTCTGATAGCTATATTTGTGAATTTCTCACGGTACGTTTATTTTGTTAGATTAAAAGTTAATACGACGCGAAATTTCATTTGGTTCGGTGGAGTTAATTTTATATCTGCTTTCAATTTGAACTTTGGTAATGTTGCTATAAATCATAAGTAATTGAAATTCAAACAGGGTGCTACTTTTAAACATATCTTGAACCTTTCGATAGATGTAGAGCTGATGAATCTGATCGTCTTGTAAAATAACCCTAGCCAGGGGACACCCTGGCCAGATAGTATTATATATTTCAGCTAATATATGGCAAATTTGTCAAATTATTTTGGAATGTAAAAATATGTGCGGCTTATTTAGCGGCTAGGAACATCAAATAAATTTAATATGATTAGCAAATCACCAAAATATGGATCAATTAGAAAAGTTGGACTCACAAGGTAGACCAATAACTTTGCGAAGGCCGCAAGAACCGGTAGAATGCGGCATTGGGGCAACCTAAGCCCAGCAGTGGACATCTTTGGACTTCAGTGGACCTTCAAAAATTAAGATCCTCTACTTATTCTGTAATTACTTGTCCTCTACTTACATATTTCATAATTTTAATAACCCTCAAGTACATGTATGACAACTTTTATTATTCTGATCAAATACTATAATCAATGATTCTGATAATATTTTTTTTTAATTCTATTATTTTATTTTATGTCACGCAGTGAGAAACATATTTGAACTCGATATTATTTATCACTTTGCATGCACTTTTTATGCATGTACACAATGACACACGCATGTTTAAGCAAATAAGACATCTTATCTTATCTGTGATTCAATTTAATAAGACGTTATTAACTTACTACGAATACCTAAAAGTATCACGGAATACAAACCAATAATAAATATAATAAAATTCTGTTTCTACCCTCACAATAATATCAGATGGTCTTTGCATATCGCGCCTATTATATAATGGGATAATTTGATCACTGCGCACACGACACATGCCTCTTCGCAGTTTTTATTGTCCCAGCTATGAGTGGTGTAGGGCGATGTGCGTTGTAGGGCTGTGCAAAGCAAAAATAGCACGTATTTTTTTTTTGTTGGAAATTCTGGCAGTGAAATTTTGTACTTCTATCTTTCTCATGTCATGTATTATATATAATACTAGCTTTCCGCCCGCGGCTTCGCCCGCGTGGAGTTCGGTTATATCGCGCATTTTAGATTTCCCTCGGGAATATCAAATTTTTTCGGGATAAAAGGTAGCCTATGTTCTTTCTCAAGGTCTAAAGATTGTCTGTGCCAAATTTCATCAAAATCGGTTGAGAGGTTTAAGCGGGAAAGCGAAACAGACAGACAGACAGACCGACAGATAGACAGACAGAGTTACTTTCGCATTTATATATTAGTATGGATAAGCTTGGAACGTGAATGTTTTATAACGTACACGCACTAAGGTAAATGAAAAAGAAAGCTTTACAAACGTAGAATCTAATTGATGTCTGGTAAAGCCGTACGGAGGACGGGTCTGAGTAGTTGTGTTGCGATGTGTGCCGGGTACGATGCGCCAAATGATGTTGTATCAGGACTTTGGTTGTGGAGGGCCTCCAAATCAATCTTCCTCTGGCGCAGCATCGTTGAGTTTAACATTTCAGCGCCCAACTGTCATCTTCCTTCCTATTCACTAAGTTTTTTAATTGAATAGGCTTAATAAACTTGCGTGCTTTACCATCAACGGTTGCTTCTCTGCTTACCATCAGGCGGGATTGCATTCAAGCACTAATTTATAATTACAAAAAAAAAATTAGTACGGACGACAGAAGGTCAACCTACCCGAAACTGTCAAAATTGCTTAAAATGCTTTATAGATAAAGTTGAAAAGTAATAAAGAAATCTGACAGATGGTAGTAGCTTGATGTGATGTCGTATATACATAGTAAAATTTATTTATTTGGAGTGAATACCTAAAGTATGACTGAATATTCACACACACATACCACACTGCGCATTACAGCACTTTTCGAATGCCAAAACTACAAAAGACAGCCCCACTAAATGCACACACTTTTCGACTTCCTAGTGCTCTCGCTGAGAAGAAGAAGTGGCGGAATGAACTCCCCAGCGAATGTTGATGTTGAACTGACTACTTGCACGTTACTTCTTATCCTTAATCTTAAGTTTTATCGGTTAAATCTAGGATACACTTAGTTTATTTATTAATTGTATCGTTGTATTACAATAATAAAACATGTGCACTTTACATTATCCTCCAGTGCATACTTAATAACAGGAAACTAGAGATTACATCTAGTACATACTTAAATACATTAAAAAAACACAGTACACATGGGCACATGACATTACAAAACATTCAATTTACATTAAAATAAAATATAATAAAAAGAAGCATTAGCTTGATTCTGAATATGATATGTGAAATAAAATAATGATTAAATAAAAAATAAAAACAAAAAGTAATATACATTGATCTTACGCCAGTGTGCCACCCCTACCGGCTTGCTTTTTTAATTCATCATACTGCGACAGCCAGGCAGATACAGTTGTTTGTTTAGACAACAGATTGTTTTACAAGCAACTACTCACTGTGTTCACGTCTCATTGATTTACAAATAAATATTAAAAGAAATTGTTTTGTTGTTAATAATAATTGTTATTATAACATAATGTTGTTCTGTTTGGATGGTTGAGACGCGTTAATAAAACCAAAAAGTTTTAGATTTAATCTATGTATATTAATATATCCATACCAATATTTTAAATGCGAAAGTAACTCTGTTTGTCTATCTGTTACGCTTTCCCGCTTAAACCTCTCAACCGATTTTGATGAAATTTGGCACAGACAATCTTTAGACCCTGAGAAAGGACATAGGCTACCTTATATTGAAAAAAAATTATATCCCCGAGGGAAATCTAAAAAGCGCAATATAACCGAATTCCACGCGGGCGAAGCCGCGTGTGGAAAGCTAGTTAATATATAAAGCTGAAGAGTTTGTTTGTTTGAACGCGCTAATCTCAGGAAACACTGGTCCTATTTGAAAAAATCTTTTTGCGTTGCATAGCCCATTTACCCAGGAAATCTTTAGGCTATATAACATCACGCTGCGACCAATAGGAGCCGAGCATAATAACTAACTACATGCGAACGAAGTTGCCAACGGCCACTGGTTTTAAGAATAAAAGTTAAGCGCTGCTATCAGAACCCCTTTTTTTTTATTTCGAAGGTGGAAATATCCTCATGGACTATCCTCCGCTGAACGGCATGAGAAAAGAGAGCATAGGGTAAAGTTGGGCTATGAATGATGATGCCTACTTTCATCCCCATCAATAAGTTTTAAACTTCTATTTAAAGCACAAGCACTCAACTATATTTATTGATTCATAACTTTTAAGCCAACTAAGTTTTTCTGAATAAGTAAGTTAAAAAATTTTTTTTTTTCTTTTTGCTTGACTATCTATTATTTGACTTAAATAAACCAATGTCCCGTTTTGAGGCAAAGAATAAATGGTCACGTTAGGTATTATCCAAGCATTCAATATGTGTTTTTATTACACGCCAAACTTAACATTGCCAAGCATAACATTACTTCATGAGACCCCAGTCATTAATAAAATAATTATAAATTAATCTAATTTTAACAAGATTATTTTCCGCAGCAATCACTTAACAATAAACCACAATAATTCCAACTAAGACGCTTATCTTTTGATCGATTATAATCCAATCACAAACAAATACATTTTATCCCCAACACCACTTTATTTTGACCTCTTACCAGTACAGGCACTCAATAACAAAGTTTGGGTGTTATGGGTCGGAATAAATTGGGCACATTATTTAACCCTCAAAAGCACGTTAAAACTCAATAGGGCGGTATCTGACAGTGTCTGTCTATAAACTTGCGATTAACTGGAAACTAAACAGAGGGCGCGGAAGGCAAAATACTCTTCTGTAAAATGTAAACACTATTTATTTATTAAAACTTTATGCACAAACATTGCACAATGGCGGACTTAATGCCTCAGGCATTTTCTACCAGTCTGCCTTGAGGTGATGCAGAGACAAACATGGCAGGTGCAAATAAATTAAAATTAAAAGAGAGAGAAAAAAAAAATATTAAAAATTTTATAATAAATACATAAATACATACATACAAAATATAAACAGTAGAGAGAGATAAAAATAATAGATAGAGAAAAAATAAATAAATTACACACTATTGTATTAATAAATTAATTTAATTTGTTTTTTTTTTTCAATTAATTATAGTTACATATTTTTTTCAATATTATTATTAAGTGTGACACGTGAATGATTTTATTCGTAGGTTTTACCCATTTTTGGGCCCTTATTGATATTATAAAATTAATTTAGTTCTGAACATTATACTTGATGAATAAAATAACAATGAAAACGTCAGTATTTCTGTGGCTTTGGAAGTTGACGTACGACCAAACTGAGGATATACTGACTATCCTGAAATAGTGACGCAACAGTTTGTAAATTTCACCTAAAAAATCTACTATCTAAAATTACTTTATTCGTTACACACCTTCTCACACACATACACTCACCATTCACATTACATACCTAGAGGACATCAAACTTTCAATCTTTCTATTTTGTGTTATAATTATGTATTTTCATAGTTTAAAACTCTTTTCTTTTGTTATTAAGCTCATACTTGCATACCCAGTCCGAGAGCATGAGGCGCTGCGTGCTGAAACACAGGTTTTAAACCTAGTTCGGCAGCAGATTTAGCATCTGCTGGCGAACTAGGTTTATTGGACAGAATTATTATTGATTTACTCTTAAGCATAATTTTAAGTACAGTTCTAAAACAATTTGTTTAATACATTATATTATAATTTTTAAACGAAATTTGCCAACATACTTTTTGTCACATATTTGAGTTGAGTATAATAGACATCAGCTCCGACAAAAGACTGTCACATCTATGGTTGATACAAAACTTACCTACTCTCCATTTAACCCCCCAAGTGTTGCAATAAGTTAATTGTTAGCAAAGGGGCGAGGGTTACGACTGTCCCGTTATATTGTTATCGGGATATCGTTAAGTACGGTTTTGTTTTAGTGTCCCACTTATTACGGTTATTGCGACCGGGTGCTGCATTTACAGGGTTATGGTTTATAGATTATAGTTGTATGATTATTTTATGACGCGCGGTATTTAATGTTTGTGGAAGTTTTGGGGGTATTTTGGTAGGAAAAGATATGCTTCCACTACTGTTTCTTAATAAATTGATTGTTTAGTTACTAGTAATTTTATTATTGTTTTCTTTTTTTGTAATATACAATATGTAAAGAAAACCTCGTCTGACCCAAAAGGATAGGTAATAAATATTAGGTATACACATGACCAAATAAAATATGAATTTTTACGTAATCATCATAGTGAGAATACTAATGAATTTCGAAATATTCTTTTTTTCGCGAATTAATTCCAACTTCCCCAAAATTTGGTATTTTTTTAAAGTGACAACACCATTTGTGACGAAGTGAATAGCGATGCAACCACGTGCCGCCTGCCCTGCTCCCCTTCACTCGCTCATGTATGCCTAACGTGTTGCCTACCGCACATGCATTAAATTACCTCGCTTTTTTGAAATAATATTTATTGTTTTATGGGGATTTTTTTTTAAATTTAGCCCGGCTTTGTAGGCATTATTAGAATTAGTTAACTATACCTAACAATACCTTCACGGATCGGACAGGGTTTTCTTTACATATTGTATACAGTTATGACGACAATGGTTAATACAATGTTTGTATCATGCGTTCCGTACAACAAAGTTTTTAACAACACGCCTTGTTTCGACGAAAGGTTAGGCAGAGTTGTAACTGGAGTTGCTTTACCAGTTATCTGTCTATTATTTTAAGTACAAGGTCTACTAACAACTAAATAATGACTAGCCACTGCGAAATACTTACCTACAGAACATATTAGCTACCATTCAGTACTGGCCAAAACTAAAATATTCTTCTTATCCGTAGAACACCAATACCGTGGAAAACCAATAAAAAAAACTTACAGAGCCACAGATAATTTGAACTCATCCGCCTCCCTAGTGACAATGCGACAAAAAAATCGCATCAGTAATTGAGTTAATACTGCGAGTGAGGGGGAAGCTTTATCGCTGTCTGACTTATGTTTGACGAATTAAAAAGGGGCTGGACACGAGCGTCTGGCTGTGAGAGATTGGTCGCGTGTAGCCAGCCTGTGTGCCTGGGCTGGCTGCGACTTTGTACGTGTTGAAAGGCAGTGGAGTAGATTAGTTCATTTCAATTCTACAGTCAAAGAATGAGCAGTTATTTGTAGGTCTGCAACAATAGGGTATGTGACTAGAAAAAACGAATTAGTCCGTCAGTCAGATTTGAAATAAGTACTAGACAGGTATTTTTTTTTTTATATATAAACAAAAAATGAAGACGACACAGCGCATTGAAAACTCGTCTGACGTCACTGATTAGTTTTTTTAGTCAAATACCCTATTGTGCTAGGTATAAATCCAGTCTTATCAAGGGCTATTATGTTACCCAGTTACTCATCATCATCTCAGCGTTAATCCCAGTCTCATCCGTCGTTCAAGATACCACAGTGTCTCAAGACTAAAGTCTATGACCAGTGTGTGTTGCTAGTGACGACTAACGGAACTGAAACGTGGTCGCTCACAATGGGCCTCATACGAAGGCTCAGAGTCATACAAAGGGCAATGGAAAGAGCTATGCTCGGAGTTTCTCCATGTGATCGAATCAGAAATGAGGAGATCCGCAGAAGAACCAAAGTCACCAACATAGCTCTTCGAGTCGTTAAACTTAAGTGTCAGTGGGCAGGGTACATTGCTCGTAAAACCGATGGCCGATGGGGCTGTAAGGTTCTGGAGTGGCGGCCACGTACTGGAAGACGCAGCGTAGGGAGGCCCCCAACAAGGTGGACCGATGACCTGGTGAAGGTAGTGGGAAACCGATGGATGCGGGCAGCACAAGACCGGTCAGCGTGGAGAGCCTTGGGAGAGGCATTTGTCCAGCAGTGGACATCTATAGGCTGAAGAAGAAGAAGAAGAACCTCCACCTTCCTCCCTTCCTTACTTCGTGTAAATTATTTCAACACCACTACTCTCAAAATGGTGAAGGAAAACATCGTCTGGAAATCGGCATGTCTTAGAAGCAAAAACTTCGAAGGCATGTGACATCTACCACCCCGCACTTGGCCCGCTTAGTAGATTACGACCCACTCCCTCTCATCAAGAGGAGGCCTGTGTTCCAATAGAGGAATCAATATAGGCATATTATGTATTTTTTTTTTTGGGACAATCCCGCCACGCTGTTCCCAACCCACTGCAACTCCTGAAAGCCAGAATCAACAGTGGGGACCGCCAGAAAAACGCCGAGCAATGAAGCTCAACGAGTCCCGGAGAAACGATTCAACTATCTTGGGTCCCGCAACGAAATTAATCAGAAAAGAATAGCGGAGGAGTAAGAAAAAAGATATTTTTTACACTTCCCTCCATAATAAGCAGGATACAGAACAGAACTAGGCCAATCTTCACAAAGGGACATTATTGCAACTGGGAGAAGCCCAGATTGCCAAGCACCACGTTATAACATTTGATTAAGTTAATGGGTCCTAAGTAGGTATTTGCTGTTACAATTGATTCCAATAATAGGTATGGCAAAAGCGCCTGAACGCACAGAAATTAGTTCTAGTTTCTACAAGGTAATAATATATAATATAATATAAATATAATAAACAACAAGCATATTATGTATGTTATGTAACATTGAACCATTGTAAAAAATATATCCATACTAATATTATAAATGCGAAAGTATCTCTGTCTGTCTGTCCGGTTTTCACGCCAAAACTACTGAACCGATTTTGATGAAATTTGGCACAATCTTTAGACCCTGAGAAAGGACATAGGCTACCTTTTATCCCGGAAAAATTTGATGTTCTCGAGGGAAATCTAAAATGCGCAATATAAACGAACTCCACGCGGGCGAAGCCGCGGGCGGAGAGCTAGTACTTTATAAATAACCCCACGATTGAAAGACCTCTCGTTCCACGCACCGGAAGACGTAGCGTGGGTAGGCCCTCGACAAGGTGGACCGACGACCGGGTGAAGGTCGCGGGAAACCGCTGGATGCGGGAGGCGCAGGACCGGTCGTCGTGGAGAACCTTGGGGGAGGCCTATGTCCAGCAGTGGACATCTTTCGGCTGAAATGATGATGAGAAAGACCTAATAGACGTCTAAATCTAGATGAATATTTAATTCTGTCCAATATTGACTTTGCCCAATTATCGAGTTTCACCGGTGATAGTTCACAAATAGCTCACTTACAGGGCAACTGTAAGACAAAGTTCATTAATCAATAGTCTGCGGTGACTAGACGGTTCAGGATTGTCTATTTCTAGATATTCGTTTACGAACTGGAATAACTGTCTAGTGGATGTTTAATTCCGGTTGATGGTATTCTATAGAATGTCTATACAATTTGATTCGACCGGATTTTAACGTTAGTTAAGTTTTACCATGGTCTGACAGGTAGCCGTGGTGGCCTAGTGGTTAAATCAAGCCTCGGGGGTCAGGCAAGTTCCAATGTAACTTTTCTAAGTTATATGTGCTTTGTAAGTATATCTTGGACACAAATGACTGATTTCAAGGTGAAGGAAAATATCTTGAGGAAACCTGGACTTTAAGTCTAAAATCGCTAACCCGCATTGAGCAAGCGTGGTGATTACGCTCAATTCTTCTCTGTATGAGAGGAGACCTACACGCCCAGCAGTCTGACGATAAAAAAGGTTGATGATGATGATCTGACAGTATTGTACTTGTCGAATCGTTGACCTCCTGAAGTTTCGAGTTGAACAGCGCGATTACTGACAAATGCATGTTGTGACAAGATAGATGAACTCATTATATGTGGTTATAATCCATACCAATATTATAAATACGAAAGTAACTCTGTCTGTCTGTTACGCTTTCCCGCTTAAACCTCTCAACCGATTTTGATGAAATTTGGCACAGAGAATCTTTAGACCCTGAGAATGGACATAGGCTACCTTTTATTGAAAGATATTCCCGAGGGATATCTAAAAAGCGCGATATAAACGAATTTCACGCGGGCGAAGCCGCGGGCGGAAAGCTAGTGAGTCTATAATGTTCCCACTTCTGAGACCCAGAAGGAGAGTGGGGCTCTCGTTGAGACGAAGTAGGCCGTAATCTTGCACGCAGGCCTAGTACGGGTTGGTAGATGTCACATATTTTCGAAGTATATTTTTTGATTCAAGAAACGATGGATGGTATGTGTGAAGGATGATATGGCTAAGAAGGGGGTGACTGCCGAGATGGCTTCTGATAGGGATCATCATCATCCCAGCGTTAATCCCAATCGCATCCGAAGCCTTTTTCAGCTTTGGAGTCTGGGGTCCGCTTTTACCAGTCCAACTGTTGATATGGCTAAACTTCGACATTTTCCGTGAAGCGACTGCCGTCTGACCTCCACAACCCGAAGGCGACATCGAAGTATTGCAGTTAGACCAATTGTTGGACTTTTGAGGGCTCCAACAACCCGTAACGACTGCCACTAGATGTTCGTATGGCAACCGGGACCAACGGCTTAATGTGCTTTCCGAGGCACAACCAGACCAGTGCAAATATTCATATTCATGCATATAAATACTTGCACTGTGCGGGGATCGAACCCGCGCCACCTTGCGCAGCGGCCGCGTCCGCTACCGCTACGCCACGGAGGCTGTCAAATCACGGAGGCTTCTGATAGGGATGTATGGAAGAAAACGACATGTTGCGCCGACCCCAAATAAATTGGGATAAGGGCAGGAGAATGATGATTTTTCCATTCTATGTGGTTACCTCCCCAAACAAAAAATACCTTTCAGACATTAATCTACACTGTCCTCACATGATCTGTCCAAGACTATGTTTGGACATCTAAACAGACTGCCACTGAACTAATTTCAGGTTTTCTTCCTTTAATAATATAGGAACAGTCAACCTAATTTAAAATATGATGGATGTGTTTATAACAATTCAGATGCAGAATTCAAATCATTTATCAAATTTTAACGGATATGTAAGAACGTGGCAACCTGCCCTCTAATCGGCGAACACATTTTTGTCAAATGATTGCGACTAGTTGGGATCAGTTGGTATCGTTCGGACCGCCCATTGGTCCGTTTGGCCTAAACGATCCCAACTAGTTGCAATCATTTGACAAAAATGTGTTCGCCGATTAGGGGCCTGGATATTAATTGAATCAATTTTTTTTTTTAATAATTATAAACTAGTGCTTGACCGCAATCCCACCTGATGGTAAGCAGTGATGCAATCATTGATGGTAAATCGCGCTAGCTTATTAAGCTGAGTCACAAAAAAACTGAGGGAATAGGATGGAAGATGCCAGTTGAGCGAGGTGATGCAATGTTAAATCCAACAACACGACAAACGGTGTTGCGCCAGAGGGAGATTGATCTGGATGATTGATGTGGATGGATCTGGTTTGGTCTCCACGACCAAACTCCCGACATATAAACATTTGGCGCATCGTACCCAGCACACATCGCAACACAACTGCTAAGACCCGTCCTCCGTATGGCTTCACCAGACATCATGCCGCAACACGACGAATCGCTCAAGACTTAATTATGATGACGGCACGATTGACGCAGTGGTTAAGCTATTGACTAGTGCGCGGCGTGCCGCGGCTTCAATTCCCGCACGGAATTAATACTTATTTGTATAACATACAATTAGTTGTTCCAGGTCTGTCTGTTTGTTTATAAGTTCATATATAAGGTGGGGCATTATAAAAAAAACAAACATAAAAAATGGCCCGTACCGAAAGAACCACGAATGACAACCGGGTCCTTGAATATTGTTATTGTTGTTGTAGTATTGTTCTTTTTTTGTAACGGCTTGTACCATCTTGTATTGACAGCTACAGACTGATAGGCATTAACATTAATGAATTATGTCACAATTGTAAAAACGACGAAAACAACGACTTTAGGTGCATTTCGATGCATGGAGTGTCTTGATATGTAAAGATCACCCATTTATGGACCAATCTCTTGGCATGTGGAAAAATTGCTCAACTTGTCCGATCAGCCCGTACGGCTATTATTACCTAGACAATTATAATCATCATCTTTATCATGCGATGCGGCTGTGCGACGATCCATGGTACTGCAGACCTCCGAAAAAGCTGACACACATCGGCGGCTCAATTGACAAATCTAGAAGTCCTTGCGGCACGATATTCGCTCCGCTAATACAGAACGTATTAAGGAGACGATAGAGCAGAACAAGGGCTCCAAAGTGTTTGCAAGAGTGGAGTCCATTGGGCAGAGCCGATTGGTTAAGCTGAAAACGGAGGACGGTAGAGTGGCCTCGACAAAGGCCGGAGGGATCGAGAGGTTTTATAGACAATTAAGAGGGGACTCTAGTGCCGAGGAATTTGGAAAATAGGTTTTTGAAGAAACTATTGCCGTCGCACTGCTTCCAACCTCTCCCGGTAAAGTGTGAAAAGGACAGTTGCAGCTCAGGCTGATTTTACCTACAAAAACGTTGACCAAAAGACGTCTCGTATTCCGCTGTTTTCTTTTTCAAAACAGGACAGATTTCAACTATTTTTACATCAAAATTTAGAGGCAAAGTGGTATACTTTGCCTTCTATTATTTTCTTTTTGGTCAAAAACTTATCACGTTTGTCTATGTAATAATCATCTGAACATCACGGTAAAAATGGGTTATTTTTCGCGATTTTAAATTTCGGAAAAAATCAAATGATTGTGGCACGTAAAATCACGTTGTAAAATTGTAGAAAAAAAATAATTACTCTAAAAGCATTGTCCACGAAGAAAACAGCGGAATACGTTTGTATAGAGAAAGCACCACTAGAGTTCCCTCTTAAGTATATACATCAGTCGCTAAACACACTGCTAGCTCGGATAAAGACCCTAGAGCTAGGCTTACCCGACATCATACCGAGGACATCCCGGACATCAGCTTGTACGAGACAATTATTATAATTACAGCATATTGTAAAGCACCAACAGATATTGTCAAGTCTATAAAATGACGTCATATAAATAATTCTGTTCACACCACTACCGTACGACAGGTTATCAGCTCATTATGCGACAGATGAAGCGATTAATTAGTCGCACGCTATCGAAACCATGTTTGACGATTGTAGCGATTAATCGATAGTGTGGCGATTGACGGATTACATGTTCGTTTGAGATTTAAACAAGAACGAAATGAATCTATTACTCGACAGTTTATACAATATTAATAATTTATTTTGTTTGTTTGAATAATTGTGGTGTTTTTACTGTTGGGTACTTACCTAACCCACGCCTGCTTCCTATCGGGTAGGCAGAATGTACAGAATGCCTCTAATTTTGTACATTATGATTCAATTATGCCAATATCATGGTGTAGTATTTAGTAATGTTATGTAGGAAGTATTTGAGGACGCGTCGCGGCTTAGCTTTCTACGACGTAGCTGCGTAGTCTCGTAGCCTAATCGTATGAGGTGCTACGCGCGTAGAACTAAAGTGGTGGGGCGAGGAAATTTGAAACATATATGGTATTTTACATACTATTTTTGTTTTTAATTCTAGTACACATTTTTTGTGTAATTTTAATTATATTAGAACACCATTGTATACCTAGCACGTTTTAAAAGAACGGATATTTGAATACTTACGTTTTTTTTCCATAGTAGATGAAAAACCGTGTTAGTTTTTAGCATTCACATTTATTTTAACAGCCTATGTCAAAAAAAGTGAGATTTGCATTATCTCACCTTTCATCTACTTACTACTCGTCACTACCATCTCACCGTGGTAACTTCGGTGAAGTACCTAAGCGTGCATTGAGCAACAGAGTGATTCTGTAACCATATCACCGTGACCACTTGGCTGATGTGAGCGTGGAGGTAACTGGCATTCGAACTAGGAATTGACACTATTTACAGCTCACTCTAAGCAGACTTCACCAAACTTTTCACGGTAACATCATTCATCATCATCATTTAAGCCGAAAGATGTCCGCTGGACATAGGCCTCCTCAAAGATCTCCATGACGACCGGTCCTGCGCCTCCCGCATCCAGCGACTTCCCACGACCTTCACTAGGTCGTCGGTCCACCTTGTCGGAGGCCTACCCACGCTGCGTCTTCCCGTGCGTGGTAGACACTCAAGAACCCGTCGGCCTCATCGAGCATCGGTCCTACGGGCAATATGCCCGACCCACTGCCACTTAAGTGTTGCAATTCTTAGTTCACGGTAACATTTTGGCAGAACTGATCGGCTGCTTTAGGCTCTCACCTTAGCTAGCTCCATTATCATTAACTAAAAAAGTTTTAGCTTCTTTTAACTACACCAGAATCAACATACTATCTTAAAAAAAACAATAATTCTGTGTCCATTATCATTTACTAAAAAAGTTTTAGCTTCTTTTAACTATTCCAGAATTATCACAGTATCTTAAAAAATCAATAACTCTGTCTCCATTATCATTTACTAAAAAAGTTTTAGCTTCTTTTAACTATTCCAGAATCATCAGAATATCTTAAAAATCAATAACTCTGCCTCCATTATTATTTACTAAAAAAGTTTTAGCTTCTTTTAACTATTCCAGAATCATCACACTATCTTAAAAAATCAATAACTCTGTCTCCATTATCATTTACTAAAAAAGTTTTAGCTTCTTTTAACTATTCCAGAATCAACACAATATCTTAAAAAATCAATAACTCTGCCTCCATTATTATTTACTAAAAAAGTTTTAGCTTCTTTTAACTATTCCAGAATCATCACACTATCTTAAAAAATCAATAACTCTGTCTCCATTATCATTTACTAAAAAAGTTTTAGCTTCTTTTAACTATTCCAGAGTCATCACAATATCTTAAAAAATCAATAACTCTGCCTCCATTATTATTTACTAAAAAAGTTTTAGCTTCTTTTAACTATTCCAGAATCATCACACTATCATAAAAAAATCAATAACTCTGTCTCCGCTATCATTTACTAAAAAGTTTTAGCTTCTTTTAACTATACCAGAATCATATTACTATTTTAGAAAATCGACTCAAAAATCAATAACTCTGCCTCTATTATCATTTACTAAAAAAATTTTAGCTTCTTTTAACTATTCCAGAATCATCACAATATCTTAAAAAATCAATAACTCTACCTCCATTATTATTTACTAAAAAAGTTTTAGCTTCTTTTAACTATTCCAGAATCATCACACTATCTTAAAAAATCAATAACGCTGTCTCCATTATCATTTACTAAAAAAGTTTTAGCTTCTTTTAACTATTCCAGAATCATCACACTATCTTAAAAAAATCAATAACTCTGTCTCCGCTATCATTTACTAAAAAGTTTTAGCTTCTTTTAACTATACCAGAATCATATTACTATTTTAGAAAATCGACTCAAAACTCAATAACTCTGTCTCCATTATCATTTACTAAAAAAGTTTTAGCTTCTTTTAACTATTCCAGAATCATCACAATATCTTAAAAAATCAATAACTCTGCCTCCATTATTATTTACTAAAAAAGTTTTAGCTTCTTTTAACTATTCCAGAATCATCAACACTATCTTAAAAAATCAATAACGCTGTCTCCATTATCATTTACTAAAAAAGTTTTAGCTTCTTTTAACTATTCCAGAATCATCACACTATCTTAAAAAAATCAATTACTCTGTCACCGCTATCATTTACTAAAAAGTTTTAGCTACTTTTAACTATACCAGAATCATATTACTATTTTTGAAAGTCAACTCAAAAATCAATAACTCTGTCCCCATTATCATTTACTAAAAAAGTTTTAGCTTCTTTTAACTACACCAGAATCATCGTAGTATCTTTAAAAATCAATAATTCTGCAACAGTTAATCTCGTTAAGCGATTAGCCCGGACCAGCGGCGGCTGTACCGCTATTGTGCGGCACGTGCCAAATTGCGCGGTAATTGTATTCTGGTCGTGTGACGTTATTAGCTAGATGAGTAGGCTGTATAGTTAGCCCAATTTAAATTGACTGCATTGAGGGGTG
Organism: Sesamia nonagrioides; assembly: GCA_017933935.1. Lineage (NCBI taxonomy): Eukaryota > Metazoa > Arthropoda > Insecta > Lepidoptera > Noctuidae > Sesamia > Sesamia nonagrioides. Next base: position 1,184,769 of record JADWQK010001917.1, read on the forward strand.
CCAAATATTGGGTGATAGGAAAAATTACCAATGTCTTCAAAGTTCAGCCATTTTCTTATAAACTGAAAACCATTCGCTGTTAATTCTATAACAGGTTTTTTAGACAGCAGTAAAAGTCTCAATTTTCGTCTCTTTTCCAATGCTCTTTTTCTTTCAAAGAAAGCATAGCCTTTTTGTGACGTGACAATGTGTCAATAAGGCTCATAGAAGCATTGAAAAGTCAAACGTCTCAAGTGAGGTTTAATAATAAAAGGCTCTTCCATATCAGCTGAAATTAAGTTTATTTAATTATGTATAGGTAGGTGTTTAGGTAATTATGATAGGTTGCTATATAAACTGGTTTACATCCGTCATCTCGCACAGGTTCAATTAAAAACCAAAATCAGGAACTTTTGTTTGGCATTTTTCCTGAACCGGGCCTTTTTGGCCTTTATGTCTCTGGTGTATTGTGTACTTAGTTTGTACTATTTTTTTTTCTACATTTCTCCAAAAAATCCTTACAATAAAAAACACATCAAGTTTGCCTACTAAATAATCCTAACAAGTACCTACATAAGATTAACAAAAAGTATCTACTTAAGATTACCAAAACCACTTACATAAAATTACCGAAAAGTACTTATAAAAGATGAACAAATAATACTTACATAAGATTAATATATAGTACCGACATAAGATTAACAAAAAGTACCTACTTAAGATGAACAAAAATACTTACATAACATTAACAAAAAGTACTTACATAAGATAAACAAAAGTACTTACATAAGATTAATATATAGTACCGACATAAGATTAACAAAAAGTACCTACTTAAGATGAACAAAAATACTTACATAACATTTACAAAAAGTACTTACATAAGATAAACAAAAGTACTTACATAAGATTAATATATAGTACCGACATAAGATTAACAAAAAGTACCTACTTAAGATGAACAAAAATACTTACATAACATTAATAAAAAGTACTTACATAAGATAAACAAAAGTACTTACATAAGATTAATATATAGTACCGACATAAGATTAACAAACAGTACCTACTTAAGATGAACAAAAATACTTACATAACATTAACAAAAAGTACTTACATAAGATAAACAAAAGTACTTATATAAGATTAATATATAGTACCGACATAAGATTAACAAAAAGTACCTACCTACTTAAGATGAACAAAAATACTAACATAACATTAACAAAAAGTACTTACAAAAGATGAACAAAAAATACTTACATAACATCAACAAGAAGTACTTACAAAAGATGAACATAAAATGCTTACATAAGATTAACAAAAAGTACCTACTTAACACGTTAAACGCCGCCTTGATTTTTGAGTTTTTCTGTTTGGGCCATGGGGGACACCATGTAGTCGACATGCGATTGTTCCGTTGGGGCCGCGGGGGACACCATGTGTCCGCGAGCTAGGGCCAACTTTAAGCGTGTCGTCTGAGCCGTTGGGCATAAATGTGAAGCAAATATGTATTAGACGTGACCCCCACGGCCCTGTAGATAAATTATTTGCACTTGGTTTTTAGAAAAAAATATGACTTAGAAATTTATGTCATATAATGTCACAACATGTAATGGGACAAGAATTTCAATGTGAGATTATGTATCATAATTTCATAATCGTATTTAAATAATGTGATAATTATTATGGTTTTCAAACATTACTAGCCAAAATATTAAAGTTCTACTATAAATTAGTAGAATACAGTAAGTAATAAGTAATTAATACACACATTACAGTAGTAATAAGTAATTTTACTCATTTGGGGGTAGTTTGCTAAGTGAAACCGCATGTGTTAAATAAAAACGTGGCTATTTATTTAAAGTTATTCATCATCTCAGCGTTAATCCCAGTCGCATCCGTAGCTTTTCAGCTTTGGAGTCTGGGGTCCGCTTTACCAGTCTAAGATTTTGGCTAAACTTCGATATTTTCCTTGAAGTTACTGTCGTCTGACCTCCGCAACCCCAAGGCGATATTGAAGCATTGCAGTGGAGACCAATTGTTGGACTTTTGAGGACTCCAAAAACCAGTAAAGACTGCTATTAGATGTTCGTATGCCAACCGGGACCAACGGCTTAACGTCCTTTCCGAGGCATGATCATAGCAGTGCAAATATTCATATTCATGCATACAAATATTGTATATTTATTTAAAGTTATTAACAATTAGAAAACAAATAAATCAGACTACAGATTGAGATCAATGGTATCTTAGCAAGTAAACTGTTCAATGAATTTTATGGAAACACTGAAAACAAAGAAATGGTTTATTAGGACAGGTTTCACAAAAGGTAACAAAATTTTTGTTCTTGTTTTTCGGTAGAACACGCCCCATTACTTTTGTATTTTCTCTATAGCACTGCTGACATGTTCGCTGATTATTTTTGTTAGTACTATCTGTCTTTGTAAGCTTATGTTTCATTCTTCTTAGCCCTGAAATCTCGTTTGTGGTTTGTTCACTTCTCGTCAACAATCCCTACGACACCTGTTTCCTAAACTCAACTATTTGGATTTTTTCCCGGATACTGTCTGATATATTATTAATGCATTCATACAAATATATACAACATACAAGTCCAATATTTAGAGCAAGTTAATACCAGCTTTTTATACCACTTAACTGATTTAATATGCCACCATTTGGTCAGACAAATCAATTGCTCCTTTAGCTCTGTTATAATCTACAACAATTAACGGTTTCAGAACAGTTTTCCTCCGCTTTGTGATTGTCTGAAATCGGTCGGAATACTTTGTAGATGTAACCAATACATCTCTCTTATCCTTCCACTTCATGACTGTAATTCCATCTTCACTCTCTCTGGCAATACATTCACCTCTTTTTAGTTTAGCATCTGTAACTACTTTTGAAATATGTCTTCTGTTCTTCCTAATAGTACCTACGAGATGGGATTCATTTTTTATGAGCTTGCTAAATCAATACTCGTGTACCAATTGTCTGTGTATAAGGTGTGACCTTTATTTAACAAGACACTGCAAAGGGACATGACGACGTTTGCCGCCGTTGTGTTGACTTGGTAATTTTCTTGGCGCGCGGGCACAAGCGGGGAAGGCCGACACCTCGACCCCCGCGGCCCCCGGTAACGGACATGCGAAATATTTACCGCGTACGCCATGGGGGACAACTAATGAGTGACACTACTCTTTTAGAACAAATAACACACAAATTACATTTATTCGTTGTTTTTTAGGTTATTGACCACATATTATAACCCCTCGTACAATAAAAACTTATACATGAAATTGTATAAACTTGTTATTTTTGGCCTGGCTCTATCGACTACTTAAGTGAGGCACACATGTTGTCCCCCATGGCGTTCAATGTGTTAAGATAAACAAAAATATTTACATAATATTAACAAAAAGTACTTACTTACAAAAGATGAACAAAAAATACTTACATAAGAATAACAAAAAGTACCTACCTACATAAGATTAATAAAACCACCTATATTCTACTTTAAGCAACGCAATTCAAATTCGCGCAGTCATATGTGATGCTGCACAGTAATAGAGCTAAATTTAATACAGCTATTAATAGAAACCACTAGAGTTAATTACTTAACCGGACATTGGACATTGGTATTGTATCATCGAATGTCCCACAGCTTGGGAATATATTGCATTAACTGTTTGAGGGTATTTGGAACATTGTTATTGAGTTTGGTTATAATTTAATTTCTGTGTAGTTAATTGAATATACATCGTGAAATTTTAATCGGCTTGCAAAGGTAAGCTTATTTAAGGTAACTATATATACCTAGGTACATATAATTACCCCAGTGATAGGTAACTATATGTAGGTAGGTACCTATATTTTTTGGCCCATAGTTGAATCTACAGGTTCGTCAAAAAGTTACTGCGTTTTTCATTTAAAACTAGCCCCCATTTTGTCTGTGAGTACGTGTGTGCTAAACAAATGTATTTTCTGTTCAAACAGCATGACACCTTTATCCACTTTTAAAATTATTATAAAAAAGTACACCCTCTTCTCTCTTTAAACAATATCTTGTTTTATATTTATTAACATATATATTTATTTAAATAACACATATATATACACGTGTATATTTAAATTAGTATGATAAACTTTAATATTTATTGTATAATCAAATTAAATCAAGTCTTTTACTCTAATTAGGCTGTGAAACAGCACTTTTTGAACGTCAATAGTACATAAGACAGTCCCCCAAAACGCCCGCCCATCGCCACTTCCTGGTTCTTTCGCTGGGAATAAGAAGTGGCGGAACAAACTCTCCAGCAGCACAGCTATCTGTTCATTAATAAAACAAATGACTTTATATATCTAAATCTGAATAGTACACCATTGACTACCTGCATTTGTCTCTCCTTTCCCTTTGCTGTTCCATCCAAATGTCGTCTGTAAAAGATCGCTTTTAAGGATAAGACCGCCCATTGTTTCACCCTTTGTAACAGTAGTGTACATCGAGGGACTGGAACAATTTGCCAGCGGTCGTATTTCCGTCGCACTACAATTTGAGTGTCTTCCAGGCTAGAGTGAATAGGCTCTTAATAAAATAGCGCACTTTACCATCAACGATTTCATCACTGCTTACCATCAGGCGGGATTGTGGTCAAGCACTAGTTTATAATAAGTCGTGGAAAGTGGTGAAAGTTATATGTACTTTCTAAGTATATCTTGGACACCAATGACTGAAGGTGAAGGAAAACATCTTGAGAAAACCTGGACTTTAAGTCTGAAATCGCCAACCCGCATTGAGCAAGAGTGGTGATTACGCTCAATCCTTCTCTGTATGAGAGGAGACCTGTGCCCAGCAGTGGCACGATAAAAAAAAGGTTGATGATGACTAGTTTATAATATAAAAAAAAAACTTCATATTTATGTAGATATTGTAAGTTGATTGTAATTTATACAGTGTAGATAATAAAGATTATTCTATTCTATCCTTTTCTTTCTTTTTTCCCAAGAAATTGAACGGCAATATTTGACTGGCAAAATGTTCATCTACAGCTTGAATATCACGCCTTTAAACTCCGAAGGGTTGGGCACAGGTGTGTACCTACAGTATATACATACCTATTTGCCAGTTAAGTGTAAGTCCCGTATAATGATGGCGAGCCTTTGCTATCAACGTGGCAGTAGTCCAGATTCCAAGCAGAAAAATCCCTAAAACATGACCGACTTGGGAAACAAACCCAAGGCTCTTGCTACCATTAGACAAACGAGACAGTCAAAAAAAGAGCCAAAAAAGTCCTATTGATAGATATTTGTTTCGACTCGCGCGAGTTAACTTTGCACCTCGTTGGAATGCAACCCCTCACCCGCTTCCCCGCGCGCCTCCCCGCATTCGCGGTAAGCGCTGAGTAGCGTTATCATCTTTGTTACAATTGTCTAAATACAGTTTAAATCCCCAGTTGTTATTACTGTTTCTGTGGAGTTTTGCTTTGTTATTTTTTTTTTATCAATTTTGTTTTTTACATTTTCGACGCGTCCGTGAAGTCTGTTGGTTGCACGAACATTATATTTCAGTCCATATGTATCAATTTAATTGCAAAACGTCATGAGTAAAATGGTCTAGTATTATGACGCTTTATCATCAAAACGACTTTTTCTTAACATAAAAAAAAATGTAATTTATATTTTTTTTAACATAATTCTCATTTTTTTACAAACGGTACCGTCCGAATGACGTCACAGAGCCAGGTGCACAGTTAACTCGCGCGAGTTGTATAATGCTTTTTTCACAATCCTGATCTCATAGACGTGGTTGCGTATTGTTTTTGCTACAATCAAGTCTGCGGCTATCATGTGGCCATTTTTACTTCGATAGGACATAAAAGCAAAAGCTTTGGTTATGATAATAATAGATTATAAAGCCTTATGGTCGCAGCTTTTAGACTGTGGTTTTTGTTATGTGACGTGTTTACTTTATGGTTCGCCCGCTTAACTGGGACGTTGCCTGAAGTAGCTGCGTGGTGCGGGATGGGTGATAGTTGTCATAACTTGACAAATCACTCAGCTCTCGCGTCACTTTACCACACCTAAGCAATATTTGACCTAACATTTGTCTGGATTAACCATACATAATTCACATGAAGGTATGTACCATCCACAGTCATATTATTTAATTTTTCGCCTTCACTACACTAAGAAAATCATCATTATGTCAGCGTTAACCCGCGCCTCCTTGCGCAGCGGCTACGTTCGCTACTGCTACGCCACGGAGGCTGTCGTGTACTAAGAAAATGAAGACGAATTATTTGTCCTGCACAAATAAAAAGCAGATTTAAAAATAATATATATACACATACAAAATGCTAAAAGCCACGTACTAAACTAATAAATAACTGATAATTTCTCCCATTGCTTGATGGCAGGGCCAGGGTGTTATGGATCACATCGTGACGGGGTTCACGAAGACCGATACCTCCGATCAGGGTTGCGGGTTGGTTAAAAAAAAACTGTGTCCCTGGCAGATAAACAAACACGGGTGGGTTTTAGTCAGTGAAAGTCTGACACGCCCTTCCTCTCCACCCAGAGCAGGAGAAGTCATTTGATGATTTCCCATCCCAACAAAACAAGGGTGTTTTGGATTGGTTTGTAGAAAACCAATAAACAAGTGAAGAAAAAATGAAAAAATACTTACTATTTTACAGACATGTAAAGTATCCGAAGTTATTTTATGAAGTAATTCTATATCCGAAGTTATCGAAATTATTTCAATGATCACATTAATAAACTTAACAAAACTTCACTTCCAATATTCCATTTCTCTCGAAGACATCTCGAATCCCGAAAACCAGTGGAGAATAAATTTGTCTGTCCAAATTAAATTTGAAATAACATCATTTCTTATAACTCCCACACCAGACCACGGTCATATAAAATCAGGGTTCCAATAAAATGCAGGAAAACCCCTCGGTCGCTGGCACGTACGGAACCAATCGAAATCACTGCATCGCGTTGTTCTCATCAATATTTCATACCGCGGACCTGCAACTGAATATCAATTCGTGTATTAGTATTCTATTCTAGAATATTTAGTGTAACTGTCTGTGGACGATATTTGATAGGATTGGTGGAATAAATAGGATTAGAAACAATATGGCGGCCTCAGCTGTGAGAATAATAATAAGTAGCTATAATTTCTACTGACCTTTCCTGTTAAGTAATAAGTTTTTTTTTTAACTTTTTAGAGTAGTGCTTGACCGCGATCTTGCCTAATGGTAAGCAGTGAAGCAATCATTGATGGTAAGGCGCACTAGTTTATTAAGAGACTATTCACTCTAGCCTGGAAAACACTTAAATTATAATCAGACGAGGAGGCTGCCGCAGGCGACGCGACGACGGATCGTCCGATGGTGGAAAAATGATGGCGGAATTATGTCATCAAATTCCCTCACACACTCTCCAAAATGCATCCTAAAGATCACGGAAAGGCTTGCTACCCTACGCCTTTCTTCCTGGCTTCGGAGATTGTTCTTTACCAAATCAGGATCGCCAATTAGCATCTTCGCATGCCTCTCCACAAAATAGTTCAAAGTAGCAAGGTGCCCAATTGTGGCTGTAATACTCCACACACGAACGGACCTGCGCACACAGTCGTTGGATCAGATTAAGCAACACTAGTTTCATGGCGGAAACGTTAATTATCACCCATCTGATTAAAAAAATTACACACATTTATTGAATTAACTCAAGGATTTTTCAGAAAGTCTATTAGGTATAGTAGTTAGGTACTTTCTTCTTGTGTTAATCTAAGCACGCACCCGTGTTACTCATCTCTCGCGCCAAAGGCTAGTCTCCGATGAGTCGCTATGGCCTAAATACGGTCAATACAGATCTATAGACTTAAAAATTAAACATGTCATTGCAATATGTACATTACTGTGTGTAGGTACACAATGAAAAAAATGGTATCGATGTTGTACTCATTGAAGTTCATTATTAAAATAAAACATACAGCAAAAGACTCCCTTACAAAACCGTATTCACCAGCTTCTGAAACTTCGAAGAGCATGTAAGTACATATATCGCATAAGAAATGGTTACCGCAGAGCCGTAAACGTCCCTGACAAATTACATAACAATAACAAGAGCACACGCGATCCGGATACGGCGCCGTTTGCAAGCCGGTCACGTTCCTATTGCGTTTCGAATGATCTTAGTACGGCGAGCGGTTTTGATACTTGGTGCTTGATGTTTATGGGATTTTATCGTCATTGTGTTTGGAAGAAGCCAAACTGTAGTCTTAGACCATTGAATATATAGAAAATGTCTTCATTTCGTAATACACACACGTTGTTCAGTGTATTACAGGTTCTTAAAAGGTATGTGACTTAAACACAAATACGAAACAGGTGAAAAAGTTGATCATCGGAATGTTGGCCCAAACGTCAGTGAAGAAAAAATAAGCTAATCAGATTCTAGTTAAATAAGGCTTCTGAGCGTCACCAACATCCTAATATAAACAAGAATTTATTTGAAACATACAAAAAAAAAACAAAAAAGTCGCATAATATTCGCGAGACCCTAGCTTGCAAGCCCAATTGGCATAGTATACAACGATTCCGAAGAAATTTGCAAAAGTATCAAAACTTAAACATCCTCATAGGAAGAAAGATGAGAGATCTCATAAAAATTATATCGAAGTGGGCACCACGTTTAGGTACGAGTGTCATATCGATATTGAGCACAGCACTTCGGTATTCTGTACAATTGCTTCAGTATACCAAGCATAGAGTCGCAAAATTTTATCGACTAAATCTTGTTGGCTGAAAATGTAACGCTTATCATCTAAGTATTATATATCACTATATAATAGTGGGTAATCACTATTACCCACTATAAAAAACTTTTTTACAAAAAAACAACCGACTTCTAAAAACCACTACAAAGTGAAAAATAACTAATTTCGGAAGTCGGTGTCTTTAGTTTTTGTATATTAGTTTTTGACACCGACTTCCGAAATTAGTTATTTTTCACTTTGTAGTGGTTTTTAGAAGTCAATTGTTTTTTTGTAAAAAGTTTTTATTTTACACTTTTTAGTTGTGAAAAGTAAGTACTATGTATTCAGTTACATCCGGTCAGACTGGAAGCTGACGCAAATATAGTTGGGAAATTACGTAATTTTGTTTACTTTAATTTTTACCCGTAATTTTGAAGAATTCTCTCGACTGCCTATGGTCTTCATCATCAGTTTTACTGCAGACCATTATTTCAACCCAATGGGTGCAAAGTTCTCATCAATATAAATGAAATAAAACCAAACACAAAGTAGCTAGGTACTACAAACCGTTGAGGAGTTCCCGGAACTGGCCTTTGTCTTCATCATCAGTGCTCTTATGACAGTCACAACCCATCTAGGTGTAAAGTTCTTATCAATACAAATTAATCAAGCCCAAACACAAGGTAGCTGCTGTGAATTGTTGAGGAGTTCCTTCGACTGTCTCCCGGCTCCATCATCAGATCTACTCCAGACCTTTATCAAATTGTAGTGCTTTAAAATACTTAATGAAAATACTAAGAAATGCACTAAACGCCCCTACGATTTTTGAAAGTTCCCCTTGATTTCTCTGGTCTTCCATCATCAGACCCTGATGTCCTTATCATGGAACCATCTTGGAAATGTCTTCTTTCCAACAAAAAAAGAATTATCGAAATCGGTTTATAAACGACGAAGTTATGCGCGAACAAACATAAAAAAAAAGCATATATACGGTCGAATTGAGTAACCTCCTCCTTTTTGAGGTCGGTTAAAAAATACTTAAGATAATGAAATATGTAGGATAGTTAACGTAGAAAACCATAATTTCTCAAGAAAACAAATTCTTGAGATACTTAAGTAGGCCTAGGAAAATCAGGTACATATTATCTTTTATTCGTTGAATAAAATTTACTTCTGTTAGTTCTTGTATTAGAGATAGTAACAGCAGCGGCCGTGGGTTCTAACAACATCAGGCGCTTTGTGTAAATTATTTCATCATCACTGCTCACAAAAGGGGGAAGGAAGACATCGTGAGACAACCGGCATATTCTAGAGGCAAAAGTATATATGGAGTTCTTGTATGGTGAAACTTATAAAAAACCAAGTACCTAGTTTAACAGTGAAGTATAATTCGCCCTATCCCGGTAAGGACCAGGCCCGAGTCGACGGCGCGTCGTGTTTTACGCGCACCTCAAAGAGATGTCAGCACATCGTCACGGGGTCCACGAAGACCGATGCCTCCTGGGTCAGGGTTGCGGGTTGGTTAAACAAGAAACCGTGGCTCTGGCCGTCGCACAGGCAAGTGAAGAAATACGGGTGGGTTTTAGTCAGTGAAAGTCTGACACGCCCTTCCGCTCCGCCCAGAGCGGGAGAAGTCATTTGATGATTTCCCATCCCAACAAAAAAAAGAGGTATAATTCAGGCGTAGTAAAAATAGCTCTGTTAAAAAACAAGTAAATGAGTGATGGAAAACTCATCTCGCTTTGATCGTAACCTATAGAGAGAAGATATACATACAAACTCCAAAAAATCTATGAAAAGTTCATAAAACAATTGACACGCACTAAAATCATAATGAACATAAAAACTACTAATCTAACACCAAAAAAACAGCCTATTTAATATGTTCAATTAATAACAAGTTTATAACAATTTTATCAAACCTCGTATCCAACTTAAAAGGTTTTATAACATTCAATATGTGAGGCGTGCACTCACAAATCACTTGGCCGTTGAGTACCTATGCATTAAATGCACACGACTGTATGGGTTCTGCAGGTCATCTTTCACAGACTGCCAGATCGGTCTTATTATTATTTTTGCTTTATTTCAAGATATCTACATTTAAATAATAATTTAAAAACCAAAAATTAAAATACAAAAACATTTGAAAATACAAAAAAATTGTACCCCACCGGGTAGCGGGAACAGGGTCCAAGCTGCCGGCGGTCAGGGCTCCAGAGAGAGTAACCTACTGACAATCCGAGCCGTGTTCAGAAGTACCGCTTTCTGAATCAAGCTCTGGTCTCATTATTATTTTGGGTGTAAATATGATTAAGATAATACATAGTCATATCACCTAAATACCTAAACATCTAAATTCAATCATCAGAACTGCACCCTAATTGCGTTATAGACTATCAATCTCAATGTGTAGCATTTTGCTGATTTATCCATACTAATATTATAAATGCAAAAGTAACTCTGTCTGTCTGCCTGTTTGTTACGCTTTCCCACTTAAACGTCTCAACCGGTTTTGATTAAATTTGGCACAGACAATCTTTAGACCCTGAGAAAGGACATAGGCTACCTTTTATTGAAGAAAAATTGATATTCCCGAGGAAAATCTAAAAAGCGCGATATAACCTAAATCCACGCGGGCGAAGCCGCGGGCGAAAAGCTAGTTGTTTCATAAAATCGAAGAGCTTGTCTGCTCCTCAATGTAAATAACTCAATGAATGTCGTTGAATTGGCAAAATTAATCCATTGATGTGTGTTAATTACATTGGTGGATTAGAAGAAGAAGCATTAAAAATTATAGACATTTTATTTATTTATTTATCAGTTTACAACTGTACTTACAGGTCTTACCCTAATGCGACAGTGCAGTTACCCATTATTACTTTAATATACATACACTAATTCTTAAATATAACTAACAACAATTTAATAAAACTCTTGCGAGTTCACTCAAAGAACACGAAAATATGTCCACTCTATCATGGACTTCGTTCACCATACGGATTGCACAGGTGAGGGATGCTTTCGCCAGTAGGTTGGTTCTGGCCACAGGCACGTTTAGCAGTGAAAACATGAAAAGTTTGTTTAAAGTATTAAGAAAAAAGAGGAAAGCAGATATAACTTTTCAATGGTAACATATAAATTTTTAGTAGATATTATGTAAATACTAATAAAAAAGTGAAAACTCTTGAGGTGAATACGCTTTAAATCACTGAGAGCTTGACAGTAAAAAATAAGAACAACCTTGTTTAAAACCAGCAAGACAACTGGCACTAATCAACTACTTATAATAATCTCTAGCGGTGAAACACAACATTTCTAGATCAAATCCCAAATACCCATGATACCAGAAACACTTTCGAGTAAAAAAAAAGTTCTCGCCGAATTCCCGCTCGCAAACATTGTTCCTTTTTTTCGTCACAGACCCCAAAACACGACATAAAAAAATAAAAGAAGGCACAGATAAAGAGGCAGAGAGGTAAACATTGAACACGTAGGAGACTAAATATAAATGTCTCGAGAGAACATTAAGATAGCGAGTGGAATGTTAAAAGCTATTTAATATTATGTTCTGTCCGAACTTTATTACGGACTCTTGGTTGGGCTGTAGAAAGTACTGGCGACGTATTTAAAAAAAAATTAGGGAATTTTGTCATAGATACTCCTTTCAGTCAATTTTTTTTTTTAGTTTGCGTCGCTGTCAAAATCACAGTTACCTTCATGGCTGAACAATAAGGTTGTTGACGGGAAAGCTAAGATGAGTGTCACGCTCATTTTTCATTGGACTTTTCAGTTATTTGCGACGTTTACTAAATAAAAACGCGTGATTTATGTAGTAAAAAGTGCATTCAGTAAATAATTAATAAAGAACATTGAAATATCGCAGCATAGTGGCCACATCATGACTTTGCCTCAAACCTCCCTCATAGACGGTTCACGCGGCCGTCTTTTTCAACTGTCATTGGCGATATCCGCCATTATAGTGAAATAAAATTTTCAAAGAATTTCTATAATTTGTTACACGTGTTATTGGCAAAATTGTGGTATCTATTCCACAGAGGCCATTGATCAAGAGTTGAAGTCAATAAAGGTTGTACCCTGTAATATTTTTTATACATTTATAAAAAATATTGAAAACGTATTTTTTATTTTTTCTTTCATTCAAATACTTAGGAAGACATATTGACTTGAAATGTCGCTTGACGTCACGCCGTGGTACAAAATATACTACGGCGTGACATAATTAGCCCCCACTTCGTAACTTTAATACGCTATATCTCAGTAGTTTTTTGTAATTTCGACAAAATAAAAATACGGGTCTTAATTTTTTTTATTACCTATAAGACGGACTAATTATTTTTTTGATTTTCATACCTTGGTTATATCCCTATTGCTGACAGTGACAAGCCTGTCGAAATCACAATGATAGCTCTGTGCTCGTTTAAATATATTTTTTAAAAGCTGCTGCTGACAGGTGTTAAATAAAATTAACTTAATAAAGAATAAATAATAATTAGGAACTGTAGTGCTAAAGCTGATAACAAAAGTTGAAATTATACGATAAAGTTAACGTAATATTTGCCATATTCAGCGCTTTGTGTAGCGCCAGATGTTTGATGAGTTAGTACGTTACTAATTGTAAATATAATTTTAATGTCTTTGGTTACATACAACATTATTTTTTGTTTATACAGAACCCAAAACACGTGTACAGTATTTTTATATAAAGATAATTATTATCATGAGAAACCACAAAGTTATGAGCTAGTTATCCTACTTGACTGTCCCAACAAAAACATTGTCAACGCTCCGCTCAGGCGGGCGAGCGGTGCCTTGACCTGTGGCGTCAGATGTTACGTGGGCGTGCGCAGTACTATGATCTACAGTATGCTGCGTGGCGCGCTCGGTAACCACACTGCAACAATTTCTAAATTTATTTGGGAAAAATTGAACATGGTGTAAAAATGATTGGAATCTTTTCAGTTGATTATTCTGAACAAACTCTATTCAGGTTCCCCATAAACAAAAAATAAAGTAGTATACTCCACATTATACTACTTATTTCCCGTTATTTTTATCAGAGGGGTAATTCGACTGATATGAACTGCTCTCAGTCTCAATCTATTAAAAAATATTTCTATTTTCCCTACATTTTGACAAGTTTTTAACATTTGTGTGTTACCAAGATGAGATTGGTACTACCTAAACTAATATTTCTGTTTATTTCCCTTCATACGTTATTTGGTGAGTTATCCAATGAGCAGTTTTCCAAGAGCTTTCCTATGACTTGCTGGATGGCGCAGCCGGCATTTTTGTTACTTTAATAGATTTTTTACACAGTTTTTATTTGTTTAAAGGAATTAAAATATGTCTTATGACATACCGCTATAAATTAAATAAAAAAAAACCTAAACTTATGGTAGCGCCATCTCTTGATGACTTTTGAAACTAACCTATCGGAAAACTGCTCCCATTTAACAATTAACTAACTGTGATCCTAGTATTACTTTTTTGACATTTTATTTTTCTTAAAATATGTGCGTGTTTAAATGTTAGTTTTTTAATTAGTTCTGTGCTTTACTCTGTTGCAATAAAATCCCCTCCATAAAATACTTTGCATCATGCTAAATGCCTTCATGTCTCAGTCATAACGTGCAGTCGTCGACTAAGTACTTCTGCTTTAATCTCATGATTATTTAATATTAGAATTAATTATATTATTGTAATAAGAACACGTTTCTGTGATATTAAAATCTTTTTTTTTTTCATTCCACAGCCAAATTGGATACCTGCCTTTTAATTACTTATCCGTAGTACTTTCGGCCGACCATGCATTGAATCGCCTCTTACAAGTCGAAGGCATTTAAATGAAAGCGCGATAAACAGGCCCTGTATTAATGAATGTGCTTTGAGCACCACGCCTACACTAGCATATTACATATACTAAAGGTACCGCACTATACGAAACATATGTCTACATGCTAAGCTATATTGAACGATAGTGACTTTTATGGTGGAAAATCATTAATATAAATAGGTTCATCACCAAAAGAAATAACTGACAAGGTCGCTGGATTTCATAAACAGCCTATCATGTTCTCACAGTTGGGATATTTGGGTGAGAGGAAGTGGGCCGTAATCTACCACGCGTGTACAGTTGCGGGTTGGTAGATGTCACAAGTCTCCGAAGTTTCCGCACAATGTTTTCCTTCACCGTTTTAAGAGCAGTGGTGATGAAATAATTTGCACAAACTAAAACGCCTGTTGGGGTCGAACCTGCGAGGTCTACAACCATCGCAGTCGATACCACTAGGCCATCGCTGCTGTCAAAAAATGAACTGTGTTATGCACTACTAGCTTTCCACCCGCGGCTTCGCCCGCGTGGAGTTAGGTTATATCGCGCTTTTTAGATTTCCCTCGGGTACATCAAATTTTTCCGGGATAGAAGGTAGCCTATGTTCTTTCTCAGGGTCTAAAGATTGT